>WIQG01000071.1:0-663800 GCA_014925785.1 Mycena galopus ATCC 62051
GGGGGTCAGAAAATACTTTAGGTCAATTCTCCGTGCCTCAGAGGAGTGATTTGACCTGATAAACATACTGTGGTTGGTTGTATTTTTTCACCACTCTTGTTCTCGAGATCTAGCAGCTGTGGAGCCCGTGTGAAAAGCCCTCAGCAGGGCTCCACCAGGGACCCGGACCAAGGTACATAACTCTGTTGATGACCCCTGGATATTTTCCCACTTGTGTATATATGCTTTATACATAATCAGTTCAGGAGTGACCCCTCATCCTTGCTTACTTGTACAAGTCATTGATTACTTGCTTGCCAACAATGACTACTACAATAACTGTGACTGCAAAGAACCCTCGCTCGTGGAGAAGAACGGGAGCATACACATTTTTGTTGCTTTCCGAGAATCATCTGAGAAGGTGTTAGAACCATTGATGTCGCTTGGAAGTGGTTGGAGGATTCTGAACTGTGCGTTGGAAGCCAGCTAAAGCCATTTGGCCATGCAATGGCTTGGAATGCGTTCAATGCCAACCAAAGCCAAATAGGATTTTCCGACACCAGCTCACCCTGATTTTATTCCTGGGCGTGTCTTGGCTGTACGAACAGATGTGATGGTTGGGGAATGAATTGGAATGAGATGATTTGTTTATCTTGTAGTCTCTGATCTTTCTGTCTTAAGAAACAAATGCGGGGATCTACCGTTACACCGACTCTCGCTGCAACCCCGATGCTTGATGTGATGCTGGTCCAACAAAATAGAGATTGGGCATTAACAAGAGCGCAGGAGGAGGAGGATTCAAGGAGGAAGGCGCAGAAAGGCACGGCGGTGTGGCAGCGCAAGAGACAGAGTGGACAGAGGTGGAACAAAGGGGAGTGCCGTGAATACAACTATGCAGAGGGCCAGCGACAACATTGAATGAGAGCTGCAATGAGCACGGGCACCGCTGGCAGGGACAGCGGATGCCCACACGGGGAGAGCCTAAAAGGACAGCTGAAGCGGGCGTAGTAGAAAGAACCGATGCAAAAGGAACGGTGTCCCCGCGCAAAGCCTCAAAGGAGACAAACAAAAAAGAAAACCGCGAAGTGTGTGGTGGAAAGGAAGTGGTTGGTTCAGAGAGGAGCCCCAGTGTGAACTGGACGACTGGCAGAAGGTAAGGAAAAAGAAGCAAGTGTGCCGTGGAGATGGGAAAGCCCCCGGCCTGTGACAATCTAGACGAGCTTTATGTAGGATGTGGTCGGGCGCCTGCCGCCGGGCTCGAGGCAGGAGAACGAAGGTGCAAGAAAAACAACAGCGGGGTGGCCGCACACCCGCAGACACGCGTAGGAAGAGAGGATAAGTGAGCGCACACTTTCATCGCTGGTGTTGACGTCGACGTGCGCAAAACGATACCGCGAGCCGAGCTTCAGACCAGACCAGAAGCAGTGAGAAAGAGAACGAATGGCGGTCGGCGTATCTGACCCCGGCGCAAAAGACATGTAAATGGAAAAGAGGGAAGACAAATAAGGAAAAGGAACAGACGAAGAAGAAAACAGGAAAGATGCGCGGTTGAGAGCGTGGACTGAAAAATGTGCGGTTGCACAGAGAGTGGGCAGCAGTGAGAGCGGCGTACATTCGTACCCGAATTATCTGTGCCCTGGCGAACGGCAGTGGAGGTGGTGGCGACGACGAGAGACAAAATACGGCGGATGGCATTAGCATTAGGTCTATGGCGAGTAGCGACAAAGAATACAACAACAATGGAGAATGCAGGCAAGGGAGTAGTGCATGCCTTCATGATTGCGTGGAAGGATACATCAAGTCGACATAGGGGGAATACAGGGACGGCGAGTACGTCTAAATTGGTGAAAGCACGACGGAATGAACGACGAACCAAGCGCACCTCAATCGTCGCTGCTCCCAACCTCGTCGTTCTCCATCTCCTTGTCTTCCTCTCCCTCCTGCTTATCCGCGTCCGCCTCTCCGATTTTGGCCTTGACTAGGACTTGACGCATCCTTCGCCTTGGTTGTGTCGGACTGGACGGGTTTCCCGTGGTCGGGGTTCTCTTCGGCGTCCGCTTTGGACGACCTACGACATGGTTAGATGTGCTTAGCATGAGTAGGGAACGAGACTGAAAGAAAGAGTCGGAGAAGGAAGTAGTCAACAAGGGATGAGAAAGTGGTAGGCGAAGGAAGAGAAAGAGAGGGGAAGGCATTGACAAAGACACGAAACGCACACACACCTCCTTCTCGAGTTTGCACTCCGCCCTGCTCACGCCAAAACACTCCCCACCCGCTTCTTGATCTCCGGCAGCACGCCTTCCGTGTCAGCGGGTGTACTCAGGGAGTCTGTGCGCTATGAGCACTCGGAGGCGAGGAATGTGATGTAGGCCGTGGCGGCGCGGTCTATGGGAGCGGCTGTGGCTCGGCGTCTGCGGCGGGCCACTGCAGTGGATGGAACAGCTACAGATGGATGCGAGATCGGCGCGTCCTCAGGAACAATGAGCTTCGTGCGTAGTTCGACTGCGATTGCTTCTCACTCTGTATCCCCACATGGCCGTACACACTCCGAACACGGCGATGCGGAGAAAGGGGGATGAGAATGAAATATGTGAGAAAGCTCAGACGCACCGTCTTTGTCTGCTACCTCGCCGGAATAATCTGGGGCGCGATTCTGGAACTTGTTGCAGAAATTCAAGGGCTACGATGTCCTCTTCCTCGTCTTTCTTGCAACTGGAAGAGCTCGCACACGGCGGCGCAAATTATCTCCGCGGCGTGTGGGCTGTGACTCGTGTCAGGGAGTCATAAATAGAGGGAAGGGGCGTGTCGCTGTTTAGTGTAGCAAGACGAATGCACGTTCATGCAAGAGCCTAGCGAGCAAGCTGCCGCCCTCTTCTCTCGAGGGCTGCGCAGAGGGAGGAAAAGAGAAGAACGGGAGGCTAGAAATAGTGTACGCACTTGCAACTCTTCGTCCCCAGCATCTTTCAGTGCCGCTTGACGCGTGTCTACTTTTTGGGCTCGTCGTTAGGTCCCGCAGTCTAAGCTCGTAGTTGCTCATGCCGGCTGCGTCGCGTGTTCGTGGGTCTCACAAATCAAAAAATAAATAAAAAATAAATAAAAAGAGGAAAAAACCGAGTAAAGGCAAGGCAAAGGTGCGGTATGAAATGAGTAGAGCACGCACCATCTTATATCTTCGCCACATTCCGTGAAATCTCCTTCAACAGCTCGCCCTCCACCGCTCGCACTCGCGCAAGCTCTTGCACGCGCTCGCCATACGCGGCTGCCCCTCGCCCCGCGTGCCCAGCCCAGCTCCGCCGCTTGCGCCTCGCGGAAGCGAAACAGCATCTGTGCTTTTCCCTAATTGCGCGCCATGTTGACGAAGTGTAATTGGGTGAAGTGAGGTTGGCAGACGTGGAAGAGAGCAAGGGTCACGGGTGACAAATGATGGTGAATCGGTGATGGGAAACAACGCGGAAACAAACAACTGCCCGACGCCGAAAGGGGAAGGTGCGGATTCTCAACAAGATTGAGCGTTGTAGAGCCCCCATCGCACTGCAAGTTTCAAAAGAAATCTAGTTTAATTCCACAAATCCGCCAAGATGCAGGAACCCATGCTCCATTCGGATGGACAACCTAGTCTGGGAGTGTAGTGCACTGCCCTGAATAGACATGCGCAGGAAGCAAGGTTGGGGCTGATTTCGTGATTATTTGCGCTGCGTTCAATACAACCGCGGAATACATACTTGATCAAACTCAATTAGTATGTACGCGGAACTTTGGAGGCCTTGCAGTTGTATATAGAGGGGGATGAATGGGAAGGTGAGGCATTCTCTAACTTCGACTGTCAGTGAAAACACATCTGTTTGTAGAATCACTCGCCCTTTACCCGGACATCTTCCAATGCACAACCACCACGCTCAAACGAGTATCCTTCACGTGTGGCCATTCCTCCCATATTCTCGATATCTTTCCACTACCTCCATCCGACTGGCAGTCCATCGCCGTCTGGATCATCGCGGAGGAAGAGGAACGGACGGAGATGGACCTCCGGACAATCGACGCTGCGTTGGCCGGGTCCCAATTCCGCACTCTGAAGCACTTCTCTATCCGTGGCGTCGAAGAATTTAATGCAGGGCTGCTCATACTTGACTAAGTACCACACTCCTTCGCTCGATCGGGCGGGGTATCCCTGTCTCGTATCTCACACCAGCGCTACATGCCGCCCCCATTCCCTAAAGTGCACTTACTACGTTTCGATCTGTTTTTTTTTGCGTACTATTAGATAAACCACGATATGCGCCCCAATCCCACCCTTACAGTCATATTTTTTATTGAGTTCTGTCCACCATGGAAAGACGTGGACATCGTTTGAAGTACTGCCACATGCAATCATATTCATCACTTCACTTCACTTTTTCTTTAGAAAATTAAGCATGTCCGTCTGAAGCCTTTTCAAACTTAGACTCTGTCATCTCTGCAACTTGCTGGGTGTGGCCATGGCGTTGCGTGGCAGATACTCCCATTGATTCCTCCAACTTCTTCTTCACTCATTCTAATTCGCTGCATCAACCAACCAAAAAAAAAGGACCAAACTCGAGACTCCAGGAAATATTGACCAGGATGATTCCCACGAACATACGAATCAGACAGAATGCCACTCAGGTGAAACCCAAATAAACGAAAACCAGGCGTCAACAAGCGCGAACTTCGAAACTGATGTAGGTACAATGAAGTGCCGCGACATTTACCTCAAAGTCAGTCACATTTGAAGACTTTGAACCTCATGGACGCCGGCGTCGGCGTTGAGGCGCATGAAATGTCGCGGCATGTATCCCAAAGTCACACTCGAAGTGCACACAGAATGCACGGGGAATATAGCCGATGAGCCGTGCACTTGATTCAATTTGAAGCTTCAAGTCAAGTAAGTACACACCTGCAGACAGTTGTGAATGAGCCCCCGAGAACTCACGTAACCAACTGCAAGTTACATTTCAACATAATAGCAAATGACATTGAATCGTCCGCAAATGAACACAATGAGCTATTACCTCGGCAACGGAAGGGAATTGATTGAGATATATAGAACTACGCCGAGGGATTACCAAAAGCTTTCCAAATTTTTGAGCGAGTGAGAAAGAAGCGAGTTGAAATAATGATGTGGATACGTCGCTAGCAACAACAGGTTGAAGCTTGGAGCTCGCAAAATAGGGCAGAAAAGATGGTGCGTCGCTGTGAGGTCTGCCCGTTTTGACATGGCCATAGCCACCCGTTTAGTACGATCTCTCTAATCCCAGAATGTGGTGCCACATTCTAGGATTAAAGAGATAGTATTTATTGCGCTGGCTTCATTGACGTGTCGCGAGGACGGGTGTCGAGCTCGACACGCCGCTTCTCGCGCCTCCCGTTTCTTTGTCCGACACGAGATACTGATATACCTTCCAGCTCGACGAACGAGAAGTTGGACAAGAGCAACTTTATCCAGGGGGTGCGTGGGCGTTTTGCGTTTGCTTTCGGTTTCCTTTCGTATCGTATCTTTAATTAATTCTTATCCACCACCTCTCTTGCATTGCGTGCGGTGCCCTCTCCGTTTCACCTCAGGCTCCCCACTTCGCCACACCACCGCTTCTTCCCTCCGGACTTTCAACTACATGCTAATCCACCCAATGTCCCCAGACCAAGCTCCTCGGCTCGTACCTGTACGAGGTCGGCGCCGCCGCAGGTGCGTAAATCCATCCATCCATCCTGCAAGCGAGGTGCGCGCGGGGGCAACTCGGCGACCCGAAAAGGCGGTTGGGACAAACGAACAAACGAGAAACCAAAGAATCAGTAATCGGCGTAGTGCCGAATGTACTTTTACAGTTGCGGTTCCAATCCATATGTTCATTGGTTGCGTTTTCCCGGAATTCAAACCTCACAACCTTTCCCCAGCGTTGCCAATTCTCTTAAAGGTTCATCCGCAGGATGTATTTTACACCTTATTGAATGCTGTGCCAACGACAATGTTCAGTGGGTTGTCATTCCTCGAAATGACGGCACGCTCCTCATTCAGACTACCTTCTCGGCTATATTCGTTTCCTATGCGGCATTTGGGATGCCCCCTCAAGAATTCTGAACACCCGTCCACAGCCCACTCGTGTTGCGTGACATTGCATGCTCTGCCGTTTTCAGTTCTAGAAGCCGTCTCTGATACTAATGTCAAGTACGTATCTTTCTGGTTTTTTTCTATGGAAAGAAAGGGCGTGAATCCTAACCCATTAATCTCAGGCATCTCGGGGAAGTTCAGTCCGACTTTGTGCCAGTAGTTTACAGATTGTGCTCCACGGAAAGGGGGAAATGGAGACACATTGAACAGAGTTCTATCTCTGAGCACCGCGCCGCCCGCCAACGGCGCCCCGCTGACAAATTGGTCGAGGAGAATATCGCCACTACCCGAATCCCACTTGTGACCGAGTTTTCGATTTCTGCGAAGTATTATTCGGTGCATTTACCTCGCAGGTTGACCTCTGATGGAATGCTTAGTGATTGAACATCTACTTGAATGCTTGGAATGCGTGAGCGTATTGTCTGTCACTACCACGGGCCACAAAATCAAAATTAGCATTATTAAGCAACAATCCGTTATACTATTCTGGCCTGCCCCGCGCAAGGGAGAAATAATGTGGACCTCCAGAATGAATACTTCTAAGAGCTCGCTGCATCGAGGAGTTTCTGCAACGCTGCGATTACGGTGGCAAGCACACTGCTCTCGCTGGAACCGGAGCCCGAAGACGAGCCACTGGACGGATCTGCGGTCAGCGGGCAACTCGGTGGTGGCGCACTGCTCATCATCGACCCATTCTGTTCAACAACCTCGTTGCCATCCTGAAGAGAAAAAATCAGCATCTTGGAAGCACACGACGGAGAGAAAGCAGACATCAACGGCATAGCTGCAGTCGGTCTTGCCGTACAAGCACGTCAGGATATCGCCGTCTACGGTGGAGTTCGCGAGAGACACCCCGTCCAAGTCCATGGGCGGGCAGACGAAGTCGACCGAGGCCGAAGTAGAGGTGGAGGCACTAGCAGTCGAGGTTGCACTCGCAGAAGATGAGCCACTGGACGGATCCACGAGACCGGATTTTCTGCGGATCCAGACGATCGGCAACCCAAGTCAGACGAGGAACCGGTCCAAATCCCCATTTTGGTGCTGCGCCTGCGGGAATCGCTGATCCCTTTTGAATGCCAGTGGCCACATCAGCTGGCCGAATGAACGTGTCTGGAAGTACACAATGTACAGATCTGATTTGGAATACAGCCGATGAGGTCCACCAGAGCCCGCTACCAGGAAGATCTGCAGCTTCTGAAAACCCAAAATTAAATAAAAGATTTGCAGGCGGCCCATGCCGCGTCGACTAGCCCGTGTTAGGGTGTTAGTTGTAGGTACTCGCTTTGCACAGATCAGGTAAGGTATCACAGATGACACGACTGTCAGACAGGCATGTTTCCTAGTGCACCGACTGTATCCAGTTTTCACAGCCGTTGGCGGGGAATACAGCAAGTGCCGTCAACAAAGCCAGTGAGTCAGATCGAGTCAAATCACCTCATGCTTTGATCTCTCTCCCGCTGCGCCGGGCGCTGATCTCTTTGCCGCCCTCTCATATGACGGTTCGTTTGTACAAATATTGAATTTGAGCGCGCGCGAGGTGTTTCAGAGCGCGCGCAAATGAGCGAGCGCGAGGTTCATGAATCAAATTAGCTAACAAAATTACTGATGACTGGTGTTATTCGGCTGGCCAAGGAACGCCGACAGTCAGAATGGAAGAGAAGGATGAGGAAACAGGAGGGGGAAGGAAGGTGGGGGAAGGAAGGTGAGCAACATGGCAAACTCGTGTACTATCAGCCACTGGGTACTCGGCCACCTTAGCGATTATCATCATTTCTAGGGTGCTGTGAGCGAGTCTCAAGGCGGGGTTGGTCCCGAATTGAAAGTAGGATTAGAAACATAGAAATCAATGCCATCTCTTTCACCATATATCGCCGCGGTGGCCAACCACAAGTCTTCGTAAGCCTCGCATCTTCTCCTCCACTGTATCCAATGGATTTCACAAACACTTCAGGAAAATCTCTGCCCTGTCGCAGGGCAATTTACCGATGACTAGATCGCGATGCATTACGAAATCAACAAAGTCCTTCTTAACCTGCTCAGCGAGGCCGTGACCCCCCCAGCACTGGTCGACGGGTTGGGCACGGGGAAGTTTGCACTCGATTGGCAGAAGTTTGTTCAGATGCTCGACGTCTACCAGCGTACTGACGCCTACATCCGCTACCTGAGATGGGGAAGGAAACCCATCCTGAAACGACCGAGAGAAGAGGATGTGGGTGCCGCTGCGGTGGAAAATTTGGATCAGGCGACGATTCTTCAGCTCCTGCGGCCGCCTCCGTTGAAGAAGCCGAAAAGTTGAGTAGATCTACGTATTTTCTCTGATGACAGCGACTACGAGCGATGTTTTACACTATCTACTTGCCTACAAGAAACAACCCGTGAAGCAATCCAATTTATCAGTAGTCCGGTGTCTATGTACGGGATCCCTGGTCTCCTTCCTGTATATGCATGATGAGCATTTCAGCATCGAAGTAACTCAAAGGAAGTCAAAAAGGACGAGAAATGGCACCGTTTGTCCTTCTAAAACCTTAATCCCTCTTCGAATACGTGCGTCTCCGGCTGTGTCCCTCTTTTCGCATGGATTTTCATTCTCGTTCTTGGACGAGTCGACTTGCTCTTGTTTTTATTGAGGTTTTTTCGATGTCCCACTCGTCTTCCGATCCCCGTACATATTAGAAGTAACAAGACATGCCTTCGCTTCGCTCCGGCGTCCTAATGTATTCCACCGTTAGATTTTCTCATTTACTACCCGTTAGAAGTACCCTCCAGACTTATCCTATGCCTTTGTGTATATCCTTATCTGAAAGTGGGGTTAATTCTCTACTTGAATCCGGTTATGAATTTTTACCACGCTCAGTTCCTATAACGCTAGAGCTTATGCAAAAGTACGGTTTTTTTTTAGAAGTAGCAAACACACTATTGTGATAACTGTTAGAAGTTGTTTCTAATTCTTAAATTATAGTAAACTGAGTACCGAGGCACTTTCTACCTATCATTCTGCACATTATTCCGGTTGAATCATGATATTAGCTTCAAAGCTCATTCCTCAATTCCACTTTCCTTTTTCGGTGCGCTGGTGTTTCGGTGTTTGGACGAGCATCGCCGCGATCAAAGGCTGTGCTCATCGCATCTTTTACTTGGACCGCTTCATGTCTACTTCTAACACCACCTCCCCACTCCCCAAACCCTCTGCCACAACTTCGAACGAAATTCTCACGCACTTCCAATGCACCTCGAACACCCACGCCAAACTTGAAGCGCTTCTGCCAACTTCTAACAGCACGAGTCGCAACCCACTTGCCATGGACTTTGAATACTTCTAACGACGCTCTCCACGACATGGCGTGGCGCCTGCCCTGCTCTCCCTCGTACCTCGCCCGTTCCTTTAGCACTTCGAACGCTGCTCCCGCCCGACTTCGAATGTGCCCCCTGAGCTCCCAAAGGTGGGTCTACGCTGCACATCCCTAGTGCACCCCATTTATAAAAGCTTTTTTCGTCAAATAATGTGTACAATATGACGTGCACAATTGGCAGCCCACATGCACATCGGCCGGTGCACGGGCACCCACATTCAGGGCCTGTGTAGTGAATTAATGAGTATTCCAGTGTGCACTTCCCACAGCAGATCACACTGGGGACATGATTCCTTGAGCTGTCAACCCTGCACTGGGCAACAATGCACATGCAACTGATTCAATGCGCAACACACATAAATCGACCCACAATCGCTGGGTTCAATGCACAATCGGCATCTCAGTGTTGATGTTATTCCCATCACCGGAAAATCCATCGAGGAATGCCTGACCCTAGCTCAGTTCCAGATCAAATCCAAGCGGTCCCAGATCAAATCCAAGTGCTTCCAGATCAAACCAAACCCAAAACCACTCTTGTCAGATCAAACCCAAATGTCAACCAAATCGACCGTGAGAAGTCCAGGCAGCAATCATGTCTGGGCTCCAGGCCGCTAGAACACAAGGATTGAGCTATTACAAGGAAACAAAGTAAATTAAAATATGTCAGGGTACAAAAGGTGTGCATGAGCTTGTGCATGTCCAAAGTTTAATTCAACCAGTACAAGGAAACAAGGTAAATTAAAATATTTCAGGGTGCATAAAGCGTGCATGAGCTAGTGCCGTCGTCCAAAGTGTGATGCACTCGTCATCCTGAGCAGTCCCGAGCAAGTTTACCACAGCATTAAACAGTTCCTCGGCCTCGCCTTCCTCCAGAACACCAACAGGGGGCTCAACAACAACGCTGCTGAGATCGGTCAGCGGGGGCGGGCCAACCCTGCCAACCCATGAAGTGGCGCCTTCGGAAGTTGGGTTATTAGTACGTTGGGATCCGAGCAGAGAGTCGTCTCGCAAGCCCTCCCAATCGATCCCATACACCTCCAGTTCCTCCTCGTTAAGAACCTCGTCCTCCGGGAGCTGGTTACCCCGCACACCATGAACGAGCATGTCGAACACAAACATGTCAGCAGGGGACCGGTTCGGACCATGGCGGATCTGAATCCGGTGCTGGTTCCAGCTCTGTGCAAAAAAGGCAAGCTGGCTATTTATGGTAGCGAGGAATAGGAAGTGAAGCAACCAGATGTGGGCGACATTGTTGATATCGAGGCCATGACGAAGCTCGAGGATGGTGAATCGTTCCGCCCAGGTGGCGCCTAATTGGACAGTTATGTCGACCCACAATCGCTCGATGCGAACATTATGAACACTTCTAAAGACGCACATCAGAGAGTAGCCAAAGAAGAATCGCCTGGAGTTCACTGACCGTCCCCAGATGTAAGATCCTCGCAGAATGCCCTGATGAGTCTCCATCCACGCTGCGATGTACAAGTTTTCAGTCCCATGGTCGCCACGGCACCGGGAGGGGACTCCATATTCCCTGCACCCAGCCAGAAAAATATCGAGGACAGTATCGGCGCGGTTGTTATCACTCGCACGCAAACCCGTGATGAGACGGGAGTATCCATCGATGAATCCGTGGATGACGATCCTCCACCGAATAAGCCCTGCCAGATTCATTAACGATTCAAATTGGCATGGTATTGAAGTTTAACGCTCACCATGTTGTCCGTCGTGGTGCCAGAGAGAATTAGGGCCGGGTACTGAGTACACCCTGCGGCGAATTCGAATGCGCTCGAATATGCGCCGAACTGGGTCAATTCGCAGCAGGGATTGTCTTACCCTTTCCCGAGGGACACGGTGGCCGAGACGGCGCAGCATTCCATCCAGCATCCCTAATCCAGCACGGCGAAAATGAGAACGAAGTCTAAGCAGCAGATTGTCGAGCTCATCATCAGAGAGACCGGATAGTGGACCAGTGTAAGAAGTAATGGGTGGATGTTGGCCCGCTAGGTCCTCGACGTCGGGAGGAAGATGGTGAGGAATTGGGATTTCAGGATCAAGAAGGTCGTCCAGGTCGTCTGGATCTGGCGCACTGGCACCGTTGTCTGCACCGCCAAGAAAATCCTCCGGGACTGGCTGGGCAGGAAATGGATTTGACTGGGGGGAAGTGATCCCATGCCGGAGAAGCGCTGAACGAACAGTATTCCGGCATACACCCAGGAATCGGTGAATACTCGCCGTTGAGCGTTGATAGTAGGCCCAACGCAGGAAATCTGGATCAATGTCGATGCGCGGGCGGCCAGCACGACCAGTTGCGACTCTCTGGATCACAACTGGCCAACCATTATGCGACGCATCGAGAGCTTCCCTGTACTCCGATCGAATATCGCCTTGCATCGCTACAAGACTCGTCTGAATGGTGGAGAGTTCCAGGGCTTCGAATATTCCGGAATACTGAACATATTTGAGATGGTAGCAAACCAGTAGGTAATCAACCCTCACTTGTTGAACCAAGTCTGCAAACTCATCCAGGTCATCGCCGAGCCGTGCGATAACCACGGCATCAGTGGGATTCTGGACAACATCGGTGACTAATGTTTGGAAGCGCTGAAAATGACTGCGGAATGCATCAAGTAGCTCAGTTGCTGACGATTCTGGCGCCGCCATCATGGCCAAGAGGAAGGAGATCGTGATTGTGCCGTCACCCTGTCAAAACTTCCGTCACATCAAAATTATTTTTGCGACACTACCACGTCAAATCTGTTCCCGTGGAGGCAATTCCCGCGGAATGGACGGTGAGTCAGGTTCTACTTTTTCTCAGGACATGTCACCAACACAAACGCAGATCCACTGGAGTGGCGGCATCTCAGTGATAGCGGTGACCCACTCGGTCTCTTCAATCCCCGGCTACCGGCTATTGGTGACGTCGAGAAGATTGCCTGTTCAATCCTTGTCCGGGAGGCAGATGGAAGCAACATTTTTGAAGTTGCTCCATCACTGTTGATCGAATGCTCACGGAAGATTATCCGTGCTGGCGCAGCAGTGGTGCGGATGTCGGCATTGATTCAGGCGCTGCGCACCGGACTTCAGTTCAAAAGCGTGGTCTTTGGCAGTCAACTAATTATTGACCTCATCACTGGCACATTCCCCCGGCCCGACTCTGTGACCGTCAGTACCACTCGTGTTGCGGACTTCGATGGCAACGGCTTCAAGGCAGCCAACACTGGCTACCAGTTTATTGGGAGCCTGTCTGAAGTGCAGCAGACTGTCGACTGCGACCATGCGGTACCCCTAACAGATTTCTCCCTGGGCGATGTCTTCTCTGGCCTTTTTACTGCCAAATCCGAAATCTTCTACGACGTCCACGGCCCGATGGGCGTCGTTCCAGCAATAAACTTCACAATTATATTTGCTATTCAACCTCATTCTCATTCGAACTTCCTCGACAACTCCACCCTTCATCGCACATTCTCTGTGGCCACCTTCGGGAGCGACTTTTGTTCCACGGAGAACGATCTAGATTTCGAGCCCCACAGCTCGGATCTCCTTGCAGATATTTCGGCGTGGACGGCCCAGGAACCAGTCACGCCGTCTTCCTCGCCTATGCGCCAGCGCAGTGTGGGCTCCGGGACTGCATTGTCATCCATATCCTCTCCGTCACGAGGGGCATCCCCATACCAGCGCCCCCGCTCTGGATCCTTGACCAAGGACAACATACGGGCTCTCTTGCCCAAGTGTCCTTCACCTATCTCCGAATCCGAGCTCACAGCTGCTGTCAAAAGCAACAACAACTCCTCGCTGTTCAAACAGGTTCAAAACTTTCAGGCCATGGACCGAATCCTCAGCGCATTTGGGCTCACATATACCCCAAAAGACAAGGATGAGGAGCGCACCGAATTCACAGATCCTAGTGGGAATATTCACTCTCTTTCCGGAAACCGTCTCCTCGGTGCCCTTGGTTGGGCGGCGAAGACATTTGGTGACAAAAAAAACCGCTTCCAGCGTGCTGCGCAAGTGGCGAAGATGCGGTGGGAGAAGATACCAGTTCCTGACGGTATGAAATGCACAGCTGAGATGTCCGAGTTTGCCTAATATTTCTGTAGAAATGCAGGCAACGGATATTTGCCTGGATTATCACCGCTGGGTTGGTATCTGCCAGATGTGGTCGGCCGTAGGGCCGGTGGCACAGAACCGGCCTCCTAATAATGACGAGAAGCGAGCAGCTGCCCTGACCCAAACAGATCTTGATAAAGTCACGACCAACTTCCGGACAAAGTATCTTTCCGGCTCGGGTGATGCGGCCGATGTTCCAACCATTAGGTTTGTTTGCTTTCCCCGCCAGATACCTGCCTGCTGAATGTATTTTTCAGTGTGTCACAGGGCATCGGGTCGACACCGCAGTCTGCATTATAGGTCGTGTACAATTGGTTCGTAGCTTGGATTCGCACCAGGAGCACATGTATCTCAAGATGAATGGAGCTGCTTGTTAGTACATGTATAAAGCTTCTGACCTTGCCAAACCCGAGTACCCGATAATCCAATCAGAATAGCCTGGAACTGCGAGGAAGTATCAGTACTTGCATTAATGAATCCATAGGCCCGATCAAGGTTTGTGTTGAACCCCGGGTTGATGTGGTTGAAGTTGGAGGTAGCCTGGGTAATGTTGAAACATTAGCACCCAACGACTGCCAAAATGAACCAAATCGATGCACCCTGGGCGGATCGAATCCGGTGATGTTCTGCAAGTGTGCAAGAAAGGTAGCCCAGTGCGAATTTGGGTCTAGGAAAATTCCAAGCCGAAGCTTAGTCAGTAGGAATGAATGGAAACCAAAGTCCAAACTCACCGAAGATAGGACGAGGGTAGGTTGGGCTCAAGTGAACGAGTTGGATGGTTTGAATCAATGATGTTAAATTGATAGCCATGATGCTTGAACACCCTGGAGTAAGACTAAGAGGACTGCCGCCCTCGCAATACATTTATTTTCGGCATTTGATGTGGTGCAAAGGTCGACAAATTAAGTCACGAAAGTTTGTTCAAAGATAAGTAGTTTTGCTCACTCGTTTTCAACTTTTGATGGCTTCTCAGAATCCATAATAAGTGTAGCTCCCACTCTCCCTCCTCACCTTTCCTTACAATGGACTGCCGCCTTCGCAATAAATTTATTTTCACACTTGATGTGGTGCAAACATTGACAAATTAAGTCGCGAAAGTTTGTTTAAAGATAAGTAGTTTTGCTCACTGATTTTCAACTTTTGAGGGCTTCTCAGAGTCCATGACAAGTGTAGCTCCATTCTCCCTCCTCACCCTTCTTACAATGGACTGCCACCCTCGCAATAAATTTGTTTTCTGCATTTGATGTGGTGCTAAAATTACAGCTCCAATTTCTACACCCCCAGTGGCTGCATTCTATACAGGCATGTTCCCTCCGCCTCTTCAAGTTCTCAAACCAACTTCCTTTGCACCTGGCTCTCCGGAAGGACACCAGCAATATTATTTCCAGCGCTACGGAGCCGACCGGTTCTGCAAACACTGCCCGGAATGGAAAGACGGAGACCAGCTTCCACCGTACAAATATGTTAACGCAGCTGAGATCTGGGAATACTGGACTGAATGGAAATCTATTTTGTGTGCCTTATCTTTTATTCTGCGCTAATCGGACACTGAGCGAGACAATAGTTTGCGTTTTCTTTCTCACGCAGAAATTTGCTCGTTGAACATAGCTCAATAAGACATCGGGGTTTATTGAGAAAGGGATCTAGAGTAACTCAATCGGTCTATGCACCTACTTTAAAGCTTGAAATGTATCCCCTGTCCACGCCGTTGAGCACAACAACCACCTTTCTCAAGAATCAGTCAATCACATGACCACAATATTAAATTCATACACCCCCGGCCCCAGCGACAGTGTGCACTTACAAACAGCTAATAATGGGCCCTCCGGTAGCCTTTGAGTTATTCTTATTATTAGACCAATCCAATCAACGCCAAAATGCACTTGTTGAATGGTAACACAACCCTCTTTAAGCTGCGTGTGGAAACAAATCATAATTTATTACAGCTGACTTGTGTGTGGAACGAATGCAACTAAATAATTGATTCTCTGTAAATAAATGATCCTCTCAACGCCGAGCTGAAGCAGAGAGCCATGACAGGCTTCCAGCCGACCTGGATGCCCCATTGAATCAATTCTCTTCGAACCGATATCAACATATGTATGCATTTCAGACGGACACGGGCTCATGTGCATTATTATATGGTTCGGAGAAATACTCAAGGTGTGCACGGGTGTACGCGGCGCCAACTTTATAGTTAAAGTAACCATTTCGACGTAGTGTTTCGGACTAAAAAGATGGCGGCCACTGGCCAACATTTCACCGTCCTTGTTTATCGGTGTCAGGGTCGCTAATTCTTCTTCTTTTCACCCCCTTTCATGATGTGTTTAATTCGCTTCTTTCACTGTAGATTCTTAAGTAAAATGTTAGTTCTTTTTGGCTCTGGAGTACCCGAGAAGCGCAAGAAGCCCGATGTGTTTAGGTCACTTGTACTGACTGATGGTTTCCGATCCTCCGACAGCATTGTAGCATTACACATTTTATACTTTACACAAATTGAGTGAGGCCTTACATGGATTGAGGGAGGTTGACCCAGATCTCCTCCATTTTGTGGGGTGAGGTCTGCGTTATTCTTTGATCCATCTCGGCGGTTCAAATAGGAGGGACATACATACTATGGACACAAGCTCCTTACCAACAGTTCTATTTGTGCCTGCTGTTCCCGGCTAATTAAAATTGATTTCTTAGCCATAACCTAGCATTGTCCTCTGTCTGACCTCTTTACAATAATTCGACTCTTATTTTTACGAACAATAATCCTGTTGAATAATAGATCCAGGAACGCTCTGTACCGGGGGCGAGTTGGGTCCGATACGACACCCCAACCTTCTTCGATGTGTTCGAACCCACATTCTTGGCAAACGCTCTTTCTCTTGACCATAATCTCGGCCACCTCATCTTCGGTCTGCAAACATGGATTGATCTCGGGGGCAAGCCTACGAACTTTCGTGATCCTGTAACCATTTTTTTCGAAAACCAAGGTGCGTAACCCCAATATAATTCTTCCATGAATACCACATACTCACCCCTGTTCTAGGGCGATTAGATGAGTCAACGTTCCTGCGCCCGGATTACTACGCGCCATTGCGCCTCGAAAAGGCGGATTTCCGTTCTAAATCCATGCCCCACCGTACTGTACACACCTATCGCAGCGACAAACAAATCTGGTCTATAACCCCGCTGGCAACAAACTCTCAAGGCACAAGGAACATTCAGTAAGTCTCACCTTCGCACTTGAGTAAAGTTGACTGAGTCTGGTCGACCCAGGGACACCGCCGAGGTGAAACTCATCCTGGGCGATGAACGGCGGCGCATGCTCTTCTCTTATATTGTCGAGAATACACAGAAGGTCGCTATCGGGCCCCTCGAGTATTGCGGCAATGCTCATCAAATCAGTTTCGGGAGATCAACTAGGTGGGTTTGGTTCACTCCTTCGTTCATCTCGATGGATTCTAACTATTCATATGATTTCAGAGTTGTTCCCTGCTACGGCGATCCATCACTTCCGGAATTCTACATTGAGCGCGATCTGAAAAGTCGGCTTCTCCCTGCTGCTGTTCGTGGTGAGCGCCGGCCAAGTTTGAGTGGGGCTGCTGCAAAGACACTCAAGTCACAGCTATATGAGGTGGTGACCAGCCGAGGTTTGAAGCGGGTGCGAGAGGAGGGGAAAGAGAACATGGATGAATCTACTGATCCACCGTCCAAGGTCAAAAGGAACCGGATGAGTGCAGACCAACGGCTTGCGTTGGGCCTGGCTCGTTGACAGTTATTGTAGCTATATGTGTTTCAAAGATAATTTGCTGCTCATAGATCGAGTGATGATTTTTCCTGGGAGTTCAAGTCATCGAAAGGAGGGAGATCGGCTTGATCCCACAAGTATATTACATCTCGCCGGCCCATTTAAAGGCAGATTTGCTTACCCATTTACAGTAAGTTTGTCCAGAAATAAGTAGTATTGCTCACTCATGTTCAACTTTTGAGGGCTTCTCAGAGTCGATGTTAAGTCTAGCTCCGATTCGCTGTCTTCACCTTTCCTTACAATGGACTGCCGCCCTCGCAATAAATTTATTTTCACATTTTGATGTGGTGCAAATGTTGACAAATTATGTCGCGAAAGTTTGTTCAAAGATAAGTTTTGCTCACTCATTTTCAACTTTTGAGGACTTCTCAGAGTCCATGATAAGTCTAGCTCCGATTCACTGTCTTCACCTTTTCTTACAATGGACTGCCGCCCTCGCAATAAATTTATTTTCACATTTTGATGTGGCGCAAACGTTGACAAATTATGTCGCGAAAGTTTGTTCAAAGATAAGTTTTGCTCACTCATTTTCAACTTTTGAGGACTTCTCAGAGTCCATGATAAGTCTAGCTCCGATTCACTGTCTTCACCTTTTCTTACAATGGACTGCCGCCCTCGCAATAAATTTATTTTCACATTTTGATGTGGCGCAAACGTTGACAAATTATGTCGCGAAAGTTTGTTCAAAGATAAGTTTTGCTCACTCATTTTCAACTTTTGAGGACTTCTCAGAGTCCATGATAAGTCTAGCTCCGATTCACTGTCTTCACCTTTTCTTACAATGAACTGCCGCCCTCGCAATAAATTTATTTTCTGCATTCAATGTGGCGCAAACATTGACAACTCATGTCGCGAAAGTTTGTTCAAAGATAAGTAGTTTTGCTCACTCATGTTCAACTTTTGAGGACTTCTCAGAGTCCATGATAAGTCTAGCTCCCATTCTCTGTCCTCACCTTTCCTTACAATGGACTGCCGCCCTCGCAATAAATTTATTTTCTGCGTTTGATGTGGTGCAAACATTGACAAATTATGTCGCAAAAGTTTGTTCGAAGCTAAGTAGTTTTGCTCACTCATGTTCAACTTTTGAGGACTTCTCAGAGTCCATGATAAGTCTAGCTTCCATTCCCTGTCCTCACCTTTCCTTACAATGGACTGCCGCCCTCGCAATAAATTTATTTTCACATTTGATGTGGCGCAGACATTGACAAATCAAGTCGCGAAAGTTCGTTCAAGGGCAGTTTCCCTTCCTCATTTGCAATTTCTGAGGCCCTGAAAACGCTCATGGCAAGTCCACTGCCAATTATGCCCCCTCAACTTTCCTTATGATGCGCAGCCTTGGACACAATATGTGATTCTACGGTGAACAGGTCCTTTCCCCCTGAGTGACCGACGGAGCCAATTTGGGGTTGGGGAATTCCTCATTGGATTAACCTAGAATGCGGTTGAGGGGGAGTCATTCAGGTGGTAGAATTGACATTGTTGAGGCGATGTCAAGGTGATGTTCAATTTAGCCACAAAAATGTTGCAGAAGTAATTCAAGGTAAACAACGATTGCATCATAAAAATTGTGTAAGCTACTTGAAATGACATGGCGCAGAGGACTACATGAGCGATATCTTCCCAATTGCATTCAAAATCTCGAGGAAGAACCACGAATTCACCTCCTCCTCGAAAGCATCTGAACTTGAAGCCTGGTGGAGCTCAACCAACTTCGACATGGGAATCCTAGTGACGCGAGAGCAGCTGCGGAACGACAGTGTGCCCTGCTGCATATGTGCGATGCTGTTGATAGCGGAGTCACTGTAATGGGGATCGTTGGGAAGAACAAAGGAAACTTGGATGGGGTCATTCAGAGCTGCGTCGGGTGCAAGAAACGGGCTCCCCGTCGCTGCCCAGCACAACATGCGAGGTCGGAATGAAGGCAAGTCGATCTGGGACAACTGACCAATTACATCGGGATGGAACTGCCCTTTCGCATCTTCAAGAACACCTGCAGGGCAGGGATCGCCGGAGCCACGTAGAAAGCTGGTCAAGATCGTGTTGGGGTCGAGTGTGGTAGCGGCTGTACCAAAATGCAAAGTGACTGCTGACGATGAGGGGGAGGTGACGATCAGGTGAGGCTCGAGGGACTGGTAGTCAGTGATGCAGGAGGTCCAAGCATGGGCGATGAAAAACTCAGTGCCCCCCGGGTACGACCGTGCAAGCTAAGAAGAAAGGTATTTGGTTGACAATACTCAGAGGCGTTCAAGTGTTTGCGTACCTTGCCAAACGAAAACCCATTTGCACATGGAAGCTCGAGGCCCTCTGCGAATGCCTTCATCTCAGGGTGCCCATGAATGTCGGGCCCAAGAAGGGCGGTGTGTACCAATTGAGTGACCAGCATATTGTGCTGGTTTTGGTCACGATACACGAGAGGCGCAGTCTTTTGAAAGAAAGAGTGAGTGACATGTATGGGACCGAGCTGTTACTCACCTGTGTGTTCAAAGTGCTGATAATGAGTGATTGAAAAGGGAGTAGATCCCCTTGCGGTCCGGCCGCCTGCAACTGGCGGACCTCACGGTCAAGTCGGGGGTTCCAGGCAGCAACGAAACTGGGTGTGAGGGAGTCAAGATTGCTGTCGTTGAGGGCATATTGGATGAGCGCTGGCGATATGTCCCCCACCCCTTTACCGCTGATGAGTGAGAGAGCAAGAAGCGCACCAAAGGTGCGGAGATCATCGAGGCGATGGCCAGTTATAGCAGAGGAGAGGCGCAGGGGCATTGAGATACCCAGAGAGAGACGGCCCTCATCAGTCGCCAAGCAGTATTTGCCAGCGTTCATGAGGAACTGGTTCAGTGCGGTGTACACAACCTCGGCCTCCACACCACTGCCGAAAGAGAATATATCACCATTAGCCTTGAGCCTACCGAATTTATGAGCGCTATGTTCAACGGAATTTCAGTGGAACATACACCCGGACCCTTCGCCGAGCGCGGAGAAGAGGTGTGTAGTCTCCTTTTGCGGCCGCGTCTCGAACAGCCTCGACGTAGTAGTTCGAGAGAGCGTCAATGGATGGTCCGTCTAACTCCAGACTACTATTGTCCGTAGCAGCTTGATAAATTGCTGACGTGACATCGGCCCTCTCGAAAAGGTCGCGGTAGGGAGCGGCTGACTCGGGTACCCAAGACGAAGTGGGCCAGGCTGGGGCAATGGACTATAAAAATGTCAGGATTTTGTAGTGTATTCTAGAAGTGGGACTTTCCGGTGCAATAGCGACTTCCAAGATGCGTGGGGCCTGGTTCGGAGAAACAGTTACCGCCAATGATGTTATGCATTTTCACTGAGGAGACTCACAATGGAAATTGAACTCGCAGTGGTGGAGCCAGACTAGGAATAATGGTCAGTGATTGCAACCCGGGAAAATAAGACATACTGAAGGTGGAGTGCGAGCAGCAGCAACCATCGTGCTGGCAGAAGTCACCTAGAATTCAGCTGGATCAGCGACCAATGAAGGGATGTGGATCATGTAGAGGACATACCGATGAAGGCGCTCCCTGAGAGCGCGGTTGAGCCAAGGGAGGAGTTGGTGCAGTGACGATGGGAGCGAACGGAAGGTTCTCGTCATCGTCCTCCGAATCAGACTCAGGAACACCACCAGAAGTGTCGCTGGCGCTGTCACTGATGTCGCCCCAATCCATCTCGAATGACTCGTTGAATTGAAGATTGTGGCGCTTGGTGAGGCAGCTGTGGCGCCTGGGCCATGCATTTTCGGCAGTTTCAATAAAAGTGAGGCCGGGGTATCGCACAACTGAGGTATAGTATTAGTTCAGTGAGTGTAAGCAGAAGGAAAATACTGCGTACTCGAGTGAAGAATAAAGCGGTCGCCCTGAACACAATAAAGTGGAGGCGCATAAAGGTTTTTCAAAGCGGGCTCGAAAAGATCTTGCAAGGTGAGGTTGGCACTGATGGGCTCGCGACGAAGATGAGCAGCGCCACCGCCTCGGTTCTTGGCGTTGTTGACGTATACAAGAGCTTGAAGCTCCAGCACTTCATGTTGGAGGCGAGTGCTGGGGCCGGCTGGCAAGGGGCCGAAAGTATATCTCTTCGTCCCAACTCGCATGTTGTTGGCGGTCTGCTGGAATATACTGGTGAGTGAAGTTGTTTCGGAGACCGTGTAATCGAACGAGAGAGAGTTTGTGTCAAGGTAGTATTGATGGGCAGCTCTGAAGGTCTTGTAGAAGATGACTTCTTGACCAGCCTCGATGAGAAAGAAATATGGTAAGTCAAGAGGAATAAATGGGAGAAATGAAAGACGCACTTGGTAAGGCTGAACCAAATTTGTGACTCTGATCTCACGCACCCCAGCTGGATTGAAAGAAGACACCTTCTCGAGGGTCGTCTGTGGGCCCTGGTGGAGAACGGCCCCACGAACAGCAGGCCCTCGCACCCGGCGCCGTGCCTGAAGGTCAGGTCCAGGGCCCCCGAGGTGCGCATGAGCCGCAGCAACACGACCGGCATTGGTCTGAGAAATCTGCGTAGCACTGAGGTCCCGAACACGAACACGTCGAGCGTTGTTGGTATGGCCAGCAGCAAGGGATATACCGAGGCCAGAGACCCCGAGCATGGGCTGGGTGGCACCGACCAAGGAAGAGAGACTGGAAGGGATGGGGTGGCCAGTGGAAGCTGCCGGAAGGGCAAGGGAACGGCTGCTGGTGTAGGGAACAACAGCTGGAACCGGCAAGGTAGGAAGCGGTGTCTGGGGTGCAGGAGTGCTGGCGCCAGCGTCCGGGACCACCGTGGGATAATTGCCGCTGGCCATCGCGTCGCGGAAGAACTGGGACAGCATCCCCGCAAACATTCCGTACATTGGGTTATTTTCTGTCCAGAATCGGTGAACTGAAAGGAAGATTGAAAGCAAAAGGAATGAACGAACCTGGGGATGACATTTTTTGAAACTTGGTAAACGCAGTTCAAGTCGGAGATTAAGCTCCATTTAATATATGATGAATCCAATTCATGGCTCGGTCGTCGGAGCTGGGTTTGGGTCTGGGTTTGGGTTTGGGTTTGGGTGGGCTGCGCTTCAGTTTGGGTTTGGGTTTGGGTTTGGGAATCGGCTAAACACGGCGCGTTTTGGGAAAAATGACCCACGCCCCCCGCCCCTCCGCGGTGCGTGCGGTGTGGGTCCAGGCCATCCCCCTGTCTAGTCCCCATCCCTCCCTTCCTGTTCCACGATGCGCCGCGATGTTCTCGGCCCATGGGGGGCGCGTTCCTGGAAAATCAGGCGCGCGCGCTCCGGCGCTGCGGTGCGTGTGCAGGGCCATTCCCAACATCTAGTCCTCATCCCTCTCGTCGTGTAGGAGGAGCGCGTGCGCTGTTACATTCTCGGTCGAAAGCGCGGGCGGGGCCGCGGCACGTTCCGGGAAAATTGGGTGCGCGCACTCCGCCGGTGCGGTGTGGGTCCAAGGCCATTTCCCGGATCTACCCTTCATCCCTCCTCTCGTGTACGAGGCGCGCGCGCTACGCTGGTGCGGTGGGTGTCTAGGCCATCCCCCACGTCTACCCCTCATCCCTCCCCTCGTGCACGAGGCGCTCGCGCCCTGCCCGAGCCGGCCGCCATCTTCTGGGCCCAAAGCGCGGCGAGGGCGCGTTGCGGGAAGATACGGCGGGCGCGCGCTCCGCTGGTGCGGTCCGTGTCGAGGACCATCCCCCAGGTCTACCCCTCATCGCTCCCCTCGTGTACGAGGCGCGGGGCCCAAAAGCGCCCGGGGGGCGGGTTTCGTGGAAAAATGACGCGCGCCCCCCCCCCTGCCCCCGTTGCGGTACGTGTCGCGGACACCTCCCAACTACCGCCCAATCCGCTCCCTCCACCCACACCCCCTTGGTCCTCGTCCATCCCACCGCCCAAGATGAAGTCGTCGTTGGCGACTTCATCCCCATGCAAGATCCCCATGCAAGTCATCCAGCTCCTCCTCCTCCCCATTCAGTGTCTCCTCATCTTCCCCGTCGCCATCTATCCATCCGTCATCGTCAATCCTCCTTCTCTTTTTCCCACGCCCTCTCCTCTGCTCCGTCATTGAGACAGTAATCCGCGCAGCGATATCCCGTAGCCGCGCCGCCTGCTTCAAGGTGTACGCCACTGCGCCTTCCGCACGGTCAAAGGTCCATGGGACGCCCACCACCTTGTTCCCCCAGTCCCGCCACTCTTCCGCGCCCATGGGGACCGCCCTCGCTCGCTCCACCCATTCAAGCGCCCGGAATTCCAAAGTGACTCCGGCACGGCGGACTTCTTCTTGCACCAACCGCACCTCTTCGCCCCATCGCTTCACACGTGCATACACTTTGCTCCATTCCACTCTTAAAACTGTTGAAACCCTTCATCAACTCAAATCCCGGTCACCGAGCATTAATTCCACTAACCTTCGTCCAAGTCCGCGTCTGTACCCGTAGTCCCTGCTACCCTCCAAATCCACGACACCATGCGGACGCTTTCGCCCCCTCATGCCCAGCGCACCACCTCCTCTTTGGTCAATGGCGGTAATTCACCATCCTGCCGTAAAGCGTCCTCTCGCTGCCTGCACCGCCCCTCCTGCTCAGCGCGCTTCTTCGCGGTGCTCGCGAGCTCCTCGGCGTCCTCCATGCAGCGAATGTCCTCCTTCCGCAATGCCTGCCACCCGACCTTTGCCAAATCCCCATCAGCCAGCCGAAATCTTGCCTCCCACGCCATCTGGTATTTTTCCGAGTGCAGTCGAATTTTGCACTCGTTTCTCTCCACAATCCCTTGCGCCCTTGTGTTCGCTCCTTGATGTCGGGCTTGCAGCTCCTTGTACGTCAACAGCCGTGATTTGACGTGCAGCTTGTCGCGTAATTTCACGAGCGCTGTCGAGCACTGCGTGTCGCGTAGCGCGTTTTCGATGTCTGCCAGGACCTTGATTGACTCCATCCCTCTCTGTGCTGGCGTCAGCGCCGACGGTAGATACAGGGGGACCTGCTCGGGCGCGTCGTTCTGTTGTCCCAATGCCGCGAGCGCGATCAGTGTGTACGTCGCCTGGAGGTTGCGCAGCCGCTGGATACTGCGATTAAGCCCGCGCCGAAGGGCGATGACATCGATTTCTTGAGCGGTCATCCCTGCATTCTTGAGTTGTACCTGGACCCGCACTCGTTGCCTTCGAAGTATCGTTAGTGGAATTTCGCTGGACTGGAACGCCGGCCACTTACTGCTCGTCCTCCACTTCGAGCCCCGTGGCAACAAACGAACTCGGGCTCACGGAGTGAATCCTAGGCACCCCATGTAGCACACGCTCCGCATCTTCCTTCTCCAGCCGCAACAGCACGTCTTTCTCTGTTATCCCTGCGAGCTGCGTCAGTTTTCCCGTTCCATAGGTGCCCCGCCCATCCACAACGACATACCTCGAATCGGCATCGAGTAAGGGTTCTTCTCGTTGGCGGGATCTCGCTCATAATCTTCTATCATCTTCCACCAGGCTGGGACTCGCTCCTTTTGCTGGACTGAGAAATTGGTGAATGCGTGCATTTGGTCGGCGTATGCCAGGTTTGCGCGGTCCGCCTTCGTTCTTAGCCGCTCTCCTGTTGCTGGATCGTCATCAGTATATGGTAAACGCGCCGAATCGTCGCGTCATGTACCTAGACCAACAATTTTTTGCCAGTTCCAGGACCCCCAATGGCCGTTGAGCGTGTCTTCCCTCGACCCTGGCCCCATCTCGGGTGTGCTCGTTCCAACTCCACCGATATGTGCCCAAGGTCGCTGGATCCCTTCTCCGTCCGTCTGGCCGCTCCCTGGGATGAGGTTAAGGGAATATTCTTCTTGACAATCGATGAGGTGGCCCTTGATGTGCATTTTCGGGATAGCGAAGGCACACAGCGCCACGATGACGCTGAGTTGGGAATGAACCGGGAGCGCTTTCAGCCACTGCCTCAGGTGTTTCGACGACTGGCAGACAATGTCCGTCCAGGACTTCGTTCGTCGCGCACGTTCGCGGTTTGTCGTCAGTCGCAGGAAAGCAACCCGCGCGTTGGAGCTGTTCCTCAAAAGGCCCAGCGAGAGTGCGGTGCTCGCAATCGCAAGCGTCCACTGCCACGACGTGGATCCCGTTGGTGTGAAGGACCACAAAGTCGGTGTGGAGAGGGCGGGGCTCAGAGCAGCGTTCCCCAGGCGGGTGACCGAGTTGGACGCGCAGACCCAACGCCTTCAGACTTGACGCCTCGAAGAATTGACCATTCCATCGCTATGTCCAATTTTAGCAATACGGTCCGTCCGTACATTAAAAAGGAATGGCTTAGCTTACCTCTATCCGATGCAAAGGCCCTCACCAATGGGACGTCACCATGCAATCGGCGCACAGTAGCTCATCACCAAAGCATGTCTTGCACCAATAAATCTGGGGGTCGTCTGGATTGGAGAGTGATTCACAGCGAGCACATTGTGACGCCCCAAGCGGCCATATGCATCCCTCGTGACGCAAGAGATTAGCGAGATAGGTGTTGCGGAGAGATCGGAATCGGTGTAACGCAGCATCCTGTCAAGACCAAATCAAAATTTTTTCATGAAGTCCAAAAAAATTGCCCGCTGAGCTCACTTACTGAGGGTTGGTCACGCTTAGAGGGACGCGCCAGAGCGGGTTGAGGTGGGTGCGCAGGGTCCAAGTCAAAACCCATGTCATACCGATCGGACGCGTCAAAGGTGTCGAATGTGACATTGTCGAGGACGGGAGCTGGAGCCGGGCGCGTCAGGCCTGCGCGCTGCCGTTTCACGGGGGACGGTGGTTCAACGAGCACCTCGTCGCGATATCTGCGATGATTATCGTGAGAGGCGCGGTCAACAAAGGTAGTGATCGGAGTTTCGGTCAAATCACCCGTGATTTCGGCTATGGAAAAGACCACAGTGTGGGAGTGAACCTCCACAAGCGGCAACCCAACAGTTTGGCGTTGTCGCTTGGCCTTTTGTCGCGACATCCTTGGTCTTTTCATGCGCGGTGGACACCAGCTCAGCCCGCCCTTCTTCGACTCCTTGCCCCTCGGGACACTTACTCTCTCATTACAAATTAGACTCCTCATTACTCTTGAAGAGTTATCTTATCGGCAATACTTCGAACTCAACTTTGACCTAACGAACGGGGCCTTTCTCGCGCATTGGCCAACTTGTTTTCTGTTCTCTCTTGCTTAATTCGACTGTAGGCTCTTGAACCGGCATTTGGCTTGCGCGATCCGTGCGGCGAAAGGATGTTTTGGTGGGTTTTTGACTAAAGCATCATGTGCTGCCCCTATCTCACTGAGTTAACTCAAAATTCTGGCCAACCGACGTACAGCTTGACCACTGAGCGATCGAACTGTCCCATATATTCAAGCAGCCACCGGGGCCTCTCAGCGCAGACAACGTATGTCAAGCGGACCGGGTTCTACATGGATTGAGCCGATGTTGACCATCCCAACTCGCAGCCTCAAAATCACCAGTTGACTCGAGTGCCTTGGGAAGGACAGCTCACCAGGTGTTCCTCTCACAGTGAGTGCACGTTCGTCGAACATTTTGTACCATCCTAGATGGTTATTTGGTGTTGACGGCTCAATGTAGGCTCCAGCAATTTTGAACGATTTCGACCCCTGTTCGCGTCTGCGACCCCAACTGGACACCTCTCAACGCTCGAATAGGGTCCATGACCAATCCCCGACCAACATTGGGTGCGCTGGGTGGGAGTGCGCAAGCGCAAGACCCAGATGGTGAGCTGTCACGTACATCACCACCCCCCAAATCACGTACTCACCACGCATCGATTATTTCCTGGTGCCTCCCAAATCCCTCCTGGCGAATCTGAGTCGGCAGATGTTGTTCAATATCGTCTCCGACCTGGATTGTTTGTTTGCAGAATTTTGGGGAAGGTAGGGATTCCCAGCGCAATCTTGGGTGCGGTTTGCACTCAAATCCATGGATTTGAGTCAGGATCGCACTAAGACTTTGACGCTAACTTCGACCATCTCACCACCTCGATGTCCAAAATTCCAAAAATCCCGGATTCCTCGTGCGTTCATTGCCGGTACTGACACATGAATTGAATCGTCAATGATTTGGAATCCAGGGCTGCGTCCAAAAAATCAAACGAGAGCGCTTATACGGACCATCTCAAACGCAAGTCTAGCCATGAATCATCGGCTCGGTATCGTCTGCAGTGCGTCTCTAGCCCTCCCTCTCTCATCTGCTGCTCATATATCTTCATTGACAGACATCGGGTGGCTTTGCTCGAGTCCGAACGGTTGCGCACTGCCCGCAGGTGCGTGGATCTCAAAACAGCCCAGAACGACATCAAAGCCATCGAAATTGCGAAGGAGAAGTCGCGAGAGGCCAGCGCTCGGTATCGCCAATGGTACGGGTCTTTAGACACCTGGCTCTATTCGGCATCATCATACCTCTGTAGTAATCGTGAAGCCCTCGCTCTAAAACAGCGCAAAACCCGGAAGCGTCAATTTATTGCGAAGCACGGCTGCTGCAAGTTCCTGGATAGAGCTCTTCAGCGTGGCGTGACTCTGAACGACCTCCTCCCCAACCTCGGGGGCGCGCGAGACTGACGTCGACACCACGCCGTGCTCTGGAAATTTTTTGGTGTCGTTGTTATTTTAAATATTGTTGTTTGAAATACCACAAATCCTGCGTGAGCCCTGCACGCCTGTCCTTGTTGTTCCACCTACAATTTAAATATTTCTTGAATTCTTTCTGGACAAATACTGCCCTCGCTAAATCTTTTTCTGACTTTCGTGGCTGTGTGCCATCCAGATCCGTCTGGACCTCTACCTCCATGTCGCAAGTTGGTGGTCCTGCCGACCTCCAGCGTGGCGACCTCCAGCGTGGCGAGCGCCTCGCCGACACCGGTTTTATATTCCTTCAGCCTCTATGGATACCCTTGCATTATGAGTCGACGTCATGCCCACCTCGTACTGACAGTGGCGGAGAATGGCTCTCAAGCATGAGAGAGGCCCAGGCCCCCGAGCTGCAAGAGTTCTCCGCGCCTCGCCTCACCTTAACCCTCAGCTCAAACCCTCAGCCCTTCCAATCGATTATTTGCTTTTACCTAAATCCGCGCCACAGCTCGTTACTTATGCCAGCGCAGACGCAAAACTCGCTCTCCCATTCTTTTCCTTGCCTTCCACCTGTATTGCCGGTGTATCCATCTATTTCCTCTTTCACGATCCTCGAGTTTAACATGCCTTGTATCCCTCCTTACTACCCGTGCCCCGGCCACGAAAGTCTTGATTGCCACGACCGAAACGCCCAGTGACTCTACTACGTTGTCTTTTACAGGAGGGTTTGAGGGGTTTATTCCAACTCGTACGTTGATTTTTCCCCTGACTATAATATTGTTTCCCCATATTAACTCGTTGTTTACCGCAGATGGATCGCGAGGGCGCAGACGGAGGGATACACCGATTCCATGCAAAAAGGCTTTCGTACTTGGAATGAAGCCGAAGATTGGTGGCGAGCTCGATGCACTGAGAAACACGGCGGCATTTGCCCAGAGTTTGAGCCGGTACAATTTACCTTACGCGTCCCCTCCTCGACCCACCCCTCCTCGACCCCTTGCTCGCACAGCACCCCGCTGGGGCTCCCGTGGGATCCGCGCGCGCCGCCGCTGCTCCTGCTCCGGGTAGCCTCAACCCACCGCCTCCCATCTTGCCCACCGCAGCCCCGTCGCCGTTCTGCTCCCCGTCCTCCACTTCCTCCTCCATCACGGCATCGATGAGCCCCTACGCCCGTGAAGATGGAGCCTGCGAGCGCTACCGCCATCCCCAGAGAAGCGACAAGCCCGACACTGCATCTAGGCATCCCGACGCGCGTCACACCATTCACCCGGGTGCATCTCACCGCGTCGGGCCGCGTTCACCCCACCCAGGCTGGGGCGCGTGCTGGAGACCTCACCTCGAACGCTACCCTCGCGCATGGCTTGAACGCCGTGCCTACCGCTGCCGCCCACGCTGCTGCTCCCGACCCCGCTGCCCCCGCTGCTGCTGCAGACCCCGCAACACCTCGTACGCGCGGCTACGCTGCGAATCCCGGACCCGGACCTTCGGTCCTGGTGACCCCGTCGGCCGGCGCTCAAAACCGTACTGTTCCCGCTCCCGCCCCCGCCCCCGTCCCCGCGCTGGAGGTGCCCATGTATGGGATCCGAGGTGTCGCCGTGTTCTACAACTCACACGCGGAGGCGTCGGCGGCAGCAGCTAGCCTCGGGTTGACGAACCCGAGAATAATGGTGTCTAATAACACTTTGAAACTTGAGGCATGGATGCTTGGGAAGCCGTTCGTCAGGGAGGACAACTAGGCCGTGCTTTTTTCCCGTTGCTTTGTGTTTTTGTCACTGTCGCCGTGCCGTCGCTCGTCTGTCTGTCGCTCGCTCGAGGTTTTTTGGGTATTGCATATTGGGCTGATTTATCTTGGACTATCTTTATCTCCCACATGTTTTGGACTACCTACACATCCTTTTGGTTTGCTCGCTACGTGTCACGATCGCTATTCGCTACATCTTGGTTACTGTCTTGATAAATCCTGTTATGATATCTACTTATGATCTTGGTATATTTCCTGTGTTATAATTGTACTTGGGTTCATTGTAGTTAGTATAACTTGTTTTGGTACTTCTGTATAGTTGTACTTTTGTATAATTGCAATTGTCTGGTGTACATGTGGGATGCATAAGAAAAGAAGTGGAAGCGTGGAAAACATAATAAACACAAAGCGATCAAAGGGATCAATAGCCGCTTGTGTACGCCGACATCTACTCGATGTTTAGTACTCTCTACTCTACTCGACATCTACTCTCTACTCTACTCCTCTACTCTGTTTCGCGACTGTGCCATGGGGAAACGTGAGACGAAGGCCAGAAAAACTGACAACGCGCCGAATGACGCGCCGGACGACGCAGGTCCGAAAAAGCGTGGTCAAGCCAGCAATTTTAAAGGCGTGCGACTTGCGTTCATGAAGGAGAGGATACCGGGATACATTGCTGCGTCCAAAATCAAAAAGGGCAAGGAGGCGAAGACCGACGGCCTGAATGGTTTCTGGCCCACCTTGTTCGACAACTACTGGGCGATGTTTCCGTGGGACCTCCCATTTGACAAGGACCCCGATCCGAATGCTGTACCGCCGCCTCCACCTCAGACGGCTGAGGAGGTGTTTGTGTCTTTGGGTTTGAATCTGACTGAGGAAGAAAAGGCAAAAAAAAGTTAAATTCAGAAGGATACAAAAGCTGTAAATGAGCGCTTCGACAACGAGTGTGCAGACGACACTAAATCCCGGAAAATATCCGTGCGCTGCCGTATCGCCAAGGAATTGTTCGAAAACGAGCCAGAAGACATGCAGAAGAGAATCAAGAAAGAATGCAACGAGGCACACACGGAAAATCTGGAGATTTATAAGGATACTGGCAAGGGGCTTCCCTCGGTGGATCCGGATGACCAGCGAGAGTAAGTGTTTGCCATAAATATTAAGTGAATGTGAGCTGACCGTACCTCAGATGCCGCAATAATTTCCTGGCCATAGTCCAGCCCCTGCTTGCCGGTTTACACGCGTACACGGGCCTGACCCTGAATATCATCGGGGGCCGCATCAACGAGGAGACGAAATTCTTCGAGACGATGAGGTATGTACGGCCGAGAACCATATTGCGCAATGAAGCTGATCACAATAAAGCGCGAATGCCGGTGTTGTGGACGGCAAGGACTGGGCGCGGTGGGACCCTGAAGGGTATGCCTCTGCCCTGAAATCGTACCTGAAGTTCGTGCACGCTGGATACCTCGGTAAGTGATTGGGTATAGAAGCACTGGGCAAAAGTAACTGACGGACGGACCTGTAGAGTCTCAGAACCTTGTCGACACGCCGTCTGCAGCGCCCGTGGTCCCCGCCGTCCCCGCAGCCTTTGTGGGTATGAAGATGATTGTTATGGACCAGCTGGACACCGATGGGGATGTCAACATGCCCCCACCTGGAGAGCCGGCCCCACAGAACGCGACGGAGGGCGGGGAGGACGCGTCTATGGAGACACCGGCCCTTTCCCCGCTCGTGGATGACAGAGTGGACAAGATGTTGGAGGCTGGGACACTTTTACCAGCGGACGTCCGACCCGCCGCACCCGCCGCCACGCCAGCTGCACCCGCCCCACTCGCCGCACCCGCCGGCGTCGCATCCGCGGCAGCTGCGACGATCACATCCGCGGCAGCTGCCGCAGCCGCCGCATCGGCCGCATCTGCCACCAACTCCACGACCAAGAAACCACCGATATGGGGAGTACCGGGGATGACAGATTATTTGAGGGCTGAGATGCTGGAGATGGCGGAAGACGAGCGCGAGGCGTATGCAGCGCGCCTGTGGCGGATGGCGCCGTTTGATTTGGAGCGCGAAAAATCCCTCGCGCGCAACAAAAGGCTGGCGATGGAGATGCAGCTGTTTGGGGTGGCAAGTCAATTCTTTGGGGGGGCCAAGCGGAAATGCGGGAAGGGCAAGAATAAGAAGAGCGCGAGGAGGAAGGGCGACGAGGAAGAATGGGATGACGAGGACAGCGATAGCGACGAGAGCGACGAGGGAGAGGACAACGAGGAGAGCGAGAGGGCGCCAGTCAAGACCAGAGCCCATGCGGCAGCAGAAGTCGGGCCAGTATCCAAGGCACCAGCGTGGGCGGTAACCGGGAAGAAGATATTGCTAGAAGGGGAAATGGGTGCGCAGTGGGCGGAGCTGGTGGGGATGTGGTGGGTGCTCGAAGAAGCACAGAAATTCACGACGAGCGTAAGTCTTTATTTGATGAGCATTAACGTCTGCAACTGACGCACGGTAAAATAGACCAAGTCCCATCCAACGACAAATCGTCCGAAAGCGGTAGGGGCGTGGGTGAAGAATGCGCGCAAGGGCGTACCACAGATTCCTTCGACGGAAGAAATGGAGGAACAGTGGTGGACATGGTGGAAGGGAATTAACCCGAGTTGGCGGGTGCGCGACGGGGAGCTGAAACAAGTGGGGGATGGCAGCTGGGATGATTTGAGGTGCCCGGGTCAAAATGGCTTCCTTAACATCATAGTGTGCCTCAAATGGTGGCATTTGGGGATGGAAACGCCAAGCGACGGGTGGACACGTGCTGTTGCAGACGTGAAATGGATGCTCACAAAAATGGTCAGGTATGTGAATTGATTTGGAGAAGACGGCGTACATACGTAGAACTGACGAAAAAAACAGTGAAACCGCACCAGAGTGCAGGGCGCCTGCTGCCGATCCCGCTGCCAACGCCAGCGAAAGCACGCCCACGTCTCCCAGTCCTCCGCTTGCAGTTCCGGAGGGTGCGCCGCCGAACCCCGAGGCGAGTGCCCCGAGCGCGGAGGGCACGCCCGCCCGCGCCAATTTGGCCACCGTGCCCGACGGTCCCCCTGCCGATCCCAACGCAAGCGGGTCCGCCCCGCCCGCCGGTGCAGCCGACCCTGGCGCGAGCGCGTGCGGTGGCGGTGTGGACAAGGCGGGATCCCGCCCCGGATCCCGCCCCCGCCCCTGCCCCCGTGCAATGCACAAGGGCGCGCGTAAGTAGTGGGGTCTGAGACGATGTGCGTCCGTGGCGTGGGGGGAGCGTGGGGAATTTCTGTGGGGATTTTCTTTCTGCCGAGAATTTGGAAGAATTGATCGCAATGGACGATGCGAGGGGCATGAGAAGTGGATGAGCACGACGAGGGAGCAGTGGGGAGCGTGGGGAGGGCTTTAGCTTGTATGTAGCATAGGCACCAGTGGTAGGGCGGCAGGCAGCGCAATTGGCGCCTTTTGGAGCCCGATTAGGTAGAAGCCCCTATTGATGTAGTTTGGCCAGCGGCGGCAATCCTCAGTTGATGTTTTGATGCCATTTGATGGCTAGTACAGCGTGCCGAAGGGACCCTTAGAGCTGCCGCACATGCCGCGAGAAAGATGGCATCACCCCTGCGTAGACTCGTAGGATTTCGCGAAACACCCTCCGGGTACACCCAGAACTTTTCGCGAAACGGTAACTATATGGGTTGTCTAACGTCCTGTACGCCCACTTCTAATGGCCGCCCCCAGTTCAAATGTGCGCCCCTGCCCTTCGGCCTCTAGCTCGCCCCGCACTTTGAATGCGCGTAGTTCACATTTCATGCCCCGCCCTTCAAACACCCGCTGCTGCCCACTCTGTATGCCCGCCTGCCCCCTCGAATGCACGCTTGGCCCAACTTTGGATGCCCCTTCAAACGCCTGTGCGCGCACCACACCCCTATTCACGCCCGCCCACTTCAAATGCGCACCCCGCCCTGTGCCTGCCCACTGCAAACACGCCCTATTAACGTCCGCACGCCCGGACGTCGAACGGCACCCCCACTTTGCATGCCTGCGCTCCCCCCCACTTTGAATGCCCGCGCCGTACTTTGAACACGCTAACTAAAACTCCCGCCACTTTGAGTCCGCCCCACTTGGCTCGCCCGTCCCGCACTTCGAACGCCTGTCTGCCCGCCCACTGCACACTTCGAACACCCACCCCGCACTTTGAGCACACCTACTTCGAGCACCCATCTGCACTTCAAACACCCACACACCCGCTCACCTCGCACGTGCGCACCAATGCCCCCACGCCCACCACACACTTCACGCAGGTGCGTCCCTTCTAACCTCATCTAATCCTGCTGTTCTAACTAGATTCGAGCCGACTTCACTCATTCCTCACACCTCACGCATCTGCCACGCTGCTCTGCCCACCCAACCCATCGTGCTTCGCCCGCCCACCTCTCACCCCCGATTCACTCCCAACGCCCCGCCCACACACCTGTCGCGCCCGTATACCCGTCGCACACGCACACCCGTCATGCACGCGATATTGACGCCCCTGCTCGCCCGGGTGGGGCCGCAGACTTCTTGACTGGTCGACACTCCGCTCGGCGCCTCGACGCCCCACTCCAGGCGATACCAGCTTGACGCCCTGCTATCTCGACACCTGTGTAACCTATTCTCGAAAGTAGTGCCATCTTCTCCCATTAGATTGATAGGGTGGGACCCTCTCTGAGATCGTCAGCAGCGGCCAGGAGAACTTTGCCTGGACTGAGATGCTGCCCGCCAGTCTCTGCGAGGTTTCGCTCACCAGTAAGTCTCTCCTCACACTCATGATGACTGGCTACTAACACCTCACCTGCACAGTCAACACCGGCGACAGCATCACCACCAACATCACCATGACCTCGAAGACCTCGGGCACCGCCACCATCGAGAACAACACCCGTGGCACCTCTATCATCAGCACCGTCAGTGGTGGCACCAGCCTGTCCAGCACCTCTGCCAAGTGGATTCTCGAAGACTTCGAGTCCGGCTCCAGCTTGGTGGCATTCGCCGGCTTCCCCACCTCCACTTTCACCGGCTCTGCCATCCACTCCGGCACTTCTGTCAGCCACGCAACCGCCACCCTCATCTCCATTGTCCAGAACTCCGAGCAGAGCTCGGGCACGCCCTCGGGCACGACCATCTCCGTCAAGGACTCTTGAGGAGAGAGCTATACAAGCTCAGTGGATATATAGCTGTCTTTTCTGTATTGTAGCATCTTCACACTCGTATATAGTCATTTTTGATAGACATGTAGATTTCACGAAATAGAGCCAACGTAATGTTGGCCTCGAATCAATTTTGAATCTTGTAAGGCTTGGAATATTTTAGTGCAAAGACTGGTGAGCCGCAGCTCTCGACGCGGTGATAGGGCTGACTGACCAATTCGGACGAAGATTGCACGTAAGATGGGTCGAATTTTTCGACTCAAATGGTGAACCTGACCTTCCCAAGGACACATCTCAATCTGCTAGCAGGAAATGCGATTGGAAATGGCTGGCAATTCCTTGACAAAGCATGATGGTGCTCGGTGCGAACGAGGCTGTGAATATTTGTAAGGCTTCAGCGATGTGCGTGAGGAATGGATTTGAAGGGAGGCTGCGGCATCCAACAGTGCGAGTGCTGAAGCTCGTCAGGGGTGCCGAGAACAAACCGAGCCATAGAGTACTGACACGGATAAATCACAAGCCCGCTAGCGAGGATTCCAACTGGAATTGACTAGCAATTCTTGGACGGAGCATAAGGATGCGATCCCTGGAGCAGCGAAACTCGAGATCAAAAGTTTGAACCTCAGTTGAACAGTTGCGCACGTGACCGACCGGCTATCACCGTGGCCATATCCCCATCTCTGATCTTGTCTCTTACCACCGCACCCGGGCCCTCGGATGCCTTCTCGCCGATACGGTGAAAGGGATCAGACTCATGTGCGGGTGGAAGTCGCTCTAGCTTCTAGCAAGCCAATATATCCTCGACTGACCCGAAGGTCACCCAAAAATATACCAACCAACTAAAAACCAAATCAACTCCCTCTTATGCCAAGAGCGAGATGTGTGCAAGTCCGGGGGTGAGGACCAAGTATTAGGTCCTATAGCATAGATTCCATTGTCCTCGAATTAGGACCTCTGTCCGTGACTGGTCAAGTCGTCGAGCAGAGAATTCGTGTTCACTTTGTGGGCATTGTCAAACTCAGAGAGGAACTTGGAGTTCGCAATCTCGAAGTGTGGACAGTTTTGTGCAGATAACGGCCTCGATGGACCGGCGTTGTTTTGTTCCGAGGAACAAGAGTTTGGTTTGTCAAGGTAAAAACAGTCTCGAAGGACTGGCGCAGTTTTGTTCCAAGGAATGAGGCTTTTGCTAACACGCCGGCCCAGCAAGCTCACAACATGGTTCACAGACAGAACACAGGACACAGGGCACACAGGAACACTGACACAGACACAATGATAAGACAAACACACAAGACACGTTCGAGGACACACAAGACACACAGGACACAGTTCACTGACACAGTTCATTTCAATCGCTGACGCAAATGCTTGAGACACATCACACAGTTCAATCAAACACAACTTGTTCAATCAAATCCATATCCATTGTCTAAGTCCCCATTCGCGATGGATAAGCCACTGCTTCTCCGAGCTAAGACCTCTTTACCCACACTGGCAACCTGCCAAGTGTGTGTGAGGGCTGGTAGCTCCCCAGGTCTGCTGCTGAACCCTCCCAACTTGTGCCTTTATATACTACTCTCTCTGATTGATTACTGTACATTATTATGTGATATAAGTCCGTTTAACCGAGATTCTGACTCGAATGATCTGCTCTATTAATGCTATTGGTTCCCCCTATCTGTTGGATGTCAAAGCGACAGGTTGCGATCGTAATTTGGGTTGTTATGGGACTGTGTCTGCTGAAGACCAAAGTTCCTCTTGCTGCTCCTTGTCTTCTTCAACTGAGCCCATGCAGTATATCTTGAACTCAATGGAGACTCTTTGAGGAGGCCTTCAGCCTAGCTTGGACCTCTGTTGAGCAGAGCTCAACCATTCTCGATCACTTTGGAAACTGTCGGGATCGGACAGCTTGATCGGACAGCTTGTCACTTTGTTGCTCCCATGATCACAATTCCAGATCCCTCTGAGATTCCTCCAGACTACTGTCCAGGTAAGGATGCCTCTTTCTTGTGAGTCCTAGTAGTGGGTCTCGAAAGACTAGGTTCCTCCTCGATGCTTCATTCTCTGTGTGTTGAACTGGATTCAACTTCTCTTGGCTTGACCATGACAGCTGTCATGATCGGACAGGTTGACACTTGATCTCGGAGCATTCCTTGAACAAATTTAGCTTGTCCAGACTGGAGTCTGGGCCTTCTGGATCATGATCCATCATGTAATGTTTACATGTGATCAAAACACGTCTCCCAGTCTCGGAATGCATGCACAAATAACACTCATCCCTGGAGGTGGGTTTGAAACCGTCGTGGACACTTTGAAACTGTCGCGAACACTTGGTATGGCACCAAATATAATATCTTCACTTCCTCTTGGTCCAAGTCTAGCTTCAGCTCGTCTAGGCGGGGTCCTAGGTACTGTTCGGTTATTTGAGGAAGAACAACTCTAGCTATGTGACTGGTAGTTATCTGTTCGAGGCTCACAGTAACTGCTCTGGGATGTTTGCATGTTGCTTTCACTAGTCGAGATCGCAAAATTGCAATCTTTCATGTGTAGCTATTTGCACGGCTTATCAGCGGTTGCCATCCCCTTACTCAGTGGTGACCCCGCACTTGCCGCACGTCCTGCGCATGAACGACTGGCTCAACGCGCAGCTCCACGCGGTTGGCGTGACCACCACGCAGGTCGACCATGGAATCCATGTCATGGACGACCAGACGCTCCCCTCGTCCCCAGAAATTTTGAGGAGGATTGGAGACGATGCGGGCAAAAAAAAAAAAACGGTGCTTTAACGTCAATCTCGGATGCTAAGCACGCTTTCCTTCTGCTACATTCTCGTCAAGGCATTGAGCGTCAGTCAGCGAAACGAAGCGAAGTTCGGACCTAGACCTTTTAGGCAGTGTCAATGAAAGGTCATTCCGACGCAAATTATTCAATTTGAACCACACACGTCGCAAATCCCGACCGTGAAAATACAGGCATGCATCGTAAGACGATGAATTCAAGATGGGGGAGGTAAGTGGGCCTCAAATATCTTCTGGACCTCACGAAAGTCGACCTCACCCACAGTCTTCATTTGCTTGCAGATTTTGGGCGCCAAAAGACGCGAGAAGTTCAGTCACAAAAAGGCTTTCTTCTTTTCAAGCAGATCCTCCGTTCCGACCTCTTCCCACAATTTGTGGGGAGGGTTGTCGATCTCCTTTTTATCGTGATAGTGATATACAGCAAATAGCATGACGTAGAAAAGCGATTCGAGGTAGAAGCAATAGACATGGGCCGGGGGATTATCGAGAACGAGGAGGTCGCGCGCCATGAAGGGTTTAGTTCCGGTACGCTGCTTCGAAGTAGACTAGGAGAGGTCCTTTTAATAGACTGCCAAATCGAAATCGTTCAGGACGCCATAGACCTTGTCGCCTATCTTGCGAAACATCAGATTATTGAGGCTGACGTCACGGTGCATGATTCCGGCAGTTTCGTATAACCATCGGTAGCCTGCTGACGGGTAAGATATTGGAGCACACAAGAAAGAAAGAATTGATGCAGAGGAACAACGTACAAAGAAATATGCCGTAAAATGCCTGCCCCAGGTCTTCCGCACTCGTCAAGTCGGTGATCGGGAAGAGTTCTGCGGAAACCGCGATGCGGAGCTCCCGTAGTTCGTACTCCTCCGGCGGGAAAAGCCTGAGCAGCTCAAGCTGGGGAGTACCCGTGTCGAATTCGTGCTCTTTTGAGTTCAAGAGTTGCGGCAAGTGGTTGCGAACCCAGGAATCGTTCCCTGTGGCCTTCGCAGTAGCCTCTGCGATGAGCTCCGCTTCCGACTTTCTCGTCTTGACGCGCCAACTCCACTTCACAATGACAGTGTTCCCGTCCGGGTGCATGGTCGCACGGGAGACGCAAGTGCCGCGCCCGATGAGCCCGTGCGACTGGAATATCGTGTCTTCAAGCTCTAACGATTCCCCACCGCGCAAATCGATGCTGGACCTCCGGAAAGGGTCAGCTAGTATCCCCTTGTTGATAATCTTTTCGACGTTTGGGGGGGGCAAGAGCGGATGATAACCTCATTGAACCTTCGTCGGACCTTTCACGGCGTCGAGCAGGTTAAGGAACCGTGCAGTGTCTTCGATGAAGTTGAATGGGTCCGATCTGATGACGATCGAGCGGTCATAGTAGAGGAGCTCCATGTTATCGTTGGTGATCAGCGTGCCGATAACGTGGCTGCGTAGGCCACCGTACGTCAAGAGCTCGAGCGCCTAGCTGGCACACTGTCTCCATGGATCCTCGCGGGGCTTATGCTTCTTTGTTATTGATCCGGATGCGCTGTCACAGGTTCGTTTTTTACCTGTGTTACTGTTGCTACCTACGCTGCCCGCTGCCGTCGCTGTCAGCTGTTGACCAGAGCCAGAGCCGGAGGCTTGCTTCGACGACGACGACCCGGACAGGCTCTTCGACAATACTTTCTTCAACCTTGACTTCGATTTGGACGATGTCACAGGATCGGCTGTCGATTCCCATAAAAAGGACAGCTAATGAGGAGTAGTTTGGCATACCGGCGGCGCCAAGGGCCTCAAACTTGAACTCCCAGAACGAAATAATCTCTAGCCAATGGAACGCATGATCTTCGGGTGGACTACGGGCCAGAAGGTTGTCGGCGCCGTCGTGAGCATCCGGCCAACATGACATAGACTATGTCAGGCTTTCGCTGTGCAGGGGATCCACGAATAATTTGGGGATCGTCGCGACAGAATTGGATGTCTGCGCCCTTTCCAAGACAGTAGTTGGCCAATGTGACTAATGGAGCATATAGGTCGGTTTCGCGGCCGGCGTTTTTCCAGTAGTTATCCAACGCGGTCTTCAATTCGCGGGCTGTCCTGGGGCTGTTCTGGAAGGTGTCATAAAGACCGGAGTCGTCGGGTTTTTTGATGTGAAATATTGATTTAAGGAATTCATCTACAGAAATCCTCTTTCGAAGAAGAGGTCTTCCTGGAGGTACGAGGCATAGACTAAGGCCGCATAGTCCTCTTGCGTGTGCTGGATGGCGTGATTCTGCTGGCTCCCAGAGCCTCGGTTGTGGAGGGTGGACTGCACAAGTGCGCCAGGGCCCACTTTAGTTGGGGTTGTGGGCATAGTACAAAGTAGGTGGTGGTGGTGGGAAGCAAGAGTGGTGTATCACTGCCAAATGGAGATCTTTTATGTACTCACGTGATGAGATTGTAGGCGCGAAAATACAATAGGGCTGTGGCCACACAATGGTTGCCAAACGCCTAGGGAAAATAAGGGGAATGTGTGGCGACGATTCTCTGAATCCTGAAGAACAAATGTGTCAACAGCGGAATGAAAATCAATCTCATGGCATAAACGTCAATGTACTTACCAGATAGACTCGTGACCAGTCTGCCTGCAATGAGCAACACATCTGGCGAGCACGTTGCCGCAGGCAGACTGGTACTTCTCGGGCTGTGCCAAAGGGCTGAGCACGGAGTTTTGGGCGGGAGCCAATCGCCGGCATCACTGTGGCGATGCATTCCATCAATTCGACTGAGAATTGGACCATTCCGTATACACTCGCCTCGCAGTTGTGAGAAATTTTGAAGAGACAGAATTGGAGAGAGGCTTAATATAAATGACACTCCCCTTTGAAATTTATCAAAATAACTTGATTTAAGCTCGGAATGAGAAAATCGGAAAAATTTTAAACTCCGTGCTCGACTCTTGCACAGCATCCGAGAAGTACCAGCCTGCCTACGGCAACGCGCTCGCCGCACTTGTTGCTCTTCGCAGGCAGGCTGGTCACGAGCCTACTTACCAGATATCTTTCATGGCTCTCCTTGAACTTTTAGTGTAATTGTATGCAAGCGGTAACTTTGCAGAGTGCCTCTGACGTTATAGTTCGCACCTATGAGGAATTTTGAATCAATACACGTGCTCAGTCTTGAGACTCGCCCTCGCAGAAGGCTGCATCAGTAAACCAGCAGGTTCGTCTTTAGCATCTTGGGCGTCTTGACCAAGACGCCCAAGATGCCCAAGATGCCTAAGATGCCCCAATATAGACTTGGCGGGTAAGGCCGAGGCAATGCGCGGCAGGACGAGTACTCATTTCTTTCTCTTGTAGCTCAGTACACAAAAAGCAGACAGGTATAAAGATGTGGGCGCATACCCGTTTAGGCATCCAGTGAGGTTGAGTTACATAGGCAGCGAGTGCATGGTGTTGAAAGTTTGTCCACAAGTGCAAAAAAACAGGTCCGGAGGGAGCTTTCAGCTCCGAGAGGGAATGAGACACAGAATATAAATATTCTTGATGATGAATTTGAGGGGCTACACGAGCCAAAAGAGGATCTCGTCCTACGGAGCCCTCGGCCCGAAAAGCTACCTGCATGGACCACAAAATGTGATCAGTATAAATACAGAATGTAGCAGCAAAGAAAGCGAGGAGCAAAATCCGTAAATGCATAGTGGGGGAAGAGGTCAAGGGAAGTTGAGGGTTAGGGGCTAACAGATATAGTTGCCAGGGGGGTATGAAACCGATCACTTGAAAATGAGGTAATTCAGCCTAAGTTCTGTAAATATTGGAGAAACAGCACCCAAAGAGCATGCTGGAAAGCCTTCCCCCGAGGCAGAACTATATAAACAGGGTTTCGGCTCTGAGCTGACTCTGGGGCTAAATCTGTGCGATCAAATCGGGATTTGCATACGGTGCTCAAGGACGTAAATCACGGCCAATGCGTCCAGGATCAATTTCTAACACACATACAGTTGTTTGAAGTAAACGGTGGGCGAACCGTGTCGACCTCTTGCTGAACGTGACGAAGATTTTGGGGATAAATTAGCCATGAATCAACGGTGCCGCCTTAGTGCTCAATACTCCGCACAGTTAACAAAAGGACCGATGAGAGCACAGGCACACATCTGAATTGGAGATGCAGTCAGGTTTTGTAATAGTGGTGGATTACTGAAATATCTCGTTTTGGCGTGAAGCGAAGAAATTGAGTCGAACTGAAGTAAGATACCCGAAGCGGTTCACAATCGGCCGACGGATCCGATTCGGCCGACAGCCAGCAGTAAACACGTACATCAATACCTTTGGGCACATAATTCACGGACAGGCAGTGCAAAGGACGCGAAAGGCGAGCCGCAATGGAACAAAAAAACTGAAGGGGCGTGAAGAACAATGAAATCGGAAAACCATTACATAAGATAAATCGTACAGCTACTAAAAGTATCAGTACAACTGACTGATATTTTCGGCTCAAAGATGTGCCGGCTAATGAAATAAAGTTTCGGGTCGCAAAAAGCTAATGAAAATAGGCACAGCCACTATTTTCTGTACTTCAGATAAATGCTACAGGTAGTGGCGAGATCCCCAAAAGTCCACCTGCATAAATATTAAAAACAATTACATAAGTACTCGTAATTTTTACCAAAGATGATCTATCATGACTAAGCAGGTTCATTTTTCTTAGAAAGATTTTTCGTCTTGGTCAAGATGTCAAAGCTGTCCGTTGTCTTGACCAAGAAGTTCGGTCTGACTCAAGTTGGAAACCCAAGACCTCCCAAGACGGTTCCGTTTCACTAGTGTTTACTGCTATTTGCGGAACATAAGGCGCGGGCGCATTTTTGTCACATTTTGTCACTTTTGTGATCTCAGATTTCTTTTCCCTGTAGCAGCCTCAATTCTCATCGGATCATCTCAGAACATGACACACTTAATTCATACAGCTTGAATACAGTGCATAGGCTATAGAAACCATTTTTGTTATCTATATTTAATCTTTTGTGCAAAATTACACACTTTTCAGCTGTTGACCCTCTGATAACGCAGTGGGTGCTCAGATACCTATAAGATTTTGTCTAAGAGTTTTTGGCAGTACTAGGAGTTGCAAAAAAGACTTTGATTTGCCAAAATACAATAGGAAGTGCATGAATGAGCAAAATAAAGTCTGATCATATCAAAATTTGGGGCTAAATTGTGGATCCTCCCCCAATAGAGCGGGTACCAGGGCAAGGCCAATTATTTGATTTGACAATCGTTTTGGTCTATATTATTGCACTGCACACTTGATTTTGCGAGAAATACACAGGGACGTTGGAGTGAGACTTGCAAAGTCAGATCAATTTGTGGATCACAACATCAATCCTGCATCAACCTCCTTTGATCTGGGTTTGGGGCCTTCATTTCGAAGCTTTCAATTTAGTTCTTGCCCTCAGAAATTGATAGTGCAGTAATAAGTACCAGGAAGATGTTCAAATGAAATAAATCAGCATGGTTATACAAGACATCAGCTTGAATGAGGGGTGGCAAATTTGCATTGGATTGGGACTGTACCTTGCTCGTTGGTGAGTTTATCATTATATGTGGGCAGAGAAAACTATCCAGTGCAATAACTACTATCCAAATCACTGCTGTGACAAAATTTTAGAAGCATCCGAGCTGTCATAAAAGGTAAACAGTCTAAAATGGCATCATTTTGACCTTTGGAGGAATCATGTACCAGAAAAGGATTATCCAGGAGCCTATGCACTGTATTTCATCATCCTGAATCAAATGGGCCATGTTTCAAGGCGATTGGACACGAATTGAGAGTGCCAGAGAGAAAAGAAATCTGAGTTCAAAAAAACTGCCCTTTGTGATGCGAATTTCTGTGTCTTCTTCCGATGCACCAAATGCAGTTCTGGGGAAAGTAAGTGTACAGTGCAGTAATAAAGGTAGAAAAGATTGTTTAGTCAAAATACTAGCTTTTGGATGTGCCCCGTCCTCGTTAATTAGGGTCAACAGTTTTGCTCTCAAATGTCACTGTGACCCACCTTCATTGTGTTCATTTCGGTGTTTATAGTGGTATTAGTGAGCTTAAAACCATCCAGCGCAGTATCATACACCAGCTAGAGTATTCTGACGAGGTCTTGGATCTTCCCGAGCACCTGCCCAGCTCTGGGAGGGTAAACAGCTGAAAACTCGATGCTTTTGCCCAGCGGACGAGGAACGCACCATAAAAATATTTTCAATGGCCTATGCACTATATTCAGGCCTTGGAAGTCGAACGGACCCGGTTTTAAGACGATTGGACGAGAATTGGAGGTACTAGAGGGAAAAGAAAATCAACATAAAAAAGTGCCCAAAACGACAAAAAAGCGCTCGCGTTTATGTTCCGCAAATAGCAGTAATATGAAATAAATGTATTGCAACTATATACAACATCTTGAATTGTACTACAGTTTTGGATGTGTCAATGGGACGCGACACTCAATGGGATGGTCAAGTTCTCCCTATTCCCCTCTGTTGTTTGGGGCAAAACTTTGTCATATATGAGATTTACTTATATAATTTGGGTCCCGACTATCTCTGGGGCAATATGAGGTTGGGAAAAGGTGCACAGAGACAAATGATGAGGTCATGTTTGGCGGTATTTTTCGTGGACACTCAATGGGATGGTCGATTTTTCTTCAATCTCGATCAGTTTGAATTGCCTGGCCCTAAGATTTTGATACATTCGAGATGTACTCATTCGAAACACTTTTGCTTCCTCAGAAATGTTCTAAATTTGTGGAATCATCTTAGCAAGATCAAATGATTTGGTTGTCCCATTGACCCATCCAAAACTGTAATGTCGAGGTACTTAGCGGGACAGTGGCACGGGCCGCCGTAGGACGAGAGGTGGGCTGTCGGCCGCGTGATGAAGCCAGATTGGCAGGGCCAATGACGTCAGACAACAGCACAACCCTTGGCCGCACATCTGAAGCTGAGAAAAAAGACAAAGAAATCCAAGACGACAGGTAAAACATACAATGGTGATGACCCAGAATGCTTGCCCGTTGCTCGCAAGTGCCGATACCGCGTATATGCATTGAGCCCCGGGTCCTGTCTGCTTGCTCCGGTCTTCCGGATTCATCACCATGATGGTTGAACGCTTGCGGCGTTGCTTGCGCAGCCAAGAAAGACCAAAAAAGATCTCGAGTCTTGCAAGCACTTAAGAGTTTGAGTTGATGCTCCAAGCAAAGAGTCCCCAGAGAATTTTATTTGTAACTTGAAGCCTGAGACTTGAAGGATCTCTGAACGGTGGGGCTTGAAGTGACGCTTGAAAGGTCTTCTCGAAGCTTGACGTGCGTTCAGGACCGGATAATTGGAGCTTGAGGTGTGGGTTCAACAGGCTTGTGAAGTAAGGGGCTGAAAATTGAGACTCCAGAAGGATTTGAGGCTGGCGGGAAGAGCGGGACAGCGAAGGGATGGAGGGAGAGAGAGAAAAGCATCGACGTGGCATCAAGTGTCAACATGTCTAGTTTATTCCGTGTAAATTCTTTTTCTCGTTCACTACCCGTTAGAAGTACCCTACAAAATGAACCTATGCCTTTGAATATACCTTTATCTGAAAGAGGGATTGATTCTTTATCTGAATCCGGTTGAGATAACCGTTAGATAACTTGGAAGTTGGTTCTAATTTTCAGAGTAAGGTAATCTGAGTACCTAGCCACTTTCTACCTAGCATTTAGCACATTATTCTGCTTAGATCACCTAATTAGCTTCAAAACTCAGTCTGCAATTCCCGTTTCCTTTTTCGGTAAGCGGGCGTTTCGGTGTTTGGACGAGCGTCGCTGCCATCAAAGGCTGTGCTCGTCCCATCATTCACTCCCACCACTTCGGTCCACTTCGAAAACGACCTTCCCACTCCGGAGAAACTTTAGAATTTAGATAACATTTCGCGCTGATATACAGAGCTGGTTAAGTTGAGAATAATAATACAGGAAGAGAAAGCGATAACACACTCACGGGAATTACATACTTACACGGATCTAGCGCCGAATTGAACACAACTTACTGGGGAAAGACATTATTTGAGCATGGCATTGAGTCCGCCCATACGCGTTGCGAAACAATTTTTGAGGGATAATCAGCCTGGAAAATGAGAAGCTGGAAATGATGAGAGGGATCGATATCGGAGTGTGGTGGAAAGAAGAGTGCGACACATAATTCAGGATGGCTTCTGGTCATAGGTCCGAATTGAGGCCTCGTCATAGCACTCGAAAAACTTGAGGACATTGCTAGGAATCTCAGATCCAGTTTGAGGTCATGTAGTGATCAATCTTCCAAAAAGCGTCGAGAGTCCGGAGCCGTATCGCGTGTTTATTGCCATAACCAGCCAAGTATAGGTTGAGGCAGAGTTGCAGTTGAACATTGCACGCTTTTGATCGCTTGATCAGTCATTGAACCTCGGGGTGAGGGAGAGAGGGAGGACCGCAGCCAGTCGGCACGCATGGTGATGGAGCGAGGTCGCAGCAGGCTGCGGGGCATTTCGTTGTTACCGGGCTTGACGGTCGGTGTCTCTTGCGGGGGCTACGTTCCAGCGGTGAGGACGGCCGCCCAAAAGACACCCTATCTCCTGTCTGTAAATAGAGTAAATCAGCGCAAAGAGGGCCGATGTCCGGTACGTATAGAGTATTTTTCGAGTACAATCAGCTCCGAAGTCAGCAGAAAAGTTGTGATCAACCGATTAATTCAGAGAGATCTGTTGTGTTGCTGAAGGTGAAAGTAAGCGTGGGCTGCGACTCCAGACCAAAAAACCATAGCAGAAAAAAATTGCATTTTTAAGGCTATGTCCGACCAAAATAGAGTAAAACAGTTGGCTGCACACAAATTTCATAGAGTAAAACAGGGTCAAAATCGGGCCAAAAGCGGTCGGAGTTCCAAGGGAGTGTCCGCGGGCCTGACGTGGTCGATGCTAGGCTGTGTTGTCTACACAGCACCCATAAATAGGCCGCTAAGCGCCCAAGTCAAAACGACCCGACGGCACAGCAGCATCCTGTAGAGCTGTAGAGAAAAGAAAAGAAACGGGGTGCAATCAACAAAAATTTCCAGCTTGTGATCTGCTGTCTTGAGAAACTGGCCCTGATATTGCCGCGACTCTCGCCGCAAACCACTCGCTACGTGGGACGGTGGCTGAAAAAAATTGGGATTGCACATTCATGAGGGCGCAGGAAGCGGAGAGACTCGGTGGGGACAGAATAAGTCGGGAGCGGAGTGGGGATGCAGCATTCAACAGAGAAGAAGAGGATTCACCTAGTAAAGAGCCCAGAAAGGCTAGACGGACGAGAGTAGGTGATAGCACACGTGAATGTATGCAGCCACGCATGCGTGGTTCAAGTCGACGTGCGCGCGCAGTATCCCAGCGCAGATCAGAGTCACAAAGAGGCCGAAAAAAAGTAGAGGGAAAGAAAAGAGGGCAGCGCCGTGGAGATTAACACAGCGAGATGGAGCTGCAATTGGCAGCGCCTCCGCCGGTAACGACGACGAAGAGGGGGTAAGTGAGCCCATCCGCGGCCCACCGTCGACCTGCGCGTGAGGGTATCCCACCGCCGCCCAAGAAGGTCAGTGTCCCGGCTCCAAGGAAATAAATAGGAAATTGAAATGAGGGAAAGAGAAAAAGAGAAAAAGAGAGAAAAAGGGAGGGGTGCGCGGTGGAAACTCGGAGGGGCAGAATATATTTCTTGGCGCATGAGTCGACCTGCGAATAAAAGTAGAAAGAAGGAAAGAGGCTAGACCCGGCGGCGGGCAACAGGATGACGGATGGAAAAGATTGGCAGAGAGAGGAAAGTAAACTCACAAACGAAGGGGGAAAAACAGGAAATATCAAGGGGCGTCGTGGAGCAGTGTGTGCCGCAAACGTGAAATTTGCGTGGAAGTCGAGATGAGGAACAATAAGCAGCCAGAGGCGGGACGGGGTATATGCGGTACCTCGCACGGAAGAGGGCCCCAGGTAGGAGGAGCAACAAAAATGATAGGAAGGTGCATGCGCCAGAGCGCACACAAATTTATGGCATAACCGCATGGGCATGTAAACGTCCCAGCGTAAAAGACAGACAGTGGGCCAACGGAGAGAGAAAGAAGGAAGAGTCAAGAAAACGAAGCGAGAAGGAAGCAACCGAAGAAAAGAGAGGATGGGTGCACCGTCACGAGCGTGGTTTGGAAATTGGGAGATTACCTAGTCGTCGAGAGCGAGAAGCAGCGAGAACGGCGTACGTACCCCTATTGACCGCGCACTGGAGCTCGTTAGGCGCGATCCGCAGACTTGAATGAAGGAATTAGAAGCGCCGAAGACGGGGACGATGGGCGGGCTAGTACAGGGTGTCCAATTCTATGGTAGGGAGCGACAAGGCACAAGAGCAAGAATGAGGACAATAGGGGATACATGCAGACCATAACCATGTTTTAACGGCAGGAATCCAGCATGGCGGACTGCACAGGGACGTCAGCGGAGGAAGATTGTAAGGCCAAGCGAAGGGCAGCGCACCTCAATCATCGCTGCTCCCAACGGTATCTCCCTTCTGTTACTCCGCCTCCTCCTTCTCCGCGCCCTTTGGTCGGACTTCGGCTTTGCTCTTGACTTGGAACTGGACGCGTCCTTCGCTTCCCTCGCCTTCGGACTTGACGGGTTTGCCGCGCTTCGACGTCGGCCCAAAGTTTCTACGATCCTAGTCGCACAAGTGAGATGAGGGAGGAGCGGATAGGATGAAAGAGAAAGGGGAGAGAGTAGGAGAATCAAAGAGAAAGAGGACAGACGACGCAACGCATCTGGGCCCGAGCCTCCTTTTTGCAAGGTAGATCTAGTTAGAAGACAAAGGGGAGAATGAACTGCCATCCTGAATCTTGAGGACCTTTCCCGAAATCTCGCTCAGCAGCTTGCCCGCCACCGCTTGCTCTCGCGCAAGCTCTTGCATGCGCTGGCTGACCATGCGCCGCACCGCGTGCCGAACCCCAGCTCCGGTTCCTGCGCCTCTCGGAAGCGGTGCAGCATTGACTGAGGGCTTTTGTTCATGGTGTGAGCGGGGTGAAGAGAAGCGAGACAGAAAGAATGATCGGCGGCGTGGCTCGTGGATGAGCCATAGTTTGGCTTCTCCGTCAAGACCAAGCTAGTGCAAACTCAAGGGCTCTTTCACCATCACGTTTTTGCGCAGAGCCGAAAATCAAGACTTCACGTCTTACAGAGCATTGACGGAGTACAGAAACACACTTCATACTTGGCCTGGCTCTCGCCACCTGGCGCCAAAATCAATTTGCGGCTCCCTCAGGTCCAGGCTTGACTGAGCTATGATCGGGCGGGACACTATGACGCTCTCCGAGTCTCAACTTTCTCCAGAATCCACCTGGGAATCAAGCTGAAATGGGAGGCCACAAAATGTGTGCTAAAGTTCAGGTCAAATATCCCTCACGTCTGAAAATTCATTTTTGGCGTGCATCTTGATGATTCTAGTTTACTCCCCAGCTTTCTGGACTCGACTCGACCTGATCCGGAGCTCGTCACTTGTTGCATGGATCCACCTTACAATGAAGTTGGAACAGCGGAATCTCCGCCGCACATCAAGGGCATCTTCGCGAAGATAACTGGTGTTTTGCTGCCCGGCTGGGAAATGATACCAATACTCTTTCGGGCCGTGTGCGTTGTTCTCGCTTGACAAAAGATTAGAATCGGACGCTTCCGAGTTCCGGAGACAGCTCTGATACAGTGCTCAGCCTCGTGCACAGCGTTATTTTGGACCTTCTTATTATGGCGCAGAGCTGTGACCTTCGCGCTTACAACTTCTTTCTCCTTCCACTACCATCGATGGACAACGCACGATATGCGGAGGACGAGTACACCGCCCAGTCGACGACGTACGGCCCAGAACCTGCGTGAGTTCTGGTCACTTTGTTCTTTGCCTATCCTGCGTTGGGTGAGAGCTCACCGGCGCCTATTCTAGGCATGGCAACGGCATGTTTTCGAGCTCGCACCACTTTACTGTGACTGCCCAATCCTTAACCAACATCACAAAGAACTACACCACCGCTCCCAATGTACCCTCCGGTACGTACTCACTGCTCTCCGGCCTGCTGTATCAAAGCCCTTAACATTGAGTAGATGTCCGAATGATCCCGCTCGGAGATATCGACCTCCAGCATGAAATCCGAGTAAACGATTACACAGGAGAGGTAGATTGGCATGACCGACGAGCCCGTGTCAGGCGCATATATTCTGCCAGAATTGGAAGCTGCAAGTCGAGCGCGACGGTAGCTATGTACCAAGGGGATGGCGCTAAAGAGGTACGACATATCCAATTCCCCTCCCTCATATGACTTTGGTGGTAAAACATTCTTAGGAGTGGAGACAAGATGTTGCGAAGTATATGGCTGTTCGGCAAGTCTTGTGCACATTCTCACCGCTGCTTCTCACATATGACCCAGCCATCCCAATATTATCCAGATCGCTGGGGTCGCCACTTCGGGCGGTATACACGCCGCGCTCTTTACAGATGGTGCTGTCCTTGATTTTTTGGCGACCAACACTGAGCTCTGAATTTGACCCAGATCTCATCCCTTTCAATGAGTTTCTGGCTCTTCAACAATTTTCGCATTTTTCGCTGGTATATTTTTATATCCGCTGCGTGGGTGTCTTCGTTGTCTCACCTCAGCTTTTCTCTCATTCGTTAAAAGAACTGGGATTATGATGTAAACAATTCCCTCCATGGGGTAATTTTCACCAGCTTACATTTATGCAGTCATTAGAGCAATACTTTGACTCGACATTTCAAAAGAGGCCCGTGAGTCTATCATTGTCTAGTTGTCTAATGTCTCTTTGAATCTGGCCAGAGCATCGATTGTAGCAAGTGGATACGCCGCTCAACTGGGAAGGTCTGCGCGGAGCTCCATGATGATGACTATAGCGGGAGTATCCAGGGAGTATTCATCCGTGCTCTGCTGAAGAGCGCCCTGATTAGATCGAACCCGGAGATCGCGGTCATCGACGTGTTGACAATTCGAGAGTATCACGAAATATGTGCTGGCAAACTTTCGATATGGCGTCCATCGATCTCTCATTTAGCCACTATGGAGATCACAGTAGGAGCGGTACTCTGCGGTGCTGCAGGCAATTCCCTCGAGGATCCAGCTGAGATTGCAGTCTTGGAAAATCCGGATGTTTATCGGAGTCGATGGGAGGTTTCCCGAGGAGATATTCAAGTCATGGAAAATGGTTGGACTCGGTATTGTATTCCATTTCTTTTGATGGGAATCTAGGGCGCGCTAATCTCATCCCAAGTCTCAATTCACACGACGTACGGCAACAGGTTTCATTGAACATGTTCATTCCCTTCAGGGGCTTCGACATCTGGCTCAGTCAGGCCAATCATATTTTCTGCCACCTTGGGATTGTGTCTAACTTGGAGAATTATGGTACCACGTCAAAACTCGCTCCCAGTTTCTACTTGTGCTGACTTGTAGAGCAGTTTTCGTGGATAGAGTCTCATTTCCCCTCAACCTTTCGCCAAGCGATGAAGAGATCCCCCCTGGCTTTCTGTTTCTCTGCCCCGAAGAGGACTTTCGGACCGGCCCGGCCTCCTTTCGTTGGCCGGATCTCCCAGCCTATTGGTCCCTTGATCCATTCGGGGCTGATCGTCTTGACGCAGAGGAGGCAGTACAACTTGGATTTCCCACTTTTCAGTTGACCACCAAAATTCTTGGACAGTCCTGGAATGCCAGCGTCTACGACGGACTACGAAAATTCCATCAGGCCAAGGGCTTCGATCCCGAGAGCCAGGATGTCGCCCTGCACCTAGGCAACCCACTTTATCAACTATCTTCTGAAGGTATGTCAACCACGTTGAAGCCGGTCTCTCTGTTTGACCTAAAAATCGACTAAGTGGACAAAGAAAAGTACTGGGATGGCGTCTACGGGTACCACCAGTCAGGAGACTTTCTTCGGGCTTTATTCACTGAAAATATGGGCAAGTTTTCCCCACCAACCTTCATTTTACCCTTGATTCACACAATTCATAGACGGCAATGACACGTCTTCCTGCTCAGAGGAAACTCACGAATTGGGCACCATCGACTGTGGACCAGACCCAACAGAGGCCTCAAATTTCCAGAATTCACATCGCGATCATAAATATGGTCAGTAGATTTTCTTGTTTTCGGAGATCGCAGGTGATTGATTGTATGCTCAGAAGGTTCCGCTCTCGACCCGACCATTGGAAAAAAAAACTTTGGATCGCACACCCTTGGTGAAGAGATCTCCCCAACCTTCAAAGTTTTCTTCTATATCCAGCTTACCCTGATTTTATTCCTTGGCATGTCATGGCTGTACGAACAGACGTGATACTTGGGAATATTCAGGTCGATGCGTGTGAAACCTCGGGTTTGTTTGGGTTGCCCTCTTCGAATTACATACCATATCTGATGATACCGTATAACTGTGTTCGGGTTTAGGCCAATTTCTGTTCCAATACCACTTATTCGTCTCGGGCTTGAACTCCTCAAGGCTCCTATTGCTCCCTTTCATTTGCTTTCGTTGTATTCATCGCTTTCCTCCATTTCACTCGTCCCCTCTTCGCTCAATCTCCGAATAGTACCGCGAGATTATTTTGAATTGAGACGAGATGATTCGCACCTTGGGAGCCGGCGCCGGAGCGCAGCGAAGGCACATATTGTAGTCTCTGATCTTTCTGTCTTAAGAAACAAATCCGTGGATCTGCCATTACACCAACTCTCGCTGCAACCCCGACGCTTGATGTGATGCTGGTTGAAAAAAACGGAGATAACGCATTCACAAGGGCGCAGAACGGGGAAGAAGGTCGCGGCGGTATGGCATCGCAACGAAGAGGCGGAAACGAAGGAAGAGAGCAAATATGAAGGAAGAAGGCCTGTGGCAAGATTAAATGGGAGCTACACCTGGCACGTCTCGAAGCCTTTATGCGCGCGAACACCACAGAGACAAATATGAACTGCAATAGGCCCCGGCAGCACTGGTAGTGACAACGACCCAGAGGCGGCGGATCTGGCACCCCGCATGGAGAGCCGGAAGCGAGGCATAGTCGAAAGGACCGCAGTAGCAGCCGGAGTGGATGCGCACGACGAGCGGGCAAGCGCGCAGCGTCGACTACAGTATCCCAGCGCACAAAAAGGACAGTTCTTGCGCCAAGCAAACGAATAAGAGTTTGAGAAAACGAAGAAAACAGAAAGAAAAAAAGAAAAGTGAGGAGTTTCCGGTGGGGAAAAAGTCGTTCAGAGATCTCTAGAGAAGAAGAGCAGATCTAGAGGAGGAAAGAGGTGGGAAGCCATATGTCTGCATGAATAAAAGCAAGGACATACACGAAGCTCTCGAACGAAGACGAGGCGGTAGGGATCCCAGCACGCAAGGAAATTCCTCGCGCCGAATCATACAGAATGAGAGACACGAGGCAGACCAAGGGTGTGCCTGGGAGATGAGAAATTTGCGGGCGTGTGAGAATCTAATGCGGTGAGGCGCGTAAACCGAGTGTCTGGATGGGAAAAAGAAAGAGATCGAAACAGGAGGTGGGAGGCAGCACACCTGCGTATAGGCGTAGGAAGAGAGTGTAAGTGAGTGCACACAATTCATGGCTGGTATCGACCCGACGTGCGCAACCAACACCGCGAGCCGAGCTTCGGACGAAATGCACTGCGGAAGAGACAGACGCAAGTCACAGTGTTTTAATCTGACCCTGGCGCGCAAGGAATGTACGGAAATGGACTGGAATGAAGAACGAGACGAAACTAAAGAAGAGAAACAACAAGGCAGACTGAGATGGGAGCGTGAACTGCAAGAAACGCAAGGAAGAGGTCAGCAATATGCGAAAGCGGCAAGCGGGAAAGGGGGAAGCGAGAGTGTATGTGCCCGAATTCAGCATACGTTGGACCTCGTTCTCCGTGAGCTGCAGAGGCAGACTTTCATGATGCGCAGGCGTATATGAACAGATGTAGAGACAGACGTGGATTGGAGGCGGCGGGGAAGACAAAGTACAATAGATAGCATTAGCATCAAGATCTAAGGTACAGCGGCAATAGCAGCGAAGGAGTACAATGGTAGTGAGGGATACTGGAGGGTATAAACAGCAAATAATGATAAGCGCAGCGGGGGCAGGATACAAGAAGGGAAGTAAGGACCGGATTTGTAGAAGAGAAACCCGAGGGGTTTCATAAGGAGGACGAGAAGGGAAGGGGAAATAGGGAGTAGGGAAAGCGGAGGGAATAGGGAGGGAAGAAAGGGAAGGCAGCCCGAGGTGCGTGCCAGGACCATCAACCGCGAAGTGGAACAAGGATGCCCCACACGAAGACCCGCGCGCCATCCAGAGAAATCCACGCCCAGCCCGGAAAAATCCGTGTATGCCCCAACCCGCACGGGGAAAGGAAAAAGCGAGAAAAAGAAGGCCGCGGAGCGCAAACGTACCGGCGACGGGAGACGAGTAAAAGTGGCACCCGCCGATGCGGCCGATGTTGAGGTTGGACAAGATCGGCCTCGGCCCCGTTGTTGAGAAGTAACTGCTGCGGCGCTGACGCTCGAGACCACGAAGAAAGTTGCCGTCCAGAGCAACGAGTAAATAATGGACGCGGACGCACCTTCCCCTGCCGGCTTGGTCTCCCACCCCAGCACCTCCTTCCCCTCGTCGGCGTCGCCTACTCCGGGCGCGATTCCGAAACTTCCTGTACTCCAGAATTCAAGCGCGGCGTTGGCCTCCTCCTTGGCTGTCTTGCGGGACCGGAAGAGCTCGCGCACGCAAGAGAGCTCTTTGGCGGAGCCGAAGTTGTTTGCTGCGACTCGTGTCATGGAGTTAGAAATAGAGGGAAGGGTCGTGCAGCGGCTTAGTATAGCGAGACGGATATACGTTCACGCCGAGCTGGCGCGTACTAGTCGCTAGAGCGCACGACGATCATCGGGCCTAGCTGAGCGCGCTTTATTCGGGAAGCCGACGCCCCACTAGCAGGCGGCCGCCCTCTTCTCTCAAGGACTGGCGATAGGGAGAAAAAAGTGAAACAGAAGCCGAAGAATAGTACACGCACTTGTACACTACGTCCCCGGCATCTCCTTCCCATCGTCATCCACTGGCATCGTGACGTCCCGGTAGTAATTTGTCCCGCCCAGCTCAACGATCTGGTTTTCTCAGTTTCGCTTCTCGCGCATCTGCTTTTTGATGTCGTCGTTGAGGTCCCGCAGCTCGTAGTCGCTCAGGCCCGCTGTGTCACGTCGTAATCTCTTTGTCAGAAAAAAAGCCAAAAAAAGAAAGCGGAAAAGAAGATGGAGGAAGGGACAGGCGCGGTACAGAGAGAGAAGGACGCACCATCCTGTGTCTTCGCGACCTTCCTCGAAATCTTCTTCAGCAGCTCGCCCGCCACCCCTCGTACTCGCTCAAGGTCTTACATATACGCACTCGCCATGCCCGGCCGCCTGTCGCCCTGCGTGGCCAGCACCCAGCCGCCTGCGCCTCGCGGAAGCAGTACAGCGTTAAATGCGTTTTTCTTGGTTGCGCGCTGTGGTGTGAGCGAAGTGAGGAAGTTGGTGGAGGTCGAAAGAGGAAGCGTCACGAGTGACTGATGTGCGCGTTCCGAGGGTGATGGGAAATAACGCGGAAACAAACAACCGCCCGACGCCGAAAAGGGAAGGTGCGGATTCTCAACAAGATTGAATGTTGCGGGGCTGCCCTCTCCCTGCAAGGTTCGCAAAAGAAGATTACTTCCATAAATGCATCAATATAAGTAACTCAGGCTCGATTCAGAAGGGCAATTGCCCCCGGCACTCGATACAAGTGCGCAGGGAATAGCCTTGGAGCTGGTTTCGTGATTATTTGCCGGATGCCCTGTGTTCAACGCAACCTCGGAATACTTGATCCAAACTTGATTATGCACGCAGTATTGTCAGCTGATACAAGTCCGCAATCTGGAACCCATCTTGGCATGCTTGAGATTACGTGGTCTTAACCCGACCCGGTGCACGCGTCGCATTGCAACAAAACTACATGGTGATTCAAAAATGTGTTGGGGAGCAAAGGATAGACACCAAATCACACGCGCGAGGCTCCCTCTTAACGAAGTCTGCAAATGGAAAATACTCCAGTTCGAACTCCCAAGAAGCAATAACCATGTTATGGGTGTATGTATTAATTATTTTGGGACATGAGACAGCTATTTGTGTGCAAGTGAATTGGCAATGGTTAATATGGATAACGCAGTGGCCTCACTCATTTGATCGTGTCTCCGAGTCTCACAAAACAAGAAAGAACTCATTGGCTGATTACTAATTTTCAACGCATGAAAAATTGGAATTCCATGACCCACACCAGCCCGATACAATTTTGAGCTTACTTGACACCAAATTCTGAGAAAAGCGGGCAGACTTCAAAGGGTCCAGAAATTTATACACGCAAGCCGCGAAGAGAGTACGTGATAGCACCTCTGATTGTATGCGGGCACACATTCTTGATTAAATTCGACGTGCGGACTCGATACCCCAGCCCCAAAAAAACACATTAGCAATGCAATTGACAGCGCCTCCACCGGTAACGACGACGAAGAGCGGGTAAGCGCGCCCATCCGCGGCCCACCGTCGACCTGCGCGTGAAGATATCCCAGCGCCGCCCAAGAAGGTCAGTGTCCCGGCGCAAAGGAAATAAATAAGGAATTGAAACATGGGAAGGAGAAAAAGTGGGAAAAAAGGGAGGAGTGCGTGGTGGAAACTCGGAGGGGCAGAGTGTATTTCTGGGCGCATGAGTCGACCTGTGGAGAAAGGTAGAATAGGAACGTGTTCAGGCCCCAGAGGTGAGCAACAAGGTAGACATATGCGGAAAAGATTGGTAGAAAGCTGCAATCAAACGAAGAAGAAACACAGAATATCCAAGGAGCACCGTGGAGTAGTGTGGGCTGAACACATGAAAGATGCGTGGAGGCGGAGAGGAAAAATAAGCGACAAGAGCCGGGACGGGGTATACATATGCGGTACCCCGTATGCAAGGGGGGGCCCGGTTGGAGGAGCAAAAAACGACCAGGAGGTGCAAGCATGCACACAAATTTATGTCTGTATGGCATGTGTATGCAAGCATCCGAGTGCAAATGACAGACGGTGGCCCAACGGAAACAGAGACAAGGAAGAGCTAAGAAAACATGCAAGAGAAAACGAAGAGACAGGGAAGTAACCGAAGGAGAAACAGGATGGGTGCGACGGTAGAGCGAATTCTAGGAAATTTCGTCGCCGACAGCGGGAAGCAGCGAACGTACGCGAATTGACCGTGTGCTGGAGCTCGTTCTGCGCGATCCGCAGACTTTGATGAAGGGACTGGAAGCGCTGAAGATGGAGACGAAGCGCGAGTGAGTACAGGGTGTCGGATTTAAGGTACAGTAGCAACAAAGACTGAGATACAGGATCGACCCAGACTTTTTTGTGCGTACTCTAGACATACTAGGCTACAACTTTTACACTTGGAGTTTGGAGGTTTGACCTCTCCATTGTGTCAAACGATTGAAAAAAACCAAAACTCATTATTTTTTGCCGCCACTGTACACGGACTCCATTGCCTGGCTGAGTCAGGCAAATCACATTTTCTGCCGCCTTGGGATTGTGTCTAACTTTGAGAATTATGGTACCACATCAAACCCCGCTCCCAGCTACTTGTGCTGAATTGGAGAGCAGTTGTCGTGACTAGGGTCTGGTTTGACCTCAAGCTTTCACCAAGCGATGAAGAGATCCCCCCTGGCTTTCTGTTTCTCTGCCCCAAAGAGGACTTTCGGACCGGCCCAGCCTCTTTTCGTTGGCCAGATCTCCTAGCCTATTGGTCCCTCGATCCATTGGGTGCCGATCGTCTTAGTGCAGAGGAGGCAGTACAACTCGGATTTCCCACTTTTCAGTTGACCACCGAAGTTGATGGACAGTACTGGAATTCCAGCGTCTACGACGGACTACGGAAATTCCACCAGGCCAAGGGCTTCGATCCTGATAGCCAGGACGTCGCCATGCACCTAGGCGACCCACTCTATCAACTATCTTCCGAAGGTATGTCAACCGTGTCGAAGCCAGTCTCTGTGTGATTCAAGAATATATCAAGTAAACAAAGAAGATTACTGGGACGGCGTCTATGGGTACCACCAGTCCGGAGACTATCTCCGGAGTTTATTTGACGAAAATATGGGCAAGTTTTCCCCCACCAACCTTGATTTTATCCTCATAGACGGCGATGACGCATCTTCCTGTCCAGACAAAAAGTACGAAGTGTTCACTGTGGACAGTGAGTCAGCGCCCACAGAGGTCTCAAATCGCGAGAATTCACATCGTGATCATGAATACTGTAGAATTTCATTCAATTCGGCACGGGTCGTGACCCGTGACCGAAAATACCGATTCGGCACTTCGGCACACCATAAAATTTGGCGTGACACTTACAAAATTCCGGCATTCAAGACGGAAATTTTGGAAAATTCCGCCTTTTTTGGAGCTCCAAGAGAGATTTGGCCAGGGTGACACAAATTTTACATTTGGCACTGGGCGCCGTGACCCGTGACCAAGACGAAAATTCGTCGCGGCACAGGGGGTGCGTGACGCGTGACTGCCGAATTGAATGAAATTGTACAGTATGGTCAGTAGATTTTGTTGTTTTCGGAGATTGCAGGAGATTGATCTTGGGTTCAGAAGTTTTGGCTCCCGATCCGTCCGTTGAACAAGCGAACTTTGGATCGCACGCCCGTGGCCGAGAGAGCTCCCCAACATTCAAAGTTTTCTTCAATATCCAGCTCACCCTGATTTTATTCCTGGGCGTGTCTTGGCTGTACGACCAGATGTGATGCTTGGGGAATGAATTGGTGCCAGCTCGTAGCACAGGCATATCTTGTAGTCTCTTATCTTTCTGGCTTGAGAAAAAAATGCGTGGATCAACCCTTACCAACTCTCGCTGCAACCCCGACACTTGATGTGATGGTCCAACAAAATGCAGATTGCGCATTCAAGAGGGCGCAGAAAGGGGGAGAAGTCGAGCAGGAAGCGGAAGAAAGACACGGCGATGTAGCAGCGCAAGAGACAGAGTGGACAGGCGGAACAAAGAAGAGCGCCGTGGATACAACTAGGAAGAAGGCCAGCGACAAGATATAATGAGAGCTGCAATGGGCACGGGCACTACTGGCAGGGACAGCGGATGCCCACACGGAGAGACTGAAAAGACAGCTGAAGCGGGGCGTAGTAGAAGGGACCGATGCAAAAGGAACGGGGTCCCCGCGCAAAGCCTCAAAGGAGGCCAAGAAAAAAGAACAGCACGGAGTGTGCGGTGGAGAGGAAGTGGTTGGTTCAGAGAGGAGCCCCAGTGTGAGGACGACTGGCAGAAAGTAAGGAAAACGAAGCAAGCGTGCCGTGGAGATGGGAAAGCCCCAGGCCTGTGACAATGTAGACGAGCCTTGTGTCGGATGTGGGCGGGTGCCCGCCTCCGGGCTCGAGGCATGAGAAATAAGGTGCAAGAAAAAAACAGCGGGCAGGCGCACCTGCGGACACGCGTAGGAAGAGAGGATAAGTGACCGCACACATTCATCGCCGGTGTTGACGTTGACGTGCGCAAAACAATACCACGATCCGAGCTTCAGACCAGACCAGAAGCAGCGAGAAAGAGAACGAAGGGCGGTCGGCGGATCCGATCCCAGCGCAAAAGATATGTAGACGGAAAAGAGGGAAGACAAATGAGAAAAAGGAACCGACGAGGAAGAAAACAGGAATGATGCGCAGTTGGGAGCGTGGACTGAATGGGAGGCCGGACAGAGAGTGGGCAGCGGTGAGGGCGGAGTACATTCGTACCCGAATTATCCGTGACCTGGGGAAGGACAGCGGAGCTAGCGACGACGAGACAAAATACAGCAGATATCATTCGCATTTGGTCAATGGCGAGTAGCGACAAAGAATACAACAACAGTGGAGGGACACAGGTAGTGTTGCCGCGGCTTGGCTTGGCTTGGCTAGCCGATTGAGCGGAGCCGAAATTTAGCCGAGCCGAGCCAGCCGTTCCCACAGTGGCTATAAGTGGCTCGGCTTCGGGTGAAGCCGGCTTAAGCCCAGCTTAGCCGCGGCTTCAGGCCTTTTTTCAAATATGCTAGCAGACCACTCCCCTGTGGTCTTTTGAGCACTCTACATCTTGTGTAAGGCCTCCTACTACAGAGAACAACTCATGGGTGTTTCTCATGGCAACCCGCGTGCCACGAGAAAATTAATACGATAAGCGGACTTTGAGCCGAGACAGCTGATCAGATCACCTTACGGCACATTTGACGTTGAACAATTGATTTCATCCAGTGCCGAGGTTGTTGTGGGGTGTAAAAAGTAAGCCCAGTGATCTCGAGAATCCTGCACCTACTAAAAGGTTGTACGAGTGGTTAGAACCCGTGCAGCAATCAATGCTCTCCGAGCCGCGGCTGAGCCTCAGCTAAGCCGCAAGCCGCTCAAGCCAGCCATCTATAAATGGCTTGGCTCGGCTTTAGGCGGTGATGGCTCTGGAGCCATCAAAAGCCAAGCCAAGCCAGCCGCAGCCGAGCCGCGGCAACACTAGACACACAGGCAAGGGAGCAGTACATGCCTTCGTGATAGCGGCACGGATACATCAAGTCGACATCGGGGGAATACAGGGACGGTGAGTACGTTTAAGTTGGTGAAGGCACGATGGAATGAAAGACAGACCAAGCGCACCTCAATCGTCGCTGCTCCCACCTCGTCGTTCTCCGTCTCCTCTCCCTCCTGCTTCTCCGCGTCCGCCCCTCCGACTTTGGCCTTGACTCAGATTTGATGCATCCTTCGCCTTGGTTTTGTTGGACTGAACAGGTTTTCCGGGGTTGATTATCTTCGCTTTCGACGACATACGGCATGACGGGATGTGCTAAACATGAGTAGGGAATGGGATTTAAAGAAAAAAGGAGGAGGAGACGGAGAAGCAGTAGTCCACAAGGGAAGAGAAAGTGGTAGGCGAAGGAAGAGAAAAAGAGGGAAAGGCATAGACAAAGACACGAAACGCACATACCTCCTTCTCGAGTTTGCACTCCCCCCTGCTCACGCGCCAAAACACTCCCCACCCGCTTCTTGACCTCCAGCAACACGCTTTCCGTGTCAGCGGGTGTACTTGCTATGAGCACTCGGGGGTGAGGAATGTGATGTAGGCCGTGGCGGCGCGATCTATGGGGGTGGCAGTGGCGGGGTCTGCGTCTGCGGCGGGCCGCTGCAGTGGATGGAACAGCTACAAATGGATGCGAGATCGGCGCGTCCTCAGAGAGAATGAGCTTTGTGCGTAGTTCGACGGTGGTTGCCTCTCACTCTGTATCCCCACATGGCCGTACACACTCCGAAGGCGGCGATGAGGAGAAAGGGGGATGAGAATGAAATATGTGAGAAAGCTCGGACGCACCGTCTTTATCTACTAAGGTAGACCCCATCCACCCTCGACAAACGTCACGTGCACGCCACGTGAGGTTTCCTTTTTCAGAGGTGTTGTATAGATTCATGAATATAATTAGTTCCATTCACTTCTGACTAAATACCCTCGACCAGATTGTAGGTTTGAATCATATATATTGCCTGAAAAAAAGTTGGGGCTTAATGAGGTTGTGGAAGGCAAGAATTAAGCCAAGGATTTGGGCCTTCTCATCCCATCAATGGCATCACTTCCAGCATCATTTGTGAGCACGTCACACTCGTGGCTTAATTCTAGCCCTCCACAACCTTATAAAGCTATAAGAGTTTGTGTAACAATATATACTATCCATGTCTACAATCTGGTCGAGAGAATTTAGCCAGAACTCAATGGAAGTAATTATATTCATGAATCTACGCAATCGTTCTGAAAAAGGAAACCTCACGTGGCGTTCACGTGACGTTCGTCGAGGGTGGATGGGGCCTACCTTACCTCACCGTAATGCTCCGGGGCGCGATTCTGGAACTCGTTGTAGAAATTCGAGCGTGACGATGTCCTCCTACTCGCCGTTCTTGCGGACTGGAAGGGATCGCACATGCCTGTGAGTCGCGGCCGAAGGATCTGTGCGGCGTGTCAGCTGTGACTCGTGTCATGAAGTCAAAAATAGAGGGAAGTGGCGTGCCGCGGCTCAGTAGAGAGACGAATGCACGTTCATGCCGAGCTGGCGCATACGAGCCCACGAAGATCAAGAGCCTAGCAAGCAAGCTGCTGCCCACTTCTCTCCAGGGCTGCACATGGGGAGGAAAAAAGAAGAACGGGAGGCTAGAAATAGTATACGCACTTACAACTCTTCGTCCCCAGCATCTTGCAGTGCTGCTTGTCGCGTGTCTACTTTTTAATGTCGTCGTTAGGCCCCGCAGCTCGTAGTTGCTCAGGCCGGCTGCGTCGCGTGTTCGTGAGTCTCACAGATCAAAAAAGAAAGAGGAATAGACGGAGTAAAGGCAAGGCAAAGGCGCGGTATGGAATGAGCAGAGCACGCACCATCCTGTATCTCCGGCACCTTGCGTGAAATCTCCTTCAACAGCTCGCCCTCCACCGCTCGCACTCGCGCAAGCTCTTGCACGCGCTCGCCATACGCGGCTGCCTGTCGCCCCGCATGCACAGCTCAGGTCCGCCGCCTGCGCCTCGCGGAAGCGAGACAGCATCTGTGCTTTTCCCTAATTGCGCGCCATGTTGGCGAAGTGGGGTGGCGAAGTGACGTTGATAGACGTGGAAGAGAGCAAGGGTCACGGGTGACAGATGTGAGGTTCCGATGGTGATGGGAAATAACGCGGAAACAAACAACTGCCCGACGCCGAAAGGGAAGGTGCGGATTCTCAACAAGATTGAACGTTGTAGAGCCGCCCTCGCCCCGCAAGTTTCAAAAGAAATTTAATTTAATTCCACAAATCCGCCAAGATGCAGTAAGTAGTCAGCCTAACCCATGCTGCATTCGGATGGACGACCTCGTCTGCGAGTGTAGTGCACTGCCCTGAATAGACATGCGCAGGAAGCAAGGTTGGGGCTGATTTGGTGATAATTTGCGCTGCTTTCAACACAACCGCGGAATACATACTTGATCCAAACTCGATTAGTATGTACGCAGCATTGCCGCGAGTGCCTGATACAAGTAGGCAAAATAAACTTAGAAGCAGTCGTCTTGCAATGGCGCCCGTGAGACTACATAGTCTAAACCAGACCCAGCGTATGCGTCGGGAGAATCGCTCATTGCGAAAAAAAGTTAAGTAGTAAAAAATGGAAAAGGTGATTCACTGTTACATTATTGTGTGAGACAGCAAACAATAGCAACGAAATTACAAGAGGCTCCCCCTGAACGAAATCTGACTAACCCTCCAGTTTAAACTCCCACAAAAGATGCCCATGCAACGGCGGTATGATATTATTCTGGGACCCGGGGCAGGTAAATTTATTATGGATTGATATCTCAAAATCTCGAGTCTCACAAGAACAAGAAATAACACGTTGGCTGATTAATAATAATTTTCAACGTACGAACAACTGGAATTGACCCCAGCCCGATACAGTTTTGAGTGTACTTGGCACCAAATTCCTGTCCGCACCACGCGCTTCTGGGCAGTATCCGAATTCAAACGTAAAAGCACCGACTTAGGATTATCCACGTCCCTAATGCGCCTAATCAGGACTGGCGGCGTCACGAGAGAAGGAACGGATGAATGGTAGTCAATTCAGAGAAGTTTATTTGAATAAGTACATTGACACTGTACCTCCGAGCGAGGGAAGTGTGCTATCCAGTTGAACGAATTCCAAAGCTTGCAAACCAAAATGATCGTGTGTGTATCCAACCGATTCTGACCCTGACAGAGAAAAAATGCTCACCGTGGCAATGAATTAATGAGTGAACTATAAGATGGCAATGAACTAAGAGTTTGGTAAAAGAATCAAGGCACCAATATCGCATGACCAGCACCCGAATCGAATGGGCTACCGTACCATATGTTCCACATAATTCACGCACTTCAAGGCAGGTGCACCACGCTGTTTTGGGTCTTATTACTACTTCGAACACAACTACCTGATCACGCACGGCACTGCCTCGTGGTTATGTCCAAGCATTCAACTGCGTTGCTCTCATGTTATTGGCTTGGTTCCGGACTGCGTGGATCGACGGATATCGGCACCTCTTTGTATGGCGCAATTTGCAGTGCGGTCTTGTTCTATGTACTGTTTTCAGCTAGGAAGATGTCGGCACATGTAGTGGGCCTAACAAAATTCGTCAGACCTTCGTGATTTGCCTATCCCCCTCATTCTTTCAATGCGCTCCACACATTGGCTTTGAAAGAACAGCGTAGAAAGCGGACATGGCGCCTAACACAACTCTTTCAAAATAGTCAAACTGGACGGGTATGAAGAACATATTCAGGGGAGGGGAAACACGGATTCAGAGGAGGGGCAACTGAGGAGGATCTCGCTTGTAGTGGTTGAACAAATTCCAGCTGGCCCTCGATTTGAGAAATACCATTCCGAAGGCCAAGGAGTGATGTTGAAATTTGAAATGAACCAAAAATACTAGTAGCAAGCTCGTAAATTCATGGTGATCTGCTCGAAGTTCAATATGACAAAGTTCGGGCATTTCGGCCATGTTGAAGCCACTTGTGCTCGAAAACACAAGCTCGGAGCCATATCAAGAATTCGCCCGCTTTTTCAATCACTATGAAAAATCGTCCGGGTGGAAGATCTGAAAGGCTTGCGAAGGCCGGAGAAGGCACACAAACCAAGCTGGTGAGGCGAGTGAAAAGTTCAGGATAGCACGCGAGACAATGCAGGGTTGAATGTCATTAGTTGGCAAGGAGCGAGAACGAACATTGCGCACAGATTCACTATGGCGTCCCAACATTGTGCACGAGCGTCCGTGAGATCCATTACGACTGCGTGAGATTGTTCTCCGAGATCGGTGGAACCCAGACCCGGCATCCCGTCAGGCCTACTTGAGCCGAGCTTCGGATTATGAGGGCCAAAAGGATCCGAAAATTTGTCAACACTTACTAGCGAGGGGGAGCTCTCAATATTCCCGGATTATCTGAAATTGAATTTTGTTGCGATTCATAGTCACTTCGGAGCGCGGTCGGGTCGGAGTCAACGCCGAGCACAAGTTTGCCGCAGACGCTTGATGCGAATGAAACTCGCCTATGTATCAGAACGACCGTCCGCTCGCGGTCTGGAGAATGGTCAAAAAATGAGGATTCGAAACACCCAGAAGTTTACATATTGTAGGCACAATCATCACATGGGGTGAAATTAGGTTACGGTTTGAGTGGCTGCCGACGAGGCAAGAGGAAACAGGATCAGGCTAAAGGCACCTACTCCGAGACGACGCGGAGTGGGGCGAGAAGTGTATCAGATATCGTGACGTCGTAGATCCCGGAAAACCGTGTACCACGTACGAGAGGCCACGCAATATGTGAAGCAGCCAAAAAAAGCGGGAAGAAGTTGCGAGGAAATATTTGCCCGAGGATTTGGGGTTCTCGAGGCCCATGATGAGCGGAAGCCAGACTGAGAAAGCAGTCGGATCCGAGGCCACCGTCACGGAAATAGGCCGCCGAGCGAACAGCTCGAAATGGTGGGATGAGGAACAATTTCACACAAGGCCGGAGACCCACCAGGTCCATTGAAAGATTAACGCAAGTGAAAGTATTAGAAAAAGAGACGGAGGGAGCGGAGAAACCCAGAGTGAAAATGGAAGCCGAGGGAAAAGAGGAGCAATGACAACGCAGATAGCCTACGAGCAGTGAAGATAGAATGAAGAGGGGAGCACCCATCTATATTGCAGGCGTGCGTGCGCGTGGAACTCGTATCCCGGGGACGCACGCGCAAGAACGGAGGATATGGCTTCAGGGGGCACCGTGGTGGTGGGAAGGTCCCTGGCACATTGAGCGAGAGCCGCAGACCAACCAGCGTCCACGCGCACGAAGACACGACAACAGTGTAAGCGCGCATATCCTACGTCGATGTGCGCCTGAAGGTCCGGCGACACGATGGGGAGCAGTGTCCTGAGGGATACCGTAACGAGACCAAAACAGAAACCAGAGAAACGGTGCGCTGTGGAGAGGAGGGGAGGCAGAAGAGGGCGAGCGGTGTGGACGGGAAAGCGGAATGTAGATCAGCCATGATATGCGACGGCGAGAATTAATCAGGCTAGCTTTCCGTAGGCCGCAGATGGTCATGACGCAACCCGCACACACTGACGCAGAGACAGAGCAGACGCGGATCGGAGCGTATACAGAAGAGAAGGGCGAGCAGCTACAATAGGCATCATGTACATTGGCATGTATGGTGAGCAGAGACGAGGTACAACAGCAGCGAGAAATGACTAGCGAGTCCAGTGAACCATGATCAGCGCAGCGGAGGGCAAGAGTGGCGGTAGAGATACAGCAAGGTGTCGACCGAAAAACGGAGTTGGATGAGAGGTCAGCTATGACGGGCAACGCGACGGAATCAAGGACGTTGCGGGCGCACCTTAATCACTCATCATTGCTCCCACCTTCCTCGTCCTCTCCTCTTCCTCTCCTTCCTCCTTCTTCGCGTCGGCGTTCTTCCTTAATCTCGACTTGAAGGTGGACCCGTACTTCACGTCCTTAGCATTTGTTGTGTTGGACTTGACGAGCTTGCCGTGGTTCGGGTGCTCTACGGCCAGACCGGAGTTTCACGACCTACGCCGTAGTACGATGTAATATGAACGTACATACCCGAATTGAGCTTGCGCTGGAGCTCGTTCTGCGCGATCCGCTAACTTTTATCAAGGGACTGGACGGGGAGAAGACGGGTATGGCGGGCGAGCGAGTACAGGGTGTCGGATTTTATGGTAGGCAGCCACAAATAACGAGTATAACAGGGGATGCAAGCAGACCATAAGGATATGGGAGCGACAGGGATCCAGCATCGCGGACTGGACAAGGACGTCAGCTGGGGAAGATCATCAAACGAGCAAGGCCGAACAAGGGGCAGGGTACATCAATCATCGCTGCTCCACCGCGTCTCCCTCTGTTCCTCTGCCTCTCCCTTCTCCGCGTCAGCATTCTGCTCGGACTTCGGCTTTGCTGTTGACCTGGAGGGGTTTGCCGCGCTTTGACGTCGGCCCAGAGTTTCGCGATCTACGGTGATAGTCGCACAAATGAAATGAAGGAGAAACCAATCGGATGAAATAGATACTGGGAAGAGAGAGGGAGAGAGTAAGAGAAACAAAGAGAAAGGGGAGAGGCGATGCAACGCACTTGGGCCATAGCCTCTTTCTTGCAAGGGAGATGCAGTTAGAAGACGCATGGAAAAGGCGCACGCCATCCTGAATCTTTGCGACCTTCCTCGAAATCTCCTCAATAGCTCTTTCACCTTTCGCACTCGCAAACTGAGGTCTTGCACGTGCTGGCCATGCGCGGCCGGCTGTCGCCCCGCGTGCCCAGCCCCAGTTCCACCGCCTGCGCCTCGCGGAAGTGATAAACATCGAATGCACTTTTTCCTAGTTGCGCGCCATGTGGACGAGGTGAGCGAGATGGATGGAGGAAGAGAGCAAGAGTCACGGGTGACTGATGTATGGGGTTGCGACGGTGATGGGAAACAACACTCAAACAAACAACCGCCGGAGGCCGAAAAGGGAAGGTGGATGCAAACCCAGAACACAGAAGACTGCAATACAAATATGAAATTCTCGGTTTTTAATTCGAAGTTATGTAAACCAAACTTGTCTTGTCGAAAACAATTTCGACCAAAGCACCAAACAGACAACTACTTGAGGCCGAAAGAGGCGTTAATGCCAGTGGTATGCATAGAATTCGATGTCATCGACTCTGTTACGAAATATGTAAACAAATACTGTACTATTTCAATCAATTCGGGATGGGTTGTGACCCGTGACCGAAAACACCGATTCGGCACTTCGGCAACCAGTCATTTTGGCGTGACATCTTCAAAAATTCGGGCCTCAACACACTTGCTTACTTTCCGCCTCAAACGTAAGCTCCGAATTAGGAAACTATTTTCGGCACATCGGCATGCTCATCATTTTTGCCGGATCTGCCGAAATCGACCTCCATCGTTCTAAGTCCATATTTGCACAAACCAGGGAGTTCTTCAGTTATCAATTGCATTGTTATGTGGTTGCAAAGCCTCAAGTAGGTTATTTTATGGAAAGATGTGCTCTTGTTCCTGAATAATCTCTAAATACATGAATGTGTGTAAAGTACACCAGGTGCGCACTGCGCAATGAGGGCGGTACTGGCAATTGGGCAACAGGGACGGTGCGCGCGTGGACGGCACGCAAGCTCGACGAAATGGCGTAAGCTGCCATGTTGCAGAGGGACATAAGGATGGCCTTCCGCACTCGGCATGACGTGCGAGGGCACGACACACCTAACCCTAACCTCAGACGCCCTCGCCCGCCTCCCGGAACCGTATTGAGCACGAGCTAATTCCATGGTGGGATCCAAGGGGCGGGCGTCAACATGCCGCGGGCGCAAATGGAGAGAAGAGGAGCGAGGGTCATGGATGAGGTGGTGGGGGAAGAGAAGAAAGAGCGGCTGACCTCATTGACAGCATCAATCAGTGCTTGATGGCGCAGAGAGAGTTGCCGTGCTGCCGAAAAAACCTTCCCAATTGGGTGCTTACGTTTGAGGCGGAAAGTCAGGAGTGCCTCAACACAAAAAAATCGCAAATTCTGCCTTTTTTGCACCTCTAAGGAAGATTTGGCCCAGATGTCACAAATTTTACATTCGGCACTGAGCACCGTGACCAGTGACTGAGAACAAAATTCGTCGCGGCACAGGGGGTGCGTGACGTGTGACCACCAAATTGATTGAAATAGTACAGTAGGTTGCACCTAAGTACAAAAGATGGCCTTGGGGTGCTACTGTACAATTTCATTCAAATCGGCAGTCACACATCACGCACCCCCTGGGCCGCGACGAATTTTTGTCTCGGTCACGGGTCACGGCGCCCAATGCCGAATGTAAAATTCGTGACACCCAGCCCAAATCTCTCTTGGAACCGCAAAAAAAGCAGAACTTTCGAAAAATTTTCATCTTGAATGCCGGAATTTGCAAGTGTCACGCCAAATTTTGTTGGGTGCCGAAGTGCCGAATCGGTGTTTTCGGTCACGGGTCACACCCTATGCCAAATTGAATGAAATTCTACAGTATGTGTCTTGTCAAGTGAAACAACGATGCCGTGGGACCAGAATATACCCCTTAGCTAGGGCCCGAATCGAACGAGCTCTCATGTCATATGTTCCACATAATTCACTCAAGGCACCTGCGCACCGCGCGGTTCCAGTGTCATTCTGCTTCAAGCACAACTACCTAATTGCTCCATGGCCGGAGGAGTGCCTCGTGGTTATATACTCAAGCAAGTTCGTTTGTCTGGTTCTGTCGTAACATCTCGCGGTCCTCGAAGTAAAGAGCGAGACCAAGGTAAAATGATGACAAACAAGGAGCTAGGCTCCAGACTGCGATGATCGATGGATGCCGACAGCTCTCTATCTGGGGTGAAAGAGAGTATGGTCTTGTTCTCTGTACTCTTGTTCAGCTAGGAAGATGTCGGTACATGCATTAGCTTGATGAAATTGCCCTGACATTCGTGATGTGCCTACTTCCTCATTGTTTCAATGTGCCACCCACATTCAATTTGATAGAACAGGGGAGAAAGCAGACAAGCCGCCCAGCACAACTTTCAAAATAGTCAAATAGGAACAGTCTACGAAGAACGTTCAGTGGAAGGGAAAACGCCGGCCAGCGAGTGTATCATCAATTTTTGGATACGTTGCCCCCAATCATGCTCCCACGCCTGAGAATCTCCGAGGGAATAATCAGTAACATTGTAGGCCTTTTCGGCCGATGACATGCATTGCCTCCAGAATGCGATCAGCTCCAGAGTCGGGTCAGAGAAGGACTAGGCAACGAAGGCATCAGCAATAAATATGATGTAGGGATCATGATATTTCTCACTTCAACCCATTTGGAAACGTGGTAGATGAACTCTTGCATATTGTACCCTAGGAGAGGTAGAATGGGCCCGATGGACCAAAGATCGCGATAAATTTCATGGCAAGGAGGGGATGCTCTGACCAGAAACGGCAAGGCCCAAAGCAAACTATATCTGCAAAGAATGGTGAGAAGAATCAACTCTTTATTACTTTGTCACTGACATGTTGATTTCCTCGGGGAGGTTGCCAGCCTCATTACTCTTGATCAGGTGGATGTGTCGCCGCACTAGGTCTCGAGTAACAGTTGGCCAGGGGTGAGCTTCGGGGAATGACACATCTACGAAGCGAACCCTTGAAATTGTTGCACCCCCGGCCACATTTGGGCCAAAGCTACAAATGATTTCCCTGAGCTTTTGCCAGGTGATTCCCAGCACTGCACGAAGGTGGCGGAGGCTCGGATTCATCACACAGCCCAGTAATACTGCCACAATGATAGAAAGAAGTTCAGGAACCCCTGAGACACTGTGTCGATCAGAGAAAAACGTCATATCCGACCTAATCAGTGCGCCGATGAATTCAGACATATATGCATAATCTTCCCAAAGGTTGATAAATTCTGGGGGCACAGAGGGTATCGCCTAGATGTGCATCAGAGGTATGCCTGCCAAAGTACCGAAACTCACTTTGAGCCAAGGTAGAAGAGAATTCACGGTGGGGGAGTCCCACCCGAAAATGTAATCCGGATTCATGACTTGAATGAGAGCGAGCAGTTCAGTGGAGGGAGGCAATGAAACAAGAAAGGGAATCAAGTCTTCCTCATCATAGCTGCAGGGAAAGTAAGATGGCATGATGACAAGGATAAATCTGAACACACTTGAGGGATCGGTACTGGCCCACACACAATTTGAGGAAAGCTCGAGCCAGGTCCATTCGGTGGTGTAGACCATCAACATAGAATTGTTGGGAGCGCCTTTCATTCTTGAGAAAATCCAGAAATGATGCATGATGTGTCTCGATTGTGGAAGGGCCGTCTTCATTGGAGTCCTCTGGCAATTCCAGCACAGAATGAAGGCCACGCAGTAGTAACCGGGTATCGCCAGGAGCAAGCTGGTAAAGCCGATCAACTGTATCAGGATGGAGGTGAAAGTGCCTGATGGCACAAAGGACCGGGACAAGCTGTGCCTGTCTCGGAGCAGAACAGAGAATGGTCATGTAAAGCTGGTCGATCGGATCGAATGCAGAGCAGGATTGTACAATGTCTTGTTGTTGAACAATTGCCAGGCGCTCCGTGGGCCGATAATTTTTATCATCGACAAATTTTATGATTGTGGATGCGTAGATGAAATGGCCAGATGACTCCCACACCAGCTGCTCGAGAATCTCGGGCGAGGGCCACGACAATGGAATATTTGTCATGGTATTACGGTGTTCACAATGAATCCGTGCAAATTCATCGCGAAGATATTTTCGAACATCATCAAACGATTGCACCACATTGAATGGCCGGTACAGTCCTTTGTAGAATTGGGATTCGAACATCTCGCAAATATGGGGTTCCGGGCGGCTGGCGATGATGAAGTGGAGGGGAAGGGAGTAATCGGCCGCAGAGTTTCTGAGTGAACGCAGTATCTCCTCCTGAACATCTTGCCCCTCGCACTCATCAAGGCCATCAATAAGAATTGCTATTGGATCACGAGTTTCTCCAACATTGTGGAGGCAACAAGGCTCGGAAATTAATTTCTGCAGTTGGACCTCGATGGATCGTGCAATGATGGATGGATCATCCTCCACCATGTTGGAAATTGGAGCCTTCAGCCACGGAACACCGAGCGCAAGCTGATAGGCAACGGTCGCAAATAGTGTCTTTCCGTTGCCACGCGTTGAATGCCCCCTTTTGAAAAAGAAGGAGCCGCCGAGTCTCCCCACATTCTGGAGTTCGCGAGCCAGAGTTTGCATAATAGCGGATTTTCCAGCGCCCGCGGGACCATGCAGCCAAACAATAGTGCTTTCCGGATCTCTCTCTAGCGCCCACTCGCGTAGATCTTGCAGCATTTCTGTGCGGGTTTCGGGGTGACATTTGGGCTGCGGAAAACTCTCTGCCGAGTCGTAAATGGCCGCTAACGCAACGGCGGTGTGCAATAGGTCGATCCCTGTGGCTCGCATTTCGTATTATAACAGTCGATTGGGGAGTGCAACATACCTCGTTCACCCTGCCGATGAGTATTGTTGCTCACAAATGTTCCACCGGTGATGGTCGTATATGGGCCCGGCTCCCTTGTAGGAACGAAATCGCGCCAAGATGGTAGAGATTGAAATGACTGGTTTTCTGGGGCTCCAGTGGCAGGGAAAGCATTGGCCTCATGCATATCTGGACAAGTTACGGTCGAATTGTATTGAACACCGAAAGAGGGAGAACCGAGACGTGAATTCGATCCGGAGTTTGAAAAGGATTCGATGCCAGTAAGATAGCGATGGATTCTCTCGCGATGAGTGTGTCGTGAGGAGTAGGGCGGGTGCACCAAGTAGGAATTTACGCTGGATCTGGGGTTGTCCGCTGAGATCAGGGTGCCGGAGGATGGAGGGACCGCTTCGTAGGCTTCACGATGATTGTTTGTATTCTCTGCGAGGATGTCATGACTACGTGGATGATGCGACGAAATTCCAGGCAGCGTACCGCTCTCCAGTGATCCAACATCGTTTATTGGCTGAGAAGTCCACTCCTCGGGAAGCCCTGCAGGTTCAGGAGGATTCCAGGCAATCTGCTGCTGACCAGAAGTACCTGATTGTCTGATGAGTCTCGAGGAAAAATCAGCAAACTAACAACGCACTGTAAGGATGGTGTCGGGCGCTGCTTCTGTCGCGGGCGCTCCTCGCTCTGGACGGTGGGTGTAGGAGACCGATCAAATTGGGTGCAGTCATCCCTTCGCGACCGCGATCCTTCTGCACACCTGATGAATAACTTGAACTCGGATTGCCTGAGATGGCCAGAGGCGGTGGGCACCCAATGTTCAAGCCACCAGTCACATTGTAGAAGTTCCCGCCGTGAATCTGGAAGCCTTGACTATGCGCAAACGACATGACTGAGATCGAACAGGAGGAAGAGGTGCGTATTAGCAGGTGGGATGTGGGCAATGGACGATTGCAGTACTAGGCTGTGCTGTCTACACAGCACCCATAAATAGGCCACTAAGCGCTCAAGTCAAAAACGGCTCAACAACACAGCAGCATCCTGTAGAGCTGTAGAGACAATGAACGACAGCAAAGAGGGCGGTGCGCCACAGTACCAAGATCAATTAACTACATGTTCTCTGATCTTTTTCTCTGAAGAACCAACACTGCCTAGACATGTCATTCCTGCGACTCTCGTTGCAAACCATGTGACAGTTGTCGAACAGAAGAGATAAGGATTGCGTTCACGAGGGCGCAACAAGGGGAGGAAGAAGGAACGGCGAGAACAGAGCAAATATATAGCATTGAGCAGACAAAGAAAAGGACGGACAGCAATGGGCAGAAGAGCGCACGAGCCGCGAAGAGAGCGCACCTGTCTGTGCATGCATGGGGGCGCGCATGCGTGGTTGAAGTCGACGTGCGCGCAGTGGCCTAGCAGAAAAAACAGAAGAACAAGGTGACTGACAAAGAAAAGAGGGGGAGCGCTATGGAGACAATCATGAAGGAAGAAGGCCCACGACAAGATTCAATGAGCTGCAATTGGCACCGGCACCACTGGTAACGACAACGAACCAGAGGCGGCGGATGTGGCACCTCCACACGGAGAGCTTGAAAGGACGGCTGAATCGGGTGTAGTAGAAAGGACCATAGTAGGCCAGCTGGAGCGGATGCGCACGATGAGCGGGAAAGTGCACAGCGTTTATCCCGGTGCAGCGCAAAAGGGACAGTGTCCCGGTGCAGCGCAAAAGCGACAGTGTCCCGGCGCAAAGCCTCAACGGAAACGATTAAGAAAACGAATAACATAGAAAAGGGAAAAGAAAAGCGAGAAGTACGCGGTGGAGAGAAGAAGCCCCAGCGAGCAGACTGGCAGAAAGAAAGGAAACGCAACCGGAAAAAAACAGCGAACCAAGAAAAAAAATAGCAGGGTGCCGTGGAGATGAGAAATCTCCGGGCGTGTGAGAATCCAGGCAAGCCTCGTGGCGATTGCGATGGGGCCGCGGGCGCCCGCCGCCGGGCTCGACGCAGGAGGAAGAACCAAGAGCCAAAAACAACTTGGAGGCAGCACCTGCGTACACCCGTAGGAAGATGTGTCAAGAGAGCGCGCGCATTCATGGCTGGCGTCGACGTTGACGTGCGCAGACAATACCACGAGCCGAGCTGCGGACGAAATGCACCACAAAAGAGAGAGAGAGAGAGAAGCGGCAGTGTTCCAGGCGCAAGCGAGATGTACAGGAAGAGCCTGGAATGAAGAGAAAGAAGAAAGGAAGACAAATGGTGAGGTGCGCCGTGAAGAGGAGAGCGTGCTTGGAGAACTAGAAACCTACCATCGAGGCAGCTAAGCGAAGCAAGGACGGCGTACCTACTCTGCATCCCCTTCCCAGCAACTCGCAGACTTTTCCCATACGACCGGCAGACAGTCATCCACAGACAGTGGCAATGATGACGAAGACGAAGGAAGCAGATAGAAGGGCGAGCAAGTACAATCAATATCATTATATGACAACAGCGATGAAAGATGGATACACCAAAGGGTACAGGCATCAATTATAAGGGCGGCGAAGGCAGAAATACCCCAAGACGCGAAGAAAATGAGAAGAAGGTCAAGGTCAGGACGCACCTCAATCAATTTTCGTAGCGTCCTTCTCCACGGCAGCTTCTTCTTTGGTTTCGGCTTCGGCTTTGATTTGGAGCTCGCCGCATCCCCGGGCGTCTCAGCCGCTGCATTTGACGTGGACTTGACTAGTTTGCGCCGGTCAGGGGGCTCCTCGACGTCGGCGCAGAGTTAGCGACGTACGGCGGTGAGCGCACGAAGATGAGGCAGGAACAATTGGATGAAAGAGAGGGTATGAAAAGAGAAAGGGAGGAAAGATACATCGGCCACGCCCTCCTTGCGGCCAGGTTCTTGGTTCTTCCACTTGTGAGTAGAAGCGACTCGGCAAAATGCATCCCCACCAGGATGCGCTTCTTGATCTCCAGCAGCACGCCCTGCGTCTCGGCGGGCGTGGGGAGTTTGGGCGCCATGCGCATGTCGGCGGTGAGGTATGTGATGTAGGCCGCCGCTGCGCACGCGAAAGCAGCTGCGGCGACGGCGGGATCATAGAGCGCACGACGACTGAGTGCGCTTTCTTCGAGAAGCCCACGCCTCGCGAGCAAGCTGCCGCAAGGGCTACGCATAGGGAGGAAAAAGAGACACGGGAAGCTAGGAATGGTGCACGCACTTCTACCCCTTCATCCCCGGCACATCCTTCCCATCGTCGCCAGCATCGCGACGTTGCGCCCCTCAAAGCCCAACGATATTTTTCTCCCAGTCCCGCTTCTCGGCCATCTGCCTTTTGATCTCGTCGTTGAGGTCGCAGAGCTCGTAGTCGCCCAGGCCAGCTGCGCACCGGATCGATTTTGAAATAGAAAGAGGATTTCGCGCCAGTCCGAGCGTAGCGCTGGCAAGGAATGGAGAGAGGAGGATGCACCATCCTGTATCTTCGCGACCTTCCCCGGAATTACCCTCACCCGCTCGGCCGTCACGCACAAGCTCGCCATGCGCGGCCGCCTGAAGCCCCACGTGCCCAGTCCCAGCTCCGGCGTGTCTCGCGGAAGCGGTGCAGCATCGATTGTGCGTTTTGTTGATTCCGCGCCATGTCGATGAGGTTACGAGTACTTATGTAATCGTTCTTAATAATCTGGTACGCCAACTTTTTGAGTTCATGTCATTGCCTGTAGCATTTATCTGAACTACGCAAAATAGTGGCTGTGCTTATTTTCATTACATTTTTGTGACCTCACTCTTTATTTCATTAGTTGGAACATCTTTGAGCCTCAAACATCAGTAAATGTAACTGATGTTTTTAGTGGCTGTACGATGTTTGATTATGTAACAGATTCCGATTTCGTTCTCCTCGACGTATGTTCTTTTGTTTGGTCCCTAAACGGGTTTCATTTTGATGTGTATACCACCGTAAATGGCCAGTTCACCATGATGCGCGACCTGCATGCGAAAAAACGCGCGGAACGAACAAATGAGTTGTTTGCGGGCTTTGCTCCTGTCGCGGGGTACGATTGGCGCATCAGATCACTTTCTGATGGCGTATCGTGCCCCGGGCATGCAACCACGCGAGCGAACGATCGGGCCTCCGGGCACCTCCCTGTGTTATTACGCATGATCTCATCATATTTAAGACAATTATTGATGGTTAAAGACGATCGCCTCCACCCAAAAGAGAAACTTGAACAACGCCGAGATGTCCGAGAGTGTTCAACCAGCTTGCACATGATCAGGTCAAATTAGTTGCACAATGAGAACCGCCCAACAATAGTAGGAACTTATTTAAGATTGTCGACTACCACTATGAGTTTGATCTCAAGTCTGGAACCAATTAAAATACACTCTACACTAGATGTGGTATGTTGAGGTGCACACAGAGACACAGCTAACCAGCACGAGGAACTTTTGCCTGACATGGGTGTGATTCAATCCTAATAACAATTTTTGCCAGCGGGAGTTTGTTGATTGTGTAAATCAAGATTTATACCATGTTTGTGAGTGGTTGAAATATGGACACAGCACCGGACGGATTCTTGTCTGACGTGCGAGGGATTGGGAACTAAGACGAAATTGGATCAGCATCAAATTGCTGACCTGGTATCGAGGGATTGTATGGTATTTGGGATTGGACCGCACATATGGTATGATGCCAGCTTTGGAATTTTTTATGGGCTCCTTAGGTTCAGATGGTCTAGAAAAAGTATATGAGTTGGGATATGATCGGTTTGAAATCCAGCTGATTATATTTTCGGATCTTAATTACCGGGTTAGGGGATGTCAGGGGTAATCAATGCGAATGTTACACACCGTCTTGGTCTGCTAGGACTCCACTGAGCGAAAATACCGAGACTTTATTCTGGATGCTTTGCCTAATCTAGACCGAGTGTTCAAGGCGCCTTTGTATGATGATGACACATTTCTCTTCAATCTCGGTCTTGACTGTGCCAAAACTTTGGCTGGCGGCCGAGCGCAGGTTAATGAAGAAGGTCACAATATCACCTGTATGTTGTTGGTGATCGATAATGAATTCTGGCTCACACTCTGTAGTCGAACCATACCAGATCCTCCCTGAAAACATCTTGATCTTGCTCCCCCTGCTTCACCTCAGGGACCTGAATATACTTGGAAGGACTTGTCGCTTGCTCAATTGTCAATGTACGGCTGAACTAAATCGACTCTTGTCTGCCTTCTTCAGTTCGTGGGGGTTGTCATGGATCGGTGTCCGCTTCATGTTGGCGCAGACAGAAGCCATTCTGACTGGCTTCTTTGTCTATCAGCCATTTTTTTTTCGAGGTTACTGTGGTGTAGATGTGAAAGACTTGGACATCTATGTCACCAGGAGAAAATCCGTATCTTCTGTGTGGCGCCACTTGGAGGTCGCAGGGGAATACGAAATGGTACGTTATTGTGGACGTACATCGTTCTTGGATGCTAATTAATCACAGGACGAAGAAGTCGATTCTCCAGGGATGGAAATGACGAAAACTGTGTATTACCGCCTCGCCGGACGACACGCACACATTTCCGTTCATCATTGCTATGAAGAGCCTCGTGAAACCGTTTTCCGGGGTCAACTCACTCGCGGTTTCTCTTGGATGTGCTCCGAAGGCATCTGTGTTGGCTACCTTGACTTGACTTTTGCTTGCGAAACCGTGGTTTCCCATTCGGCTTTATCCTTGGGTGACGGGGATTATGATCGAACACTTTATCAAAAGCTGCGAGAGGTCGCGGATATGGTGCCATCCCACCGTGCCCAGGACGGCTTCTGGGGTGATATCGCTGATGACATTACATGGCCTCGGAATTCATTCGATGCCATGTCATTCCGGTACATATTCCGCCACAGGGTCTTGTCCGACACTGCTAGGTCCATCAATGTTTACTGGGTGTTGGGTGTTGGGCACCAAGAATTGTAAATTGAACAAGATGGGTGTACAGTTCGATGTCTCCACGGATTCGTGCTGGAAACACACGAGGAGCAAAGGTATGTACGCAACAAGTTCTGTGGTTCAATGCTGATTCGACACCCAGATCACGTGTACTTGGAAAGGTTATCGGTGTATTTAGAACCGAACCACTAATATACCACATGTTGTTGGTGCTTTGGGGCTCAGCTAATCTCTGGGCGCTAAGAGAGAAAAAAAAGGTACTCGTCCTGCCGCGCACAGCGTCGGCCTTACCCACCAAGTGTAATGAGGAGACGCCGGTGAAGGTACAACAAAGAAAATGTCACAGGTGACTGATGTTACGGTGGTGATGGGAACCAGATAAACAGCCGCCCGATGCCGGAAAGGTAAAGAAGGGCCAGCTGTCGGAGCGGAATCGCTTTGAGGCCCTGGAGAGAAAGGATCTGCATTCTTCATCAATGGCGGCTGCCGCCCAGAATCCGGCGTCCTTGGCACATGTGCGAAACTTGTTTGATCATTCTGTGAATTTGAACCCATGGACTGCGAGGTGTTGATATATATAAGCACGAGGCAGGTCCCAGGAAAAAACCCATTTATTGTACCTGATTACATTCAAGTAAAGCAACCTGGCGGCACTAGTAAAACAGATTCTCAAGAACAGTCTGATGACCCAGGCCTGAATCGAACGGGCCGCTCAGTCACATTTGGACTCCCTTGGTGGCGATACTGAGGGATACCGTGCGCCTCTGGGTCGTATTTTCCCTGGATCGTTACCGGATTTCGTACAGTATTCATGACATAGCATTGCCGACAATGAAGAAGTTACATATGCGTACTACATCAGACTGCTGATGGGCTTCACTAGCTAGTGGGCCACTTGCACAACATAAGGGAATGGAGGGCCGGACCCAAGAATTTTTGGCTCGTAGGTTGGTATATGATGTACAAGATGGGCCCTCGCTTCGCTCCGGTCCGGCATAGGCGGTCAATGCTACTGATTGATGTGTGAATCAATTCAGTTGAATTCCAATTCAATGTAGTCGGGCTAGAAGAGTGTCGAGTCCTCTCTGAATTCAAGCTCAAACATAATTGTAATTTTAGATACATTGCAATCCATATAGAGTGAGTCGAGTGGGCACCACCAGCAAGGATGAGTGGGAAGCAGGCCAAAAAATTGTGGTTCGTTGGATTGGAACTGACTCGGACCTTCTGTCACGCTTCCCAGAATGGGGTAAAATTTGATAATTCAGATGATCGTGAAGTGCAGAGGCAAGGCCTTTGAAACCAGCTCAAAATATGTTAGGTAAGAGTGTAAGTGGAGTATGGAGAATAAGAATGGCTTCACCAGGTTCACATGAAAACTCACGGAGTTGCGCCCGACAGTCTGGTACTGAGGAGGATGTTCTAGACCACAGTTCAGAAGAAAAATGTAGATGAGGTGCCACCAGCGTGACTCGCGAAATTTTCGTACGAAAACGGCCGGATTTGGCCCATTCTTTGTGACTTTCGGACGGAACCTTTCGTACAGGTTTGCTGTGACGGCGTTACTTACGAAAAAGTTCGTACGAAATTGGCTGTGTGACACGGGACAATACGAGTAGAAGGAAATACTACGATAGGCACTGGATGTCGCGCGCATGTCGGAAAAAAGCGCTTTTTGATTTCAACGGTTTCAGTCAGCTTGCAGCCTTCGAACGGCTTAAAATGAGTTCCAAGCCACCCCGCGGGAGGATTGCAATTTGCAACCGGTTACAAGCCGAGGCAGGCCGCGCGAGTACAGAGGTTGAATTACGAGGGCTTGAAGGTGTTCCATAACTGATATACATCTTTCTTGTTGACAACAAGAATGATGTGAAAACTGGTCGCGACGCCGGAACCACCACTCGACCGGATCACCGCAGGCGCGGCTATGGGCGCGACCAATGAAAATGGTTGAAGATACCTGGACATTAAACTACTTGAAGCGAGGGCTTGGTGCTCAGAGAACAGGGACGAAGCTTCGCAGACACGAATAGGCATGGCCGAGGAGCATTGTTGAAGCAGTAGGTAACAATAAATGCTCAAGCCGCGTCCCTGCTTGATAATGTCGCTGGCAGTTCGCGGCCTGAGTCAACAATTTGAGGTCGAGACAAGCGATGGCGCGGCCAGGGAGCAGGGATTTGATGAGAGCAGCCTCAGTATAAAAGATTACCGAGCGACGTGAACAAGAGCCTATGAACATCATGGCTTGAAGCGAGTCGTTAGACTGCACGCCGGGTGTCATAGGCAACTCCTGCTCTCCCGTCCGCTGTTGAAAGCGGGGCAAGCCGACACATGCAGGAGTGGTGGGTTCGTTTTTTCCCACTATCTGAGCTCTTTCGGCTACCTGAAATGATTTCTTTCCCCTCACATTAGCGTTTTCCATGTCAAAACTGAAGAACAGGCCTTTGAAGTATCATTACTCAGTGGTACAAGAGTTATGTGGATAACAGCAGAAAGAGTGGTCTAAGATGGGAAGTTAAGCTGCAGTGGCCATTGTGCGGCTTCAACCAAGCACCCAATTAATTTTTACGGGTGTCCTTGTCTGAAATTGTTGCATTCGAGGTGAGCTTGACTGCTGTGCCGAAAGCCGAGAGCCATCAGAATTCAAACTCCGCCCGGCAGACCAAATAAACGCACTGAGGTTGAAGATAAGGTTGAAAAGGGCTTCTCACTCTGTTTAGATGGCTCAAAAGCATATTTATGAACTTTCTTGAAGGGGATTTAATTCAGAAATGTATGTTTTCAAGGATTTGCGACTCTCGAGGGGGCCGGGACGTTCGACACACCTTCGGGTCAGATGTTCTGGCCTCACTCACGCTCTGTCCTACACACTGGTCCGCTGTGCAAATTTCAGCGAGATGCATCCATGCATTGTGCTGGCTCGATCGGTGGGTGAAGACTGGCGGCGGTAGTGGGATGGTACAGAAGACAGAAGATTTTGATGGAATCATCACCTGGACAGATATCTCCGTGCCTTGCGGAAGCGGACAGTGTCGCAGCTTGTCTTAGTCACTCCGGACTGGGGTCTTTCTACGACAATGTCACACATCAACGAAATCCACCAATGAGTTTGAGAGTGAGAGTTCGCGATTAATACATCCCCCAATTTCTGTCAACGGGGGCTGCTGACCAATGTCCGTCTGTCCATCCATTATTGCGTATAAATGCGAAGAAAGTTCTTGCGCTCGACACTCATCCGGGGGATATTATTGCTGGGAGAGTATAAAATTAGCGGTTTGCCCAATGGCGAAAAAAGGAAAAGATGATTTTGTTGAGAATCGAACTGTCGCCTGGTGGATTTGGATTATGCAACCGGAACAGCCACTAAATCCATTAGAAAGGTTGTGAATACTTGAGCAAAATCCATTAGAAACAGGCAGGCACACAGCCACTATTGGGTGTTCCAAAAAAAATGGCGACAAGTAAATGCACTCGATGACCAACCTGCTTTCGATTGATGAAAAGAACGCCTACATATTACATAAGTATTCGTAACTGATATGAAGCACTTGGAGACAGTTGAGAACCATCGTGGGACGAGGCGCAGCCTGTAAAGAGAAAATGAGTTAGACGATCGACACACTACGGGCGATGCTGGCTTTTTTCGGGGCACCCTTCTCTCCCTTGTTCCCAGCCGCCGCAGTCGCAGCCTACTCGCCAGTTAGCGCGTGCCTCGACGGATAAAGGCCTCTCACCGGTACGTCAGTTTCGAAATCCGTCAGCGTACGAACTGTGGTCGCAAGCTGTGTCTCAATCGTGCCCTTACCAGCTACGGTCGTCGTCGCCAACTATTCTTCAGTGAGCGGTGCACCTCGATGAAGGAAGAAGGATTCTTCTCACTTGTGTTTCTACCTCAGTGGTGACAAAGACCGACTCAACATCAACGAGGCTATCGAGCGCCGCAGCCGTCGCTGCTGGAGCCTATTCATGAGTGACACCGGGGGCAATGACCAGGGCATACGGAAACCGTATGCCTTACACGCATATAACGTGCATGTCCTCAAACGATGCAACAAAGGTGTTAATCACCTTTGTGACATCTTTGTTTTCCAGGGTGAGACAAGGGCAGAAACAAAGATGTCACAAAGGTGATTAACAGCTTTGTCACATCGTCTGAGGACATGCGAGCCGTATGCGTGTAAGGCATACGGTTTCCGTATGCCCCGGTCATTGCCCCTGGTGTGAGCGAGTGTACCTCGATGAAAGAAGCGTTCTTCTCACCGATACGTCAGTTTCGAACTCCGTCAGCATGCGAACTGTGGTCGCAAGCTGCGTCTCAATCATACCCTTCCCAGGTACGGTCGTCGTCACCAACTATTCCTCAGTGAGCGGGTGTACCTCAATGGACGAATCAGGATTATTCTCACCTGCGTTTCTACCTCAGTGGTGACAAAGACAGACTCAACAAGGATATCGGGCGCCGCAGCCGTGGCCGCCGGAGCCTATTCATGAGTGAGTGAGTCTACCTCGAAGAAAGAAGTGTTTTTCTCACCGGTACTTCAGTTTCGAACTCCGTCAGCGTGCGAACGGTGGTCGCAAGCTGCGTCTCAATCGTACCCTTCCCAGCCACGGTTGTCGTCACCAACTATTCCTCAGTGAGCGGGTGTGCGGCAATGGACGAAGAAAGATTCTTCTTACTTGTGTTTCTACCTCAGTGGTGACAAAGACCGACTCAACGTCAACGAGGCTATCGGGCGCCGCAGCCGTCGCCGCTGGAGCCTATTCACGAGTGAGCGAATGTACCTCAATGAAAGAAGCGTTCTTCTCACCGGTACATTAGTTTCGAACTCCGTCAGCGTGCGAACTGTGGTCGCAAGCTGCGTCTCAATAGTACCCTTCCCAGCCACGGTCGTCGTCACCAACTATTCTTCAGTGAGCGGGTGTGCCTCAATGAACGAAGAAGGATTCTTCTCACTTGTGTTTCTACCTCAGTGGTGACAAAGACTGATTCAGCGAGGATATCAGGCGTCCCAGCCGTCGCAGTCACAGCCTACCAAACAGTAAGGTGGTGTACCTGGAGGCACAAATCTTTCTCACCGACGCGTCGGCGGTTACAGTCACCGTGAGGACCTTGGTAACAGTGACCGTCTCAACTGAGTTGCCGAGCGTGGAAGTCGCGGTGGAGGTCTTGTCATCGACTTGCTTGCGAGCCTAAGAGAAAGGAAGCGGGTGAGCCCAGACTTGAAATGATATTTAACCAAAGGGAATGGTATGTGCACCACATTCATACGGTGAGGCGCGGCGATGGCGGAACCAGCGACGGCGAGCAGGGGAAGAACGGCAACGTTGAACAACATCGTGGTCGAGGTGAGAGGGTGGATTTAATCAAGAAAGGTAAAGGATGGTGTGGACTAGCCAACAACAAGCTTTGCTTGGACAGAAGAAAAAACGACCGCGGGTCGTGTTATGTGCAAGAAGAAAAGAGTAGAACAGCACAATGAGATCCCGAACCACGCTCTGGCACCTAAATAGCTGGGATATAACTGGGTCACTGCATCGGGATCAAAGACGGCGTATTCGGTAGTGAAGCCATCTGCTTGCGGCAAAAGTTTGAACCCAATGGGAATCCTGGGATCAATTCAGAGACGTATCTGGAGAAGAACTTGATAAACCCGTAGAATGATGGGAGACAGAATTTCTCTGGAGCCAAAAATGATCGACCGAGGGACTTTGATGGGAGACGCCAAGTCTTCTACAATAGCACGACTTAGTTGGAGTTGGAGACGATTCGAACTGTGGCGGGAAGTTTGATGGAGTCCGGACAAGGCTAGGCTTGCCAGCGGAAAAGAAAATTCAGTAAGATTCAATAAACCGGCGCGGCCGGCCGACTTTCAGCCCGACTTGTGAAAGTAAGACCTGAATTGTAAAGTATTTTCTTTCTTCCGGTAGCTAAAGGCCTAAACGATTTTTTTAAGAGGTAAGTAGAATCGGCCAAGAATCAACCCGTGAATTTAGTTTTGAAAGAATTTGAAAGACAAAACTGCGCACTCTAGAAATTGCGCGCCAATGAACAACATATCCCCTTGAGGAAGAACCCAGAAAGTGTTAAACACGTTATACAACGCTCTGTACGTAACAAACCGGAGGTAGCTGCTCATCACCTTTGTCTCTGGAGAATTGCGGCGATCATTTTTGTCGCTGGATATGTCTCCGGAGAATTGACCCAATGGGTTCAAAGCTCTCGCCTGCGTCCAAGCCAACCCCCGGCGTTCTCCTGAGGATCATGTTTCATGGCGGACACCACCTCCGTTTTTCGAAATCAGCCCGCCTTCGCCACCATTCCCTGTCATTCTCTTAGGAACGTTCTAATATTCTCTCATCATCAAATTCGCACACGAAGTTCTCGAAACATTTTACGCAACTCCGGTTGATAGGGTGATATGTGTTTTCTGCACGGATAATTCTATTTTTTATCCCACTTTTTGCAACAAGGGGGGGTCGATGCTAAATGTCAACCCCCATGATTTGTAAAGTAGAAAAGATTAACCTGTTTGCGCACAAGCCATATGAGCCATATGATGGCTTTTTTCGTGTGCGCACCATTTGGCTTATGGCTGGTATTGTTCTGTTGCAACCAAGTTATAGGTGACTGTTTAGGCCTCCATTTGAGCCATCAATTGTTTCCAAATCATCATGAGCATCTAGCTTTAGTGACCAAGCACACACCTCTATCGCAATCACAAATTTCCCCTTTTTTGTCGTAAATCTCAGAATATTCTGGGCTTGAAGCTGGATTCGGAAGCTCCAGCCAGCAAGTACCATTAATGAACCTCTGTTATAAGTAAAATTCATGAGGGAGGTGCAAAACCATACGAGCCATTAGCCATATGGTGCGCACACAGAAAAAGCCACCATATGGCTTATATGGCTTGTGCGCAAACTCTCTATTATGATCGCTCAGGGAGAGGAAAGGCTTGGTCGTTTAGATTCAGCAAGAGGCAGATGTTAATAAACAGTTTGGAAAGAAGTTTCAATTTTTGGTTATCAGAACGTACTTCGGAAAAAGTGGTAGTTTTTTTAAGTCATTACCCACCGCGACAATAACGGCGCGTGCACCATGATTGTAGGCTTCTTCGAGTGCCTGGGTGATGCAAAACAGATCGTTTAAGCATACGGCATTGCCTGTAGTGACAATATTAATTATTTCCGCTATGAGGGAATGCTGCTGGATCTACGCTTTTTTTCAACTTGTATGCTCCTTCGTCGACTCTCAATACTTGGACAATATTGGTGCTCAAATTCACAGCCAGTGAGTGTTGAAATTTGGGTGCTCTCAGCAGTTACCACTCGGACTTTTTGTAATACCCACTCGCATGTTATGTGTTCCCTCATATTCTCAGTCTGATTTCCGGAGCGTAGCGGAGGCTTATCTTGTGCGCTGTCGAATTTTCAGCACATCAATTGAAGAAAGTCGGATTCTAAGCTTAACGATTCGCTACATGTCCAGAGAGTAAACAACGTCTATGTTATTAGCCTGGGACTACAGAACGATCGATAGATAACAGACCAGCCCGGTGACCTGGAATTCACAAATAGAAAAATGCTATATGTCAGGCTCCTTTTTCTTGTCAATGAATCTGACTCGGGACTCCGACCGTGACTGTCAAGAGGGTTGACAAATAGAATTATCTTTTCTGCTCAATAAATTTGCATCTTCATGTCAACTGCTACAACGCGACGGGAAGCTGGGTGCATGACCTCGTCTCGGAAGATGTACGTAGGGCACCAAACAGTTTGATGCTCATGAATTATTCTATCAAATCCAAGAAAAAATGGCTATCAGCAATCAACAGTGAACTCATATTTATTCCGGAAGATGGGTTCATGAATAGCCTCCTAAGCGGAACTGTGCCGTGGGATACCAAGTCCTTCCCTACCTACCTCTTCATGGCTCATACATGTCGAGATGTGTCTCCCGTATTTTCCAACCACGCCAGTAGGCTCCCGGCCGTAGCTATATCGTATATACCGCTGTCCAAAATGTGCAGTAAATGGAGCGGAAATCATCGAGGTGGCGGGAGCTTTCACGGAGGAACCGTTGGTCTAATTAGATTTCACCGAATGGAAATTTACGTGATACTTGCCGATAGGCCCTCTTCTGAAGTCTTCATCCGACGCGGCGTTTGCTTCAGCACTCATTTATTTTCAGGCCACATTCTTGAAAATCTTTCCGGCTCACACGAATTTTCTCTGATTTTTTGGGTCCATTAATCATCAACCAATAGGCCGATCGAAGGAAATTGAGTCGGTCGGTCGAATTTGCAACTAGCGTGTTAATCTTGTAGTGTATGTCGGAGTACTCAGGCATGCTATCTGCGAGCGATTCATGGCACACAGAATCGGCGCATCCTTCTGCCGCATCCCCCAAGACGGCGTGTTTGAGTCCTATGCTCGTCCTTCCGCACCTTTGCAGTCCCGGTACCTGAAGCTGTCATTTTTCTCGAGCAAGTCGCGCTCTTTGCCTGCACCTCGGTGTGTTTGACACCCGAGTTGAAACCAGGGGGGCTGCGCTCCCTCCACTGCACACTGTATCGGCGCCCCAGGCACCCGCACGGACGGCATCATTTCCAAATCCCATCGTGCGTCGTGATCTGTGTTTCCAGTGCTCTCAGTTCCGTGTGCTTCTCGCAATTCCACTCATCAATTGCATGGAGTTGAGCGTTTTACAGCCTTCACGTGTACTCAATCTGTTTCGTTCAGCGGAGCACGACTTGGAAGGCTGGGGGTATCATTCACCGTACTTAGTATATGCTTATGAGACGGTGCAAATATATTACAATCTTCGCATCATCAAAGCTCGTAATAGTAATTGTAGTGGTCTATACAATAGTCAGGACTAAACTTGGATTGCGCTCAGTGTTTTCGGGAAAATAAGAGCTTTCTAAACTTCGAACCGCACGTACGAACGTGGAGCTTGAAGCATTTAGTTCAACGCTCGATCGGCAATCTTGGTTGCCCGGCCGACAGTGTCGCATCTCGCACAGTCCACTTCAGACTGGAGGAATTTTGGTGAGTGTGTCGCGACTCGCTACGAGCCTGAGAGTGTCGCCGTTGGTTGGTCCCCCAGAAATTGCCTTCAAGCCGGAATGGGATCATATTAGAAAGCGTCGTAACGAATTGGACAGGTATAAAAAGAGCGTAAGGCTCACGAAAAAAGATGTCTTGTTGTTTTGTCCACCAGACTTTGTCAGATATGAATGTTGGACACACAAAAATGATGCCGGTAGAATCAGAATTGGTTGACTATAAGGTCTTTCCGGCACATACACCCTTGTAGCCCGTTGCGTTTCAGAACATCTCAAAGGAGCTGGCAGTCAGAGGCAAGGAAAGCACTCACTTGGGGCGATGTTTGGCCGGGGCCGCAGGGCTGGCAAACAAGGTTTGAAGTTGATGTGGCAATTGGATTATATAGGGCACATCTGTCGTTGCATAACCACAAAATTTGTTGAGAGACGTCCCAAGTACGTTGGGGAGCCTAAATTAATTTTATGAGAATGCATACTACTGTGGTGCGCATCGGAGTGATCGCTATTTTCGTTGTATAACTTTGACCAAACAACAATTGAGTGCAAGTAAGTATCTGGGTTATATAGCAGAGAAATTTGGCGGGAAAAAGCCTTGAGACCGACTGTGCTTTATTAGGTATGCCATGGTACTCGAAATAAATTGAGAGGAATCCCACCCGCAGAACGTCATCAGCGGATGTAGAAGGCGTCAATATTCGGGCGAGCAAAGTTTAGGAGATTGCGTTGCTGTCAAGCCTTAATCACCTCTGCCTTGGTCCCTCCGTCAACATTTTGAGCCCGAATTTTGTTCCCATGGACCTCTGGTACATTGTATTTTGACACCCGTCATTGGCCTAACACCACTTCCCCTTTCTGTCTCCACTATGGATGAGGAGTGAAAATTCGCCTTCTGGTATGTACAGATCTTCGAGAAATATATTCACGATTCTGTGATCTTTTGTTCAATTTGAGATTGAGAAACGTCTTGGATTATCTACGACGGTGGGCCTTGGGGGCGGATTTTTCTTTTTGATGAAATCTCCAATCGTGCGATCGCACTTCTGAATTCGTTTGAATGTCGATCTGTGTCGTCCCAATATCGGCAATCGAGATGCCGAGCTTCTCTCCGCACAGCTACGTTGTTATGACAACCGACCCCTTTTGCATCTTACCCAGAACCACCACAATGCTTCCCAAATATCTCCTCTGGCATGCACTCTTCTATCTTGTGCTCCTTCTTACTGCACTCAAGAGACATGATACCCTGCGCGCCGGCACACTCGATGCGTCTTTTGCTGTTACCCTGGGCGATGCCCTATCAGAGCGTGTCTCTGACGCCGACGCCGTCGGTCGAAATATAATTAGGGACGGTCAGAGTTGATGCTTCAAGCGTGCTTCAGGAGTACTTCTCTAGGTACTTCAGAAGTGCTTCTGGAATTAATTTTGGACCATAAGCATGGGATAAGCACCGGTTGTCGTGACCGTCCCTTTTTGAATTGTGCTTCAGATGTGCTTCAGATGTGCTTATGACTGATCTCGCGAAATTAGGTCAGTGGCTATTCTGTTGATCCTTAGGACCATGCCTCCAGCAGCTGGACGCGCAGCTCGGGAAAAGGCTTGTTCTGCCTCAGGAGCTTCCGGGCCAGACTCGGGCTCAGATTCGGGCTCCACTATAGGCTCTTTTTTTTTTTTTTTTTTTTTTTTTTTTGGGTTGCCCACGTTTAGGCTTTGCGGCTACTTCTTTGCTCTCCGCAGCGGCGGTAGCAGCTGCACCTTTGGCCTTGGCAGTAGTGGTGGCGGCTCTGGCTGTCTGGGCCATGATCAACGCGGAGGGCGGGAAGATGACGGAAAAGGTGATCAGATATATTAGCCAGCTAAGTAATCACAAATAAATTGTAGGGTCGCAAATCCCTTAACTCTGAAGCACATGTGAAGCACGGTAAAAGCGCCTCCGGAGGCGCTTCAGCACTTCAGATATGCTTCACGATTCAAGTGCTTTTCCCACGCTTAAATAAATCTTGAAGCACTTTCGAAGCACATGCGTAAGCACATCTGAAGCGTCAACTCTGACCGTCCCTATTTATTTCCATTTTTCAATGCCAAATAATGAACTAGAAAGCTCTGACTTCGTCAGAACGGACCTTGCCATCTTATATTTAAAGCTTTCCCCCAAAGTTTCGTTGAACTGGATCCTGCTGTGCGTCTTTTTCTTTTCGCCTTGAGTTTCTGATAAAGCACGCATTCCCTTATTGGCGGTTCTTTCGGCAGCATCTCGGCATCCTGATACGCTTTGATTCTGTGCCATGTTTGAATCCATCGAGCTTTCTGTCCTCCCACCACGAAGCCACCCTTCCTATACTGAGGATTTTTCGATAATTATTTCCTCCTGCAATTGCACTTGCCCCTACTTGCCCTCACTTGCTATCATGCTCTTCATCCTCTCATGGCACCAACAATTTTTCTCTCCTACTCCCTGCTTCATGTCTCAATTGTAAATATTTCCCGTGCGTTTCTCTATCACTGTACATGTCCCACCCTTCTTGCATAGTACTATTGCATCTATTTTCGCGGTAATACATGTGTGCTTGCAATTTCAACTGATTTCATCATCTCCCTTCAATTCTTTCCACAAAATGATGCAAGTCTTGCTGCATTTGTGTTCCTGTATTCTTTTGGTTTGTAGTTCAGTTCAGTGATATCAGTAGATAGGATTAATTTTTTACACGAAATTGTACATCATGAAGATTAATTTTCTCCACGTTTTTGTATGGCTTAAGAAAAGTACCGCATTTGGGTGTAGTTGATGAAAATTTAATTGTCGCGAGGATTAAATCTGTTCAAAGTGGAAATCAAAAAGTGCGCTCTTGCAGAGTTGAACTTGTGACAGTTAGATACCCATGATTTAATCTCAGCGACAAGGAACAGCCTATTACCACCAGACCAGCAGGACCATACCCATGCCTGATGGAGTCACCATATCAATGTAACTAAGACCAGGGAAACCAATGAAGTTCAATCTCAGAGGATTTAATCTTGTTTAAAAATCTAATCTTTGAAGATTTAATCTTTATGAAGAGTTCATTCTAGAGTCAGAATTTCGCATTCTTTGGTCTATTGCAGCCCCAAAATGTCAATTCCACTGTCACTAGTGGCTGAAGTGTTCAGTTCAGCATGTTGCATCACACATTGCCTGAAAACTTGGTCAAAAAATAGTGCAGTAGTGCAATTACAAAGACTCTCCACAACATGAACTGGACTTGTACAGAATTTCCCTTTGTTCTGTCCAGAATGCTTGATATACAGAGCATGCGTATCGATATAGGAGCCATTCACAACTGCTTCACATGTGCAGTTTGGTGTAGTGGTCAAACTATGTACTAAGTTCAATCTACTCTTACCGTGCGGTTGTGGGTTCAAACACACTTGTTGGTATTTCTTTTGCTGCTTTTACCACTGAAATTAATCTCCTCATAATTTAATCTTGCAAGATTCATCTTCACTGAGTCACGTTGTGGCTGTGCCAGTAGTCGCATTAGGTTGTTTGTCAAGGGGAATACATCATCATCTCTTTGCCTTTTCTATCGTTTTCGAGCCTTGCGAGGCGTTCTTGGATCTAGCGAACCCGAGAGTTCCTGTTTTGGGACAGATCACCTAGAAGAGGCTGAGAGCCTCTCCATTTGGTGACCAGAGCGGATTCGAGCACCCACGCGCTACATTCTGGCTTCCGGGAACAATCACCACCTCAGTAGAGCGGACCGGGAATATCGGTACAGACGAGACCAGGAAGCAGCGGAACGAGCCCTTATTACAGCAGCCGCGAACCAGGAGCGCGCCAGCAGACGTTGCACGCGCAGCACGTCACCATCCCCATACACTGTGTCTGGTATGACTACGGCGGATACATTGACACGGAATTCGGGCATCGAGTCCTTTCCCAGCACACCTACTATCTCAACCCTGTCAGAACTATCTACATCCTCTGAATCATCACCTACGTCCACGCCGACCCTACTACCAGCATTTTTTACTCCCAAACCCGCTCGCCAGCAACCGCCACCGAGGCAACCAGCACCCCCTAAGACCGTGTCGTCCGAGGACGAAATGGCACCCCAAAAAACCGTGGAATTATTCCGCGGAAACTGCGTCTCCGAGAAGACGCACACGTGGCTCCGCACCCTCGAGGGGACATGGAGATACGATATGAAGGAGGAGGAGAAGCTGTATCAGTTCGAGAAAGGCCTGCACCCGGGAGAGCAGGCAGACGAGTGGTGGGAGGAGTTGAAGGCTAGTGAGAAGGACACGTGGAAGAATTTGCTCACCGCCTTCAAGAGGAAAAGGCCGAAGCCGAGAGCGACGCGACGGGCAACAGAAGCCATCATCGAAGAGCTCAAGGGCAACACTCTTGACCTCCACGAGCTTGGCACGTACGTCAAGGACGAAGACGGCACCTCCATCTTGACGCATGTCGCGTGGGCCGAGGGCACGCGCAAGCTTCTGACGGAGTTACCGAACGGGGACGAGGCCATGCTGCTGAAGAGTCATGTGCGCAGTACTCTCCCAGTTGCATTCCGTCGTCTCATCACCGATGCGTCTCTGGACACCTGGGAGAAGTGGCTACAGGCAGTGGAAGCTGTCCCCCTTGACGCCATCAGGGACGCTCGCGAAGACTACGCGACCCTCCACCCCACGCAAGAACAGCTCGCGGATAGCCTCAGCCCCGCGCACCTCAGCCCCGCGCGGATCGGGACAACGTATGGGAGCCCACGTCAAGTGTATGTCCCACCAACGGCGCGTCTCTCCCAGTCGCCAGCTCGCCCACCAGCAGCAGCACCTTACGCCCGTTGAATACCTTCACGAAAAACTTGCCCAGCTCCCCCATCAGCCCGTCAGCTGGGAGAGGACGCCCCACGAGCCTCAGTGGTGACCCTACGCGCGACGCTGACACTGCCCGTATTCTTTCTCAGAATCCACGCATGTACCCTGCGGACCAGGCCGGATTCCAGCGCTACAAAACCGACATTGATGCTTGGATGTCCCAATATGGTAATTCACCATCGCCCGACTATCCCAGCTTCCCATTCACCCCAGGGACCGCCGCGCCAGGATCGCGAGAATGTTACCGGTGTGGTATACTCACCACCCCCGCACACTACGGCCCGAGCGCCTGCAAAGCCGTCGGTAACCCTGGAGTCCCCACCCACGAGCTCAATATCCGTACAATCGTGGGTCAGATCTTGTACCCCCCAAGGCAGCGCAACGCGGGCATCTCTCAAATCAACGAGGTCCCGTATGACCTATTCGGTGGCTTTGACCCCAGCCAGCCGCTGTACGACGCCCAGCCGGAAAATGGAGAGGAACCCACCGACTGAGGGGTGGTGAGGTTCCTAATCCAAATTCCCCGGAAAGAGCGCGCGGGCAAGGTCGCTGCCGGGACGTTACTAGATACGATCCATTCGTTGTATTTTTCGCACCTACAAATACACGGGTTTATCAGTACTCGACGTCCCTACCAACACCTATTCTAAGTGTCCATGACGATCACCAAGACACTGTCGCCCCATTCTACCAACGCGCACAGCTCATTGGACAGGACGGGACAAGAGTACGCCTTACGGCGCAGGTGGACGATGGGGCCATGCGCAACTGCATCTCATTGGCGCGGTGGAAGAAGTACGGCCACTGTCTTGGCCGCCCAGTCCCTTCCAAAACGAGACTCGGTGTCGCGAGCGGCGGCAAAATATGGCCGTACGGTCGGTGGTGGGGCGAGGTAGCAGTGGGCGGAGTAAGCGCGTGTGCATGGTTCGAGATTTTCGAGTGCGGCGGTGCCTTCGATGTCCTGCTCGGCAAGCCGTGGCTCCACACCGTCCGCGCATCTCACAATTACGTGACGGACGAGTTACGGATCTGCTCGCAGGGGCGAGAGACGGTGTTGTGCAACGAGCCGCGCACAGCGGAAGAGGGAATCGTGGAGGCAGCACCCCCAGGAAGGCCGACGAAAGCAGCCGAGACTGCTGTGGAGGTGCGGAGCGCGGCCGCGACCGTGGAGGTAGCAGCGAGGGCGGCCGGGACTGCAGAGGAGATTTGGGGTGCAGCCGTGACTGCAGAGGAGGGGCGGATAGCAGCGGGGACTCGAGAGGGAGCGTGCATGGCGGCCGAGACCGCAATGGAAGAGCGGGAGGTGGCGGAAATTGCTGAGGAGGTGACGGGCACGACCGAGATCGTGGGTGACATCGAGAGAGCAACCCGGGCCACGGAGCATGCAGGAGTGGTGTCGAGTGCGGCCAGCATCCGGCAGGGTGCGAAGATGACAAAGAGGCAGGCAGAGGAAGAGGAGCGCGAGGGGGAGAGTGACGTGTCGGAGGCGGAACAAATTCTGAGTGGAGAGGAACAGTGGACGCTGGGCGAATTGGCGAGAATCGCGCGCAAGCAGGAGAAGGAACGTGTGCGCAAGGCAGCGCAGCTACAACGCCGAGCTGAGCAACCTTTACCATTTCCTGGTCTTGGGTACTCACCTCCACTCCGAGTTGAGCCGAAGCCCGCGCGACCTCGCCCATTCCAACGGCCAAAGCCCACCCCTCTCGCGACGATACCGGAGGAGACGAGGACATGGCCTGCGAGACCCGTACGTGAGGACGAGCAGCTAGAGGAAGAGCATGAGCGAATATTCACACTCCAGGCCCATACACCGTGGGCGGAGACTAAATTCGCTAAGTACCTTTCTATGGAACCCATGGTCGACACTGACACCGTGCCCGAGGTGTGCGTAGAGCTATCGGGAGCCGAGAACGTTGTATGCAAGCTTGACATGCGGCAATGCACGAAGCTGCAGCAGCGAGCGGCGGATCGCCTTTGGAATGAGACGCTGGCGGCGGCGCGGCGGACCAACAAGAAGTCAGCAACGGGGGTTCAGCCCCGGGCGATCTCGGCGTCAGACTTGCGGCGAGGGAAGGACCAGACGGATGCAGGGAGGTGGGCGCTCCACCGGCGCCTAAGGGCTGTCCGCAACCTCTTGCAGGTGGATGCGAAGTCGGTGGACACAGAGGCACAGCGGCAGTTGCTGGTGATGTCCGAAGGTCGGATACGGCGTTTGCGGAACCAGCTGGACGAACTGCGGGCGATGGCGAGAGAGAGGATGGAAGCAGAGGGCGTTTCGGAGCGGTCGGCCGAATCGGGTATCCACGTGCTCGGCGACGTCAGTGCAGCGGAATTCAAGCTCGACCGCGGTACCAACAAGTCGATGCGCGCCACGGATCCTTTCGACGAGGTGCGGGTGCAAGAAATCCTCGGGAAGATTCAGATTGGAGCCGACTTGACAGAAGAACAAAAGCTGAAGGTCACTTCCCTGATACGCGAGTACGCTGACGTCTTTGCACTATCCATGTCCGAGGTGTTCTATGTCGACTGGTGGAAACATCATTTGAATATTGACCCGAGCATCAAGCTTCCGACGCGCATGTCCCAACGCCCACTCACCGAGAAGCAAAAGAACTGGTTCTATGATATACTCGACGAGATGGAGGAATCGCACGTTATTCAACGGGTACCAGGCGAGTTTTTAAAATGCTTGAACAGTACAAATCTTGCACCCAAAGAAGCTGGTAAAACAGGCATCACGCCCACGGAGGTTCTGCGCAAGGTCAATGCCGAGTGCATCAAAAACGGACTTCCGCCATTTTGGGAAGAAGTACGCGGACCCGGCGAGACGGACGAGGCCCTCTTGGACGCTGTCGAGGATTCCCCTGGACTCGAGACACCAGTGGCGACAAAGTGGCGTGTTTGCCACGCCTTCACGGCCGTCAATAAAGCAGCGCAAGTACCGCCGTTCCCACACGGGGATCTCAAGTCAAAGCACGAATTTGCAGCAGGACACAGGTGGGCCAGCGTCATCGATTTTGCAGCGGGTTACTACGCCATTCCGCTAGACGACGAATCGGTACCCTACACGGCGTTCTACGTGGAAGGGCGGGGCTACTTTGTGTACCTACGGATGCCTTTCGGCTTGACGGGCGCTCCCACGACGTTTTGCGAAATGGTTGCCATCGCGCTCGACGACATGATCGGCCGAGAACTCGTCAATTGGATGGATGATATTTGCTTACCAGGTGATGTGTTTGAAACGAAATTGGTCAACTTGACCAAGTTCTTTCAGCGCTGCCGCGAGAAGAATTTATCCTTATCCCCCACCAAAACCAAGCTCTTCCTCACTGACGTACTGTTCGCCGGAGCGATGGTAGGCCCCAATGGTCTCAAACCGAACCTTGATAAAGTTGGTGCTGTTGTAAATTGGCCGGTCCCGGAGAACGTCTCGGACCTCATGGGATTTCTGGGACTGACCAATTACTTCCGACGCATGATGCCCGACTACGCCCGGATCGCGGCGCCGCTCACGGATTTAACACGCAACGTCGAGGTCGAATCTCCCGGTTCCAAATGGCGGGTACGCAAGGGAGCTTACAAGCGCGCATTGAAGTCTACGTCCATCAAGCACAAATGGGGCGAGGATCAACAAAAAGCATTTTTAACGCTGAAATGCTTGCTTTCACAGGAGCCTTTGCTCAAGACACCACAATATGATGGTAGACCATTCCGTGTCACGACCAATGGCTCCGCCGAAGGCTTTGCCGGATTTTTATCGCAGCAATTTCCCTTCATCAACAAAGATGGGAAAGAAGTTCTACAATGGTTTCCGATCGCGTACTGCTCCAAGAGAACATCCACAAGCGAAGCTAAGTACGAGCCGTTCCTGCTTGAATTTGCGGCACTGAAGTACTCTTTGGACGAGTTCGAGGCCTATACTTACGGCTCACCCATCGAAATCGAAACCGACTGTCAAGCCTTACGCGATACTTTGATGCGCGAGCGTCTTAACTCTCACCACAGCCGATGGAAGGAGTCCATCCTCTCGCGGGGCATCATGGACATTCGTCATCGGCCCGGGGTCGAGAATCCGGTCGCGGACGGTTTGAGCCGTATGTGGACTCAACGCAAGCGAACCGACGCCGACGGCTCAAGTTGGTCTGTTCTCGCGGATTGGGACGCATCAACAGGCGTCACACGCGACATATTCACGGTCGCGCCGAGCCCAATGAGTCACCCGTTACAAGTTCGCTTCGCTGATGACATTTTCTTTGCACCGATAATTGAGTACCTCCTCGGGAATGCCGTGGGTTCAACGTTACAGGAGCGCAAGAAGCTGTCTCACCGCGCCCACGGTTTCATGATCGACGACGGGAAACTGTGGCGGGTCGCGGACAAGGTAGCCCGACGAGTTGCGAGGACGGAGTGCATCCCCACATCACTTGGCTTCAAAACAGCGTTGGAGACACATGCGTTAAATGGCCATTTCAATGTGGACAGCACCAAACTCAAGCTCTCGGACCGGTACTTCTGGCCGGGGATGGACACCGACTGCCGCCAGGCCATGTTGGAATGCCCACGGTGCAAAAGCTTTGGTGCGCCTACCCTGAACTCTCTGCTGCAGCCCATTCGACGAACTCAGCCATTCGGTTTGGTTGCGGGAGACTATCTCTCGCTACCGCTGGGTAAGGGAGGTTTTAAGAATGCTGGCCTCTACATCGATATCTTCTCACACTTTGTGTGGGGTACGAAACTGAATTCAGCGGGCACAGCAAAGTCCACTAACGAATCCCTTACCCGTATCTGCGAGTTTGCAGTCCCCGACACCTTCATGGCTGATGGCGGGAGCCATTTCCGCAACAAGGACGTCGACGAGTTCTGCGAGGCAAACAACATCAAGCATATCACGACCCCAGCGCACTCGCCGTGGGTGAATGGTTTGATCGAGGGGACTAACAGAATTTTCCTGGGCATACTGAAGCGCTTATGCGCGCCAGACCACGATGCCGAGGAAGGAACCGTGAAACCCGAGGACATCCCCTCCAACTGGCCTGAACATTTCGAAACCGCCATCCGCATGCTAAATGACCGCGTGCTTCTCTCGCTCAAGGCCACCCCACGCGAGCTTCTCTTCGGGAGATCATTCACGCCAGAACAACATCTCCCATCCGCCATCTCTCCCACGACCCCATCCGACGTCGACATCCACTTTGCTCTAGCGGATAGTTTACGTTGGAGCGCCCATCTCAAATCGCTTCAACGCGCGGCTCAACAAAAATCCTCCTTTGATTCGAACGCACACATTGTCGAGTTCAAAATCGGCGACTTTGTACAGTGGTATGACTCCGAGGCCGACGGCAACAAAAGATCCATCAATAAACTTGCTCCGCGCTGGTCCGCGCCTGTACAAATCTATGCAAAATCTCTTAATTCGTTTTCTCTCTGTGATCTTAACGGTGTACCACTAAAAAAATTACAGTTTGTACATTCTCGAAGACTTCGGCATTTCATTCCTCTACGGGGTTCAACCCTAGATCAAAAACACCCCCGTGACGAAGGGGAGTATATACCCACACCCCAAGACCTCGAAATTGCTGAGGCGGAAGAACGGATGGCCGAGTCTCTCAGCCATAATGAGATGGCGACAGGTGACACTCTCTAAACTAGCTGGCCGCTAGAGTTCCACCGGGCAAGTACGGGCAGCTACAGAGGCTGGCCCAAGGCGTGGTGGTTCGATTGAGTGGCGCTCACGAGGAGCGCTGGACGCAGGAGTGGCGGGGCAACGTCCGGGTCGTACGTCGCTTGAGGGGGGGTGCCTGTGGCTGTGCTAGTAGTCGCATTAGGTTGTTTGTCAAGGGGAATACATCATCATCTCTTTGCCTTTTCTATCGTTTTCGAGCCTTGCGAGGCGTTCTTGGATCTAGCGAACCCGAGAGTTCCTGTTTTGGGACAGATCACCTAGAAGAGGCTGAGAGCCTCTCCAACGTTTCGATTAAATTTCAAGATTATATTCTTACAAGGCGAGCTGCTGTCAGTAGGAGAAGATTAAGTTTTTATGCTATATGAAAGCTGGGAAAATTAACTTACAAGATTAATCTTGGTGGCAGTGGAGATTCAATTTTGGGTAGCTGGGAAGTGCATAGCAAATCGTGTAAAGATTAATTTTGATGATGTACAATTTTGTGCAAAAAATTAATCCTAGCTGCTGCGACCGTTGTTCAGTTGTTTTGTCAATGTTTCGCGGTTTCCGTTTCGGCACATGACTAGGAAACGGACCTTTGATCCTAGATCAGCGGATCACGTCAGGTTTGTGATTATCAGGGTCAATTTCGAGGGTGGAGAGACTAGAAAGCGCCGACTACGTCGGCACGGCCCTTGCCTCACTTAATTTCTACTTGTTGAATGGTTAGACATAGACAGTCCCTACTTTCATTGTACACTTAATTTCCTACGCACTAGATCATGTTGACGTGCGGATCACCATGTGCATCCAACTTTGCCCCCAGGTGAAGCGACGTGTAAGGTCGTGTAAGCCACCCAAAAATCTGAAGTCCGTAATTCTGTGGTCGGTCTTTTTCTTGAGTGATATTGACACTTCTGCACTGGTACAAGTTGAATTTGAAGTTGCAGCAATGAAGACAACAATGTCCAGTTTGTTGAGATGGGCCCGGTGCTAGGTAGTGCTTGGGACCCCATGTGGCGCATATTGGGAGCAATGCATGCAGTTGTTGTTGAATTAGGGCTCCGACCTGTCTATTTATGGAGACGGCTGCTGAAGAAACAGCTGTTTTTTGGGAGCAGACATGCTTATCTAATGTTGCCACGACTCGGAAAGTCGAGTCGCTCCAAGTCAAGTCAGTTTAAGTCGATCCCGAACCAAGCCGAGTCGAGTAAGTTGACTTGAGTCGACTTTCTTGAATGAATTTCAAAAACTCGTTCTAAGTACTCTGCAAGTGAAAAAAACGCAAAGGGAATTTTTTTGTTTTTCGGCTGTCACAGCAATGTCACACAATGTCACGAAGCGTGATCCTGTCACTCCTGTCACAAAATTCGACCATGCCCCCAATTTGTCCCCAATCGCGTTTTTTCGACAAACTGTGCAACTAGACCTGACCGACTCCAAGTCGACCTCAACTCGGCTTAAATTAGCGACTCCAAGTCGACTTCGTCGGCTCAAGTCTGGAGTCGCGGCAACATTATGCTTATCCGCCTGTATATATTGTCCCCGGTGGCACTCCACTATGGACAGAGACACAGCTGTTTCAAGAGGTCTGGGATGACCATTGCATCTGCGGAATTATCACAAGGGTACTTCTTGAAAGTCAGTGTTGGCATTTTCTACCTGTACACTACTTACCCACACCATTATTTGAATGCTCTGGAGTGCATTCAAGTAATTAATCCCAATTTCGTAATTGTGTGATGAACCTATCCAGGCTTCTCACTGGTTCAGAGAAGTATGCATATATTTTAGTGGTTGATTTGATTCATTTTTGGTTGGGAGGATCTGGAAAAGCCACATTCTATTTTGAGGTTCAAATTTTCACCGGATGTTACGACTCGAGTTTATTGGCAAATGCCGAGATGACTACCTGTCGGGCTTCATGAGCCCTATTCAAAAAGTACCCCGACCTAGGTATAAGTGCTGTTACCATGATATAAATGGGGAAAACTTACTCAAATTTGCACTAGTAGAGTTGCTTTCTAGACTATCCATGGACCCGGTTACAGATGGATACAGGTCCCCTATAAGCAGATGAACCCATTCGTTTTTGCGCAGAAATGAGAAACAACCGTTGTAAACGTGCCGTCGACCCGTCACCAACGGGAACGGACCCGTCGGGCCGGGCGGAGCGTCGGCACGAGTGAATCATGTGCCACTTGTGTAGACAGATCCTAGATCAACGGATCACGTCGCGTTAGTGATTATCAGCTTCAATTATGAGGTTGCAGAACCCTTGACAGGGCAAGGTAACTACATATGATGCAGCTGCACGACGAGGCTTTCGCCCAAATTGGTTGGCTCACGGAGCGAATGGAGAACAAATGGAGAATGATGAACCCCTGGGTGCGCTGTGCACATTTCATGTTGCTCAACATGCAATAAGTATTTTCTGGTCTTGGTACACGGTTTTGGAACAAGCTCGGATCCTCGAAGTCGGTGTTTACGACTGCATGGACGGCTCAGGCGATATCTAATGTTCAAGCATGATTATAGAGCGCTACCATTGTATCATTATGTGAGTATCTGGGGACGCGAATTAGGTGCCGAATAGTGTGGTATTTCATTCCATGCCGTCTGTTTATTCTACGCATGAATCATGCCGCGCTTTTGTCACTACTGTTACTCATAATGTTCAACACTTCCGAGTTGCCCCACATCAATTACGCTGTGAGGCATTTCGGTGGTGGGAAGCATTGCCAGTTCGCTGCGGCCGAGATAATGCCATACAATTGCGGAGAGCCGAGGGCATGGGCAGAAAACTGCGAGGTTTTCTATGTCTCGCATGGTGCCAGAGATGAATTCCGCGATAAATTTTCTGATGATTCAGAGAAGATTATATGCAATATACCCCTTCGCATGCTCGCTCCGAATTAACTAAAAAAGCCATAGCCGGCTGTCACCACGGGATTTCTATCTCCAAACGAATGACAACGGACGAGGCAAGGGATATTGTGTCCGTGTATTTGAGCGGATCCCCGACAAAACTCCCCAAATTTTGAAGCAGAAGAGGGAGTGCAGACAGGTTCTACGCGATGACACACGTGCCAAGCTGCGAGCACGTGTTAGTGATGCCCTCAAATTCAAGAGGAAAAGTATCAAAACGAAAAACTTAACTAAACATTCCAATAGAGCTGAAAATGAACATCCATTCCCACCAAATCCTGTTTCTCCCACTGATGAGCACAGAATCATATCAAATATGTGTGACGCAATAAATCCTGCCAATCTTCAGGAAGCTGGATGTGCAGTATGTGGATTATTGGTCCCATTCACCGAACTGACTTTGAAGACCGAGCTTGATTTGAACTATGACGTGTTGAATATGCGAGGTATAACTCGGAAAGAGCGGACCCACAGCGATGACCTGATTGAAGAGCTTAAGGGACCTGTGCTTGCCGATGATTGTGATCATGTGTGTGCCGATTGCGAAGCCCGTCTGCTAAAGAATATTCGTCCGTTGCGTAGTTTGGCCAATCATCTATGGGTTGGCAAGGTGCCTTGGCAACTCCAGGACTTATCCTATGCTGAAAAAATGTTAGTTGCAAAGGTTCGCCACAATCGATGTGTCGTACGTGTTGCATCGGGGCGAGGGAAACTGTTCGCCAACCATACTATGAAGGTGTACAACATTTTGCCCCCAACGAAGGACGAACTCAGTGAAGTATTGGCGTTCGTGTTTCTTGGTCCTACTAAGCCAACCGAGGAAGAGTTTCGGCGAACATCGATGTTGGTACGAAGGGACAGAGTCAAGACGGCGCTTGACTGGTTGAAATTGAACCACTCTGATTACTCTGATCTCGAGATTTCACTCGAGAATCTTGCGACTCTTCCTGACAATGGCATCCCATGTGGCGTTGAATGGAAAAAGACCGAGGAAGGGGAGAGTACCAAGGTTCCAGAACAACTCAGTGTGCACGATACCGGAGAAGAAGACGGTACTATTTTTGACCCCGTACTTGGCCACCTAAGCATTCGTGCCTCAGTAACAACCTGTGACGTCGTTCCCCATGGGCAAAACAGTGTCAGATGAAGGGCAGATATCCTACGAAGAGTTTAAGCCTATTCCCACCCAAATATATGAAGACTTGTCCTGGCAGTGAATTTTTTTCGGACGGCAGTTCAACAAGGCCAAATACCAGGGTAGTTGGCCGCCTCCCCAAATCAAGCATTGAAGCCGGAACTCAGCGACCGGAGCCATCGAGAATTGCAACTAGGGCATATACTCATAATTAGAAAATCTATTAGTCTTCATGTGGCCCATATGTGGGGTGTAAATAACTGCTCTTCCGACTGGGAAAAAGCCCAGACTCAGGCCGCTCAAGCAATGCCATGTCTAGCGGAAGAGAAAATTTTGCTAGGCTCCAAATTGGGCTTCAAACAGCATGAAGGAAAGGTATGCAGCGTATTTGCATCAATAACTTCGTACCGAGGTGCTTGGAGCACACCAAAAAAATCCCTGTGTTGATACGATCAAAATTGTGTTGCTTGCGGCAAAGCATTGCACTGCGAAAGGAGCTGAGCAGATAAAATTTTGAGGTACATCCTAAATTGAAGTATTGGACTCCAAAAGCCCTCGTGCCAAGTTCCAGATGGGTAGCCTCACAGTGTTGTCTTATACGACGTTGGCCAATATGAACAACTCAAAAAAAGCAGCTGTGCCTTCAGGGGAGAGTAACAAAGAAACTTCTGACCCAAACACAGAGGAAGTCGTAGGAGATGATTCGCTAAGACCAGGGGAACAGAACGAGCCTACGAAGTTCCGGAATGGCCAAGAATTGGTCGAAAGGGAGCTGAGCGAAGAAAGCCGAGCCGTGTCGGCAATAAGAAAATGATGTTCACACGTTTCGGAGCCCGATCCGACATGTCGTAACTGTCCATCAGTTCATCATCCTAACTCCAAATTCGGTTCAGGCATTCGTTATAGGTCCTACTATCATCCCTCATTATGCCAGGTTATAAGTGTCAAGGCTCAGTAAGCTAGCTACCAAATGGCCAACTAGGGAGGGTGGCCAACTACGGGGTCCAAAATAGTACCTCTTCAGGACCTTGCACATTTGCTGTTCATGGGCTGAGCGGGGAACATTACAATAACATGAAAATCGACGCACTCAAGGCTGAAGCATTAACCCATTTAGCAAACGGAGGTCAGACCCTAGGTGTGGGACATGCAGAAACGCCTGAACCAACGTGGAAGAATGTTCAGTTATATCCTCAGATGTTCCCGTGGCTTTTCCCGTACGGACTTGGAGGAATTGGGCACGAGTCTCACAAGAAACGGTTCAGTGAGGGCAAGCATAAACACCATTTGCTCATGTATCATGACAAACGATCAGACCGATCTATACTTTCCCATGGTTGCATTTAACGATCTCCAGATCAAGTCTGGTGTCACTGGGAGCCACCTCCTTGCGAAACGCAAAAATTTCGGAGACATTGTGAAGCGACTTGGCTCCGTTGAACCGGGGGTTTTAGCTGATCTTTCCCCGAGATTGGAGGCAGGCGACCATGTCGTTCCCCAAACAGAGGCGGAAAAGACTTGTTTTGATATTCTGAAGGACTTGGATCACGTTGGAGGTCATGTTCAAGGATCGATGACATCGAAAAAGAATATGAGAAACGAGGTGTGGTCACTAATAGCTTTCAAAGGCGCACCAAGTTGGTTTATAACATTTTCTCCCGTTGGAGAGGGTCTACAACCTCTCAAGGGAGATGAACCGGCGGGGCTCGCAGCAGGAGGGTGAAAGCGGAGAGAAAACCCAATGATGATAGCCGAATGACAGCGATGTGAATATAATACAGCCAAACTACGCTACGCGCTCCCAGCCACGCCACAGGCACCCCCCCTCAAGCGACGTACGACCCGGACGTCGCACCTGGCAACTATCCTAGTTCTCCAACAAGTTCGCAATGGTGAACCCACCGATGAGCAAACTCCATGATAGCCGGATTGAACAACAACGCGAAGTGGTGCTCGAGATAGCCCATGTGCGCAATAGCACAGAGGAATACGAGGTGGTCGGGTGGAAGTCGGCCAAGAAGATCTAGACGTGCGTCAGGGTTGGGATCGACAGCACCATCCGGATACACCACTGGAGGCCACACGACATCACATAGATAGCTAGCGACATCCAAAGCAGGGGGAAGTGCACGGCTGCACGTGTGCGCCAACTCGTGCATTACCGGACCGTACTCCGTATCAGCCGGGAACTCGCTGGGCAGATGATCGTCTGGGAATAAGCAAAGGGACGGTGGAGGTAGAGCCTCGAGAGGGACAACGCCGGGGTGGATAGGGTCGTCGAGGTGTAATGGTACCAGACCGAGGAGATCTGCTGGTCGCAGTGAGAGATTGCAGGGCCAAGCCTCGAGCGGCGGCGGCGGCGGCGGGAGGAGCGGCACAGTTGGAGGGGGTGCTTCGAAACCGTAGGTAGGTCGCTCCCAAGAGCAGTCTGCGCGAAGGCGGCGCTTGCGTCGACGGATAGCACGCCACGGGTGTCTGCCGACACTAAGGGCAGCCCAGTTGCGTGACGCATGCGATATGGACATAACAATGGTTGGCGCAGGTTGTGGGATATCGTCGGCCCATGATTGATTGGGGCCATAGACGAAGGCGCCGACGTGGTCTGGCCATTGCGACAGCGGCGGCGGCGGCGGCCCGGCATCGATCTGGTATGGTAGGAACTGCACTGGGAACCGTGGAAGCGCCGGTGGCGGCGGTGTGCGTGCTTCTCGTGGAGCAGCTGGTTGGGGTATGCACGGAGGAATGGTGGGGGTGGGGACGACGCGCACCGAATTGATTGGGGTAGCGGCGGTGTCGTCGAGTGTCGGGTCAAAGAGGGGTTGGGTGGAAACTGAGTGGGGAGCCGCGGGGGCACGCGACACTAGAACTGGAGCCGCGGGGCTCGGAAGCGGTCTGAAGGTGCTTACAGGGGCTTGCCGTGCCTTTTCTGCCGTCTCCAATATCTGTTGTTCTTCCTCCAGGAGCTTCTGTTCTCTCCTCTTTTTCCTTTTTTGGGCCGCTGATGGATGCGTCATGACGCGTTACGAAAAATCCAAAAAGCAGCGGAGTGCGTGAATGTGCGTCCGAAAACGCGGCCAGAAGCGAGGTAAACCGGTGCCGATGTATGCCGAGGATGTAGGTCGAAGCAGGGGAGAAAAAAAAAAATAGTCGAGAGATCTGCTGGAGGTAGGTGCGAGCCAAGTCGAAGCTCGAGAGACAAAGCCGATCTGGGCCTGCGGGTGCGTGGGAAGGGCGGATCGCAGTCTGATCACCAAATGGAGAGGGTCTACAACCTCTCAAGGGAGATGAACCGGCGGGGCTCGCAGCAGGAGGGTGAAAGCGGAGAGAAAACCCAATGATGATAGCCGAATGACAGCGATGTGAATATAATACAGCCAAACTACGCTACGCGCTCCCAGCCACGCCACACCGTGGATAATAACCACCCTCTATGTTTGTACTTTGCAGACGAAGAGATATACTTCACTCCAAAGATTAGGAATTCCGACGAGAGAATCAGACTCATCGCTCGTAACCCGGTTGCAGCTGCACGTTTCTTTGACCATATGACTCGTGCCTTTATCGAGCACGTCTTGTGTGTTGATTCTGAGGACTCATGCCTTTATGGAAACACCGATAGTTACTATGGTACAGTAGAACAACAAGGAAGACTCACATTGCATATGCATATGTTGATTTGGATCAAGGGTGCATTATCTCCACAGGAAATCCGAGAGAAAATGTTGTCTGAGGATGGAAGGTTTCAACAAGCCATGATTGCATACTTGGAGTCCGCACACATCGGGGAGTTCCTCACTGGAACCATGGGTGAAGTCAAAGCCAAGAAGCCAAGGTACCTTACCTTCCGGAGGAACGCAAGGGACTCCACGATGTAATTCAGGACGAATTCGTCCCATCAGTACCTAAAGATTACAGACCCCACTCAGACAGTCCCCAAAATGCCGTCTCCTCTGTGCACAGATTTTGAACGAAGGGAATGCAAAGATTGTGATAATCTCCTCAGTTGGCAGTCCGAATATCAGGAAACAGTAGATGATCTGATTTTACGGTCGAACGTCCATGATTGCAAGCGTCCCGTGACTGGAACGGATCTGTCGAAGCCATTGCAACTAGGTGCCAAAATAAAGCGAGAAGTTCGAGGCTGCCTCCGAAAGGATGGCACTTGTAGATCTCGATTCCCTTGAGACCTAGAAGAAAGGGACAAAGACGAAACAGTTGGCGACCGATCCGACGCGGCATCTATGCATCCTTTTCAACCGGAACATGAGCTCTATCAAACGCACTACATCCGGTGTGATAGAAGGGATTTGAAGCGCATTGTGCCCAACTTTGTCGGAGGAGCTCTGCCCCGCATGGATCAAGGAGACCGTGAATATTACTGCATGTCCATATTGACATTAGGGTGTTTCAGAATTAAGAATCCGAGACTCAACTCATGCCTCAACTCTGACCCCAACTTGGCATCAAGTTGGGGCCCAAAATCGGTCGGGGCACGAAGTTGGATGTCAAATCGAGCATACACCCTCGACTTCACATCGAGAAGTTGGCAACTTCTGCCCCAACTTGATGCTCCAACTTCGGCTAGCTCCAGATCTCGTGCCCATATGGCGCTTCGCGTATCAACGTTGCCTCAACTTCGAAAGTTGGGGCAAAAACCACTGTTCAGGTCGTTCACGAACAGTGTCCCAACTTGTGCCTCAACTTACCTCGAGTTGGGGTCAAGTTGGGGTCGAAGTTGAGGCGGAAGTTGCACTCAAATTCTTAATTCTGAAACACCCTATTGTTCAAGCCATGGCATTCCGGGAAAAATCTAAAAAAGATGTTGACAACTGGGATGAAACATTCCGAGAACATAAGTTCTCTCAGAAGGCTTTAGAAAAGATGAAGTATTTCAACATAAAATATGAGTGCAATGACGCGCGCGACGACTATTCGGCCCTAGACAAGAAGCAACAGAGAGCCATGCCTCAGTTTTCAAGGTATATGGTTGACGACGAACATGTCGATGACGAGAAATATGAAGACTACGGCGAAGATGTAGTGTTTGCCTCTGCTGATGCACCAAGCAAGGGGCGTAAATGGATTGCTATGGAAGAAAAAATGACAGACGCTGCGAAAGTCATGCAAAGAGCTGGATGGACCCAGCTCCGTACCAGTAGAACACTAGATCTTACTCCCTTCATTCCAGCACTGAAATTAAAAGGTTCGCAATGGAAAAAGAAAATTGGTTTGGCTAAGGATGCAGCATTGGAGGCGAAGATTAAGAATGCGCTCGACGGTGTAAAGGCAAAACGTGGCCATAAAAAACCCGAATCCAGCGGACGAGTACTTCTCCTTGACTCGTTTTATTTCACCAAGTACTTCAAAGCAAAAGAGAAAAAAGGCTCTACAGTTGTTGACTCGGTCGCAAAGGAGTACAACCTCAATGCGGAACAAGAGAGAGCATTCAGGCTGGTTGCAAATCATGCTATCGCTGATGATCCCGATCAATTGAAGATGCATTTAGGTGGTGTCGGCGGAACTGGGAAATCACAAATTATTAAAGCGTTGTCTGCATTTTTTGAGCTGCGGGAGGAATCTCATCGGTTCCTAATTCTTGCTCCCACAGGAACGGCTGCTGCTTTGTTAGGCGGATATACTTACCATTCAGTGCTGGGAATTTTTGACAAGCAGCCGGGCGAGCGGAGTGACGGTGCTCATATCAATTTGGTCAGGAATCGACTTCGGGGAGTGGAATATATCTTTGTTGACGAAGTTTCCATGATCTCATGTGTCACATGTATAAAATTAGTGCGAAGTTAGCCAAAGCTCTTGGCGTTCATGATGAACCATTTGGAGGTATGAACATGTGCTTTGCCGGAAGTTCAAAAGTAGCTCCGGTGCTGAGCGCAGGCACGTTTATATCAGAATACAATAGGCAAAATAATTTGGTAAATGATCGATACTGTCGTAATCCTGAAACAGAATATGAGACAAACAACTATGTCGCCAGACGACATTAAATTTAGATTAGCCTTGTCCAACATGCGGTATGGCGCCTGCACAGCCGAAGATCTCGACTTTTTGCGTAGTAGGCAGATCAGTAAACGAGCGGGCCATCCTACATTTGATGACCCCCATTTTCAAGGTGTCTCTCTGATCACTGCATGGAACTCTCAGAAGGATAAGGTCAACTATGGAAAGCCGGAGCACCACGCTTTTTTAGCGAGATAGCCGATGTGCAGATCTTTGATCGCCGCCCCTACCGGTGAAGAGGACCCCTAGACCAACCTCAATTAGCAACGGTAACGCGTAACTGTTTTAAGTCAAAAAGGATTCGGTCCGTTGAGTTCCCCGTCAGGAACAGATTGCGCTCTTGTAGCTCAATGCATTTCAAAGCAATGTGTGCTTTGGAAAAAATACACTATACTTTCCTTGAAAGAAAAACCTCAGAATAAAGCACACTTTGAGTCAATTTGTCAAAGCCAAGGGGGGATCGGGATTCGAAAATCAGATATAGGGTTGAAAAGTTTTTTTCAACCCCAAGCTGACCCCCTCCCTCCCCCTCCTTCCTTATAGGGAAGGAGTTTCCCACCCTTAGGGACGGCCCGATCTCTTCGGTTCCAGCCGCTGCTGTTCAACTTAATTCCCACCACCTCCTTGAGCTTGATCATGCTTTTTTATACTATCTAACAAGTGTTGGTGATAAATTGAACACTCTGCCCTCTTACAGCTAAATAATTCCTAACTTGAGAATTGATCACTGTTGGCCTCAACTTGGCTTGAATTATGGAATGCATGGGTTCAGACTAGTAAACCTTTTTCTATCCACTCCCTGGGCAGTTAAATATGTTTCTTACAATTAACTAACACCTCCCTCATGGTTTATTAGCTATTTTGAAGCTTCAAACTTTATATATGGAAAGGTTTTTTTCAGCATGACCTGGACCCCCTCCCCACGTACGGAATTTGAATCCCGATCCCCCCTTGGTCAAAGCATTCATGCGTTCCAAAAGCAACATGTGATTTGAAAAACAATACACTCTACTTCCCTGAAAGGAAACAATGAGAATAAGGTACCTCTGCTTTCGCTCCGAGAAGATAATCATTAACTTCTTCAAAAGTACACAACGTGAATAAGATGTCTACGCTTCAATGGTTGGGTGTTCTCCCATTGTGAACCTTCTTTCCTTTTTGGGCTGGTGGCACTAGTCAGCCTCGCGATAAATACGGTGGCTCATAATGGTTTGGGAGGTGCCTCCTTCAACGAAACGGTCCGCTGTCCCTCATGTTGATAGCGGCTTTTCACTGGCACCTGCAGGTGACTCACTGCTTACAGGGGAGGCCCTTAAATGTGGGGGGCAAGCAACTACACAGCTCTCCGGCTGCTCTGTGTTTACACAGGAAGCTTAGTGCATAGCTGGCTGGCTTCCCCACTGACAGTGGGTTAGCTCGGTGTCACTTCCCCTCCCAGTCAGTCTGTGCTTACACAGAATGCCTGAGTAGCTGGCTGGCTTCCTCGCTGCTTACAGTGGGTCAGCTTGGCGTGGTGTCATTTCCCAGTCAGTCTGTGCTTACACAAAATACTGGCGTGGAGTTGCCTGGTTGCACCACTGCTTACAGCGGAGCAGCCAACAGTTAGTATCATTGTTGCTTCACAACCCACTGCTTACAGTCAGTGGGGCAGCCATGCGCACTGGGCATTTCAATATTGCTAGCAAGACACCGGTGCACTGGTGGCAAGACTTTTTTTCTGACATTCTGTGGAATACAGCGTAAATATCTGAACTCTGATTTTGGCCATGAATAACCTGTTTGCGCACAAGCCATATGAGCCATATGATGGCTTTTTTCGTGTGCGCACCATTTGGCTTATGGCTGGTATTGTTCTGTTGCAACCAAGTTATAGGTGACTGTTTAGGCCTCCATTTGAGCCATCAATTGTTTCCAAATCATCATGAGCATCTAGCTTTAGTGACCAAGCACACACCTCTATCGCAATCACAAATTTCCCCTTTTTTGTCGTAAATCTCAGAATATTCTGGGCTTGAAGCTGGATTCGGAAGCTCCAGCCAGCAAGTACCATTAATGAACCTCTGTTATAAGTAAAATTCATGAGGGAGGTGCAAAACCATACGAGCCATTAGCCATATGGTGCGCACACAGAAAAAGCCACCATATGGCTTATATGGCTTGTGCGCAAACTCTCTAATATGGTCCCTCGTGCTATCCTATATCCGTCGCTGGTTAACCCTCTTCCATGAAGAGAACCTATTTGGTCGAGGAGTTCATTGAAGGGGGATCGGACATGTTCATTAAATTCGTCCACAATGGTGACGCCACCCCGTTATTGGACGCCGATGATGAATTTTATCACAATGCTGAGTTCCTGTGCTTCACGCAACACTTGCAATATTCCAAGACCGACAAGGCTGTACTTGGTGGGTAAGGCCGACGCTGTGCGCAGCAGGACGAGTACTTGTTTTTTTATTTATTCTAGAAGACACAGTAAGAAAAATGTCAGTCACTTTGTGCAACTTGTTTGTCCGTTTTCTGAGCGAAGGAGAAGTCAATGATATTTTTACACTAGCCAATGGAGGAGCTCGTCCTACAGAGCCAATGGCTCACAAAGATTCCTATGGAAGACAGAATATGGTCAGTATATGAAGCAGCACTAAAGAGCAAAAACTCCATGATGAGGGCAGACATGAAGAACACATTAAGGGTCTATGCCAATGATTGCTCAGAATTTCAAAGCTGATCATTTAAAAACCGATGCATTTAGCCCTACACAGAAGATCCGAAAGCAGTTCAAACGAGATCATCCTGGTAGAAGTTCATAAAAAAACAAAATATCAATCCCCCACACGCCAGACAATCAAAAACTGCTCAGTGAGCGAAGTCACCAGTGTGATATCAGGTCACGGTAAATGCGACAAGATAGAACCCATTTTTTCCTTCTTACTATATGTATGGTGCAGCCAAAAACATGATACAAACCTGCTATACCGGGTCAGCAACCTATTGCCAATCTGACTTGGTCTTAGTGCTCAATCCCCCGCACATCTTACGAAAGTCTACCAAGTGAACCAAGCCACCAGTCAATCATGCCCTAGCGGTTCATTCGGCACTATGGGGAGTATGTTGCACTGGACTCTGGCAAGATAAAATGTCTGAGGGAACACTCAGCACCTTGTGAAAAACTTGCTCTGCATCCGAACTCTAGTGCGTAGTTAGACGGGAAAGTTATACTAATGGACAACATCTCTTTTGCTTCGTGGAATGCGAAGGTCGGCCGGGGGGAAGCATTTCGTCCTCTGAAGTCCAGAACGTAAAGAAGGCAGTCGTTTGCCTCTCTGGATGTGTTGGAACATTTTGCCTCAGCTTGAGTTGCATCGACAATAAGCCTTTCCAAGACAAAGGAGGCTGCATTGCCTGCCAATTTTGCTTGCTTCCCAGATGCAGTTGCTTCTTGAGTTTCCGGCATTGTGGCAGCAGTTGGTAGCAAGAAGGGTGCAAGAAGATCGAGTGGTAGGAGGCAATCTACAAATTACGTCTTGTGACAGTCTGCAGGCAATTATTTCTGATTGTCACGAGGTAGCTGGGTCTCTATCCCCAGTTTCTTCTAGACACATTACAAACACCGAGCAATATGATAGCCCGACAAATCAAATATCACTGTCTGAACCTTTTTCCCTTACTTTTCTTCAAGCTCAGATTCTAAACTGCAAATAGTTCCCGTGGAAACTGGAAAGGAATTGGCTCGCGTGCGCATTCTCAGCTGTATTAGGAAATCTTGTTGTACCATCCCCACAGGAAGCGGAACCCTTCCGCCATCTCTCACTGGCCAATTGAACCAGTTTGCCTTCTTCAGTGCACTCCACATCACATCCAGCCTTCACTGTACTCAATATCATGTCCAGGTGTTATATAAATGGCGCCCTCCGCCAACTGGGGCGATTGAATGTCAATTAGGTGCAAAGAAACCATCTCAAGCAAGGTGAATTTCAATTAGTCTTGGGCTTGTGTTCAAGTCTAAGTACTACTTGAGTCCAATTCAAGCTTTATCCCACTGTTTTGGGGTGATGCCCATTGTTCAACTAATTTGACTTGATGATGATGTGCGAGCCAGTTGAACACTCTCGGGCATTTCGGCGTTGTTCAAAGTTCTCTTTTGGGCGGATACGAACATCTGTAACCCTTCCAAAGTGACATTAAATGCGATACAATCATGGGTAAACACATAGGGAGAGGCCCGCGCGTGGGCGCGTGCCCCGGGGCACGATGAGCCATCAACACGCGACCTGATGCATCCGACGTACATACCCACGAACACTACGGCGCAATGGATCGGCTGTTGGCTTCACAAGCGACCAGTGATGCGGTTTCGGCTGACACGCTGTGTCACTCACCTGTCACACATGTTTTGGAAATTGTTCACGTGTTTTTTGGTCCAATTTCGCGTCTTTCGTCCACCAAACTGGTCAAAACGTGTATTTGAATGTTTGGTTTATGATACACAACCAGACCACTCAGAATATGAATAGTCGATCTTGGTACGCGGGTTCGTCTGAACCCAAATTGCGCAGCTGTCAAGGACCGCGTGACGAGACTGCCGCATCAGACATCAATTGGATTGGGAACGAGGGCCATCACGCCGATTGGCGCCTTCGGCCGATTGCCGATGCAGCCGAGTTCATCATGCTCCGGCCTTCATGGGAAATACCATTTTTTGACAAAGCTGAGAAGCAAGTCGCGCAAAGTGGAAGAACTGAAAACTGCATCGGAATGAAAGGAATTGAAACCAAATTAGGGACAAAAATATTTACCATGCTTTGAAGAGAAGGAAATCGGATTCTATTACGTAACAAAGTTTCGTACAGCCACTAAAAACATCAGTTCCATTTACTGATGTTTTAGGTTCAAAGATATTCCGCCTAATGAAATAAAGTCTGAGGTCACAAGAATGTATTGAAAATAGGCACAGCCACTATTTTGCGTAGTTCAGATAAATGCTACAGGCAATGACACGCACTCAAAAAGTTGGTGTACCAGATTATTAAGAACGATTACATAAGTACTCGTAATTTTTGTCCGACCTTCAAGGTATCTTTCATTTGATTTCTCCACTACATTACTCACAAATTCTCCAGGGTCTGCGACTCTGCTCACTGATCCTCAAATTATGACATTGTTGTATGATTCTTTTTTCCTGCTTGTCATTGGATGGCTCTGAATTAATTTACAAGGAATATTGCGGAAGGAAAGAACATTTTTGGGGACGGAAATATGTCCAGTATCTTTGACAAATTCCCTGAACGGCACATATGCAACCGCTACTGTAAAGGGTTTGATCTTCCCAAGATGCAGTAGTCTGACATCTTCCATGTATGAATATGCCCCAATATGATTATGTGTATGCTTTATGCCCTGGACACTTCAGTTTCCTTGAATTTGACAAAGGGCAGAGCCTTTACACACTGGCAGCTGCGGAACTGCTTCATGTGTATGTCTCACTATTTACGCGAGTCCCACTCCTATTCTTCTCGTATATACTCTTGTTCTACTAGCATGACAGTTACATAGTCAAGGTTATATGTATATCTAGCACTCTACTTATCAAAAGAGGATAAATATGCGCATCACACCCACCAAAATCACTACGGAGGATAGTTCCCGGGGTCTTGATCAACTCACCTACGCAGCGATCAAAGATCTGCGCATCGGATACCTCGTCAAAAAGCATGGTGCTCCGGCTTTCCATAGTCAACGAACTTGGTTGTGGAAAGTTTGCTGCCGAAACTCACCAGGAGTTGACACAGAGTTCAGTAGCTTCATTGTGGCGAATCATCACTGGCATCCCGACACATAGGCTCAATTTCCCGGGAATGTTGTCACTTGTACAGGCTGGTGCTTCCCACAATTCCTGCTTCTGCCGCTCCGTCAAGGCCTTTTTAGGAGGCACAACATTTTTGCCTCTGTCTACTCGAGACTTGCGCTCATTTTTGTCTGTATTCTCAGCAAGAGTGTCCTCGGCATAAAAATGTATCACAAAAGGACAAGAGGCGACAGTTGTGGGCTGGCAAGAAGGCAAAGGCTCGTCTGATCAAACAATCCTCGATGCACTGTTTGTCAAATTGACAGACCCTCCGAAGAAAATCCAAATTGCTGGCTTGCCTGATAATGTCGTAGCCTTGGCCAAGAACCCAACCAAACTCTGGCCTCACTACCAAATGACATGGTGGTGAATATCTCCAGACAGCAAGTGCCGGTCCTCCCTAATTTGCCATGACAGACTATTCATCTCAAGGAAAAACCCGAACATTCAACGTGTGTGACCTCACCAATTGTCGAGCTCACTACTCATATTACACGTCCCTATCCCGTGGAACATCCGCTGAGGGCACTGTGATTTTACAAGGCTTTGATGCAAAACTGATAACAAGTGGGATTTCTGGTTTTTTTGCGCCAAGAGTTCCGTGAGTTGGAGATGTTGAACGAGATAACAAGGCTTCGGTATGAAGGACAGTTGCCCGAGGAGGTTGTTGATCTGACAGGATTGAACTACTGCGTTCATATCAGAGATATCGGGGCAGCAATTACAACCCCGAAGGCATTCATGATGCAATTCGTTGGCGGAATGGAGATGAAGTTGAAACGGCAGGATCGGCTTGAAGCGGATCTAGTCAACTAAAAATCCTGTGTCCAAACTCTACAGAGAAGCCCGCTAATTTCTTCGGCATGAAACATTCAGCTAGAATTCTATATTTGCACCCCCCTCACTTTCGAGTTCTGTTCTCCACAGATGAGTCTTGTATCTATGATTATTCTACGGCCTTCAAGACCCGTTGATTATCAACGAAGGAGCACCTTCCCGCCACTTAGCCATGAAGGCCGTCACAAGTTTAAATCACTGGTCCATCTGTGCGTCAATTCATACTGATCTCGTCTTTTGCCCATCGAAATCCCCGGATTGAAGGGTACTCCCGCATATTGTATTCAAAGGTACCTTCACACAGATAATCAGTATGCCCGGCAGAAAAATGATACTCTTTTCGGGCCGTGTGCGTGGTTCTCCTTGACAAAGGATTGGCATCAGACCCTACCGGGTTCTGGAGACAGATCTGATGCGGTGCTCAGCTTTGTTCACAGCGTTATTTTGGGACCTTGTTATTACGGCGCAGAGCTGTGACCTTGGCGCTTACAACTTGTTCCTTCTCACCACCATCGATGGAGAATGCACGAGATGCAGATGGCGAGTACATCACCCAATCGACGACGTATTGCCCAGAAACTGCGTGAGTTCTGCTCACTTTGTTCTTTGCCTGACATCTGCGTTGGGTGAAAGCTGAGCGGCGCTTATTCTAGGCATGGCAACAGCATGTTTTCGCGCTCGCACCACTTTACTGTGACCGCCCAATCCTTATCCAACATCACAAAGAACTACACCACTGCTCCCAGTGTACCCTCCGGTCTGTATTCCCCGGCCTGTTGTATGAAAGCCCTGAATATTGAGTAGATATCCGGATGATTCCGCTCGGAGATATTGACCTCCAGCATGAAATTCGAGTAAACAATTACACAGGAGAGGTGGATTGGCAACCCAGACGAGCCAGCATCAGGCGCATATATTGTGCCAAAATTGAAAGTCGCAAGTCGAGCGCGACGGTGGCTATGTACCAAGGGGATGGTGCTGAAGAGGTATGTCACATCCATTCCCTTCTCTAATATGACTTTCGGAAAATGTTCTTAGGAGTGGAGACAAGATGTTGCGAAGTATATGGCCGTTCGGCAAGTCTTACACAGCTTTTTTACTGTTGCTTCTAACAGGCAGTCTAGCCATCTCAATATCATCCAGATCGCGGGAATAGCCAATTCAGGCAGTATTCAGGCCGCACTGTTCACCGATGGTGTGATTCCTAATTTTCTCGATTGCCACTGCTTGACATTAAATGTAGATCTGATACCATCCGAAATGTTCCGGGACCTTCATTGTCGTTCGCATTGTTCGCGGGTATATTTTTATGTACGCTGTGTGGGTATCTTCGTTGTCTCCTCTCATCATTTCACTCAATTTTTAACAGAGTTGGGATTATGAAGTAAACAAGCCCCCTCATTGGGTAACTCTCCCTAGCTCACATTTATGCAGTCATTAAACAAATATTTTGCCTTGACATTCCAAAGGAGGCCCGTGAGTTTATCATTGTGCAGTTGTCTAATTTCTCTTTGAATTTGGCCAGGGCGGCAATTGTACCAAGTGGACACGTCGCTCAACTGGGCGGTTCTGCGGAGAGCTCGATAGATCTGACTCTGCATGGACTATTTATGGGCCATTCATGGGTTCGCTGGAGATGAGCCCCCTGATTAGATCGAACACGGAGATCATGGTCATCGACTCATTGACATTTCAAGATTACCACGGAATATGTGCTCACGGGCTTTCGCGCCATTCATCGATCCTTCATTTGAACACAACTATTGATATCACACTGGGGATGATACTCTCCGGTACTTCGGGCCATCCCCGCGAGGATCCAGCTGAGATTGCAGCCTTGGCAAATCCGAAGGGTCATCTGAGTCGATGGGAGGTTTCCCGAGGAGATACTCGACTTATGGAAAATGGTTGGACTCGGTATCATATTCCATTTCTTTTGATGGTCATATAGGGCACGCTAATCTCATCCCAAGTCTCAATTCCCACGACATACGGCAAAACCTTTCATTGACCATGTTCATTCCCTTCAGTGACTCCGACGCATGGCTCAGTCAAACCAATCATATTTTCCGCTGCCTTGGGATTGTGTCTAACTTTGAAAATTATGGTACCACATCAAACCCCGCTCCCGGTTTCCACTTGTGCTGATCTGTGGAGCAGTTTTCGTGAATGAAGTCTCGTTTAACCTCCTGCTTTCGCCAAGCGAGGAAGAGACCCCCCCTGGCTTTCTGTTTCTCTGCCCCGAAGAGGACTTTCGGACCGGCCCAGCCTCCTTTCGTTGGCCGGATCTCCCAGCCTATTGGGCCCTTGATCCATTGGGTGCCACTTGTCTTAGTGCAGAGGCGATACACACCGGATTTCCTACCTTCCAATTGAATACCGAAGTTTATGGATTGTCCTGGAACGCCAGTGTCTACGACGGACTACAAAAGTTCCATCGGGCTAAGGGCTTTGATCCAGATAGCCAGGACGTTGCCTTGCACCTAGGCGACCCACTTTATCGACTATCTTCCGAAGGTGTGTCAACCACATTGAAGCCGGTCTCTCTGTTTGACCCAAAAATCGACCAAGTGGAGAAAGCAGAGTACTGGGATGGCGTCTACAGGTACCACCAGTCCGGAGACTATCTCCAGAGTTTAATTTCAGGAAATATGGGCAAGTTATTCCCCACCAACATTCATTTTATCCTCCATTCACAAATTCATAGACGACAATGACACATCTTCCTGCTTAGGGGAAACTCACGAATTGGGCACCATTAACTGTGGACCAGACCCAACAGTGGCCTCAAATTGCCAGAATTCACATCGCCATCATAAATATGGTCAGTAGATTTTCTTGTTTCGGAGATCACAGGTGATTTATCATATCTTCAGCAGTGTCAGCTCTTGATCCGTCTGTTGGACAAAGGAACTTTGGATCGCACACCCTTAGTGAAGAGATCTTCCCAACATTCAAAGTTTTCTTCAATATCCAGCTCACCTTAATTTTATTCCTCGGCATGTCTTGGCTGTACGAACAGATGTAATGCTTGGGAAATATCCAGGTCGATGCGTGTGAAACTCTGGGCTTGTTTGGGTTGCCTTCTACCATACCTGATGATAATGTACGACCGTCTTCAGATTTGGGCCTATTTCTCTTCCAATACCAATTATTCTTCCGCACTCAACTAGACCCCGATCTGGAGCTCTTCACTCATCGCACGGGTCCACCTTATGATTCCGCCGTTTCATACAGAAGTTGGAACGGGAGGATCTCCTCCGCACATCAAGGGTATCTTCGCGAAGATAACCGGTGTGTTTCCCGGCTGGGAAATGATACCAATCCTCTTTCGGGCCGTGTGCGTTGTTCTCGCTTGACAAAAGATTAGAATCGGACCCTTCCCAGTTCCGGAGACAGTTCTGATACGGTGCTCAGCCTCGTGCACAGCGTTATTTTGGGACCTTCTTATTACGGCGCAGAGCTGTGACCTTGGCGCTTACAACCTCTTTCTCCTTCCACCACCATCGATGGAGAACGCACGAGATGGAGATGACGAGTACACCACCCAGTCGACGGACTGCCCAGACGCTGCGTGAGCCTTGCTTGCTTTGTTCCCTGCCTGACATTTGCGTTGGGTTAGAGCTCACCGGCGCCTATTCTAGGCATGGCAACGGCATGTTTTCGAGCTCGCACCACTTTACTGTGACTGCACAATCCTTAACCAACATCACAAAGAACATCACAAAGAACTACACCACCGCTCCCAATGTACCCTCCGGTACATATTCACTGTTCTCCAGCCTGTTGTATAAAAGTCCTGAATAATGAGAAGATATCCGGATGATCCCGCTCGGAGATATTGACCTCCAGCATGAAATCCGAGTAAACAATTACACAGGAGAGGTAGATTGGCATGGCCGACGAGCCCGTGTCAGGCGCATATATTCTGCCAGAACTGAAAGCCGCAAGTCTAGCGCGACGGTGGCTATGTACCAAGGGGATGGTGCTGAAGAGGTGCGTCACATCTATTCCCTTCTCTCATATAAATTTGGCAAAATGTTCTTAGGAGTGGAGGCAAGATGTTGCGAAGTATATGGCCGTTCGGCCAGTCTTGCACGGCTTTTTACTGTTGCTTCTAACACGCAGTCTAGCCATCCCAATATCATCCACATCGCGGGAATAGCCAACTCAGGCAGTATTCAGGCCGCGCTGTTCACCGACGGTGTGGCTCTTGATTTTCTCGACCGCCACTGCTTGATATTCGATGTATCTGATGCCATCCCAAACGTTACGGGATCTTCATTGTCGTTCGCATTTTTTGCTGGTATATTTTTACTTCCGCTGCGTGGGTTTCTTCGTTGTCTCCCCTCATCATTTCTCTCATTCGTTAAAAGATGTGGGATTGGTATGTAAGTACTCCCCCTCCATTGGGTAACTTTTCCTGCTCACCGGGGTCGTTCTTGGGATAACAGCGTCTACGACGGCATACATAAATTCCCCCAGGCCAAGGGGTTCGATCCTTATAGCCAGGATGTCGCCTTGCACCTAGGTGACCCACTTTTTCGACTATCTTCCGAAGGTATGTTAATTATATCAACGCCGGTCTCGGTGCAATTCAAGAATAATTCAAGTGAATAATTCAAGTGAACAAAGAAGATTACTGGGACGGCATCTACGGGTACCACCAGTCAGGAGACTTCCTCCGGGCTTTATTTGCTGAAAATATTGGTAAGTTATTCCCCACCAACATTCATTTATCCTTGATTCACAAATTTCATAGACAACAATAACACACCTTCCTGCGCAGAGGAAACTCACGAATTGAGCACCATCGACTGTGAACTAGACCTAACAGAGGCCGCAAATTCCCAGATTTCACATCGTGAGCATAAATAAGGTCAGTAGATTTTCTGATTTTCGGAGATCGCAGGTGATTGATCGTATGTTCAGAAGTTTCCGTTCTCGACCCGACCATTGGAAAAAGGAACTTTGGATCGCACATCCATGACCAAGAGATCTCCCCAACATTCAAAGTTTTCTTCAATATCCAGCTCACCCTGATTTTATTCCTCAGCATGTCTTGGCTGTACGAACAGATGTGATGCTTGGGGAATATCCAAGTCGATGCGTGTGGAACGCTGGGTTTGTTTGGATTGTCTTTGAGCTTCATACCATACCTGATGGTACTGTACAACTATCTGCAGATTTGGGCCTATTTCTCTCCCAATACCAATTATTCCTCCCGAACTTGAACTCTCCTCCAAGCTCCTATTGCTCCATTTCATTTACTTTCATTGTATTCATGGCTTTCCTCCATCTCACTCGTGCCCTCTTCGCTCAATTTCCCAATAGTACCGCGAGATTAATTTGAATTGAAACGAGATGATTTGCACCTTGGGAGCCAGCGCCAGAGCGCAGCGAAGGCATATCTTGTAGTCTCCGATCTTTCTGTCTTGAGAACAAATGTGTGGATCTGCCATTACTGCGGCTCTCGCTGCAGTCCAGATGCTCGATGTGATTCATATCGGTCAAACAAAATAGACATTGTGCATTCATAAGGGCGCAAGACCGGGAGAAATGAAGAAGAAATGGGAAGAAAGGCATGGCGGTGCGGCAGCGGCAGAGACAGAGCAACAAAGAGGCGGAAAAGAAGGTAGATAGGAACAGAGGAGCGGTTCGTGGAGACAAGTGTGAAGGAAGAAGACCCGCATAAAGCTTAAATGGGTACGGGCATCACTGGCAGGGGACAGCGGATGTGGCACCCCACACGGAGAGCCTGAAAGGACAGCTGAAGCGGGGCGTAGTAGAAAGGCCTGTAGTAGGCTAGCCGAAGTGGATGCGCACGAAAAGAGCCCGTCGACCGAAGTATTTCAGCGCAGCGCAAAAGGGACAGTATCCTTGCGCCAAGGGCCAAGGAAACGAATAAGAAAACGAACAAAATAGAAAAGAGAAACAAAAAAGCGAGGAGTGTGCAGTGGAGAAAAAGTGGTTCGGAGATCAATCTTTGATCAATCCTACAGAACAAGAGCAAGAAGAATAGCAGAGGAACAGAGTGAGAAGGCAAAGCAGATGTGGGAAACCCTACGTCTGCGCGCATAAAAGCAAGGACGCGCATAAAAGCAAGGACGTCAACGAAGCTCCCGGACGAAGAGGAAGAGGTGGTATGGATCCCAGCACCCAAGGAATTCCCTCGCGCCCAATCATCAGAATGTCAACACACACGAATAAACAGGAGGAACAAGGCTGTGCCTGGGAGATGAAAAATGTGCGGGCGTGTGAGAATCTAGTGCGGTGAGACACGTAAACCGATTGTCCGGGTGGGAGAAAAAAAGAGATGGAAACAGGCGAGGGGAGGCAGCACACCTGCGTACAGACGGAAGAAGAGGGCGTAAGCGAGTGGACACAATTCATGGCTGGCATCGACCCGACGTACGCAAACAACACCGCGATCCGAGCTTCGGATGAATTGCGGTGCGGAAGAGACAGATGCAAGTCACAGTGGTGTAATCCGACCCCGACGCGCAAGAAATGTACGGAAATGGACTGGAATGAAGAACAAGACGAAACTGAAGAAGAGAAACGACGAGGCGGACTGGGATGGGAGCGTGGAGTGCAAGAAAAGCAAGGAAGAGGTCAACGATTTACGAAAGCGGCAAGCGGGAAAGCGGGAAATGAGAGTGTAGGTGCCCGAATTCACCATACGTTGGACCTCGTTCTCCGTGAGCCGCAGAGGCAGACTTTCATGAATCATCATGCGCAGGCGTCCGTGAACAGATGTAGAGACTCACGCGGATTGCAGGCGGCGGGAAAGACAAAGTGCAAGAGGTATCATTAGTATCAAGATTTTAAGGTACAACGGCAATCGCAGGGAAGGAGACACCAGTGATGAGGGAGGGATACCCGAGGGTATAAACAGGGAATAATGATAAGCGTAGCGAGGAGGATACAAGAAGGGACGTAAGTACAGGATTTGTGGAAGAGAAGTAGGGGGGGATTTCATGAGGACGGGAAGGGAAGGGAACGTCATAAATAGATGGAGTGGAGGGAAGGAAAGGGGAAGTAGAGAGTAGGGAAAGCGGAGGGAGTAGGGAGGGAAGAAAGGGAAGGCAGCCCGAGGTGCGTGCCAGGAGCAAAGCACATCATCAACCACGAAGTGGAACGAGGAGGTCTGCGCGCTGTCCAGAAAAATCCACGCCCCCGCCCCGAAAAATCCGTGTATGCGCCAACCTGCACGGGGCAAGGAAAGAGCCCCCCAAAAAAGGCCGCCCAGCGCAGACACACCGGCGAAGGGAGATGAGTAACGGCAGCACCCGCCGATGCGGGCAATATTGAGGTTGGACAAGATCAACCTCGGCCTTGTCGTCGAGAGCTAACTGCTGCGGGGCTGACTCTCGAGGCTACGAAGAAAGTTGTCGTCCAGACACTCGACGAAGAGAAAATAATGGACGCGGACGCACCTTCCTCTGCCGGCCACAGCACCTCCTTCCCCTCGTCGGCGTCGCCTACTCCGGGCACGATTCTGAAACTTCTTGTGCTCTAGAATTCAAGCGCGGCGTCCGCCTCCTCCTTGGCTGTCTTGCGGGACTGTAAAAGCTCGCACACACAAGAGAGCTCTTTGGCGCAGCCGAAGTTGTTTGCTGCGACTCGTGTCATGCAGTTAGGAATAGAAGGAAGGGTCGTGCAGCGGCTTAATATAGCGAGCCGGATACACGTTCACGCCGAGCTGGCGCATACTTGTCGCTAGAGCGCACGACAATCAAAGGGCCTCTTTATTCGGGAAGCCAACACCACACTAGCAAGAAGCCGCCCTCTTCTCTCAAGGGCTGCGCATAGGGAGGAAAAAGAGAAACAAGAGGCGAAGAATGTTACACGCACTTTTATCCGTACGTCCCCGGCACCTCCTTCCCATCGTCATCCAGCATCGCGACGTCCCGGCGGTAATTCGCCCCGCCCAGCGCAACGATATGGATTTCTGAGTGCCTCTTCTTGCGCATTTGCTTGGTGATCCCGTCGTTGAGGTCCCGCAGCTCGATCAGGCACGCTGGGTCGCGTGGTAATCTCTTTGTCAGAAAAAAAGCCAAAAAAGAAAGCGGAAAAGACGTGGAAAGGGAAGGGAAAGGCGCGGTACAGAGAGAGAAGGACGCAACATCCTGTGTCTTCGCGACCTTCCTCACAATCTCCCACGCCCGCCACCGCTCGTACACGCTCAAGCTCTGCCATGTAAGCGCTCGCCATGCCCGGCCGCCTGTCGGCCCGCTGATCGATGTGCTCGGAAACAAGACAAGAACAACCAACTTTATATCCTTTCAGATACAAACTAAAGCACGTCCGAACAGTAAGGTCACTGTTACGCAACAGCCAGTAAGAAACAAGTCAACAAAGTTATGGTCGAAACGAGATGAGTCCGACGAGTGTCAGTCCCTGACCAGGGCCTTGACGAAGGTTGGAGGGAGAGGAACTATCTCAAGTAGAGATACGAACGTCTTGCCAAGCTAATACTATTAGGTTATGAGCCTAACAATATAAACCAGACGAAGTATTGATGGATGTAAAGCTTCTCAGCTATGAAACAACAAAGTAGTGGAGGTGGTGTAATGTGTCCGAAGACGAAGGCGGAACTGAGTGTCCCCGTAGCGTATGTGACTCGAAAGTCCGTAGCAAGTCTTGGCTGTCAAGCCCGTAGCAACCCGTTTCCCTCAAAGACTTCTCAAGTCAATGATTCCGTAACCCGTTTCCCGTTTCCCGTAGCACGTTTCCCGTAGCGCGTAGCAATATATTCACAACAAAACCAATCAGATCCCTTAGCCAACAAAGATCAGACTTTGAAGTCTGTTGTAAAGGTCTCCCCAAATCTATCCCTTTCGCAAGCGTACTGCCTACTAACAAGCGGGTGATCCAGTGCCCCTACGTAAGACTACTCTGGGTATATATATAAAGTACATCTTCCATGTGAAAGTCCGTTTGCGTTTCCAATATTATGTACAAGGGCCGTGCCCCACCCATGTCTTGCTTGTTCAGCCCATCCCAAGTCCGTTTATCCGTCGGAAAGTGTTCCGCCCTCGAGGTCTCATTGGTTGGGTGATTAATAATGCTGAAACCATATTACTCAGACGCCCGGCTAGGCCGATCGCACATGTACTGAGTTGATGGCAATTCCCCCTGGCGATCACTAGTGATGCCCAACTCATATCCTCGCAGGATATGAGTTCCCCCTTGACCTACTACCCATATTCGTGTAGTAGATCATCGTGGCTCCCAGGGCATACCCATTTTATATGGCTTCCCATTATGGGTTCTTGAGGACTAGGCGATATGCTCCTATGGTCCTTCATCAATCCCATCAGAGTTTCGCTTCCCGCTCCTGTCCATGCCGTAACCTGCCGGTTTATGGCTTTGCTCTCTGACGCAACAGGTCAGATGACCGAACGCGTAGGTAGTCTGAGAACCAAATATCTCCAACTCCAACATGTCACATCAGTCCGAGTCCATCCGCCTCAAAGTCAATTAAGACTTCGAGGACTAAGTCCTGTTTTGAGTATTTGTGGGCTACACGTTCCCCTACACGTTTCGAGGCGAGTGCTTGCCAGCTGTGTCTTGGTGGTCCCCAACACACAACCCGCTACTCTGTGCATATCTCCCTAACCAACTGCCTCGGACCTCGGCAATGATCCTGAGTCCTCGATGACCTGCCTGGTCTAAACATGAAACACGCAAAATCTGCGATGTTTAGGTGTGTTCTATTTTCAGACAGTTCACCGCATTCCCAGCGCCCCGCCGCCTGCGGTGCGCGGAAGCAGTACAGCATTAAATGTGTTTTTCGAGTGAGGAAGTCGAAAGAGGAAGCGTCACGAGTGACTGATGAGCGCGTTCCAAGGTGATGGGAAATAAAGCGGAAACAAACAACCGCCGCCGAAAAGGGAAGGTGCGGATTCGACAAGATTGACCGCATTCGCCCTGCAAGGTTCTCATTCATTCATTCATTATTCCATTAGAGTGCTGCAGGCCCCTTGGGGCCCATGTCGCACTTTACGATGTGTATCTATGTGTATGCTATAGCTGGCCTTGAGTGGGTATGTCGTAGAGTGTGTATGGGTGGCTGGTGCGGGGTGGGATGGGAGTGCGCCATGAAGGTATTGTAAATCTTGTCGTTTTTGAGTTTGTGTGATAATAATAAGAGTTCGGTATCGTATTGTATGCTGTCTAGAGGAGGAGAGAGAAAAGGATAAGGAAAAGGAATATCGAGTAAGTAAGAGAGACGGAAAGGCGTTACGTGTCATATTTCGGGAATCGACCCGAGTGGCGCACGAAGGCGAGGACTGGGGCAGCTTCGGATTTGGAGGAGATGAGGGAGTGGAGTGAGAGACGGGCGGACTTGGCGCGGAGCATGAGGCGGAGGCGGGCTGTGCGGTACGCGGGGCAGGAGAGGAGGAAGTGGGGCACGGACTCGGGGACAGGGCAGTGAGAGCAGAGTGGGGAGGGCGCCAGCTTGAATCGGTGGAGATACGCATTTAAGCCTATGTGGCCGGTGCGCAGTTGGGTGAGTATGCTGCACTGTGGCCTGCTAAGGTCGGTGTACATTCTCTCCAGCGCTCTGGAGGGCGTTGCGTCATCAAATGCCGCGATACGTGCGTGCCATGTGGATGTTTTCCATTCCTCGCTCCACTGCGACGCGAAGGCTTTCGTTCTGGACGCGATCGCTGCTGCTCGGCTGGAGGGGAGGGCGCGCTCGAAAAGGAGGATTCGGGTTGCGAGGGGGAGCGTCTCGCCCTGGGCCGCTGCCTTGGCACAAGCGTCGACTGTTTTGTTGCCCTCGATACCGACGTGCGCGGGTACCCAGTGGATTCTCATTCTCAGGGTGCGGCAGACGCGAAGGAGGCGGGCGAGGAGGGCGTGGAAGGCAGCCAGGAGATATTGGCCTGGTTGTGGTTTGGGGGAGGCGAGCGCGGTGATGGCGGGCTGGCAGTCCATGAATAAGTCGACGTCCGTAAGGCAGGGGGTGCTTGCAATGATGTCCAGGGCGAGGATAGCGCCGCAGATCTCGGACTCGAAAACGGTGTGCTCACTTTCTGTGCCCAAGTGTTTCTGCCTCCGCGCTCCTATCTTTCCTCCCTTCATCGCTACTGCTGCCGCGCCGACTCCACCTTCGAACCCCGGTCCGTCCGTGAACACACAGAATCCGCCTCTCGCTACAATCGCATCCATCGGTGCGCGCGCTGAGTCCTTGTCCTCCGCGATGCTCGTGGAGAGGGCGTGAGCTGGAAGTGGAGCAAAGCGTCGGAGGGGGTCGATGGTTTCGAATTCGTTGCGCAATATGGGGAAGGCCGCAATGAGGTGGTGTATGGGCGAGCGGTGGAGCCGGGGGACACGGCGGCAGCGAGCGAATGTGCCGCGGACAGGGTTGGACGCGGGCAGAGCGGCGAGTCGGGCGGCCGCGTTGTATGCGGAGCGGTTCAGGCGGAGATGGATGGGTGCGATATTGGCGTGGTAGTTTTGTGTGTCGGTGGCGGTGGTGCGGAGGGAGCCCGTGACAAGCTTGCAGGCTTGTAGTTGCACCTTGCCTAGGACCTTTGAGATCCAGACCATGCCACTCCTTCTCGCGCTGTTCCGTTCCGTCACTGGGTGATACCATAGTGGGAGTGCATACTCCATCCTTGGGACAACTACGGTTTGGAAGAGCTGGCGCGTGTAGGAGTGTGGGAGCCCGAAGGTGGGGGAGGAAATGCGTGAGAGGGCGAGGACTGCTTGCGTGCCGCGATTCTCAAAAGAAGATTACTTCCATAAATGCATCAATATAGCTAACTCAGCCTGAGGGCAATTACCAACTGCACTGAATACAAATGCGCAGGGAATAGCCTTGGGGCTAGTTCCGTGGTTAGTTTGCCGGGTGCCCTGTGTTCAACACAACCACGGAATACTTGATCCAAATCTGTTTATGCACGCAGCATGCATCAGCAAAACCTGGGCCCACTACGTAGCGCTACGTAGTTGGCTGTAGTTAATGTAGCGTGTGTAGCGTATGTAGTGAAGGTTACCCCTTACGTAGTGCCACGTAGTTTCGGCAGATCTACGTAGTGTGGCCGTAGCCGGTGTAGCTTGTCTGTAGTTTCGCTGTACTTGTTCTGTAGTTCTGTGTAGCCGGTGTAGTTTGTCTGTAGTTTCACTATACTTGTCCAGTAGTTGGCTGCAGCTCACTGCAGCTACTTTGCACGCGTCTGCTGGGTTTCTTCAAACAACAAAAACAGCATATCCAATATAATAGAGAACAAAAATTCAGATAGCAATGTATATAATACAGCGGTAGTGATATTCAATGGCAGAGATGACTACATTGGGGACGCGAGACGCACTGACATCCAGTTTACAAAAACGGTCAGTTCCGGACCAGAAACTTGACGCACGAGATAGGCACACAACTGCGTACATAAACTGGGTCAGCTGGGAGATAATGGGATGCAGAATTTGAAGACGTACGCGAAGGGATTGGCTAATATCTACAAAAGAACACTGGGTCAGAGAGAGATAGGACCTAGAAAAGTCACTGGATAGTAAAAAAAGTCAATCCAAAGCTAAAGGGAAGAGAAGAGTGAAAATACGTACTCATGTCCTGCACAACCGGCTCCAGCCCAGGTCCGTCAACGACAGCTGTCCAGTATCATGGAATATTTAGTGACAGTCATGACTCAAAACACAGGAGACATATCTACTTACCCGGAATGAGTGAAAATCCAGAAAATAGCTTGAAGCAGAGAGCGCATGAACTGTCCAGAATAACTGAGTGAGTTTGGAGAGACGTAAGGCAGAAATGGAGACATACCGTAGACAAGTACCCAACGATCATGGATCTGCATAACGGTTAACGCTACAATAATAACAAAACATACCCAAGAGCAACCGCAATGCTGTTGAACAACACCGAAAGTGGCTGGGAATAAATTAATTGACTCAAAACTGCGGAGAACTGAAAGACTCACTAGTCGCGCGCAACCAGCTGCCGTCCGACAGTCTTGAAGACGGCTGATCACCGAAGAGCGGTGAAGACCCGCCTCACTGGTGGCACTGTAACGAGGAGCGCGTTGTCCTGTCAGGCGGGGCGATGGGTCGTTGTTGAGGTGGAGGCTCGTGTTATTGGCCACGAGCGCATCCGAATCATCTTAAAGTCAGGGGTGAAGGCTATTGGCGAGGGCAGCTGAGGCTCCGTGGAGGGGCGTGGTGGTAGAGGTGAGAGAGGAAGACGAACGATGGCCAAATATTTGGTGCATGTTATGGCAGTTGATCCATCACGTGCGTGCCACCGAACATTCTCGAATTTCGTTCGTTCCGACTTTCTCCGAATCTTCATCAAGTCCACGACCTGGCCCTCGTCAAGACCTCTTCCTCTACACCCATAATTAACAAGATCGCCCACTCACCTGTAAACCTGATCAATCCTTTGGCGACCTTGCCCACTACTGGCGCAAGACCCCTAGGCTCCCTTCCGGTGCGTCCCTTGTCTTGTATCTCCTTCGGTGTTTTATTCAATTTTCCCGAGGTACCACCCGCCCCGCCCACTTCCACACTCCTTCGAACACCCACCGCTTCGACCCCACGCCGCTCACTTCTAACGCCCACCCACCCATTTCGAATACCCACCTGCTCACTTTAACCGTACCCCCGCTTCGCATGCCCGCCTCCGCCTGCCTAATTTCAACACGTACCTTGCGCTTCGAACGCCCGCCGACCTGCCCACTTCGAACTCGCGTGCCCGGATTTCGAAATCCGCACTTTGAAAGCCTCTTCGAATGCGCCTCCCCGCACTGGAGGCGCCTTCAAATGCATGCTCGCCTACTTCGAACGTGCACACGCCTGCCTTCGCACTTCGCTCGTCTGCGGGCCCATTTACAAGAGTGTCCTGTACGCCAGGCATTCCCAGCCCGCTCCAGCCCCTTCTAATCCATTCTCAAGCGACTTCTAACGGCTTGAATGCCTTCATGCTCTCGCCTGCGCCGCGCCTAAGCTACTTCCTCACTTTGAATGCCCACCCTGCACTTTGAACACACCCCCGCTTAGAACGCCACCCACCCTTCGAAAGCGCGCCCTCCTCCGCACGCGTGCCTGCCCTTCGAACGTCTACTTCTAACGCCCGCCTGCCCACTTTGAGCGCCCACTTGCCCACTTGGAACGCGTCAGCAACCACCCCCCCCCGCACTTCGAACGCGCTCCCACCTCCCATGTCCGCCCCCGCGCGTCCACTTAAAAAACACCCATGCCCACCTCGAACCCGTGCCTGCCCGCCCAATTCCAGCGCCCGCTCACCCACTTCCAATGCATCCATGCCTTCTTCGGACACCGGCCCGCTCCGTACTTCAAACAAGCGCACGCCCACGTGCCCTTCGAACCCCTGCCTGCCCACTTCAAACCCCTGCCCGCCCACTTCAAATATCCGCCCACTTTGAACGTGCCTCGCACTTCGAGTGCCCGCCCACCTCCCCGCTTTGAACGCGCCGCCTCGTACTTCAAATGCCCACTTTGAATGCCCCTTCCAACACCCGTTTCGAACGCCCATCGCCTTCGCATGCCCACCCTCGCCCTCGCACTACGCACGCCCACTTCGCACTTCGCATGCCTGCCACGCCCGCCCCGCACTCACCAACTCAGTCACCAAGTAAAAGGAAGGCCGGGCTGTCGGGGTCATATTACTCGCATCTCTCTTCTATGTATCATAATTATTTGATACCCAGTGTACGCCTCGGTATGCTTGTATCAGTATCTCATTCATTGAATCATGATGTAACATTCCATTTGAATCCGCAAATCGAGTTGTCGCCTAAGGTGTAATTTTAGCATGAAGATGTGGAAGACAGGGGCTGTCTGGCAAGGGTCATGAGTGAGGCGCTATGCGGGCTATGCATCCACTACGCGATGCTGTGTAGTGGGCCCGCAACTACGCAGAACTACATAGTGTTCGAAAAACTACAGCAACTACAGCAACTACAGCCGACGCCCAAAAACTATGGGAATATTACGTAGTGCTACGGAGCACTACGTAGTTGGCCCCAAAACTATGGCAACTACAGAAGCTACGGCCCGGCTACGGCGAAAACCAGGGTTTGCTGATGTGGCCGGCTGATACAAGTACGCAAACTAGAAGCCGTCTCGGCGTGCTTGAGATTAAGTCGTCTTAACCTGACCCAGTGCACGCGTCGCATTGCAGCAAAACTACACGGTGATTCAAAAATGTGTTGGGGAGAAAAGGATAGACACCAAATCACAAGCGCGAGGCTCCCTCTTAATAAAGTTCGCAAATGGAAATGTTCCCGTTCGATCTCCCAAGGAGCAATAACCATGTTACGGGTGTATGTATTAATTATTTTGAGACCTGGGACAGCTAGTTGTGTGCGAATGAATTCGAAATAATTAATATGAGTAACGCAGCGGCCTCACTCATTTGATCGTGTCTCCGAGTCTCACAAAACAAGGAAGAACTCATTGGCTGATTACTAATTTTCAATGTACGAAAAACTGGAGTTCCATGACCCACACCAGCCCGATACAATTTTGAGCTTACTTGGTATCAAATTCTGAAAATGTAGCATTGAACATAGAAGAAGCGGGCGGACTGCAAAGGGTCCAGACATTTATACACACGAGCCGCGTGATAGCACCTCTGATTGTATGCGAGCACAAATTCTTGGTTGAAGTCGATGTGCGGACTCAATACCCCAGCCACTAGAACCACAGTAACAATGTAATTGGCAGGGCCTCCACCGATAACGACGATGAAGAGCGGGTAAACGCACATCCGCGGCCCCTCAGTTGACCTGCGTGTGAAATTATCCCAGCGCAGCCCAAGAAGGACAGTGTCCCTGCGCAATAGAAGTGAAGAAGGAATTAAAACGAGGGAAACAGAGAAAGAGAAAAAGAAAAGGGAAAGGTGGACGGTGGTATGGCGGTCAAAATGCACATTTAATATTCCCCGAAACATTTGGACGTTCCGCAATATAAATAGCCGTTTTGACATTATCCCCGCGAAAAAGACAGCTGTCCATCATTGTGTTTGTGTTTCGCGAAAATCCTTCATTTCCCCGAAACATACAGTCAAACCACCGCGGGACTTTTAGTCAGTGCTCCGCGAAACTTTTGGCAGCCCCCGGAACTTTTTTTACAAGTTTTTGCAGAATGCTCATAGGATCATTTGTATATTCCAAGTAGTGATCAGAGCCACTGTCTAGCACTATTGCGAAGTACGAGATAAAACCGTGGGAACACTATTGGCCATCTCGGCGATGCTCACCCTGAGCATTGGATTAGGATTCTCTACCCAATTCTTTGGGCTTTTTTCCCCTTCAAGCTTGCTTTGCCATTTGCCTTGAGATTCGTGCCCCTCAGGCTTGCCGTGTCTAGCCGGAATTAATTTCAAGCATGCAACTCCGAGCTGTGCAGTTGAACACGCCTGGCATTCATCGAGCCTTGCCACTGGGCGTGCAGTGCAGCCATTTTATGATATAACTTCGCGGAAATGTGACCAGCTGGATAATTATGTGATCTGAGGGAATGCTGTTGATTGTTGTTGAAAGAATTCTACCTCTGGGATGTTTTCATCCACTCCACAAAGCTCGGCCCGCTCGGGTTACTTCGGACATGGATAAGTACCTTCATTCTGGGATAAGCCTAGATCTTATTGAATTTATACTCACAAAAGTCCTGGGCCCCTCTCTCATGGCTTCCACTCTGTTCCTGCTTCAGACTCTCAATCTGCACCTCATGATCGAACTCGCAACTGCGCAATTATCTGCTCCCAGTTCTAGCCGAATCTAGAGTCAGGCAAGAGAAGTCCGAGCACGCACAAGCTCTGGATCAAAACCTTTCACTGACCGGGCCGCTTCTAATCCAGAATATGATTTGAATTCCGAAAACTTCATTTTTATGACACTGATGACCATTGAAACCGCAGAGGATTTCGAGCAAGCTTTTTTCAGAGAGGGAGCAGATGAATTATCCTCATGGTGTCCTCCGGAGGATAGGATATGCTTCCCTTGTGCTGAAGAAATAAAGAACAATGTGCTCTCTCTCTCATATGCGGTATTCGGTGCCACCCTCATGAATTCCTGCCATTTGATTGAATTCAGTGTGGAATGGTCTCGGAGCTGTATAGCAGTGGGCTGCATACTGACTGGTAGCCTTTGAAGGTTTTCATCCTGCCGTGGATAACCACTACTTCAAGAACACACAACGAGGGGATCCGATGCTCGTGGGTGGGCAAAACCGAGATAGCCGAGAGTGTTCCCACGGTCTCACGTCGTACTTTGGACTTCGCAATAGTCCTTGACAGTGGCTCTGACCACTACTTGGAATATAAAAATGATCCTATGAGCATTCTGCAAAAAATTGTGAAAAAAGTTTCGGGGGCTGCCAAAAGTTTCGCGGAGCGCTGACTAAAAGTTTCGCGTGGTTCGACTGTATGTTTCGGGGAAATGAATGATTTTCGCGAAACACAAACACACTGATGGACAGGAGTCTTTTTCGCGGGGATGATTTCAAAACGGCTATTTATATTGCGGAACGTCCAAATGTTTCAGGGAATATTAAATGTGCATTTTGACCGCCATACGGTGGAGATTCGGAGGAGCAAAGAAGAACAAGGTATATTTATGAGCGCATGAGTCGACCTGCGAATCAAAGTAGAAGCAACGTGAATCCGATAGGTAGTTCAAAAAAGATTCAAGGAGGATGGCGTGTAATTCCATCGCTTTGGGTGTTTCGCGAAGGTTGGTAGATTGAGTGGAAGTTGGAAGCGGTCATGAGTTTGTCCGTTGAGATCATAGTGCAGAAGATGAAGGGATTTCATCATAGGCTTCATGACAGAGGATGGTATTCTCTGTGAGGATATCATGGGTCCACGGATAATTTGAAGGAGCTCCGCACAACGTACCGCTCTCCAATGACCCAACATAATTTCTTTGTTGAGCCATCCACTCCGGCGGAAGCCCTTTTAAGTTCGGGGGGATTCCACCCAATTTGCCGCCGGCCAGAAGTAGCTGATCGTCTCACGAGTCTGATATTGCCGCGACTCTCGCTGCAAACCACTAGCTACAGGGGAAGATGGTTGATTAAAAAATAGGGATTGCACATTCATGAGCGCGCAGGAAGCGGAGAGACTCGGTGGAGAAAGGAATAGGTCGGGAGCGGAGTGAGGATGCAGCATTTGACAGAGAAGAAGAGGATTAACCTAGCAAAGAGCCCAGAAAGGCTATACGCACGAGCCACGAAGAGAGTAGATGATAGAACCCGTGAATGTATGTGGCCACGCATGCGTGGTTCAAGTCGATGTGCGCGCGCAGTATCCCAGCGCAGATCAGAGTCACCAAGAGACCGAGAAAAAGTAGAAGGAAAGAAAAGAGGGGAACACCGTGGAGATTCACACAGCGGGATGGAGCTGAAATTGGCAGCGCCTCCACCGGTAACGACGGCGAAGAGGGGATAAGCGCGCCCATCCGCGGCCCACCGTCGACCTGCGCATGAAGGTATCCCAGCGCCGCCCAAGAAGGTCCGTGTCCCAGCGCAAAGAAAATAAATAAGAAATTGAAACGAGGGAAAGAGAAAAAGAGAGAAAAAAGGGAGGGGTGCGAGGTGGAAACTCGGAGGGGCAGAGTATATTTCTTAGCGCATGAGTCGACCTGCGAATAAAGGTAGAAGGAAGGAACGAGTTCAGACCCCAGAGGTGGGCAACAAGATAGACATATGCGGAAAAGATTGGTAGAAAGCTGCAATCAAACGAAAAAGAAGAAACACAGAATATCCAGGGAGAACCGTGGAGTGGTGTGGGGTGCAAACAGGAAAGATGCGTGAAAGGAACAATAAGCGACAAGAGCTGGGACGGAGTGTATGCGGTACCCCGTACGGAAGGGGGGGCCTGATTGGAGAAACAAAAACGATAGGGAGGTGCAAGCGCGCACACAAGTTTATGTCGGTATGGCATGCGTATGCAAGCATTCGAGTGGGCCAACGGAAACAGAGACAAAGAAGAGCTAAGAAAACATGCAAGAGAAAACCAAGAAACAGGGAAGTAACCGAAGGAGAAACAGGATGGGTGCGACGTGTAGAGCGAAGTCTAGGAAATTTCGTCGCTGACAGCGGGAAGCAGCGAGAAAGGCGCACGTACCCGAATTGACCGTGTGCTGGAGCTCGTTCTGCGCGATCCGCAGACTTTGACGGGACTAGAAGCGCTGAAGACGGAGACGACGCGCGAGGGAGTACAGCGTGTCGGATTTAAGGTACAGTAGCAACGAAAACTGAATACACCAGGGGATACAGGCAGACCATAATGATATGTGAACGACAGGAATTCAGCATCGCGGACTGGACCAGGACGTCAGCTGGGGAAGATCATGAAACGAGCAGCAGCGCATCTCAATCCTCGCTGCACCTAACCGCGTCTTCCTTCTGCTCTGCATCCTCCTTCTCCGTATCAGCGTTTTACTCGGACTTCGGCTTTGGTGTTGCCTTGGAGCTGGACGCGTCCGTCGCCGCCTTCGCCTGCAATGTGTTAGACTGGACGGGTTACCGCGCTTCAACTTCAGCCCAGAGTTTTGCAACCTACAGTAATGGTCCGAGTCGCACAAGTGAGATGAGGAATGAACGGATTAGATGAAAGAGAGAAGGGAGAGCAACAAAAACAAAGAGAAAGAGGATAGATGACGCAACGCACCTGAGCCAGAGCCTCCGTTTTGCAAGGCAGATGTAGTTAGAAGACGAAGGTTGGACGAAGGGGGGGAATCAACTGCCATCCTGAATCTTGAGGACCTTCCGCGAAATCTCGCTCAGCAGCTTTCCCGCTACTGCTCGCTCTCGCGCAAGCTCTGAATGCGCTGGCCATGCGCCGCACCGGGGCTGCGTGTCGCCCCGCGTGCCGAACCCCAGCCCCGGTTCCTGCGCCTCTCGGAAGCGGTACAGCATTGACTGCGCTGTTTTGTTGGTCGCGCGCCATGGTGTGAGCGAAGTGAAGAGACATGAGACAGAAAGAATGATCGGCGTGGCTCGTGGATGAGTCATAGTTTGGCTCCTCCGTCAAGACCAAGCTGGTGCAAACTCGCTCTTTCACCATCACGTTTTTGCGCAGAGCAGAAAATCAAGATTTCACATCTTACAGAGCATTGACGGAGTACGAAACACACTTCGTACTTGGCCTGGCTTTTGCTACTTAACACCAAAATCAATTTGCGGCTCCCTCAGGTCCAGCCTTGACTGAGCTATGATCGGGCGGAGACTAGGACGCTCTCCGAGTCTCAACTTCCTCCTGACTCCCCTTGGGAATCAAGCCGAAATGCGAGTCCACAACATGCGTGCCAAAGTTCAGGTCAAATATCCCTCGTGTCTGAAATTTCATTTTCGGCGTGCATCTTGATGATTCTAGTTTCCTCCTCTGTTTTCTGCACTCAATTCGACCCTGATCTGGACTCTTCACTTGTTGCATGGATCCACCTTACAATGAAGTTGGAACAGCGGAATCTCCTCCGCACATCAAGGGTATCTTCGCGAAGATAACCGGTGTTTTGCCCGGCTGGGAAATAATACCAATACTCTTTCGGGCCGTGTGCGTTGTTCTCGTGACAAAAGATTAGAATCGGACGCTTCCGACTTCCGGAGACAGTTCTGATGCGGTGCTCAGCCTCGTTCACAGCGTTATTTTGGGACCTTCTTATTACGGCGCAGAGCTGTGACCTTGGCGCTTACAACCTCTTTCTCCTCCCACCACCATCGATGGACAACGCACGATATACGGATGACGAGTACACCACCCAGTCGACGACGTACTGCCCAGAAACTGCGTGAGTTCTGATCGCTCCGTTCTTTGGCTGTCCTACGTTGGGTGAGAACTCACCGGCGCTTATTCTAGCATGGCAACGGCATGTTTTCGAGCTCTCACCACTTTACTGTGACTGCCCAGTCCTTAACCAACGTCACAAAGAACTACACCACCGCTCCCCATGTACCCTCCGGTACGTGTTCTCCGGCCTCTTGTATGAAAGCCCTTAATATTGAGTAGATGTCCGGACCTTTCCCCTCCGAGATATAGATCTGCAGCATGAAATACTAGTGGACGAGCACACAAGTATTGTCTGTCTCCAACACCGACGAGGATGTGTTCGGCGGCTGTATTCTGCAAAGATTGGGGGCCGACGGTCGAAGATGACGGCGGTTTTGTACCAGGGGAATGGCGCTGAAGAGATATGCCCACTCCCTTGTGCCCACATGAGTCTTGCAAATGTTTTCAGGAGGGGAGACAAGATGTTGCGAAGTATATGGCTGTTCGGCAAGTCTTGGGCAGATTTTTCACTGTTGCTTCTAACATATCATCTAGCCACCCCAATATCATCCAGATCGCGGGAATAGCCAACTCAGGCAGTATTCAGGCCGCGCTGTTCACCGATGTTGTGGTTCTTAATTTTCTCGACCGCCAGCGCTTGACATTCTATGCAGATCTGATACCATCCGAAATGTTCCTGGATTTTCCTAGTCATTCACATTTTTCGCTGGGATATTTTTATGCCCGCTGCGTGGGTGTCTTCGTTGTCTCCCCTCACCATTTCTCTCATTCGTTAAAAGAGTTGGGATTATGATGTAAACAATTCTGCTTATTGGTTAAATTTTCTTGGTTTACATTTATGCAGTCATTAAAGGAATATTTTGCCTCGACATTCCAACAGAGGCCCGTGCGTTTATCATTGTCTAGTTGTCTAATTCATCTTCGAATTTGGCTAGGACGGTGATTGAACCAAGTGGGTATGTTGCTCGACTGGGCGGTTCTGCTCGGAGCTCTACGACTCTGACTCTGGATGGGGTATTTATAGGGTATTCATGGGCTCGCTGGAGATGAGGGAAGCGATTAAATCGAACGCGGAGATCGCAGTCATCGACTCGTTGACAATTCGAGATTACCACAAAATATGTGCTGGCCCAATGTCACTATGGTGTCCACTGATCTCTCATTTGGCACCCACTATAGAGATCACAGTAGGAGCAGTACTCTGTGGTGCTGCAGGCGATCCCCTCGAGGATCCAGCTGAGATTGCAGCCTTGGCAAATCCGAAGGGTCATCTGAGTCGATGGGAGGTTTCCCGAGGAGATACTCGACTTATGGAAAATGGTTGGACTCGGTATCATATTCTATTTCTTTTGATGGTCATATAGGGCACGCTAATCTCATCCCAAATCTCAATTCGCACGACATACGGCAAAACCTTTCATTGCCCATGTTCATTCCCTTCAGTGACTCCGACGCCTGGCTCAGTCAAGCCAATCATATTTTCCGCTGCCTTGGGATTGTGTCTAACTTTGAAAATTATGGTACCACGTCAAACCCCGCTCCCGGTTTCCACTTGTGCTGACTTGTAGAGCAGTTGTCGTGGATGAAGTCTCGCTTCACCTCAGCCTTTCGCCAAGCGATGAAGATACCCCCCTGGCTTTTTGTTTCTCTGCCCCGAAGAGGACTTTCGGACCGGCCCGTCCTCCTTTCATTGGCCGGATCTCCCAGCCTCCTGGTCTCTCAATCCACTTGGTACCGATCGTCTTAGTACACAGGAGGCAATACAACTCGGATTTCCCATTTTTCAGTTGACCACCGAAGTTGATGGACGGTACTGGAATACCAGCGTCTACGACGGACTACGAAAATTTCATCGAGCTAAGGGCTTCGATCCCGAGAGCCAGGATGTTGCCTTGCACCTAGGCGACCCACTTGATCGACTATCTTCTGAAGGTATGTCAACCACGTTGAAGCCGGTCTCTCTGTTTGCCCAAAAAATCGACCAAGTGAACAAAGAAGACTACTGGGACGGCGTCTACGGGTACCACCAGTCAGGAGACTTTCTTTGGGCTTTCTTTACTGAACATATGGGCAAGTTTTCCGCACAAATATTCATATTATCCTCAATTCACACAATTCGTAGACGGCAATGACACATCTTCCTGCTCAGAGGAAACTCATGAATTGAGCACCATCGACTGTGGACCAGACCAAACAGAGGCCTCGAATTTCCAGAATTCACATCACGATCATGAGTATGGTCAGTAGATTTTCTTGTTTTCGGAGATTGCAGGTGATTGATCGTATGTTCAGAAGTTTCAGCTCTCGATCCGTCCGTTGAACAAGAGAACTTTGGATCCCACACCCTTGACAAAGAAGTTTCCACAACATTCAAAGTTCTGTTCAATATCCAGCTCACCCTGATTTTATTCCTGGGCGTGTCTTGGCTGTACGAGCAGATGTGATGCTTGGAGAATATCTAGGCGATGCGTGTGAAACTCTGGGTTTGTTTGGGGCCTTCTTCGAGTTTCATACCATACCTGATGATACTGTACAACTGTCTTCAGATTTCTCTTCCAATACCAATTATTCCTCCCGAACTTGAACTCTCTCCCAACCGCCTACTGCTCCATTTCATTTACTTTCATTATATTCATAGCTTCCTCCATTTCACTCGTGCCCTCGATTCGCTCAATCTCCGAATAATACCGCGAGATTATTTTGACTTGAAAGGAGATGATTTGCACCTTAGGAGGCCGGAGCGTAGCGAAAGCGCATAGTCTCAGATCTTTCTGTCTTGAGAAATAACTGCCATTACAGCGATTCTCGATGCAACCCCGATGCTTGATAAGATAGTCTTAAATTCAAGAGATTGGAAGGCTGCGCCACCAGCGTTTTGACAAAAGTCTTGAGACCTTTTGGGACACAAGAGAGTAGCAAAGAGGCGGAAAGGAAGGAAAAGCGGGGAGCGCCATGCGCACAAATATAGATCAAATGAGAGCACCGGCACCACAGGTAGCGACAACGAACTAGAGGCGCGGATGTGGCACCCCACACGAAGAGCCTGAAGCAGGGCATAGTAGGAAAGGACCGCCGTACACCCGGAGTGCATGCGCACGACGAGCGGGCAAGCGCGCAGCGTTGACCAAAGTATCAAAGGGACAGTGTTCCTACGCAAAGCCTCAAAGGAAAATTGAAAAGGAAAACAGAAAAAGCGAGTAGTGCGCGGTGGAGACAAAGCGGTTCGGAGAGAAACAGAGGAAGTAAGGGGAAAGGAAGGGGCGGGAAGCCATATGTCACGCATAAAAGGAAGGATGGAAACGAAGTTCCCAGAGGAAGATGAAGAGGCAGTGTGGATCCCAGCCCACAAGCGTCAAGTCATACAGAATGAGACACACGAATCAAAACGAAGGCCAAGGGTGCGCCTGGGAGATGAGAACCTGCGGGGTGTGAGGATCCAAACGACCCGTATGCGGTGGGGCGCGAAGACCGAGTGACCGGGGTAGGAGATGAAACAGGACACCTGTGCCGAAATGGGAGCGTGGACTGAAAGAAAAGCAAGGAAGGGGTCAGCCATGTGCGAAAGCGGCAAGCGGGAAACGGGCAAGCAAGGACGTACGTATCCGAATTGACCATACTTTGGACCTCGTGCTTCGTGAGCCGCAGAGGCAGGCTTTCATGACCCGCAGGGGTTCATGAACAGACGTACATAGATACAGACAAGACACGGACTCGAGGCGGCAGCGAAGAAAAGTGCGATAGATATCATAGGCATCAAGATCTGTGGTGAGCACGGACCAGGTACACCGATAATAGCAGCGAAGGGGTACAGTAGTGAGGGTTACTGGAGGATATAAACAAGCAATTATGACCAGCGTAGCGGGGGCCAGGAGACAAGAAGGGACGTAATTACCGGATTTGTGGAAGAGAAGAAGGGCGGGATTTCATAAGGAGGACGGGGACAGGATAAATGGATGGAGTGTGGGGAAGGGAAGGGAGAGGGAATGGGAAGTGGGGAGGAGGGAAAGCGGAGGAAATGAAAGGGAAGGCAACCCGAGCCCAGCTCCCGAGGGTGCGAAGCGCACCATCGACCACCAAGTGGAACGAGGGGTGCATCACACGAAGCCCCGCGCGCCGTCCAGGAGAATTCACGCCGGTGCGTATGCAACACGCGCGGTGCAAGGAGGGAGCCCAAACAAGTCCGCTGAGCGCAGACGCACTGGCGAAGGGAAACGAGTAACGGCGGCAGTCGATGCGGACGATGTTGCGCTTGGACAAGATCGGTCTCAGCCCTTGTTCAGCCGCATCGTCGAGAGCTACACAAGTGCTGTGACGCTGACGGTCGAGGCCACGGATACGGTTGCCTTCCGGAGACGCCACAAACAAGACATGTACTCACCCTCCGCGGCGTTTGTCTCCCACCTCAACACCTTGCCTCTTCGCCTTCATCGCCCTCATAATAGTCCGGGGCGCGGCTCTGGAACTTCTTGTGGAATTCAAGCGTGGAGTTGTCCTCCTTGTCCTCTTGCGGGACTAGAAGAGCTCATACACACCGGGGAGCTCCTTGGCCGGCCGAAGTATCTGTGCAGTGTGTTAGGTCCGACTCGTGCCCTGGAGGTATAAATAGAGGAAAGGGCGTGCAGCGGCTTAGTATGGCGAGACGGATGCACGGTCACGCTGAGCTAGCGCGTACCAGCCGCCAGGGCGCACGACGAGCTGAGTGCGCTTTCTTCGGGAATCACATGCCGCGCGAGCAAGCTGCTGCTCTCTTCTCGCACGGGTCGCGCATAGGAAAAATCATCCAGAATCGCAATGTTCCGGCGGCAATCTGGTACGGCCGGTGCCAGTTCTCGCGCAACTGCTTATTGACATCGTCGTTGAGGTTCCGAAGGTCATAGTTACCGAAAGAAAAAGAATTTCACGTCAGTCCGCTGGCAAGGGGAAGAGGCATAGAGAGAAGAACGCACCATCCGAGATCTTAGCGACCTTCCGTGAAATCTCACGCAACAGCTCGCGCGCCACCATTCGCACTTGCGCAAGCCCTTGCACGCGCCGGCCGTCAGTCGCCCGCGTGCCCAGCCTCAGCTCCGCCACATCAGTAAAACTACAGGTTCGTCTTGGGCATCTTTCATCTTGAGGAGTCATCTTTCATCTTGGGAAGGGCATCTTCCATCTTGGAGAGGCATCTTTCATCTTGGGGAAGACATTTTTGATCTTTGGTATTCCGTCTGTTCGGTTGCCATTTGACACAATGTCAACAAGACAATGAAAGATCACTTTCGTTTCCAAAGATGCAAAAGATGCAAAAGATACAAAAGATGGCACTTAGAGAAGAATTCAATATCACGAAAAGTACGCACATGTACACAACTAGAAGGCAACCTTGTGTAATGATGAACGTCAATCAACGCTATGAATGACGAAAACCGACTCTGTGTTAATTTAGGGGAAATATTTCCGGACATTCGGCAAATTTGACATCCCAAAAGTTTTGAGTTATGTGGGTTATTTCCTGCCATTTCTCTGGCTTTTCCAGACCTTCAATAACGATCTTCAATCGAGGTCACACTTCAGCATTTCTCTGTCATGATTCAAATACTTACCATACTTGGAAGAGGAGAAAGCTTCGCAATGAAGGGGAAATCAGTTACTTGGTAAGTATGTGCGGTGAGCAGGCGCAGATGCCAGCCATCTTGACAATCGGACTGGGACCAAAATTGTGTGAAGTCATTCAACTCCGAAGCTCCGATGCCGTTATAGTCTCGGCGATGCGTATCGGACCAATCGGGGCTCGACATGTGTACTTCGGTTCCACCGTTTCGTAACGCGCTGTCAATCTCTTCTCTTTCCGCCACCACCATCCTGTCTTTTCTCCCCTTCGTCTTCCTCCCTGCGTGCGCTTGCTCTGTGCTGTGGCTAATCTTTGCTCATCGGAGTTGCGACTCTGAGTTTCACCCTCTTTGTGAGTTGTTCTATCCGGCGACATGTCACTTCTCACGACGACGCAGACCGTTTCTTAGCACAGCGATTCAGCCACATGGGGTCGAAATTCCCGGACTGGTAGTACTAACAGAGGCGACTGGTCCTACTGTGTGTCACCAGCACGGCAGATGGACTATCAGACTATCTATTTCCACTTGCACGCCGACTGCCAGCATGCACAGTGTTTGGTCAAGTCAGCCTTTGATCCTGGCCCGTTTCGGACTGGTGAGTGGAATCCCAAGCATTCTTTGTAATGCTTCTGACTGACATATCTGAATAGACGGTTGATAGCGATACCTCGCTTGGTGACCCAATTCGAAGGTATGTTTGCGCTCCTTTTTTTACTATCCTTTTGCTGATCTGATGTGTTGAATTCAGACGCCTCGTAGGTTCGTCGTTGATACTTATGCCTTTGAAAGGAGACAAAGCTTGGTTGCCCAATCTGAAGGTATGACCGCGCTCCTTTTTTACTATCCTTTGCTGATTTGATGTGTTGTCGAATTCAGGTTCTTGGTAGGTTCTTCGTCATTGGTGCTTGTGCTGCTTTAAGGTGAGCACGATGTAGTGGGTGATTAGTACGGTAGACGTCTAGGATCAGTACAGTAGACAGTGTTGTACGGGAAACGGTGTTGTAATTTATTGGTAGTTGCAATATATCTATTTTTATTGCCAAGCACAAGTGAAATGTGAGCGTCTTGGGAGGTGTCTTGGGAGGTCTTGAGCTGACGAGTTAGGAAAGACTACCAACAGCTTGGTCAAGATGCTGCGCATCTTTGACATCTTGGCCAAGAGGGAACATCTTGGTAAGAAAATTGAACCTGCTTAGCCAAGATGGATCGTCTTGAGCAAAAATCCATCTTGGACATCTTTGACGTCTTGACCAAGATGCCTAAGATGCTAAAGACGAACTTGTAGTTTTACTGATGCACCTGCGCCTGGGCCTCGCGGAAGCGGTAACCTATTGACTCCGCTTTTGCTTGGTTGCGTGCTATGGTGGCGAAGTGAGTAGAAGGAGATAGTTAGAAGGTGGAGGTGAGGACGGGTCACGGGTGACTGATGTTACGGCGGTGATGGGAAACAACACGCAAACAAACAACCGCTCACGCCCAAAAAGGAAGGTGCTGTGATTCTACAAGAACCAATTCGAAAGAAGCAAGTCGCAGAGAAACCCTCGCTCTGCGGTTTTTTCAAGAACGGCTCAACCACTTACACAAATCCACTAAGATCAAGATACTGTAGTACTGTACTATTTTGTTCAATTCGGTGGTCACGCGTCACGCCCAATTTTTTTTATTGCGGCAATATTTTTTACTCAATTTATCGGAATTCTTTTAGATTTTGATTGTACTAAAATTTCAGGATTGGTGCCGAATTGATCGAAATTGTACAGTAATGTCGGAAATTTATAATTTCTATCACAAGGCTGCGGAATATGACGCACCAAACGTCACATTATTCATTCATATGGCCCTCCGGGCATCCCTGTGACCGCAAGGGAAAGAAATCAAGACAGGTTGGTATTGAACAAAAACAACTAGCAACCAAATACTATGAGATTAAAGGTGGCAAATAAAGAATCAAAGGTCGACATTTATTCATTGATAGTCCAATACCCTATGCAACAAAATCAATTGTAACCAAATCTGCAAAGCACGATGGAGAACTCACATGGGAGTCAAAGTCGAGACCAAAGCTATTCATATGCTGACGAAGGTGGGAACAAATCACTTCATTGAAGGCTCTGCTGAGTTTGGTTTCCATCAGAACCATGGAGGGCTCGGAGTGGTGTGAATGCCAGACAAGATCGTTCGAGATTTGCCTCAGGTCAATAATCATCCCGCAAATTGAGGGTGGCTTGAAAGGATTGGATTGGGAAAGAGATACGGGGCAACACCAAAGGTCGAATGCTTGCGCGAGTGGCCCGTCCCGATATGCAGGTCTAAAAACTTGGGTCGCATCCGTTAAATATTTCTATTGAAAATTAGAATTTTTGCTCAAGGGAAGGATTACAAAAGTGAAAATACCGGATCCAAATATTCCCATAATTTTGCGCGACCCACGGCGAATGACACAGAGTTGGTACGATTTCTAGTGCGTCCGACTCTGCCTTCTTCATAGACGCACGCAACTCAAAAGACAGCTGCGCATATTCATCAAGGGGCATTGAATGGAGAGACGGAACTGGGGGTGGAAGTTTGCGGTTCATCGCACGGGCATATCTTCTGGATTCAGCATGTTTCGTGCGGGGATCTAGAACAGGAAGTGCATTGCAATTTGAACAGGACGAGCCTCCACAGTGGCATATAGATGGTGAATATCCTGAATAACCGTTCCAGCTAGATATGGGAGACGGGGATAAGATAATTGACCAGGTCTCCGTCGAGCGTCTATACAGCTGCAATCATCTCCGTATTTGATAGCCCTTTGGCCCGCGGACGTCAGACAGTCGGCTGCACACCGCCTCTCCTCGTCCGATGTTCTTTTGCCTGTGTTGCCATTTTAGTGAATGAGTGATATGTGAATGAAATGCAATTACAACGACACTATGGTCCAAATTTCTTGACTGGAGAGCCATCAGTGTTAGTACAACCTTTGCGGCAGGTGGTGCTACCTGGGACAGCGTCAGAAAACATTGGTCAAGGGTTATTGTTGCCTCACTATGGTAATATTGGTTGCAGTCACAGCCAGGACCAAAGAGCACTCGATGGTGAATTCGGCACACTTTGGGGCGCCTCGGAGCGTAACCTAGATGAGAGGTAAGTCATTTGATTAATTTGTAAAGGAACAAAACTCACGCCGTGTTTTCAAGCATTGACAGTGAGGGCCAAATTTCACGGCCCGGCTTCTCCTTGGAAACGGTTCTCCGGGTACGATTGGTGGCATGGGATCCATGCATCCCTTCCGACATCGCAAGTCCATCGCCTTAGAGCAGGTGAAGGGAGAGAGCAAGGAGGGATCTTATTTGGCAACAAATTTGCAAAAGGTTCCAATAATGAAACACACCAACGGAAACATTCACGTCGCACATTGAATTGACAAAGAACAAACCTGCGTACCTCGTTCTAGAATAGAAGACGTCCTGCAGTATCGGTTATATCATGAAGAGTTCTTGTATGTTTTAGACGAGTGGCAACCTTGTTGACGCCATCCTTGTCCCTTAGCGTCTCGGATCCCCCGGTATTGTGTGTTTGTGAAGTATTGATGAAAAAGTTGAAATTCAATTCAAAATTGACATTGCGTCTTGACGCGATTTTCCCCTGAGTGAGAGGAGGATCCGAATGCGAGGTATTGTGTTCAATTAGACAAGGTGGTCCTTCCTTCTGAATTGTTCACCAACAGTGAAACCAGTTATCTGCATGGGAAAATTCAGTGAGCTACGGTGGAATGCCGAGAAACTATTGACCCGAGATGCCGATCATTAGCAATTGCCGAGCGGTGCCGATCCCGATACCTTCGCTCCTCGGCATTCGGATCAACTGGTTGGAATCCAATTTTATATCAGCGGCTTTTCGGCTTCCCTCGGCTGTGTTACATGTTCTTCCAGATTTCAAATTTGTCACAGGGCGATCACACAGATTGAGATTGACAGAATCCAATGTCGATTGACCTTGGCGGAACTTTGCTGCTCGTGCAAGTTGATTTCTCAGCTAGGTTTCTGCAATTGAGATGGCAATATGCTAATCCATAGAATTGATTGAAAGTTTGGTGAACTCAGAGAAGGGCAGCGGAATAGAATTGCAATGAAGGGCAATCAATATGACAACAATAATTAAAAGATGAAACAGACCACCGGAAATAATGCTTGCACCCCGAAAAAGGAAGGCAAAAAGCGCAATGATCTCATAAAGAGTTAGAAGCAGTGAAACAGGGAGTGGAGAGAAGATTATGAACCAGTGAGCTTGGGTCAAAGTGAAGGATCAAAGAAAAATTTTGAGGCCCCAGATGAATCAACGAATCTGGGCGGAATGGTCCGAAGTCAATTTGAAATAGAGTTGTCAAACGACTCAAATCATCGGCTGTCAACAACGATCGACGTTGTGAGGGAGCAGGAGTGCGAGGAGGAAATGAGGGAGTAGAAGTACGAAGGGGAAATTGCCATAGCTCAAAGAAATGTGGAAAGGAAATTGGAAGAGGAAGTAACCCCCATGAGAAGGAGGTGACGAACATCCGAGACCCAGAAATGATTGAAACAGCGTGACACGATGGCCTGTGCTTTGGAAGATATCTGTTACGACTGCCCAATGCAAAGCTAGCAGAGGAGCAGCCGGAACTCGGGAAATTTGTTCGCACTTACCTTGAATCTGAGCAGAAATTTGAGGGGAAAGCGGTATACAGGTACAGGTTCAGTTGGTTATGTTCTTTGAGTAAGCCCGCGGCACAAGCATTCAATTGTTTGTACTATAGCGTCCAACTGCCTCTTGCCTTTGCTTTTGAATTACCCACAAATTGGCAAGGGTCGAGTCCCCAACGCGTGCCAGTGCGGAAGCGAACAGCCTTGATGGTGGATTCAAAACTGGATCGAAATGAGCAAAAAGAAGGGGAATATGTCATTTAACTCGGTGAGGCAAATGAAGTACACTACCGATGTGGAATCAGTATGGTGGAACTACTTCTTGAGACTGTTCACACTCTACAAGAGAGCGTCCTTGATTTGTCCTTGATTCCTTGGTAGAAACTTTGGGTGACCGTGGGCCGCACAAAGTGTTGAATTTCGGCGAGTCCTCGAGTCGCACCGTGGTGGTAAGAAACAAGCAGCAAGCTCCTGTATCAAATAACATACATACTTATATCCTCAGAACTAGTACCGGCCCGGACGTTTGAACTATCTCTTTGACACAAAGAAGAGAATCCGAAAACGCGGCGAAATCCTAGGGTAAGATTGGGTGCTATTTGGGGCCGACGATGGCAGCGTCAAAAGTGACTTCGGTATTCCGATCAAACCTCGCCCATTATGACTGCATATCAGTCGCGATCAAGATTGGTAAGCCATGATCGAGCAGAGTGTCATAGAGCACAATTCGCATCAGGTCATAAGGCAAACTCTGCTTGGAGACCTGTAACCTATCGGTCACAGGAATTTTGAAAAAAAAACTTGAGGACCAGAAAAAAAAATTGCTCAAAACTCAGAATACCTTCATAATCGAGCGGGAATCGAGTGGAACGGGTACAGGATGCAACTTGCGGCCTGCGGCCGACTTGGCACAGTCACTATATTCGGCTCCATGATGTCCGACGATGACTTTCCTCTGCAACGGTGACTGCTCAGATCTCCAGCGACTTCGAGGAATGCCGCAGGTTCAACGATCCTATCGAAAATGATACCGGTCCTTTATGCGAGCAACAATTCATCCGAATTGGTCTGTTTCTGCACAACCACGCCACACGTCAATGCCTCGGCGCTATTCATCTTGGGCTCATTTCTGTGGGCAGACTGATGGCTGTACACCCTGAGGATCTTTTCCGATTTCTTTGGATTTTTTGTTCTACACTCCAAGGTGTACAGCCAAATAGGAAGGTGATGTGTCCGTCGCGAGCAACGGGTAAAGTCCGTGAAACGGCGACTGAATGAAACGTACGCGGGAGAGGATTGATGGATGGATGGGGAAGTAAAGGAAAATAGAGTAAGAAAATATGTAGCAAAGGAAGGTGGCTCAAAAAAACGGTAAGCGCCCGATTGGCGCGCGTCACAGTATACCCGGTGGCGCGGTCAACTACTGACGACTGTACTATTTCAACCGTCGTTTAACTACTATACGCATTGATAGCACTGTTGAAAGCTTCAACGAGCTGGGTTTTAATTGTCGTTGTTTGTGCTACCAGGTCGGTCTAGAAAGATAGTTCAGCTGACTGTTCATTTTAGGGCAAGCAAAGTCTTACTGGGACGGCAGCAATCATGGCATCCAAAAACCTAATTGTGGAGGCTTTGTAAGATTTGAGATCACTCAACACCAAAGCCTGGCCGCCCGGAATGTTTGTCTACATATGTGTATCAGTACAACTGGCGGGAAGATAGAGGAACAATATGCACCCATGATGGTGCTTGCGCACCCAGCGCCTCCAATATCTCCCGAAAGAACGAAGTGAGTGCGGCTGTCTCAGCAAGGATGGTTGTAGCATCCGTTTCATTCAGGGGTCCGGTTGCCTTTTGACCATCAATGGCTGAGGGAGAGGTCAAGGGAAGACCAATACCTTGACATCGTTAGCGCCGTTGTTCACCGTGGCGGTTAAGCCTTGTATATCCGCGTGAATGGCCTGCACAGAAGAACGTGAAAAACAGGCCGAAGGAAATGCTGGAGGAGATACCACAGCGCCAGTCAAGCCGGAAGCCGGGTAACCCCCGACGTCGTTGGACAATGTGGTTGCTCCAGCCCCGATGTTTTGAATGTCGGCTTCGACTTTGTGGACGGTCCTCTTGAGAGGGTTAGCAAGACTGGCCGCGACCAGACAGACCGAAAGCAGTAGGTGAGAGAGCTGAACCATGTTTCGACGGATGGGCTGTGGACTCTCACGAGTCATCGCCTTTTATACCGGATTGAACGCCGGATGACGTTCACGAGATACGGCTGCAGACACTGAAGTGCGGATGGCCGGTACTTTGGCCGCACCAAATGAATCCATGGGGATACACTAGTCCAGGAGTCGACGAGGAAGACAAACGTTTTCTTCTGTACAGTTCGAGCTGTCAGTCAGTCCGGGGCTTGAAAAGGTTCATTGTTGATGGGGTGGCACTTTGGCCGTACTAAATGAAAAAAAATTCATCCATCCACTAGTTCAAAAGTTGACCAGGATGACAAACGTTTGCTTCCGTTTAGTTCGAGCTGTGAGTCAGTCCGGCGTTTGAAAGGACCCGATGTTAATGGTGGCACTTTGGCCGCACCAAATGAAATTCATGGAGATATACTAGTCCAAGAGTTGACCTGGAGGACGAACGTTTGCTTCCGTGCAATTCGAGCTGTCAGTCAGTGCGGCACTTTGAGGAATCCACTCTTCGCATCGGCCCCGTCCCCGAAGAGTAATGACACCAGTTTCGCGGCTGTTTAGAAACGCTCGCCACAATGGGATTCCACCATGCGCATTGGGAGCTGCGATGTTGACTAGCTGCCAAAACAGGCTCTCGTCCCCCAAGTCTGCTGGAACTCCAGCGGACACCAAAGATATTCACATCGGCGCCATTCTCGATAAGTAGTCTGGCGATCTCCTCGTTCTCGGTGGTTAATGCCGCGTGCAGCGGGAAATCATAACATACCATCCAAGGACATTGACCAAGCGAATTTCTCCGACATTCCTCGGGGCCGTTGTTGAGATCGCCGCCTTTGACCTGCATTTTAGAGATTTCTGAATATTGGGACAAAGTAGAAGTAAGATTTTCCAAGCGGCGCTCATTTAGTAGCTCTGTCCAGCTTAGGACAAGGTGGAAAGGGACAGAGCAATTTAATGCCGAAAATTAATGAACCCCGATGTCATCGAACAAGAATAGACACCGTGACTCTCTGGAGCGGATTTCGGCATCGCGGCGTGATGAACTCAGTGCGACCGAGTACCAATAGACTTCTACTTATGGCCCGTTCGTTCTCCACACTGCGTTCTGAATCATTGATCAAGTTGGACGATTATTCGGTAGCCAGCTGCTGCCCCTATGAACAGTCAGGCCAACCCAAGTCAGGCATTAATTCCCTGATGTTTCGTCACGATGTCCTGCATTTCGACGTCACGGCGTGATGAACTGGATGCGACCGAGTACCAACAGACTCATATTCCCCGTTTGTTTTCCACGTGCGTCTGAGTCATTAATCAAATTGGCCAATTATTCGGTAGCCAGGTACTGCCCCTTATTAAAAATCAGGTCAACCCCAGTCGGGCTTTCATTCCCCAGTATTTCGTCAAGGTGTCTTGAACTACGACATCGCGGCGTAATGAACTCAATGCGATCCTGGGCCGTGATACTGAACAGAGACGGCTGTAGCACCTCCAATACGGTGGACTGAATCTGTTGTGATACCTCGTATATTAAGCAGATGCCTCGTATCACATTGCACCTGTGTGGAATCTTCCATTTTTCCGGGCTGGGTGAAAATGCCGCGACTGCCGCGGTACTGACGCGCACTGACGCCCATTGACGCGGCATTGGCGCGGCGGTAGCTGTGCTGTTGCCGCGGCACGGGGGTGAAGTGCCGCGCCGCCTCTATCTCGTTCTACACTCTTTATGTTATCCGAACTCGGGTTTTTTCAGCTTTTGAACTCTAAATACATCGTTTGGATCATTCAAATCATAAGAAATACCTCGCAATCTGTATGGCAAAACCTATCCCAATGTGGACTAAAACATGACTAGACCGTGGTTTTCAGCAAGGGATGGTGGCCAATTGGGTCCGGATTAATCTGGGCGCATTGTATTTTGAGGAGAAACAATTCAGGTTTGTGTCTCATCCACTAATCGTTCAGGGAATCCATGGACACTGTGGCTTGGTTGCAATTACTCAAAACGCGCGTATTGGCAATTGCACACTCTTGCAGCTGGTTTTTGGCTGAATCCTTAGCGCCTTACCAGCCATTAAGTATATGTAGGTCTCGTATGATAGAACCTATCCTCAAAGAGCAAGATGTCTGATACGCCACGCAGGGATTTTTCAAGCACTCACACATCCTTAATGGATGAGTTGGAATTACAAAGCTTGACCATGCAAGTGTTAGAATTTAAAACTGGTTTGTAATTTTGGTGCCATGGCTTTCTGATATTTGGACTGGAACTTTAAGGTGAATTAACTTGTCCGGCAGTTACCCTGAAGCAATGCGCCACACGAACGTCTCGATAAATCTACCAAACTAACGCAGTCTATTCTGAGTCAGTTGACGCATTGACACGAGGGAAGAGGGTAATAATGACAAAGACCACACTTTCAATGGACTGAAATGTTCAACCCCAAAAGAATCACCCCAAACACCAAGCTGAAAGGTAAATGCTTCTGCCGTATCTCTGAACTGTCAGATTATGGGTGTAAATACAAATCCAACCGTGAGAATCGGGCAGTGGCTGCCCTGTTGCCGCGGCGTGAAGGTGAGTGCAGCGCAGTCTCTCGTTCTTTCCATGAACATTGATCGCCCCCCAATTGCCCTTTATAAACTTTTGACATTCCATACACATAGTTTGGGTCCCAAAATCTTTTCCAAATACTCCTCAATTGACGTGCTCACAGCTGCCCTCATCTTTGACTAAACACTCGTCACCCGCTCGATTTCAGCTCTGAAGATGGCCCGAATTGCGGGGCAGACATTGTTTCTTGGGCCAGGAGATTTTGCCGCCAAGTGCCGCCAAGTGCCGCCACTGCCGCCACTGGCGGCAATTAGGCGGCAGTTCTGAAGGTTACTCAGCAATGAGGGGGAAATGAGAGGGCAGCAGGAGGTACAACATATGTGACCCATGTGCAGCACCATTAGAATTACATATACTGCTAAATTTAAGATGTTTTGGCAGCTCAAAGTCCATTTTTGGTCGGTATATTGGCGGCAGTTGGCGGCAGTTTGCATTTTTCTTGGCGGCAGTGGCGGTAGTGGCGGCAACTATGGGCGGTAAAGTGGCGGCAGTATGGCGTCAATGTGGCGGCAGATGTGTTTGCTTGGCGGTACTATGGCGGCACTCTGGCGGCAATCTGGCGGCAGTTAGAAGTGTGACTTGGCGGCGGTGTGACATACTGGCGGCACTTTGGCGGCAGTTTTTTTTTGGCGGCAATGTATCGTGAAATTTATATTTTGAGATGTCCATTGTAGCGGATAGTTCCAATGACATACAATATGGTCCTGAAGGACATTCCGCGTGATTCTATGTGCCAATTGAGATATATCAAATATAGTGATTCGTCAGGATACTCTTTCCACTCGGTCGCTACCATTGTGTTCGCTTTCCAAAAGCCCCCTTGAGCCTGAAAGCTGGCGGAAACTCTACGAAAACAAAATCGTTTTCCGCTCAGTATTTTCTTGTGGTTTAAGAAAGCGGCAGGGGGCGGCAGCACCAATCAATCACATCACAAATAGTATGTGAGACTCAGTATCAGGGGCTTCTCCTGCTTGCCGCCATGACCGACCTCACATATATCGCTTTGATTGTATGCCTCCTTGCCAGTAATGTCGGCAGACTCTGGCAGCTGCTCTCCTGGATCCGAAGTCTGCTCCGCCGTCCTCTTGAGCCACAGCTCATCCCATACTTTGATGAACAAGGTGAGAATATTTTCAGTGTCTACTCTGATGCACGTCAGTCAACACTTCTATGGCAGGAAATTTGATTGGACTAGTGAGAGTTCCGGTGGGGTTCAACGAGCGCAATGCACGGTTGCCGGCCTACACTCACCCTAGGGATCAAGCTCTGGATACAAATATTTCCGTCGCACGGAGGTCCGGCGCAGAATACTCTGATCATGAAACTAAATCACTGCCCCGTGGTGAGTTCCAGTCAGTATAACTCCGGGAAGAACTTGATTTTTGACACTTGCAGTCGCTTCCGATTCCACCGAAGGAAAATTGGATTCAGCAGGGTGGAACTGCTGGCCAGACGGCAATTTCGAGCGCATGTTTGACTGGGATGAGATGTTCAAGACACATGGACTTGCCACCAACTGGGTGATTGAGACTCTGGGGCATAGAGGGTCTCGTCTTTCTCTCACATGGCAAAAGGGGCATGAGACACGCCATCGCTGCCTCGGAGCAATTACCTGCCACGACCGAAACTGCAAAATGAGCCTGGAGCCGTCTTCACGAGCCATTGACCGCCATCGGCAAATTGAACACGAATGCGCAGTTTGCGGCGAGAGTCTTGGACACCAAGCATGTGGTGTCGAGTCCTCCCTATTTCGTTTTCAACGCGGAGGCTATTTCATTCATCGGGGCTTTCATAATCACCTAAAATTCACACATTCCTCAATCTCACAACCCGACGGGTCCCTTGTGTTTGTGGAATACAATGCCAAGTATACAATATCTGAGGTCAGTTCTCATCGTCTTTCTGACACCTGGTCAAGGACTAATGGCCGTCACATTCAGGAGCCTGCTCCCGACGCATCTGGGGATGAGGAAACCAGTGATCACGAAGAATGGCTGGGGATTGGATCTCAGACTGACTGGCCTGGTATCAGATCAACATCGAAAGGTTCGGTTCACAAAATCAGTTTCACAGCTGCTCATGAAGAACCAACAGAGCAGAGCACAAATAGTGAAGATTCCTTCGACGCCGACGTTCAACAGCAAAGCGCAAAATCCGAGATAAGCTTGGAGGCCGCAGAGTCTCAAGATTCTGGTGAGTCATGTTGTGGCCTCTTTCGACACTGGTCAACTCTCAAAAAGAATTTGTGTTTGAGAATCTGTCCAACACTGATGAATTGGAGGACCGGTTCGATTTTCCCATGGAGTCATGAGTCTGTGTCCATAGAGTACTTACCTTGCAAACACTGTAGCAATGTGATTGGCACGTTTAATGTGTCCGTGGTTTAAATTTTGGAGCCTGTGCTCATCGGCCAAAATACTCATTCTCTTATAGGAACTAAGTATACATTTTGGACGAACAATTTGAGTTTCCCCCGGAGAAATGAATCTGTGAGAGGGCACAAAATCAAATTTAAACACTCCGGCAACTATTTCCTATTCAATATGCTGTAGGACTGCGATTGGCGTGTTCAGTGTGCGTGGTCTGCGATCTTGTAGCTCGACGATTAGCTTGTTCTGAATATGCATGTCCGGCCCCTCCCCCGGTTTCTTGAAGATATTCTCAGGATATAACAACCTGATGACCACATTAGCCCTCTCAGCTATAGTCCTCTTTATTTTCAGCAGTTAAAAGGGACGGTATCCTTAGATCAGACTGGGAAGGATATTCATACATGCTGAAATCATAAATCAGTGAATAACACAGTGGATTGGACACCCCTGCTTAGTTTCAAAGTCGCCTAAATTCCCTCTGGGATCCTGCAGTGTGAGGATTTTTTTTTGGGAATTTTTCTTCTCATCGTTACCAGCAGAGCCGTGTTGAAAGGCATTGCAAAAATCGAGTCACATGTCATTTGATGGGCAACCGTGGCTGTGTGTTGCCCATCAAATCGGCAACCCCTGTCTGTTTCTCGCCGCTTTCCTCATACTCTGTCCTCCTTGGTAAACCAAGGACACACGGTGTTCACTGGACTGCAGAAACTCACTTTATCTCCCTGATTCCGTGCAAAGACGGCTTTATTACACCGTATAATAAGCCCCAATTAGTCTCAGGCCGCGTGGTGACTCATTGCTTGCAGTGACTCCTTGACATTCTGTTTGGCTGCTCCTGGGACTTTGTCCTCGAGGTACACAATGCTGGTGAGCTTATTCTGTACCATATGCTCTTTTTTCATTGATTGATTCTTTTCAGGACCGAATCAAACGCACACTCAGTGAGCTTTTCGGGCCATCTCGCTCTCAGTATGACACCGAACTCCCCATTTGTAATTACCATTCCGAATCCAAGATTGTGACCACTCACATTTCAAAAGTGGAACTTCGAGACTTACCTTTTACGGCTGTTCCATTATTTGATAAGGGAGGAGACGTCACCGCATTTGTTCCTTTGGCGAGGAGGGAAGGCATGCAAATCCAAAACCCACTCCGTATATATTTCCACATTCTTCCAGGCTCAACACTGAACTATTTTATGCAGGCCATACTCGTCGGAATCAATCCCTCCCCACAAACGCAAAATCTGCCCTCCGGCACCATCCATATCGTCGTCCCCTGAATAAAGCACACTCCCCGCTTATTTCTCAACCGCGCAAAAGGAAGTCACCCGCTTCCAAAACCTCGGTTTCCCGTCCATCCCAAACTGCATTCGAATGGGACGGGTGGCCAGATGGAGATTTCACTGCCGTTTATCCAATGGACTTTGTCCAGGGTACTGACAACCTGCGCGTTCACTGGGCCTCCTCAACGTTAGGAGGGAGGCACGGTGGTTCTGCAGAGGCGGAGAATTGGGAGAATGGGAAGCTCACACGCCGGCAATGCCAGGGAATCATCGAATGCGACAATGAACACTGCACCCTTGTTATTCGCCCTCAAACGCGCCTTGCTGGCATTCGGACTCAGCTGTCAAAAAGATGTCCGTGTGGTGCGGAATTGCACCATGACACCTGCAGTGTTCTCTCCACACTGCACACGTTTGGAGGCGGAGTCCGATACCACAACGGCGGTACACATCTCCATTCTCGGCCCACCGTTCGCCTCCATATGCTACGAGAGGAAAAGTCGAAGCTGGCCGAGATTGTGACTGAGCATCCGAAAACCGCACCTCTTCGACTCGTTGTTGGGCACTCTGTCTCCAAAATCTCACCGGTGCTGATGAACGCAGATCGCGTCAAGTACGAGCGTCGGAAGATCCTGCAGGGCCCAGGGACCTATGGCGGCGAGAACTTCTTGAAGGAGTACGCCAAATTCGAGGCATCCAACCCCGGGTTTATTCGCACATCGCAGTTCGGTGTGGTGGCGGCAATAGTCATGCAGACGTCTTTCATGTCTTCCCGTCTACTCAAGGCTGCGGTGAACCGGGAGGCAGTGAATGGGATTGTCTCAGACGGTGCCCATCGATTCTGGGCAGAACGAAATTCGATTCTGTTCATCAGCTCAACTTACGAACCTACACAGTTGCAATGCTGGGTTCCGGGGCTTATAAGCTTCCTGAACGGAAGCAGTGCGGAGCACTTTCGCATCCATTTCTTCGAGCTCTTCCGCGGCATTGCGGACGAATGCAATAGACCTTCCATCGAACTCAATGACGAGCTTCTGGCAAACGTGCGTCACTCTTCAAGTTGACTCCGAAGATGATACTGAACTTCTGCACGCACAGGTTATGGACTTTAGCGCGGCCCAGCGAGCAGGATTTATTCTGGCCTTTATCGATTTCTGGGTCGACCGGGCTCCCGATGAGCGCAGCATAGAAGAGCTACAAGCAAGGTCGGAGCAACTCCTGAAAGGGTGCGCTCAGCGTTTCCGTAGCCAGGTCACCCGAGTCAAAAAGATCAGTGGGGTTGTGCATCCGTCACAAATCGATGTCTTCGAGAACTATGCGCGGCAGCTCCTTCATTGCGAAAGCGTGGATGATTTCAACTCCTGTGCCACCAAATTTATCGCCGACTTCCCGAAGGCCGAGAAATGGATCAAATGGTGGATGCTTCCCGCCCATGCATCCATGCTCTTTCCAGCTCTGCGTAAAATGACGCCTGAGCTGTGGGATTCCATACCGGATACCTCGAATGCAGAGGAGGCAATGCACTGGAAGCTCTACGCTGCTGTGGAAAATTCACACGGCGTTCTTGCGGGTTTGCGCGCACTTGCAAAATTTGCCGATTACTGTGAATCCCAATTCAAGGCTAAAAAACGTGAGCAACCTCTCTCTTTCCTTTAAACCCAGACCTATTGCTAATGTCCCTCAGAGGGGGTCAAAATACATTACGGGACAGACCGTCAATACTGGAAGACAACTGCCAACCTTCATGGCCGCACAAAATTCTCCCGACAACTGGACAATCGCCGCCCGGGCAAGCGGGATGGCCGACCGCCAGATACCGGGAAAGCATTGCTTGGATCTCGGCCGCGAAAGCCGCATCAGGCCCAATATGAAAAATGCTACCGGTGGAAAGATAACTCCTGTTGGCTTGACAGTGGGCTGACTGCTATATATTCGGCCGCATCTCGGGACTTTAACGAAACGATGGTGCCGATGCTTTCCGGAGTGGCCGAGGATCATCCTATACGCCACCTGCAACAGATGATTTACGGCCGCCTCAATCTTCCTGACTTATCTACGTATGAACCTGGCGGCTCAAAGGAACTCGAGCGCCAACGGGACACCTTCCGTCAATTTCTTACCAGCCATGAAATGACAACCGAATCGAGGAGCATGAGTGCGTGGGGGACATCCTTCGTGAGTCTGCACTTTAATTGCCTTAATTTCAGTGGCTTACTTTATCGTGAAAGCAATGGCTTGTGGATATTACGGCCCATCTTCGCAAGAAACATGGTCCAATAACTGTTGAAATGGAACGTGCACTATCGTACTTTCGCATCATCGGCGTTACCTTGCGAAAGTGCTCCGGTCAAGCAGACGGGGAACACTACCAACTGAACAGCATACGGTACCGCACTTCCTGGAGCCTCACCAGCGATGATTGTGGAAAATACGGTGGTGACATGAGCAAGTGGTTCCGTGATTTGATTGGCGTGAACACGCTTACACCACTTGGCCAATGTTGGCGCGGGATGGAAGGAGAAAGCTGGTGCAGTGGTCAGCCTGGGGTGTACGACATCTTTTTGAACATCCCGGTCGTTCTGATTGTCCATGTGGACATCCCGGAACCAGTTGCAGGAGAGGCTCCGAAAAACATCTGGGGCATTCCCAAGTCCCTTTCCCCGTATCCCAAAGATTCGGCCGCCATCTCCCGTGGAGTCAGATACACCATCGCGAGTCATGTGTACTCTAGCTCGACAGCATCCCACTTCATCGTGCGGTACTGCTCGTTTCAAGGAGGCAAGACCCGCATCTTTGACTATGACGACAGGAAACACGAAGGACATGCAATTCTCCATCCTGCAACCACTCTTAACGGTGTTCTCACCGGCCCCAGCGACGGTCTCAAGGACCTTCCCCAGGGCTATCAACTCCAAAAAATTGTGTATCATCTCGATGGCGGTGAAGAGGCTCAGAAGTACTTTCGCCAGGAGCAGATTACATGTGCCCGTGGGCTAGGGCTGCACTTTGGAGTCAATCCAGATAGCAAGACGGGGATCCCATCGTCTAGGGAGCTCCGATTGCGTCATATCCAGTCTGTCACGGGCTTGGAACGATTTTGGCTATCACCAACTGCAACAGCACTTGACTATACCATCGTCCCGCCGGAGAAATCTGCACGGCGGACGGCTAGCCCTCAAAAGAAACTGGTGGTTCCCACGAAAGTACTGCCGATTCCAGCTCAGGCGCGGCGACTCAGTACCAGCAGCTCTGCTAGCAGCCAGTCGACAAGTTCTGGTACTCCAAGCCCGATAAATTGCCACGGTTGCGGCGAAGTGTCGGACGGTGACAGTGACCCACACCAAGTGCAGTGTTCCCGCTGCAAATTTTGGTCTCATTTTAGGTGCCAGTCAGAAGATGTTGACTGGAGCAACTCCGACGTAATTTTCACCTGCCAAGGATGCAAGTCAAGAACACCGGATCAACTGTTCGTCTAACTTCCTTCATTAAATTCCCTTCACTAAGGCACTTCAACAGGTTCTTCCCTCGAGAAATTGTCATGCTTCCGGATCCTCAAGTGGAAGAATGGCAAGCTGAGGGTGTACTATGGTATCCTGCTCGGTTTGTCAGAGATAATCAAAAGGCTCGGGATCCCACAAAGCAGTTTGACTTCCGGTTTTTCGAGGGCATCCAATGGCCTGGAGCGCAAGACGACGGCTTCGCACCACCCTCATTAGTTCACCGAGACAAAACTTTCTGCGAGGATATCTCAAAGATTCTGTTGAAACCGAACCAGGTGAGTAGGCGCAGTCTATGATATTCAATCATATTCAATTATGAACGTAGATTGGGAACATTCGTATCGCCGCCAACTCCACATCTGATCCACCGGATAGTCATCCGCTTGTGAAGATTTTCGACGCCGCAGTTACTCCCTTGGCTAAACTCCTGCTTTCCTGGCCCGGAGACCATCCAGTTATCAACGCATTTAACTTGTACACGGCGGCTCACTCCGAAACGCATATAAAGCCGTCCAGCTGGCTTCCAGAATTTTTCAGGCATCCTGAAGCCGAGTTGGCTCCGCTGTTTCGACCACCCTATGCAAAGCTCTGGGACAGCGTTGACTTGGTTTCGCTCCCAGACGAAGAGCGCAGCCGGCGTATCGCGAATGTGGCGCGACCAATACTCCAGCTTTTGGCCATCCAACACGAGCTCGAGGAGCCGTTCAATCTGAATGGCGACTTGTTTGAGGATATTGTGGAGGACGAGATCCTACGGTGCCGGTGGGAGCACGAGGAATGCCTCCGAGCCATGTTTTTCGCCATCAAGCCCAGACAGCTGACTCACAAGAGGCATTGGGATAAGAAGGCTTTCGGCGAGACTCTGCGCGACTTCTGGAATTCTCACTCCATCTTTGACCCCACATTCCGACCAATTACCTATCTCCGTCTTGTTCCACGGGAGAGCCGACGTCCAGCAATTGGGATCGACACTCGCACCAAGTCTCCGGTGGAAGCCCAATTAACAGGGACCATTCGCACCCGAGACAACGAAGACAGCGACAATGAGAATCCCGGCCGTCCTTTGAAACGACGCACAATGCTGCCGGTGCACGGAAGGCAGCTTCGATCGCGGGATAAAAAGCCGCGCAAAGAGCGCAAGATGTCTCCGAAGGGTAAGGTGGTGGCAAAAGGACCAGGGTGGGTTATGCTTGAGATGGATGAGTCGGGGTAAACTGTAGGCAAATACTTAGTAGGCAGCTGTTTTATTTGATAACCTCAAAGTGTGGTCAAAGAACAAGGTTGAACAGTGGGATTGATTACAATGGCGCCTCAAATTGGCGGCAGTTTGGCGGCAGTTGTGTGACAGGGCGGCAGTGTGACCAAAACTGCCGCCAAACATAGCGGCAGTCGGCGGCAATTTGGCGGCAGTGTGGCGGTAACATGGCGGCCATGGCGGCACTTGGCGGCACTTTCACCGTGCCCTTGTTTCTTCAGTGGAAATATCCGTAGAAGACCATCTACTCTATGACAGGGTTTTGGAGCAGTGAGCTCGGGTTCTAGGGCACTGGAGGGATGGCCTCGCAGCTGTATTAATGTGGGGCTGCCGAGTCCTTTGCGGCGACAAATTCAGAGTCCAAAAGAGATATTGACCCAGGAAATTTGGACAGAAACTTTAGGTAACCTCCGCGGCCGGTTTCAGTCTATTCAAAGGCTATTGCACTGGATAATGTGGTACATTCAATCCCTAACCTTACTGTTGATCTTTTCCTGTACTGTATAAGCTAGCAAGTGAGCTAACGTAAGGCATAGGAGAGGCGGGTTGCTGGTAAGAAGCGTTAGCGTTGGTTAAAGATCAAATAGAGGGAAGGGAAGTCAAAGCGAGGAAGGAGGAGAGTGGGAGGGAGGGAAAGAGGCGGGAGAGGAGCGCGAAGGTAAGGGTGTGATAAGGAATAGAGGGAAGGAAGAGAGGGCATGGGGCGAAGGCGAGGAGGTGGGGGAGTATGAGTTCCGGAGGAAGGGGAACAGGTGCGATCGAGGAGGAGAGGGGAGGGCGGAGAATAATCAGGAAGGGAGGGTGTCGAAGCACGACATCCATGAAAAAAAAAACTATTCACCTGGATTGCATGACGCCGTGCACGCGGAGAGGGTCGTCATGCCGAACTGGTGCCCGGCGGAGGAGCCGTCGAAGCCGCCGGACCAGGTGTTGGTCACAGGAGAGGCGAAGAGCGGGTCGACCTCTGTCCAGTCCAGGGGCGGACGCCGGGTTTGCAGTTCTCGGAGTCGACCTCGGAACTGGGATAGAAGTGAGCGGTGCGATGGGGAGAGGGACGAAGACCAGAAAAGGAAGAAAAGACAGGAGATGCGCATGCTGTCTTCCCTCACGGAGAGTGAAGGCATATACGCCCGACGACGAATCTGCACCATCCTCGAGGACGCCACCCACCCACCGTCCGTGCCATCCTCTCTCGATCGCGACCCAACACTTCTCCTCGATCTCGGTGCTGGTGCTGGTGCGTCCTCGCACCTCGCCTGCACGACCTCCGAAGCCGCACTATGCCCGCGGCGCGGCACTACGCTACAACGCGTGGCGACGCGAGCTCGAGGCCATACCACACCGAGAGCAGACATCGCCCATCCAACCATACCCTTGGAAGGCACCCGCCCGCGAGACACGCACACGCTTGTCCATGGCGCGGCGCTCCTCTGCACTCTGTTCTCGAGCCCACACCACCAGCAGTACACGTGCCACTCCGATGCCGTCCACACGAGCACGAGCACGCCACACGAGCACACCGCGCGGCCTCGACACCCCCACAGTATGTCGTCTTCGGAAACGAAAAAGGAGCGCCGCGTGACCACCACCGCGAGTGCACACGACGCAGTCCCTACCGCCATAACACGACGCGACGCGAGCAACACGCCCCGCCGCCCACCACTCCCACGCAAGGTCTACCCCATCCGCGGCGTAGCTCGCTCACACGCGCGCCCTCTCCCTCGTTCCGGCCGTGTCGTGGCCCGCACAGAGTCTCGACGCCATGGGGCACGACATCCATCCATCCACTCCTTCCCACACCCACGGCCACTCGGTGTGCCGCCCGCTCCCCTCCCAAAATGCGCCGAACGCGCATCCATCCCAACGCCAAAGACCCCCACACGAATCGAAGAAAACGGCGCGAGGAGGACGCGAGATTCGAAACAATAGAAAAAGCCGCACAAGCAAAAAGTCGATAACAAAAAGAATCGAATGCAGAGAACAGCAGGAGGAAACGAAGAAGAGGCACGCACAAAGACGCCACTTCTCAAACTCACTGTTGTACGTCGAGGTCGGCGCGTTTGGGCACCATTTAGGACGAGATTCCAAAAGGTAAAACAAAAGAGTGAAGAGCGGAAGGTTGCCGAGAAAGCGGGCGGGTAGCCGGACGCGAAAGACGACGTTAACCGGACTCGGGGCAGCGGCTCAGCACGCCAACGAAGCCGCCTCCTCGCCAGGCGTGATGCCTCGGCCACGGGCCAGGGGAAAGACGATGACAGGGAAGCCACTCGCCAATTGTTTAGCCCAAACAAGTCGATACTTGTCGCCCCAGTTCCTTGTCCACTTGGATCACAGCTGAGATATCGGGAGTGGAGATGTCGTCGATGTCTGCGTAGCTCACGAGCAGGCTGGATTAGATAGACGTCCGGCACGGCGTCAGCATTCGTGCGTCGAATAGGAGAAAAGGGACGTGGAAACACGGTGAGACACGAGTGAGAAGGAGACAAGGGAGAGCGGGAGCACGGAAAGCAGGGTAAGGAGACAGTAGGAGACGCACCCTGGGTCTGATACGGAATCCCTTTGGTCGATCCTTCCTGGTCAAGCAGATTCATGCTCCACGTCGGCGGTGACCTTGTCGGTGCCGCGTCGTCGAGCGGTTAAGCACCCAGAGTAGCGTGTTACTGGTGAGCGTTCCTCGAGGTCAGTGATACGTATGGCTCGTGAGCAAAGAGATGCGACCCGATCAAATAACACAGCCACATTGTTGGCCGTGATGCGGCACCTCGAGTTCAAATTCCAGTGCATCCATTCCCCATACTCGAGAACTTGATATAGATTTGTAGCGTGAATACTTGATCAGTTTCGGACTCTTGATCAGTTTCGGACTCTGTCCGAGCGATCGCATATATGAATTCTCGATATTCCCTACATTTTACATCACTTCACCCGGCTCGTTCAAAGTCACTGGCAATTGACTTCCAAGTCTGTGTCAGCCATTTCAGTAGCACTGAGAGCTTTATCTCTCCGGTTCATCCAAAATTTATGAAAGTATCCATGGCGAGATTAACATCCCGAAGAATCTCTTTCCTAGCCCATTGCCGAAGAGGCGTCAATTAAAGAGTGGTGGGAAATTGTGTTCAAAAAATTGCCGGGACACGCAGTATGGTACGTGATTCAACTCAGAGATGCCAGCCTCGAGAGTGAGGTAAGAGTAAGCTGAACTGAATCAGAAGCCGATGAAAGGCTAGTAGATGGTTGACCTGTGCAGCGCTAAATCCAAGAGCGTACACTAAACCAAAATAATCTTCTTGTCCTTGTTGTGTTAGGGGGTTCGCGCCGAAGTATACGGCAAATGCGAATTCAGATAAAGCAAGTTTTGTGAGTGTGTGTTGCAAAAGGTCTGTAAGGGCAACCTCAGCTCGGCGCGGGAGCGCGGGAGACTAGCGGGAGAATCCGAAGTAACTCAATGGACAGTACTAAATACAGGTTTCTAGAATACGCACCTAGCGGGAGAATCCGAAGAGAAGAAAGGATAAGGATTCCCACGCTAGGCGAGGTTTTTGTAGGTACTAGCCAGTAGCACGTGTCCGGATCGATCGGCAGTGGTCTCGAGCTTGATCGCATGGCACGTGCCAGTGAGAGCGACCGGACGCGGGGGGTCGGGGGGGGACGGAGTCCGGAGGGACGGAGGACGACGTTCCAGATGGAGGCGTAGGCTGGGGCATAGGACCGAAGGCCGGATGGTCGGGCGAGGACGGATGGACGGACGAGGCCGGACGAAGGATCGGACGAGGAAGTGGGGCGGTGCGATGGGCCGAAGCCGGACAGACGGACGGACGGATGGACGGGTGGTTCCCCTGACATCACCCCCCCTTGGAATGCGGTGTCTCGACGCATGAATCGGACATGGGCGTCGCGCCTCCGGAACGAGAGCAAGTCGAAAGCGGCCGAGGCTATCTGGCGCGGGGCGTTAGGGTAGCGGCGATAATAGGCATCAATGGCGTCTTGGGCGAAGACGTCGGAGTGCTTTACCCATTTATTGTGTTCCGGGCCGTAGCCTTTCCACCGCACCATGTACCAGAGGCTGCCATAACGGACCTTCGCTTCTAGGATCTCTTCGACTTCCCATTGAACGTCGTGGTCCGTCTGAAGGACGGGCGGGGGTTCGTCGTTCCGGGGGCGTCCGGGGAACGGATCCGGTTCCGCGAGCTGGAGTTTCACCACCGGGAAGACCGGGTGGAGCTGGGAGTACCGGGGGGGGAGCTCGAGTTTGTACGCCCCCTTTCCGACGACCTTCGCGACTTTGAAGGGGCCGAGGCGTTTGTCCGCAAATTTGACGGACGGACGGGTCGTACGGATATCGGAGGTGTCCAGCCAGACTCGGTCGCCTACCTTGATCTCTGGGGCGGGTGTGCGCCTTCGATCATAGTACAGCTTGAACTCGTCCTTGGCCTTCACGAGCGCGGCTTTGGCTTCCGAAACTCCGGACACGATCCGGTCTCGGAACTCGTTCGCGGACTCCACGTTCGAGCGTAGTCCGTTGGGCTCGAACCCCATCCGGGGGAGCCTTCCGGTGTCCGTCATAAACGGGACTTGCTGCGTCGAGGAGTGGACGTGGTTGTTGTACGCGAACTCCGCGGCCGGGAGAAGCTCATCCCAGTCGTCTTGTTTGTAGTTCGTGAAGATCCAGACGAACTGCTCGAGTTCCTGATTGACGCGTTCGGTCTGGCCGTCGGTCTGCGGGTGGTAGGCGGTGGAGGTCGCTGGTTCTACCCCGATGAGGCGCCACAGTTCCGTGGTGAACTCCGCGACGAACTGCGGCCCGCGGTCGGAGATATATTTCCGGGGGGTTCCGTGGTGCCTCCAGACGTTCCGGTAATAGAGCCGAGCGGCTCCGACCGCGCCAAGGCCGGTGTGGCACTCGTTGAAATGGGCCCGCTTACCCAGGACGTCGACCACGACCATAACGGCGTCAAAGCCGTGCGCGTCCGGGAGCTCGACGATGAAGTCCACCGAGACGGTGTCCCAGCGTTCTTCCGGAATCTCGGTCGGGTGGAGCTCTCCGTGGGGTAACTTCCGGAGTGCCTTCGTCCGGTTGCACGGGTCGCAGGTTCGGACATATTGGCCGACGTGACGGGACAGCTGGGGCCACCAGTAATTCCGGGAGATGAGCTCGAGGGTTTTGAAGCGTCCGGCGTGTCCGGCGACCCGGGTGTCGTGGTGCAGGGTGATGATCCGGCGTCGGAGGTCCTTATTCCGCGGTACGACGATCTTACCGCGGTAGTAAAGGAGCCCTTCTGCGACACGCCACTCGGACGACCGGGGGGGGCGGACGTTCCGGTTCTTGAGGAGCTCTCGTGCGACAAGCGCGACGGGGTCCTCAAGGTCCGGTTCACCCGCGAAGGCCTCCTGGACGTCACGAAGGAGGGGGACTTCGGGTCCGGCTACCACGATGCCTTCTAGCGCGCGGACGTGGAACAAGTCTGGGCGAAGAAGGGTAACGTCCGTGTTGTCCGAGCCTACCCCGTGGTCCGGGCGACGTGACAGCGCGTCCGGACGGCCCATGAGGCGTCCGGGCTGGTGGTGGAGCGCCAAGTCAAACCGGGACAGGTACAAGGACCACCGCGCCTGCCTCCGGTTCAAGTTCTGTGCCTTCCGGAAGTACTCCAGGTTTTTGTGATCCGTCCAGATCTCGACCGGATGCTGCGTACCTTCGAGGAAGTGCCGCCACTCCTCTAGGGCTCGGATGATCGCGAGCATCTCTTTGTCGTGGATCTCGTAGTTGCGCTGGACGTCACTCAGACTTTTGGAGTAGAACGCGACCGGGTGCCACTTTCCGTTCGCGTCTGGCTGGGACAGGACGGCCCCGGTAGCGTAGTCGGAGCTGTCCGCCTCGACCCGGTACGGACGCGTCTCGTCGGGTAGGACCAAGACGGGCTCCGCGGTCATCGCGTCCTTGAGGGCTTGGAAGGCGGCGGCCGCGGCAGCGGTCCAGGTCCAAGCGACGCTCTTCTTTGTGAGGTCGAAGAGGGGCCGCGCGATGTCCGAGAACGCCCGGATGAACCTCCAGTAGAAGTTCGTGAAGCCAAGGAACTGCTGCACGTCCTTCTTGTTCTCCGGAGCAGGCCAGGCGGCGACTCCGGCGACCTTGACCAGGTCCATCTCGACGTGGTTGTGCGAGATGATGACGCCGAGGTACTCGATCAACGACTTCTCGAACTCGCACTTCTCCGGCCGGAGGTAAAGCTTGTGCGCCCGGAGCCGCTGGAGGACTTCTCGGACGATCTCTCGGTGGCGCGCGAGATCGGAGTGAGCGATGAGGATGTCGTCAAGGTATACCATGACATCTCCGGACAGGATGAGGTCTTGGAAGATGTCGTTCATCATCGTCTGGAACGTGGCCGGAGAGTTGGTGAGGCCGAAGTACATCACCAGGGGCTCGAAGAGCCCTCGGTTGGTACGGAACGCGGCCTTCCACTCGTCGCCTCCCCGAATCCGGACGTTGTTGAAGCCCCACCGGACGTCGAGTTTTGTGAAGAACCGGGCTCCCTTAAGGCGGTTGATGAGATCGTTAATCAGCGGGAGCGGATACCGGTTCTTTACGGTCATCGCGTTGAGCGCCCGATAGTCCTGGACGAACCGGAGGCTTCCGTCCTTCTTTTTGATGAAGAAGACCGGAGACGCCATCGGGGATTTGGACGGACGGATCCGGCCGGTGCTCAACCCATCCTCGATGAACGCGTCGAGTTCCTTCTGCTCGAGGGGGGAGATCGGGTAGACCTTGCAGTTGGCCGGTTTCGCATCCGGGACGAGTTCGATGGCGTGGTCCCACGTCCGACGTTCCGGCAACGCGTCGAACGACTCCTTATCGAAAACATCGGAGAAATCCTCTACCCAGGCCGGAACCGAGGTCCCGGGCGGGGCCGAGTTCCGGGCGTAGGCCTCCGCGAGCCTCTGAGAGACGGTGCTGCCCGCGTGGATTTCTTCAGCCAGAGCGAACGCGGTGTAGAGAATCCGGTCGCCATCCTCGAGCTCGTCGTCTTCGTCACCGTCGTCGTCGTCGTCCGGGTCCGGAGTGAGGTCCGGGAAGTCGTCTTCGTCGTCGCCCGGATCGTACCCGTCATCTCCGCACCACTCCTCCGAGTCAATGGCACAGATAGACGGGACGGGACCTTCGCGGAGCTGTCGGAGGATTGCGGAGCTCCTCTCGGCAAGTGCTGCAGCTGGTCGGACAGCGGGTCATCCAGACTTCCTTGGTCTCCCAGTCGATCTCCGGGTTGTGCTTCTGAAGCCAGGAGTAACCGAGGATGACGTGCTGCTTTCCGAGCCACGTTACCGCGAGTTGGATGTGTTCGGAGTGTCCTTTGTAGTTGACGACCATATCAACTACGCCGGAAATGCCTCCGGACGCATTGGGCGTGCCATCGACGTTGAGGACCGGAATTGGCTGGGAGAGCTTCCGGACGGGAAGGTTGCGGGAGATCACGTACTCCGAGTCGATGAAGTCTCCGGTCGCTCCGCAGTCAACCAGACCCTTCACGGACATCGTAGCCGCGGTCTCTACCGATTGCATCTCCAACGGAATGTGCAGGGAGTTCCGGCCCTCTACGGAATCAATAACGTACCGCCGGGGTAGTTTGCGTTCCCACCTCGGACGGCGGACGCGGGGAAGGGAAGGGGGAAGTTCAGTCTTGGCCTCCGGGGTGGGAATAGGGGGTGCGCCTTTCGTATCAACTGCTGATTTATTGGGTATATCTTTGTACAAGCAGGAGTAACGATTGGGGGACGCGACCGAGGGCGCACCGCTCACTCGGCCAGGTCCGGAAAACCCTCCGGCTCCGCGTCTCCGGCGTCCGGCTCGGGCGGAAGCCCAGCGGTGGTAGAGAGGCGCGCGAAGAGTTCTCCGAGGAGGTCGTCACCGAGTTGACGGACGACCTCGTCCAGGATGTCCGCGTGCCGGACATCCGAGGGAGTCGGGCAGTCTCGAGCGAGGTGTCCGGCCGCGCCGCAACGGAAGCAAGTGCGCGGCGTGAAGCGTGCGCGGGTCCGGTCGACATCCATTGGAATGCCAGGTGGAAGGGCGGGCGCCGGCGCGGCTTTGGGAGCGGGCGTGAAGGAGGGGACTGGGAGGAACGTCCCAGTGCGAGGGCGTGCGGCCGGAGCCGGGGCGCGAGTCGGAGGTGCTCCTGCTCGGACACGGGCGAGGGCGTCGTACTGGCGGAAGGCGCGGAGGCGCCATCCGGCGTAGTCTAGCAGCGCCCGAGCAGTCCCGGACGTGGTGATCGCCGCGTTAATCCGCGGGTCGAGCCCTGCGCGATACTTGGTGACGCGGACGAGCGGGTCCGTGTACCCGGCCGTGGCGGCGAGTTCCTCGAAGTCGTCCGTGTACCGGTAAACGTCGCGGGAGCCCTGGTAGTAGCTATGGGTCTCCAACCGGAGGAGAGCTTGGTCTTGCTCGTTTTCCTCTACAAACCGGAGCCGGAACTCGGACTCGAATTCCGCCCAGGACGGGAATGGGAACGGAACGATTGCGGACTGTCGTTCGGCCCACCGTCCGGCCGCGTCTCGCGCCATAAAGGACATGGCGTACCGCACGAGTTTTTCCTCTGCGACCTGTCCGTGGACCATGAAGGCTTCCGGAACTAGTCGGAGGTATGTGAGGACGGAGTGGAGGACGGACGGACGGACGGACGGACGGACGGGTGGTTCCCCTGACAAGGTCAAAAGATCTAAACAAAATCCGTAGTGTTCAACAAAAGTCCCGTTCCGTTAAGTTTCCGTAGTTCCGTAGCGTTCCGTATTGTTCCCGTAATCCGTAGAGTCCCGTAAAATCCGTAGAGCCAACAAATCACAGGGGTAAACCTGGGCGAAGTATATTGTGTCCTACTACAATTTCGCGGGTCTTTATATACCCCTTCTATTTGGTTCTAACAAATACTCGTATACTCCCGCAACTTTAGGACCCAGTCCCTTCGTTGCTAGGTGAGTTTTAATATTCCTACTACAAGTCTTCCCTATCCGGTGATTCTTTATTGGTGAATTCTTGATAAAACACCCATAAATTGGATGCAGTGTCCTCGGAACAATGAGCCTTCATTGTTTAAGATTTCTTTTGAGCAGTATCCCATCCCTGCATCCATCCCTAGGATATAGTTGCCCCAGACACGTCGTTCTGCCAACTTGTAGCTGAACAATGTAGCATCACGTGATCAGGTGATCGTTTAAACTCCGCCATTGTTCCATTGTTCCTTCGTTATTGTGCTCCTCCCGTTCCCCTTTGCGCCGGGCAGTGCAAGGCTGTGCCAAGTTATGTTCCGCACAGTTCCATAGGTGCCTGTCAATATTATTCCAGGCCTCCTGTCTCGATATTTCCGGTTTCTTCTCAATCCGGATGGTATATTTTTCTCTAAAATCACCAGCCGCACTGCTTTAGAAAACAAGAAAATCCCAGGTATGTGTGACTTTTCTCGCGTCCTCTGTTTCCGTGCTCTTCATCTCCCCTTTTCATAAACTCTGACTGTCCCAGTCAGGTACGAATCTCTCCGCGGAGATTCTCCATCACCCGCATCTATCATTTTGGCTTCTGCCGTACCAGCGCCTCTTATAAACTCGATGCCTCCAGGTGGTGCATTTTCTCACCCTCGCATCTTTTTCTCTCCCTCACACCGGTGTTTATCACTGGTGTGAGCGGACGACGATCCTCGCCCTTTGCTTCCTTCTGGCCTCCTGTTCCAGCTCAGGAGAGTCACAAGTCTCACTTGCGACTCTTCTTACACTTTGCACCACTGCGCTCGACTTCCGCCATTCTTGCCAGCATGACTTCAAGTCTGCCGTGGAATGGCCTTCATGGTCATTATTGTCGGGAATTATTTGGGTCCATGTGGTTAATATTGATGTTATCGCGCTAAGTCCAACGACCCGTTTGTCCAAACCACTCCTCGTTTCGAGACGCGTTCGCGTTTCGATGTTTCGAAGGCAGCATACCCGTGCTTTGCCTTGTTTGATTCAAAACCTTACGCCCTTCATTGTTCCCGGCATTGACTTAATTATTAATGCCTTCGTGTCTCCAGGGTTGGTTTCCCGAACTCAAACCGGTCGCAACCGTTCGTTTCAGTCCACTTCCCCTTCCCCATTATGTGGAGGTGCGTCCCATTATTTAAAGCTCGTTTTAGCCTTCATGAAACATTTGATCTTTAGGTAAAATTCAACCGCTCCTGGTTTCCTTCGCGTTTTATTGTACTTTCAACGTTTTAATTCATCCCTTGGCTTTCTAACCTTCATTGTCCGGCTCTGTTTCACCACAGAGTTCTTATTGTACGCTTTCGTTTCAAAGGCACGCCCATTATCCTTTCTTTAGGTAAAACTCCACTACATTGGTTTCCTTCGCGTTTTATTGCGCTTTCAACGTTTTACTTCATCCCTTGGCTTTCTAGCCTTCATTGTCCGGCTCTGTTTCACCACAGAGTTCTTATTGTACGCTTTTTGTTTCAAAGGTACGTCCATTATCCTCTCCCTTTTTCATTGCTAATAACTGTCCCAGTTATTTTGCTGACTGTACTCCTCCGACCTCAGTATAAAAGGTGAGCTTGTTTTGGATGTTCCTCCAATATTTCACTTCTCATTCCATTTGTTCCACCGCTGGTTCGGTCTTTTTCCTCCCAATGTCGTCCTTCTCTACCTTGCAACTTTCCAAATCCGACGAAGATGCTATCCGCAAACTTCACAAGGCCGTCCGCGCCACTCGCTACGACGATCCTGTTGACCAGGACGCATTCCTTACTGCTTCCGCTCATACCGTTGTACGTTCGTCTTGTTTTATCTCATAAATCGTCCGTTGATAGCTTTTCAGTTGCAATTCCGCCCCTTCCTTGTATCGTTTGCCCAGCTCCCCGATATCGGCGTGACCGTATTCGCTATCCGGAATCAAATGCAGGTCAACCAACCCCGACTCGGTGGCTCTCCTAACAAACTCTTCGCAACTCTTCAAGATTTCGCCGGCGAAATCGTCCGTCGCCGCCAACTTCTGCGTGATCGCAAGCGTGCCCAAACCGAGCGTGTCCGCGCCGCCGAGGGAGTCGCTGCTCGCGCCGAGCGTCGTGCTGCGCTCGAGTATGCCGAGCAACTCAATCAACGGGTTTGGGACTCGAATTTTTCCCATGCTCTCTTATTAACGTTCCACTTTTATAGGTCGTTTCTCCTGCTGATGATGCCGTCGCGATTCCTTCGAGTGGTGAGAGCACCGATGTTGATGAGCCTTTGACCCCGGTTGAGGTAAATCTCCCTTTTGTTTTTCTCTTTTTGATTCTTTCTCAAGAATTCCATCCAGAATACTCGTGGCCCGGCGCCCGCAATCAACCCGAATGCTGCCGTCCCTTCTTCGTCCCAGGGTAAGTCCAACTCTGGTTTTATTACTCCGCCATTTCACACCGCTCATAGTACGGTTATAGCGCTCTTATCCCCTCTCTCCAATTTTGAAGGTCTCATGATCAAGCTTAGAATGGGAGGTCCTCCCACCGTCCCGGTATGCTCTTCTCTTTTATTTCTCATTGCCGAAATTCTAATTTTTGACTTGAAGCTGGCCTCTCCGTTGTCACCACCACGATCCCTTCCGGACCTCGTGCCGAGCGTGCTGCCGCTAAGCGTGTTCAATCTTCGCGCAAGCGGTCACGGTCACCCGCAGCCGGAGAAAACCGTTCCCCAGTTCGTTCGCGGCCGCGCCTTAACCCGAAATCCCGTACGTGTCCATCTTTCATTCCACCAACTTTGGTTCATAATTTCTCAGCCGAATTCTCCGAGATCCGAAACATCCCTGCGCCGCTCGGATATCGCTCTCCTAGTTCCTCGACCAGTCGCTCCCAGCCACTGTCGCCTGCAGGCAAGCTACGTCGACGACTCGCCGGTATTCAAGCCGAGATTCACCGGCTCTCGTGTACGGAAAAACAAGTACGTTGGGAACTCCAATCCCTCCCGGAAGCCAAGTCATCCAAACCGCAAACCATTCCCTCGGTAAGCCATTTCTATTCCTCTAGATATCCATCCTTAAGCAACCCCTTTAGCGTCCCTAAGCGTTGTTATTACTGCGCGTCCGCCAATCATCTCGCTGCCATCTGCCTGATGCACGAGATTGACTAGGTATCCCTGGCTTTTACCCTTTAGCCATACTTGTATACCCCTTTGATATTTAATATTTATTTTTGAGCACTGGTTGCTCTTGTTTCCTATCTTTGTGAAAACTCTTTTCTTCTTTTCTCTTGGGCCTTTTTGAGTTTAATTTTTATCGAATTATTCTTGGTCCTCGTCCGAGGCCTCATCTACCATTTCCTCTATTCCCGAGTCTTCGAGCAACTCTAACCCAGAGTCGTTCAAAGTTGGCAGTAGTCGAACTCGATCAAACTGCAAGTCTTTCCTTTCATAATCTTTTTCCGGCTCGTTCTCTAACTCGTCCAAAGTATTCCGGGTTAAGTCAATGAGTTCCTCGATCCTGGACCCAATGGCAAGTTTTCTGCGCTGTTCGTATGGTATGACTCTGAAACGTCCGATTTTCTTTTGCCAGACCGCGCCATTGAATTCGCAAACAACATAAGCACCTCCTTTTGTTCTTCTGACCACAATTAACGGTCCCCACCAGCGGTCACGTTTTCTCCCGCTCAAGGATCCCTCATCGACTGTATTTCTCACAAGTACGATGTCTCCGGGATTAAAGCAATAATCCTTAATGACATGCTTGTATTTTTCAGCATAGTCTCGTGCTGTCTTCTCCTTAATCGCCGCCATCTTGGCACGCATCTCCTGAACATGAACCACATGCTTCGCCAGTGCCCGAGCTCGAAGTCCAACGAGCTCGTCTGTCGAAATAATGTGATCCGGATAATCTGCTAGCCAAGTTGCTTCTGCGACATCGAGAGGTAAAATCGGGTGAGCTCCGCATACCGCGAAATAAGGTGAGCACCCCATTCCTCTTCTTGTCGTGATTCGGTCCGCCCACAATACTTGATGCAAGAAATAATACCACTGATTCAGGTTTCCTCCCGTAGCTTTGTATAATGACTGCCGTAGGTCCCAATGACCTCGTTCGACAACCCCGTTTGATTGCGAATGATAAGGTGAGATTTTTATGCCAGTAATCCCGTATTTTGATTTCAACCATTCCATCGCAGCAATAAAAGGTGCGCCGTTGTCCGTCATGATCCAGATCGGACAACCCCATCGGCAGATAATATCTTCAAGCAGGAATATTCCGATATTCTTTGCAGTCTGCTTGCAAAGCCCTCGCCCTTCCACATATCTGCTAAGTGCGCACCGTGCATCCACAATAAAATAGCACCCGTTGGATTTTTCACTCATATGCATTACATCCGAATGCACTTTCTGAAAAACACTAGGAGTCGCCGAAACGACTGGCGGCGCTTTTATAATCGCCAACTGTCTTTTCTGGCAGAGGTGGCATGTTTTCACATACCACCTCACATCCCCTTCCAAGTCTGGCCACCAGAACCTCCGTTCCAGTAATGACTTAGTTGCAAATGATCCCCGGTGCCCAAGCGCGTCGTGTGCAGCACGCATCATACACTGCGTTGAACCGGCTCCTGGACCGGCAACCGGCGAGGCCCAGCGAGGTCCGCGGAGCCGGCGGGGGCCTAGCGAAGGCGATGCCTAGGGCCGTAGCAACGCCTAGACACGCCTAGAAATAGCACCCTCTAGGCGTGTCTAGGCGTTGCTACGGCCCTAGGCATCGCCTTCGCTAGGCGCCCGCCGGCTCCGCGGACCTCGCTGGGCCTCGCCGGTTGCCGGTCTAGGAGCCGGTTCAACGCAGTGATATACATGCGGTGCTTTTTCCGTACCACAAGTAAGTGCATTCCGTCTTTTCCTCGACGGTACAACTTGTCTTGTTTTGAAATGAAGAATTTTGAAGCATAGCGGAGGAACCGCTGATACTTTGTATCATCCTCCATTCCCGCAGGCCGTGTCAACGTATCCCTTAACCACTCATAGACCAAGGTGAGCTTCTCGTCTTTTTCGCGTGCTCCCGCACTCCTATGTTCTTCATCATAAGGCTCGCGCTCTGTCACATCATCCCGCAATTTCTCATCCGGAAGTAAACCCTCCTCCGTAGCTGCAATCTGCACATATACTGGAACAACTAATCCCTCCGCAGCGTATGCCTTTTTCACAGATTCTGAAGCCAGCTGCTCCTCGCAGCGTGCCATGCTTAGTTCCTCATCGAAATCCTCGATGCTAAGCGCAAAGCTTTCAACTTCTTGTAAGTATCCTCCTCGTGTGTCGATTTCGCTCTTGAATTCATCAAACTCTAAAGGTTGTTCTGCAAAATAATCCCAATCCGGATGCACCGCAGGCGGCCCATTCGCCTCCGTGTCTGGTTCGCCCTCGGGCCAAACTTCATCACCGAGTTGAGCTTCACGCCTGGATAACCCATCTGGCGGGAAGTTTGTCCCTTTGGTATGCTTTAATTTGAACTTGAACATTAATATCTGTTCAATCCACCGATTGATGGTCGCATTAGGTCCCATCCCAGGGTTGTTTAACATCCCTTGGATGTATTTAGCATCCATCTCCACCACCAAGCGCCTGCAGCCTAAAAGCCAGTACTGCATCACTTCCAACGCCCTCTTCAATCCATATAACTCCCGCTTTGGCTGTGAGAATTCCGCTTCGCGCCGATTCAAAGTTATCGAGGCAAACTTCGCGTAATATCTTTTTGTTGGGTCATTCGGGTCTGTCTGATAGATCTGAATCCCAACCGCCATCCAGGAGGTATCCACCGCCAAGAAAATGTCGGAATCCCAATCGTAATTTAGAGGCTTCAAACATGGTGCGTTTGCAACAGCTTTCTTTAGCTTGTCCATAGCTAATTTTTGCTCGTCGCCCCATTCAAACTCCACATCTTTCCGAGTTAATTTCTGGATAGCCCGCGCAAGCAAGGCGTAGCCTTTGATAAACATCCGCAAGACCCCAACCGTTCCGAGGAAGCGACGTACGTCCGATACGTCCTTTAATTCCCCCCACCTCGTAATGACCCCAATTCTGTCGGTGTCGGGTTTCCGCCCTTCAAACGAACAGAGATGGCCTACTACGTGGAATTCTCCTGCACACAAGACCGACTTCGTACCCGAAAAGGTGCCACCACAGTACCGCACCCTCTGAATTACCCGGTTCAAATTCTCGAAATGCTCCCACACAAAGCGCCGAATCCCTGGATTCCCCGGAATTGTCTCACAAGTTCCATCTGACAACTCGTATCTCGTTCCCGGTCCTCGAATTGGTACGTCGTCGATGTATGGCATTGTAATATGCGGAATTTCGTCTTTCAGGATGCACGTAACATCGTCGTGGAAGATCGGGACACTGTTCGTCCAGCCCTGTGGCAGTTTCACTAGCTGCAGCGCTCCGAATGGTGTCTGGAAAGTCGTAAAGTCCCGCGACCCTTCCACGATATCCCGGTGATCGTAACCCGAAAACAAATCCAGACATCCCCCACATGCGCGCCCCGCAAAATGGTTTGCTAGTTCCTCTGTTGCTGGCGGTATTCCCGAATGTGCAATGGTTACTGCGTTCAACGGTTCCAAGGCATGTACCAGTCGTATGCTTTTCCCATCCTTCTTTAGTACTCCAAAGAACTTGCTGCGATACGAAGCGTTTGACGCTTCGTAGACACCAGCATCAAGTCTTTTCTTGATGATCTTGCAAAATTCTTCTAGCTGACCGCGTGGAATAGGTATGCTTCTTTCTACCCAAGTTTCGTGCTCGACAACTGGGAACTCGACTGGCGGGAAGAAATCATGTCTGAAATTTCCCCGTTCCTCGTCGTTCCAAGCAAAGGCTTGCTCATGGTCCGCAACCAATTCGTGCATCAATTTTAACTCCTCTGGTAGCAAGAATCCAGCGTGCAGCGCCTCCAACTCTTCCTTGCGTTCGAGGGTATACCGCCCTCTCGGCACAAAGTCCTTTGGTTTTGGGTTTAAGGTAGGTATTCCCTCCAGGGGATCTCCCTTAATTTCATGTTTGATTCAATACTGGTCAGGTAATTCCGTATAAATCGGCCGGACTTCAAGTCCAACAGGTTTATATTTCTTGCCCGCAAACACCGAAACCGGTTCTGCCATAGACTGATCCTCCAATGTTCCCGTTGGACAGATATAGTCTATTGTTTGGCAGCATGCGCACCGCACTTCCGAATCCACGGTGTGCCAAGCACGCGTGTCCCACTCGTTCCGCTTCCCTCGGTAAGCCTTCTCCTGATTGCCTTCAGGGATTGAATCCTGTAACACATTCGCAAAAACCTTGTGTGGAATTCCATCCACTTCCTCAACTTCTTGTTTCCTAAATTTTGCAAATAATTCCGCCGCTGGTAAGTCCTCCTTCGTATTGAGCACATCATCCGATGCCGCAATATAAGCCCCAATTATCTTCTCTGCCGTCATAATCCCTCCCCTAGGCTGATATATTTGTTCCACCCGCATCTCTCGCTTTTCATCAAACCCAACAATAATTGCCAGTTCTTCTCCTTGACACGGCTGTGTCAACTCCTCGAAGACCGGTGAAAATCCCGACTAGAGATGCCTTGCTTGTTGCTCGACTGTTCCGTCGGCAATTTTCTTCCTTGCACCTCCTTGACTCTATCATAGGTCGGGACAGTCCACGCCTTCCCCGTATTCGGATCCGTCAGCGTTAAGAGCTGATTTCCGTCTTCGTGGTCTGTACGGCTCCGCGTCAAGACATCAAATGGCCGTCCAAGTAAGATCTTGTATGCTGGGTTGCGTATGACGTGGACTTGAAGGTAAACCTTCAATTCACCCCACCGGAATCCAACGTTCCTTGCTAATCCCATTGACTTTTCTAGCTGGCCATTCGCGCTCTGCATGAATATGTTGATTGTAGGGTCCCAGACCAAGTCGCAAATTTGTGCTTGTTCCAAAGATATTGACACGATTTGTGAGCCCGAGTCAAGTACACACTCGATTGGTCCTTGGCTGTTGACGTACGGGAAAGTAACCCGCAGAGGTACAGAGTCCCGTGCCACATAAATTTGCTTTGGTTCTTCACCGTCATCCAACCCTTCTAGATACTGCAAATATGGGTCCTGTGCAATTACTGATCCAGCTGGTATCCCTTCCAGCCCTACAGTAGTGACGAAGACACCTTGTACCTCAGGTAAGTCCCCTACTTCCACCGCATTGACCATAAGTTGACTATCCAGTTCAACTTGGTTCGCCACCGCATGATGTTCAACTTCCAACACATCGGTCGGAAGATCCAGCTCCCGATCCTTTGTCTGCTCCTTTACCGGCTGCCGTATCCTAGTAAGCCGTAATTTTTCCCCTTCCCTTAAGTCTTTGCTCATTCCGAACAAATCCCCAAGTCGAACCGTAACTTCGGTGTCGTTGATGCGCTCAAGCATTTCCTCCGCCAGTTCTTCTCGCTGTATTGGCGCCTTCAACTCGTACGATCTCCGCGCCTCCTCAAGATACCGCCGCTCTGCCTTGCTTTCGGATGCTGGCAGAGTTCGAGCCCCAGATCCTACTGGCTTAACAAATCGGTACGGTAGTTCCTGCCGTCCATTTCCATTTTCCTTTACTAAATTTCCGGGCTTGTTCCCCTCCAGAGGCTTGATGGTCTCCGACCTAACCCGTGCCTCCATCCTTGGGGACTTCAAAAATCCTGCTCGGGAGGCTCGGCAAATGCTACATTCCGCGATTTACTCCTCGTTTGAACATACTGTTCCTGAGCCTGATTCCCTATCCGCATCATGTTGAAAAAGGTACGTCCCAACTCTTCCATGTTCATTGTTGGTGCCGGCGCTGCCTGATTTACGTAGGGCTGCGCTTGAACCGGCGTCGGTGCTCCCGTTGTAACTTGGTTCAACTTCACCCGCAATGTGCGTACTTCGTCACGCAGACTGTCAAACTCATCCTCCGATCCCCCCCCGTAAAATGATTCGTTTAGGTGCTGCCCAACCGTCCCCTTCTTTTGCCAATATTCCTCAACACGAGTCGCAGCTGGACCCTTCCCTCTCGGAATGAAATTGCCATCTGCCAGTTTCTGCTGGCCATCCTCAACGACTATCCAGCCCTTGTGGATGTGTCCGGCTTTTATCGTACATTCTTTCGAGAAATGGTCTTGTCCTTCACAATAATAACAGCTGCCTCGCTGCATTTGACCGCTGTATCCTCGGTTGAACTGCCTTTCCTGGCCGTATGAATTAGGTGTGTTATTGCGTGCGCTCGAGTCGCGCTGCTCGTTCTCAGGACCCGAATTCCTCGACTTCTGGAAGGCTTTCAATAATTCTTCATGCGCTGCCTTTGACTGCTTCTGCGCTATTACCAGCGCATCTCGCAAACCCGAGAGTTCTCCACCGAGCTCTTCAATCCGCGCATCCCTCCTCTCTATCTTGACCGTTGGGAAGCGGTCCGAGCGCTTAATCTCGGGTCCCTCTTCATCTCCCCAAGTCGTCTCGGTGCTCCCCTTATTTGCCAAACGTTCCGCCATCTTGATCAATTCTTCCAGCTGAATAGGGTCTTCCTTCCTATGGTCCACGGCGTTCTGAGGTGGCGCAGGTGCATTTGCTCCCAACAAATCATCTTTAATCAAATTTCGTGTATTTATGGCCATCCTCAACGTCTCAGCGAATCCACGCTCGAGCGCGTCAAGGTAACGCCTACACGCCTCTTTATTGAGGATAATCGCCGGCGCCTGGCTGAGTTTAATCACCAGGGCCCTGTAGCGCATCCCAAACCGCTTCAGACGGCCTTCCTCAGTGCGCCGAATATTCTGGTTCTCCGCACACAATTTTTCCGACTCCTCAAGGGTCCCATCCAGATCCTCTTTCATTTCCGGGTAAGCCTTCAAGACCGCCTTCTTGAATTCTGTATACGACTGTCCAGCCGCATACTCTGGCAATGCCCGCCATATTTCTCTCTTCTTTGCCGGAAGATATCCGGTAAGCAACCGCTTCTTCTCGTCATCATCATTAATCTGCGCCAGCGCAATAATGTCGTCTACTTGCTCGATAAAATCTCGCAAGTCATCCTTGTCTTCTGTAGTAAACTTCGGTACGGTGGCCTCCCAAGGCCGTGGTACTTTGAAGGTCGCCACATTGTTTCCAGCCGGCACTCCTGCCATTGTCATATCCGGTGTAACTGGTCGAAGTCGAAATGAAAAGTCAAATGAAGATTCGTCCGAATCAACAGATAGCTGCAAGTCCAGTAAAGATTCCTCCACAAAGGGTAGCTCGTCCAGCGAACTGTCCTCGATATCAACACTCTCGGCGTCGCCTGCGATGCCTAGATCGTTCTCCACCGTTCTTCTTCTCGCTGTGTACGCAGCAATCCGCGTGCGCACTTGTTCTCGAACCTCGTTCCTCGCTGTGTCCGCAGGCGTCCACCTACGTCCAAGACCAGAAATGTTGAAAGTTGTGTCCAGAAGACCGTGGCCAGCACAGTCGTTTGGTGATTATCTGAATGAACCCCCTCGCGGTGGGCTCCAGATGAAAGGCTAGTAGATGGTTGACCCGTGCAGCGCTAAATCCAAGAGCGTACACTAAACCAAAATAATCTTCTTGTCCTTGTTGTGTTAGGGGGTTCGCGCCGAAGTATACGGCAAATGCGAATTCAGATAAAGCAAGTTTTGTGAGTGTGTGTTGCAAAAGGTCAAAAGATCTAAACAAAATCCGTAGTGTTCAACAAAAGTCCCGTTCCGTTAAGTTTCCGTAGTTCCGTAGCGTTCCGTATTGTTCCCGTAATCCGTAGAGTCCCGTAAAATCCGTAGAGCCAACAAATCACAGGGGTAAACCTGGGCGAAGTATATTGTGTCCTACTACAATTTCGCGGGTCTTTATATACCCCTTCTATTTGGTTCTAACAAATACTCGTATACTCCCGCAACTTTAGGACCCAGTCCCTTCGTTGCTAGGTGAGTTTTAATATTCCTACTACAAGTCTTCCCTATCCGGTGATTCTTTATTGGTGAATTCTTGATAAAACACCCATAAATTGGATGCAGTGTCCTCGGAACAATGAGCCTTCATTGTTTAAGATTTCTTTTGAGCAGTATCCCATCCCTGCATCCATCCCTAGGATATAGTTGCCCCAGACACGTCGTTCTGCCAACTTGTAGCTGAACAATGTAGCATCACGTGATCAGGTGATCGTTTAAACTCCGCCATTGTTCCATTGTTCCTTCGTTATTGTGCTCCTCCCGTTCCCCTTTGCGCCGGGCAGTGCAAGGCTGTGCCAAGTTATGTTCCGCACAGTTCCATAGGTGCCTGTCAATATTATTCCAGGCCTCCTGTCTCGATATTTCCGGTTTCTTCTCAATCCGGATGGTATATCACCCTCTTTATAAAATTACGTTTCTCTGTCTGTCCGAAGCCATTTTAAACCTCCGCTATGCCACTTTTCTTCCGCGATCTTTATCAGTCTACTATTTCGGTTCTCACCGTCCTCACCCTCTTTACATCTGATTCCTCCGATCTCCCAATCCGCCCAAAATCATGCTCATCCTGCCAACACAGCTCTCGAACCTCTTGGACTTTCTCAAAACCATTCCAACCATTTCGCAGCCTATGAGCACTCAAATGCCGAATGACGAGGCCCTTGCGTCAGCTCGGCACATGTGCTGATTCTCATCTGTAGACTGCGCTCAAACTGCGCTCACCTGCCAAAATTGGGTCACTCAGGCCGTCAGCTTGGCACATGCCATGATTCTTATCTGTAGACTGCGCTCAGCTGACGAAATTGGGTCACTCAGACCGTTGTATGCACCCGCGCGTACTTTCCCTTTGTGACATAAGGCGTCAACAATTCAAGCGGTCATATTGTGCCCTGCGAACGGTTGCATATTCTGCAGCTCACCAATATCTTTCGTTCGCGATCCCCCGGTGGAGCTCTTTTGGGACTGTATTTTCAAGATACACTGCTGGCTGCTCGCCCTATCGTCCAAATAATCAGCTAAGACCTTTTCGGATTCTCCATATCTACCCCATACTCCTTCCAGCACTCTGTGGCTTTCTAATCGGCTCTTCTGTTCTGTTGAACCAACGATGGAAGATCAAAGCCACAATCAGGAGGAAACTAACGAGGAGCGTCGCCACCATCTCCAACGCGAGGCTCAAAGAAAGCGCCGCACTCTGGAGGACGACCAGGATCGCGAAGCGAGGCGCAACCAAGAGACTATGGCCCGCAGAACTGCGCGATCGCTTTTACCCGATGACAGGGTTAACCAAATTCGCCAGCACGATTCCGAATCTCGAACCCAGCATCGAGTGCTCCTCCATCCCAATCGACGGGCGGAAATTCAACAACATGACCGAACCACCCATCTCACTCGCTATCACACTTCCAATTCATTTCGTTCGGCGGGCACCCAGTGGTGGGATCGCATTGGCACCCTGAACGCTTCGGAGATTGCAAAACCCTTAGGACTTCGATGGAATCGAAGCTGTAAGGTATGCGGTATTAAAGTACGTTTTTCAATACTTCCTTGGGTTCTCACTTATTGGTATTCTTAGGCACTGACAGGGGAAAGGATACACGACCAATGTTTTGTTTGCGGACCAAAAGGTGTTCATTACCAACCACTGCTACCGCCGTACCCTGCGGAATGGAACTCTTGTATTAACGATGGCAAAACTGCTGGCCTTTCCCGCAAGTTGAACAACATTTTTTCCCTCACCGCACTTGGGGTTTACAATGGTGATTTTATGAAGTTTCCGGTGTGGAAGGGTGGAATGGACCGCTCATCGACTTTCCCTTCTGCCTTATTACCCCTGTAGTGTACGGAAGATCGGTCATCGGACCGATCATTTGTTTCGTACGTACTGATGTCAATCACACGCCTTTTCTCCCACAAACCACCACCATCCGACACGACCAGTGACCCGAGCGCTCCAACGCGAGCGCGTTGCCAGTGAAGCCTTTCCACCTGAGCCCTACATTTCTCCCTCCACCGAGCCCTTTTCGTGCTACACCCGTATCCCACGCCCACACGGCACTTCTATTATCTCGCGCTATATTTTCATTCCACGCCTATACACTATATCCGGGACCTTTCCCCGACTTTCCTGCTTCACCCGTACCTTCCGGTATCCGGACTACCGACCCGACTTTCTGTTTACCAGCACCGAACTCAGTTCTGCGACACCGGACGGGATTTCAGCTGTCACGCTTGCAGGTGGTCGTACATATCATCGGATGCTCCCGGCGCATGAGGGGCAGCACACCATCCGATGGTTCATTCACGATCCCCATGCCATGTTCATGAAGGGTGCAGAACTCAATATCCCGGACACATGAATTCAGAGCATACTGGCTGGACTCCAACGAGTTAATCGATTTATCCACGAGCTCGAGAGGCTAAGAGCTCATGACGATGACGACGATATCGCGCTGCAGATTGAACATTCGAACAGTATTGGCGATGAAATCGCAGCAATTATTTCTCTCGCCCCAGCATGCCAACCGTCTCGGCGAAAACTGGTGATTAAAAGAAAGGGGAGTGATCAACCAGTGTTCCTTGATCTCCTCTCCCCATTGAGGGAACCTCTCCACTATTTGGTCCTCTTGCCACATGGCACTATGGGATGGTCCCCAAATCGTCGTCGTTCTGATGGCCAAAAATTCAGCCAGGCACGCTGGTATCGAACTCGGTTTTTCTTGAATGCTGAACAAGTGTCTCGATTCTCCGGACTAACCGGTATGTATCCAGAATGTGCTACATGAAATACATGGTTGAATTCTGTTCTCACAGGCGAGTACTTGGTCGATGCTTGGAGCGCTATCGAAGAGGCCCGGTTGACGTACATACACAACAACCAGCATTCTGATCCTGATGATGAGGAATACATTGGGAATGGGGATGAAGAGCCAGTGGATGATGTCCGACTGCCATCGACCTTTGTCCATTCTCCCGCCTGGTCTGCCGCCAATATTTCCGACTGTCTCGCACTCCGAAAGGCTCTTGGTCCCGTCACTCTTTTCATTACCTTCACCACCAACCCTCGCTGGCCAGAGATCACGTCGCAGCTGCGGACCGGTCAATCTGCCAATGACCGACCGGATTTAGTTGTTCGGGTTTTTCAGCAATATCTTTCAGCTCTCATGAAGGATATTCGCGAGCTTTTCGGTCCCATTTTGTATCATATTCGTGTGACCGACTTCCAAAAGCGAGGGCTCCCCCATGAACACATTGCTGTTGCTGCCAAAGATGTTCCCAAGTCTCCACAGGAGATTGACTGTTTTCTCAGCACTGAGCTTCCTCGGCAAGCTGGTGCACTACGGGACGCAGTAAAGCGACATATGACCCATATTCATGATCCGATGAAATCATACCATAGGTGTGGCTGGCCCCGCAGCTGTCAATACGGCTATCCCAAACCTATTAAATCTGAGTCCTCCTTTAATGAGCGTGGTAAGTCACACAATACACTGCATAATTCTCACGTCACTGAGATTTCCCCAGGATACTTTGAACATCGGCGACGAGAGCCGGAAGACCAATGCATTGTTTCCCACATTCCATGGCTTATCCTCAAGTATGACTGCCATATCAATGTCGAATTCTCCAGCAGTGTTGCGCTCTTCCAGCATCTGTTCAAATATTTTTTCAAATCACCAGACGAGGCAAACTGGAAGGTCTCAAAGCAACCACCCAATCCCCCAGAAATGACTGGATCTCCTTCCCGGAAACCTGTTGACGAAATTCGCGACTATGAACGAGGCAGATATCTTTCTAGCATCGAAGCTGCTACCCGTCTTGCTTCTTTCCACATTTCTCAGAAGCAGCCTGGGGTGAAACGTCTGCCGATTCATTTACCTGGCCGACAATATAGCCAGATGGCGCGCAAGGATGGCTCTGAATCTGACGGTACTCTACTGGTTCGATACATGACCCGCCCACGTCATCCTGACCTCGATAATTTGACATACGTTGAATTCGGGTCAAAATGCAGACTGGAGAAACATGACCCAACCAAAAAAATGAATCCACTGCAGATCCTCGAGGATGAGCATCCTGGCCATCCTCGAATGCGAATCCGCTTTTATCAACCCGAGCACGTGGGGGTCTGTCGAATTCAAATGGTGTATCCCCATCATGGCGATGTATTCTACCTGCACAGTCTCCTCCACCGAGGCGCCAACAGCTGGCTGGACATGCGAACCATTAATGGTGTTGTCCATGGAACATACCAAGAAGCTGCACGAGCTATGGGCTTATTCGATAACCGTGACGAGGGAATCATGGCTTTCGAGGAATTGTTGAGTTTTGGTGCATTGCCGACGCAGCTCCGTTGGACGTTTGCGGTATTAGCAGTAGAGGGGAGCCCCGCATTGGTAATCTGGGAGGCCCACGAGCAGAGCCTCTCCGCAGATATCCGTGATCGCATGCTGCGAACCACCACCACACCGAACCCTGAAATGGTTAGGAATGAAGTCTTACTTGCGCTCCAAACTCTGCTTCAAGGTCTTGGCAAATCATTGACAGATGTTGGGCTTCCCGAGCCAACCGAGCGACGAAACGAAATCGATGCGGAAAATTTACAATGGGGTGGTGATCCTACTAATCTTTGCGCCTTCAAAGATGGGACAGCCGAGCAGGTTGTGAAATATTTCTCTGTTCTTTCTGCTGGAAGCTAAGTTTTTCACAGTTTGCTATCTATGAACGAATCATGCACATATCCACCATGGAAAATCCGCCGCCCGTTCATGTGGATGGCCGTGCGGGACGTGGTAAGACATATGTTCTTTACCCGATAATCTGCGCTCTCCGAAAAATGAATGACATTGTGTTGGTTACTGCATCTTCGGCCTTTGCCGCCAAAAATTACCCTGGAGGACGAACGGCGCACTTTTTATATGGAATTCCTGTGGATGAATACAACCCTCATCTTAATCGCACGTCGGACCCCGAAGTGACCGTGCCCATCTCCTTCAGGCCGCAAAATGCCATGTCGTTGATGAAATTGGAGGTCTACACTTCAAAGCCTTTGATTGTGCAGATCGACTTCTTCGCTCTCTAACTGGGATAAATCGTGTTTGGGGTGGTCGGATGTTGATCACTGTGGGAGACTTCCGCCAGGTATGTGCCAAACAATGTTTTTGGACTGTGTTTTGAATATTTCTAGGTTGCTCCTGTGTTACGTTTCGGGGGCCGAACCGCGAAATTTTGGAGCTTCGGACCTCGATGCGTCAAAGAGAGGACCCTCAATGTTCTGCTTTCCTAGATTCAATCGGAGATGATCATATCCATACGTCAGTTGACCTGGGCCGCTTGCGTCATACACATTGCGCGCAGGAGCTCGTCGACTTCGTCTTCCCTCCAAACATCGTGGCAGATCCAGCTGTGTGCATGTCGCGCGCAATTCTGAGTCCTTTTAATGCGTTCATGGACGAGTTCAACACAGCCATTCTTCACACCGTGCCCGGAGACACACATTGTTATAACAGCAGCGACTCCGTGGAGGATGAAAGCTCTGACGGCGGGGTTTTTTCCGATCCCGAATTCTTGAACTCTCTCCAAGAACCTGGCATTCCTCCTCATGAACTCCTTTTGAAACCGGGGGTTATCTGCAGGCTCACTCGCAATTTTGACGCTTCACGGGGGTTGACCAAAAATACGCGAGTTATTGTACAGACTCTCCTGCGACAAACAGTTGAAGTGGAAACGATCTCCACCATTGTGACTGGCACAATGGTTGACTCAGTTGGTCAAATTCATGCTCTTTAACTGGAATCTAATGAAGATTAATTGCAGATACGACGACATATCCCTCGCATCAACTGCCACTTCCAACCACAAGGCTTTGATTTTACTGTTCATTGAAAACAAATTCCTCTGGCTCTGTGTTATGCAACCACGTTCAACGGATGCCAGGGATTGACGGTTCAAAAATTAGGTCTTGATCTTCGACGAGAAGTATTTTCTCATGGACAGTTATACTCAGCGATGACGCGTGTTCCGGATTCCGAAAATGTGCTGATTCTGAAGTACAAAGACAATTTCTCCACCTCTACTATCAACATTGTCTGGGAAGAGCTCCTTCTTTAACTGTCTGTACATAATAAAAATATTGATTTTTACATTGACCAGAGGGATGACGGCCCGCAGAGCGGGCCGTCAACCACTTGTTTTTCTCTAAAATCACCAGCCGCACGGCTTTAGAAAACAAGAAAATCGCAGGTATGTGTGACTTTTCTCGCGTCCTCCGTTTCCGTGCTCTTCACCGAGCCTCTCTGAAACATTTTTTGTGTAGATTGAGCAGACAACAATGCATATAATAATTCAATGGGAAAAAAATTTGCGTTGGATCTTTGTTATTGAGCTGGAATCCAAGACTCACGCAATTGGGCGTGCCGCGCTCAACGTGTTTACAAATACCTTGGTAGTCGTGTATGATATTTTTGGATACCAGAATTCGTCCTCAAAGTATCTGGTACCCGTTGCTGATATTTGCCATTTCAGCCTTCCAGAATCAGAGGTTGGATGAATTTGATCAAGCCATAAGTCGAAGTCGCGAACAGAAGGAAACACGATTCAATGGTTGATTGTCATCGATCTGCCGGACATGCCGCTATCATCGAGACCCGGACATCACCGTGGACTTTGTTTAACTCTTACTCGTGAGTCGAGAGTGAAAAGAGTTACCTAGATTCCACACCAGTTGATACCAAAGCCAACGAAACAAAGTTTCTGCCCAGGAGCATTCGAGCATCAGGAAAACTGCAAGTTACTAGGGGCACTATGGAAGCTCGCCTAGCACTCGCCTAGTTCGCCTAGCACACGCCTAGTGCTCCATAGTGCCCCTAGTAACTTGCAGTTTTCCTGATGGACGGCACGTACCGGCGTATCCCCGTGTGTACCCAAATGACAGCGTGTATTACATCGATCTTCGGGTGCAATGTTCTATAATGAGTTGACATGAGGCATCCACGTTGCCAGCAGTGGCTTGTCTCCTACCATGACACCCCCATACGCGCCCCTGCCCGAGTCCACAGCCAGCAAAGTGGTGGACAATGCAACGAATGCGCTTGATACTGCCCTCAGCATTCTTGGAACTCTGAGCGACTTCACTGCCAATATCCCTTATCTCAATGCTGTCACGGGCGTTGTCAAGCATCTCATTGAGATCCGCGAGGTCCCTGTTCTCTTCGCTGCTGCACTGTCCGCTTATCATGATTTCCAGGCGATGAAAAGCAACAAGGAGCGTGCTGATGTCCTTTTCGAGAAGATTGGGATTATCACTGGGACCCTTGCCGAAGGATTTTGCACGCTGGATGACACACAAAAGATCGCAGCTGCAGATGCATTGAAAGGAGATTTGGAGAGATACAACCGGTATGGTATTGTGGGCTTCTCACTGCCGCTTTGCTGATTCGGATAGCGTATTGGTGGATGCCGCACACATTCTGAAGGAGTGGACATCCAAAAGTGGGGTGAAACGTGTCTTGAAGCGCGGGGATTTCGACGGTATGGCAAATAGTCTTGAAAAAAAGATTGAGACTTTTCATGATGCATTCATTGTATGTGCTGCTCTTGAGACAGCTATGGTTTTAACCAAAAATCGCAGGTTGCACGGATTACAGCACTTTCGAAAGGACAGCATGAAATGATTGCAATGCTGTATGATTTGAGATCACCAACATCTGTTCTGTATCTAACCATTCTGGCAGGACTACACTTGTTGACAGTGACACTCGTATGAAATTGGAGAAATGGCTCACGCCTGCAGATTTAGCTGTGAGTGATCAAAATGCCTCAAACAAGAAGCATCCTGGGACAGGCAAATGGCTTCTCGAAAATTCTTCCGAGTTCAGCGAATGGATTTATGCTCCGATGTCATTTCTTTGGCTTCACGGGATATGTGAGTGCCTGCTTTTATGTTGGATCTTGACTACTCACACTACTTTTAGCTGGATCAGGCAAAACTATCTTGAGGTATCCTACCCTCGTATGATTACCTCAGTTCACTGATTAGCTGTAGTTCAATGATCATTGACAGGATTGGCCAACTTGGAGTTTATGCATTCTTTTATTTTGACATAAACAATCCAAAACAGCAAACAACCAGCAATCTCCTCTGCTCACTAGTTTCCCAGCTTTCTGATCAGCTGCCCTGTCCTGCCCTGGCCAAACTGTGGGAAACATGTCAAAATGGCAGGCGCCTTCCGAGCCACTCTGATTTGCTTTCACTGAAACAGTTTGGTGGAACTCACGAAATATATCTGCTAGTTGATGCACTAGATGAATGCTCTGATGATCTGCTACTGGGAGCCCTGGCCAGCATTCTTGAAGCAAAGCTACCTCAAATGCATCTCACTGTAACAAGTCGCACTGAAGTCACTCACTCCAGTCTCGCCAAAGAAGCAGTTCTGGTCTCACTTGAAGAATCTGTTCGCTCTGATATTGAACTCTATGTTGGAGATGAACTTTCCAAAATAGGGGGCTACATAGCGAGAAATATGGATGAAATCAGGAAGAAACTGCTGGACAAGGGGGGCAATATGTAAGTTGGATTTCTTTATTTGAGACATGTTCTGACTCTATTGAAGGTTTCGGCTTGTTGCTCTCCAGCTTGAAGCACTGCAAAAGAGTGGTGGCATCAAAAGCGAGGTCACCAAAGCCCTTGAAGCAATGCCAACAACACTTGCAGGCATCTATGACCATATTATGGAGATGACACGCATGCATGACCATGTGTGTCGAACCATGATCTGGCTCATATTTGGCTTGCGGGAAATGGAACTAGGGGAGATCATTGATGCGCTTGCATTTGATTTCAACCAGGGCAAACTTCAGTTTGACGAAGATGAGAGGATGGAAGCCCAAGAGCTGCTGAATGCTTGTGGTAGCCTGGTCTCTGTTCCTCAAAACTGGGGCAATAACTCTGTGGTCAGACTGTCTCATGCCTCAGTCAAAGATTATTTTCTCAACTCAGGTTCAACGAAATGGGGGGTTCAAGTTTCAGAACAATCAGCACAAAGTCTCATTGCAAAGACATGCCTTGCTTATTTCAACAGCTTGGATTCCAATATCGATATCTTGGCTGCCAGACAGGACTATCCCCTTGTAGAATATGCATCACACTATTGGGTTGAGCACCTGAAACGCTACAAGAACTTTGGTGGGGACCAGAGCATGTGTGACCTGTTTAAGGAACTGCTACAGGAAAACAACCCCAAATATGTTTTGCTCAGGGAACTTTTAATTTACTCTGCTGTCGGCTTTGACATAGGGCCTCCGCTTTGCTTGGTGACATATCTGGGATTTCAGCAGGGAGCACGGCTGCTTCTGGAACAGCATGCTGACCCCAACATCATGAGTGAACACTATGGCACTGCATTACAGGCTGCCGCTCTTTGGGAAAACATTGACATGATGCGGCTGCTTCTGGAACACAATGTTGGCCCCAACTTCATGGACATAAAGTATGGCACTGCACTACAGGCTGCCAGTTTTATGAAAAACATTGACATTGTGCGGCTGCTTCTGGAACACGATGCTGACCCCAATATTGCGGGTGGGATGTATGGCACTGCACTACAGGCTGCTGCTTATCAGAACAAAATTGACATTGTGCGGCTGCTTCTGGAACGCGAAGCTGACCCCAACCTCATGCACGAAAAGTATGGCACTGCACTACAGGCTGCTATTCACTGCAGACACACCGTCATTGTGCAATTACTCCTGGAATACAATGCTGACCCCAACATTGTGGGTGAAATGTATGGCACTGCACTACACGCTGCTACTGTCCAGAAAAGCCTTGACATTATGCAGCTGCTTCTGGAACACAAGGCTGATCCCAACATTGTGGTTGGAGGGTATCCCACTGTCCTTGAAGTTGCTGCTGAATGGGGAAACATGGAAGCTGTGAAACTGCTTATGGAGCATGGTGCAGATGTCAACATTCAGGGTGGACATTTTGGCACTCCTCTCCAAGCTGCTGCTGCACAGGGACACATTGATATTGTGAAATTGCTTCTGGAGCATAGTGCAGATGTCACCCTGCAGGGTGGAGAGCATGGAAATGCCCTCAAAGCTGCTACTGCCAAGAGAAACTTAGACATTGTGCAGCTGTTACAAGCACATGGCGCTATTTAGTTTGTAGGCATTGAATTTTGTTCAACATCTTCATACAATGCTCTCCCTGTCATGTCTGCTTATGTAGTTCATAATGTCATGAGAAACCACATGAATCTGCGAAGTGGTTGGTATTTGTATTCGAGGAATTTTGTTGTAAATATAATTGAGAGTTTTTGATTTTCGAAATCCATTTCGTGACTGGCCTTGGTGGGCCGTAAACATAAAGCAGGATTCCAAACATGGCATGCATATGGTAGGCACATGCATCGTGACAATCTTTCGCTCTGGGATGGGAGTTGAGAGTTAACGTTAAGCATGCTCCAATGCTAAAAATTTGCATATTGATTTGGCTGGTAGGTACTTGCATGCAATATGGTTATTTCCACAACTCAGCTTCACCCGACTCGACACGCCGAGTTTGAGTTTGATTCTTTTCTACATGGTAATATGTAGAAACTCACATTTCATCAAATATTCTAGGTTCATGGCCAAAGAATGTGAAATGGTGAATTTTCCCCCGACTGATTGCTGAGCTTGAATTTTTGAAGCAGTTGGAACACCGTGGTCTTGTTGCCTTCATCGCTACTTGTTGGCCCTTCGGTGGCATCTGATTCACATTCAACTGTGTATCGGATCGATCTCCAGGGCTGCAAAACACAAAATATTTCCAGGAATTTGACAACACTTGTGGGAACTACAGCGACTCAGTGGTGAAAAGAATTTCGACCAACAAGTTCTGTCTCCCCAGAAGTGCTTATCATGACAGCTCAACTTTTAAAAATGGAGACTGATACTTGAGAATGAAGCTCAATTTCTTGAGGAGAAATCCTGTTATAAATGGGGTTGGTGAGTTTCGAGTCGAGTTTGAATTCACTTATTTCGATTTTGAAGTTGCCTATTTCTATTTGAGGTTGAATTCAACGTTAACGAATCCGAGGTTTCAGACTCTGGACACAATATTGGCCATCGGAATTCTGTTCGTCTTGGCATCCACTTGATGGGGGTGCGCATTCCAGATCAATTCCTCCCATTCTCTAATCAGTGTGCAGCATTCCCCGACGAGCTAAGGCAAATCATCGAGGAACCTCGTATCTCGAAAGTGGCAGCAGGGATTTATTGTGAGTTTAGCTGTTGGGAGACAACATCCCTTCGCATCCCCCTCATTGCCTTGCTAACTCGATGAATACAGCGGATGTGCAGCGCCTCTGGGATTCCTTCTGAATGTATATGATGTCTGCAATCTCGTTGGGCCTGGTCGCACGACTGGCTTCTCCAACTAAAATCATGAAAGGGTTGCCCTTTGGGAACGAGCCTGGCCTGGATGTGATAGTGGCAGAGTCTTTGGGATATGTAGTGTCGAAGGCGGAAACGGTCTCGGTGTGGGACACCCAAGAACTGACCCCAAGTCAAAAGAATTGTAGGTGGCGGACTTCATATACTGGGTAAGATCCTCATGAGCACTTACAGACACTGCGATCGACCCGCACGCCACCCTCCAAGCATTTTTAACCATGGACAGGCAGCTCCAAAACCTTGGCTGGCCTATCGCCCACAATTGGTACTCCTTCGATGTTGTGGAGCGCATCCGCAGCGCGGAATGATGAATAAGTTTGTCCTGAACTGTCCCTGGTGGTCGAATGACCCTTCACAAGGGTTTGAAGCGTACCGATAACTGCTCGTTCCGCCTTTGACTGCGTAGTCGCTGATCTCGTTGCACGCCTTGCTTTCCCAAACTCGCTCTCGTCAACTTGCTTTCACCACCCCATACTTTTATATTACTGGGGGTAAGAAAAATCGTACATTGCTAGGTTAAAAAAAAAAGTACTAGATGATGCGGCATGAAGAATAAAGATGTATGTCTTGTATATAAATCGTTGTCAAACCTCGCGTAGGTACCCTTGTAATACCAGATGCTCTATGTGCTGTTTGATTAAAGTGTAGCGTGGCGCGATTTTGAAATCCACCAAGCTGGACTCGATGTAGAGAGGCCCGGGTTCCATGACCGCCTCGACCATAGTGAAAGCCGACTGCTGCGGTGGGTTTTCGATGCCCATGGTGAGATCCAACGTGTCTGCGGGCGACAGGGCATCCTGATATTGCAGGACCAATTGGTGATAGTCACGGAGGTATTGGAACTCGTGGGTGGACATGTCATCCTCATGTATCGCGAAGACGTGAGCAATGGCGCTGCCTGCTTCCCAGTAGGCTGTGCGAAGCACCCCAAGGCGATGGGAATGATATAACAAGAGGCACCTTTTGTTTTGGTGAACGACACGGCTTAGAATGACAATGGCAGGCCAGCGCTCTTGCATGGATTCTGTCACCCCTGCACCCTCCATCGCGCCAAGCCTGGCATTAAGATTGTGCTGCTCTTGTGGGATGAGTCGCACGAGAGGGCCGTCGTAGGTAGAAGAGTTCCCAGCTCTATGCTAAGCTTGGCGCACAAGACGAGGTCATTGCCCAGACGTCCAAAACTGTCCTCGAACGACATGACGGTGGTCGAGAGAAGTGACTGAATCGCGAAATCCTCTCTCTAAGTCAGCGGCAGCGCGATCCAACGGCCAATGTCGGGGCGCAGATGGCGCAGTGCCATCCTACAGCCACGGTCGAGACGGAGAGGGCATAGTTCGATCTGACACCCATGATTAAGACAGTGAGATCTGACTGCCAGGGTCAAGGCACAGAGGGCGTGGTGGGATCCGACAGCCATGGTCTGAACTGAGAGGGCGCAGTGGGATCCAACAGCTATGGTCTAAACCAAGAGAGCACGGTCAGATCCGACAGCCAGAGTCTAAACGCAAAGGGTGCGGTGCGATCCGACTGCTAAGTGAACCAAGAGGGCGCGATGCGATCAGACTGAACACGAGGGGCGTGGTATGATCCGACAGCTAAGGTGTGAGCCAAGACGGCGTGGTGTGATCTGACTGCTAATGTCTAAACCAAGAGAGCGCCGTCAGATCCGACAGCCGGGTCTGAACGCGAAGGGTGCGGTGCAATCCGACAGCTAAGGTGTGAACCAAGAGAGCGCGGTGGGATCCGACAGCAAAGGTCTGAACCAAGAAAGCGCGGTCAGATCCGACAGCCGGAGTCTAAACGCAAAGGGTGCGGTGCGATCCGACTGCTAAGCGAACCAAGAGGGCACAGTGCGATCCGACAGCTAAGGTGTGAACCAAGAGGACACAGTCAGATCCGACTGCCAGGGTCTGGACGCAAAAAGCGCGGTGCGATCCAACGGCTAACGTCAGGACAGAGAGAACACAGTGCTATCTGACTGCCAGATTCAGAACGCGGAGGGCGCGGTGTGTTCGGACAGCCAGGTTCACAGTCAGATCATACAACGAGAGCTCAGGGCAAAGGTGCAGCCAGATCCGACAGTCACGTCGAGGGGGCAGAGGGCGCAGTCAGATCCAACAACCTGCAATGCCGCCAAGATGCAGTGTGATCTGGGAAGAAGTGGTGACCCACGCTGGGATCACACAGCGATCAGTTTCGTAATTCAGCCCGCTACAAAACTTTACAATGCAAAACCATACGTGATTGTGCGACCTGGCATCTGTGACTTAGGCCGTTAGCTTGTCACTTCATTTGTTTGTACTGGACTCATGTTACGTTACTTTTCTCTTGTCTCTCTATGGTGGTAATACTGTTGCAATATTATTGCAAAAAAAACACAAAAGTTACCCACCTTTTTAGCGTGAAAATAATACACCTTCGAAAAGTACACACATACTTTCCACACCCAGAAATTACCCAACTTACTGATGCCGGGAAAGAAACAGGTGCCCTGTGCAAGGGGAAACCGGGATTCAAAATTCGGATATGGGGTCGAAAAGTTGTTTTCAACCCCAAGCTCACCCCCACCTCCCCCTCTCCCCTGCCTTATAGGGAAGGAGTTTCCCTAGGCCGGGCCGCCTTCTCCGCCTCCAGCCGCCACTGCCCAACTCACTTCCCACCACTTTCTTAACTATAACTATGCTTCTATATTTCATCTAATGGGTGTAGGTGATGAATTTAACACTCTCCAATCCAAGAGCTCGATAATTTCTGACCTGAAAATTGACCACAGTTGACTTCAGCAGTAACCAACTTGGCTTGAATCACGACAGGTGTGGGTCCTGACTGATAAATGTTACACTGTACAGCACCTGGGTGCTCATATATGTTTATTACACCCAGCCAACAGCTCCCTTATGGTCTATGAGCCATTCAAAAGCTCCAAACTTTATGTAGTAAAAAGTTTTTTTCAGCTCACCCTGGACCCCCCCTCCCCACGTACGGATTTTTAATCCCGATTTCGCCTTGGTCCTGTGCTATGGAAAGATACACCACTTACTGCAACCATATATTATGCACAGCTTCACTGTTTGGAATGCAATGCACAAGTTAAGGACTGCCAGAAACATGTGCAACTTGTGTGGAAAGCCAAATTAAAAAAATGCTCAGCCTTGGGTCAAAAGTCTGTGCCAGATGTCATAGCGTGACATCAGCCAATGTGGCATTAATTGATGTGCCAACAGCAGCATTGTGGCCAGCGGGTTGGCAATTCTTTGTATGTCTTTAACCTCATCCCTCTCCCCTTCTCCCCTGTTCCTTTCTCTCTTGATGTTAAATGGGAGTTCAATTTTACAGCTGGTCTACGCGCAGTTTTCTTTACATAATGCTGTTCATAGCAGCTGTAATCGCAGTGCTGTTCATCAGGAAAACCGCAAGTTACTATGGGCACTATGGAGTACTCGCCTAGCACCACCTAGCACCGCCTAGCACTCAGCTAGTGCTGCAGAGCTGCCATAGTGGCTTGCAGTTTTCCTGATGTTATGGACTAAGCCACAGCCAAACAATTGTAATCAAGTGGGAAGGCTACGCAGTCCACTCCCACTGTTCTCCATATAAAACTCAGGCACAATCCAGATGCAAACATTGACTACTTCCCGAGGCTACGGTTCACTCAGATCAGGCCCGGACTGGGAGCTAGGGAAGCCAAAACAGGTAGCCGAGTCAGAGATTCAACCAAGCCTGAGTTTTATACCCGCCAGTGGAAAGTCCATTGGTGGACACCAGTGGACACCACTGGCCACTGGTTTACGTTGTTCGGCAATGGCCTGTTACGACCCGACCTTGGTCTCCGGTGATCTCCGTCGGACTTCTTCGGCTTTCACCCCTTTCTGCTCATCTGAGTCATCTCTGCGCGCCCTGGCCTCCACTGGCCTCCACTGAAGTCCACTGTACTTTGCTTGTGTCTCTGTGCCTATTTCAGATTCATCTAGGTATGCGCAGCGATATTTATCCGACAATACTTATGGGCCCCTGGCAGTATTCTCCGTTGTCAACGCTTTCATGCCCCTGGAGTAAGTGCATCAGATTCCGGCCTCAAAATTAACTCTTTTGCTTTATTTCAGGCGGCCAGGTTGGGACAGAATACTCATCCAGTGCCAACAGCTCCATCAGTATCTGCGTGCTTCGTTTGGGCGGTTGCGAGATTTGGTTATATTAAGCTTGTGAGATTTGGTTACATTAAGCATCGGGAACTTTCTCATCCAAGTCAGGGCCGTACTTAAATCAAGGACTTAAATCAAGGGCTGCAATGAATACCAGTGTAAACCCTTGGAGAACACTGGCTGCTGCTGGAGTACTTACCCCGACCAGAATTCTCCGAAATATGTATAATATAACATCTGCCGGCACCGACTAGTTTTTGTCGTCCAATGGGACACAGTGGTATCCATTGGATATCAATGGCAAATCGGGTGGTTGATGGAGATTGGTGAAGGTACCAAGGTGGGTTGGACCCAATGTACTCCACAAGGTTTCAGTGGGGGCCAATTAGCAGTCACTCAGACCCACTGTAGTCCACCGGAGTCCACTGAGGGCTTGTGGGTTTCCAGTGGTAGCTGATGCCGATCACTGCCGATCAATGCCGTTTCCACTGCCGGGTATATTACTGGGCCTTTGAAGTATTATTACTCAGTGGTAAGAGTTATGTGGATAACAGCAGAAAGAGTGGTCCAAGATGGGAAGTTAAGCTGCAATGGACATTGTGCGGCTTCAACCCAAGCACCCAATTAATCGTTACGGGTGTACTTGTCTGAAATTGTTGCATTCGAGGTGAGCTTGACTGCTGTGCCGAAAGCCGAGAGCTCTTAGAATTCAAACTCCGCCCGGCAGACCAAATAAACGCACTGAGGTTGAAGATAAGGTTGAAAAAGGCTTCTCACTCTGTTTAGATGGCTCAAAAGCATATTTATGAACTTTCTTGAAGGGGATTTAATTCGGAAATGTATGTTTTCAAGGATTTGCAACCGACCGTCTCAATTGCCTTCGATCGGCCTATTGGTTGATGATTAATGGACCCAAAAAATCAGAGAAAATTCGTGTGAGCCGGAAAGATTTTCAAGAATGTGGCCTGAAAATAAATGAGTGCTCAAGGAAACGCCGCGTCGGATGAAGACTTCAGAAGAGGGCCTATCGGCAAGGATCGCGCAAATTTCATTCGGGGAAATCTAATTAAACCAACGGTTCCTCCGTGAAATCTCCCGCCACCTCGATGATTTCCGCTCCATTTACTGCACATTTTGGACAGCGGTATATACGGCTTCGGCATCGTATGTGGCCGTATTTTCGACGGCTATTACGGTGTACAGTACGGCATGGACCGTCCTGTCAAATGGAAGCACCAGAGGCGCGACGGGACGGTACGGGTGCCGAATTACGGAAGCCGTAGAACCGTTGATACAGCTACGGCCAGGAGCCCTACTGGCGTGGTTGGAAAATACGGAAGACACATCTCGACATGTATGAGCCATGAAGAGGTAGGTAGGGAAGGACTTGGCATCCCACGGCACACTTCCGCTTAGGAGGCTATTTATGAACCTATCTTCCGGAATAAATATGAGTTCACTGTTGATTGCTGATAGCCATTTTTTCTTGGACTTGATAGAATAATTCATGAGCATCAAACTGTTTGGTGACCTCCGTACATCTTCCGAGACGAGGTCACGCACCTAGACTCGTGACCAGTCTGCCTACAATTGGCGAAAACCGTGGCAAGCACTTTGCCGTAGGCAGACTGGTAAAAATCGGGGCTCGGCAAAGGGCTGGGCCCGGAGTTTGAAATTCGCTGCATCAACCAACCAAAAAAAAGGACCAAACTCAAGACTCCAGGAAATATTGACCAGGATGGTTCCCACGAACATACAAATCAGACAGAAATCCACTCAGGTGAAACCCAAATAAAAGAAAACCAGGCGTCAATAAGCACGAACTTCGAAACTGATGTGGGTATAATGAAATGCCGCGACATTTACCTCAAAGTCACACTTGAAGGCTTTGAACCTCATGGACGCCAGCGTCAGCGGTGAGGCGCACACTCGAAGTGCACATGGAATGCACGGGGAATATAGCCGATGAGCCGTGCACCTGATTCAATTTGAAGCTTTAGGTCAAGTAAGTACGCACCTGCAGACAGTTGTGAATAAGCCCCCCAGAACTCACGTAACCAACACCAACTGCAAGTTACATTTCAACATGATAGCAAATGACATTGAATCGTCCGCAAATGAACACAATGAGCTATTACCTCGACAACGGAAGGGAATTGATTGAGAAATATAGAACTACGCCGAGGGATTACCAAAAGCTTTCCAAATTTTTGAGCGAGTGAGAAAGAAGCGAGTTGAAATAATGATGTGGATACGTCGCTAGCAACAACAGGTTGAAGCTTGGAGGTCGCAAAATAGGGCAGAAAAGATGGTGCGTCGCTGTGAGGTCTGCCCGGTTTGACATGGGCATAGCCACCCGTTGAGTACGATCTCTCTAATCCCAGAATGTGGTGCCACATTCTAGGATTAGAGAGATAGTGTTTATTTCGCTGGCCTCATTGACGTGTCGCGAGGACGGGTGTCGAGCTCGACACGCCGCGTCTCGCGCCTCCCGTTTCTTTGTCCGACACGAGATACTGATATACCTTCCAGCTCGACGAACGAGAAGTTGGACAAGAGCAAATTTATCCAGGGGGTGCGTGGGCGTAGCGTTTGCTTTCGGTTTCGTTTCGTATCGTATCTTTAATTAATTCTTATCCACCACCTCTCTTGCATTGCGTGCGGTGCCCTCTCCGTTTCACCTCAGGCTCCCCACTTCGCCACACCTAAGGTTCCCCAGGGGTAGAGGTAGAGGTCTTTTGAGGCCAACCTCTACCCCTACCTCTGACCTCCAGAGGTTTACCTCTACTTTACCTCTAGTACCTCCAAGGTTTACCCCTACACGACCCCTGTGAGAAGTAGAGGTAGAGGTTAGAGGTCCTTAGGGCAGAAACACATTGAATTTGGTCCGGACATGCATGCTGCAATTGACAAGTATAGACCGTATAGCAGGGACATATAAGTAAACAGCAGGATACATGGTAATAGTAATAAGAAAAATCAAAATAATCCTAATCAAATAATCCTAAGCCGTCTTCCTTTCATATTCTGTTGTACAGCTGCCCGGAACTCCTTATCACCAACCAAGTCATGCTTGCTCCATCATCCGAGGCAATAAAGTGAGCAACTACCACTACACCAGAGAGGACATTGCAAAATTATTCTTTGCCCACAGTACCTCTCAGTACCTCTGAACCTCCCAAGGTAGGGTAGAGGTTTGGGAGGTTTTGAAATGGCCTGACCTCTACCCCTACCTCTGACGACCTTACCTCTGACCTCCGGAGGTTTGCCTCTACCCCTAGGGAACCTTAGCCACACCACCGCTTCTTCCCTCCGGACTTTCGTCTACATGCTAATCCGCCCAATGTCCCCAGACCAAGCTCCTCGGCTCGTACCTGTACGAGGTCGGCGCCGCCGCAGGTGCGTAAATCCATCCATCCATCCTGCAAGCGATATGCGCGCGGGGGCGACTGGGCGACCTGAAAAGGCGGTTGGGACAAACGAACAAACGAGAAACCAAAGAATCAGTAATCGGCGTAGTGCCGAATATACTTTTACAGTTGCGGTTCCAATCCATATGTTCATTGGTTGCGTTTTCCCGGAATTCAAACCTCACAACCTTTCCCCACCGTTGCCAATTCTCTTAAAGGTTCATCAGTAGGATCTATTTTACACCTTATTGAATGCTGTGCCAACGACAATGTTCAGTGGGTTGTCATTCCTCGAAATGACGGCACGCTCCTCATTCAGACTACCTTCTCGGCCATATTCGTTTCCTATGCGCCATTTGGGATGCCTCCTCAAGAATTCTGAACACCCGTCCACAGTCCATTCGTGTTGCGTGACATTGCATGCTCTGCCGTTTTCAGTTCTAGAAGCCGTCTCTGATACTAGTGTCAAGTACGTATCTTTCTGGTTTTTTTCTATGGAAAGAAAGGGCGCGAATCCTAACCCATCAATCTCGGGCATTTCGGGAAAGTTCAGTCCGACTTTGTGCCAGTAGTTTACAGATTGTGCTCCACGGAAAGGGGGAAATGGAGACACATCGAACAGAGTTCTATCCCTGAGCACCGCGCCGCCCGCCAACGGCGCCCCGCTGACAAATTGGTCGGGGGGAATATCGCCACTACCCGAATCCCACTTGTGACCGAGTTTTCGATTTCTGCGAAGTATTATTCGGTGCATTTACCTCGCAGGTTGACCTCTGATGGAATGCTTAGTGATTGAACATCTACTTGGATGCTTGGAATGCGTGAGCGTATTGTCTGTCGCTACCACGGGCCACAAAATGAAAATTAGCATTATTAAACAACAGTCCGTTATACTATTCTGGCCTGCCCCGCGCAAGGGAGAAATCATGTGGACCTCTAGAATGAATAATTCTAAGAGCTCGCTGCATCGAGGAGTTTCTGCAATGCTGCGATTACGGTGGCAAGCACACTGCTCTCGCTGGAACCGGAGCCCGAAGACCACCCACTGGACGGATCTGCGGTCAGCGCGCAACTCGGTGGTGGCGCACTGCTCATCATCGACCCATCCTGTTCAACAACCTGGTTGCCATCCTGAAGGAAAAAAATCAGCATCTTCAAAGCACACGACGGAGAGAAAGCAGACATCAACGGCATAGCTGCAGTCGGTCTTGCCGTACAAGCACGTCAGGATGTCGCCATCTACGGTGGAGTTCGCGAGAGACACCCCGTCCAAGTCCTTGGGTGGACAGATGAAGTCGACGGAGGAAGAACCGCCCTGTCGTCTGTACCTGGTAGGCAGCGCTGCGGCGTGCGTGAAGGCGAGAGCAGCGAATACAAACAGAGAGGCGTTGAACGTGCGCATGATGCTAGATGAATGAATGCAGGAAAGTGGAGGAATGCGTGAATGAAATGTACGTCCAGACGTAAATGAGAACGAAAATGAATGAGGGCTGGGTCCCAGTATCCGAGCTTTAAAAGAAACGGCGGTGCGGCAGTGCAGCTGCGCGTAACACAAGCACGAGACCGGATTTTCTGCGGATCCAGACGATCGGCAACCCAAGTCAGACGAGGAACCGGTCCAAATCCCCATTTTGATGCTGCACCTGCGGGAATCGCTGATCCCTTTTGAATGCCAGTAGCCACATCAGCTGGCCGAATGAACGTGTCTGGAAGTACACAATGTACAGATCTGATTTGGAATAAAGCCGATGAGGTCCACCAGAGCCCGCTACCAGGAAGATCTGCAGCTTCTGAAAACCCAAAACTAAATAAAAGATTTGCAGGTGGCCCATGCCACGTCGACTAGCCCGTGTTAGGCTGTTAGTTGTAGGTACTCGCTTTGCACAGATCAGGTAAGGTATCACAGATGACACGACTGTCAGACAGGCATGTTTCCTAGTGCACCGACGGTATCCAGTTTTCACAGCCGTTGGCGGGGAATACAGCAAGTGCCGTCAACAAAGCCAGTGAGTCAGATCGAGTCAAATCACCTCATGCTTTGATCTCTCTCCCGCTGCGCCGGGCGCTGATCTCTTTGCCGCCCTCTCATATGACAGTTCATTTGTACAAATATTAAATTTGAGCGCGCGCAAGGTGTTTCAGAGCGCGCGCAAATGAGCGAGCGCGAGGTTCATGAATCAAATTAACTAACAAAACTACTGATGACTGGTGTTATTCGGCTGGCCAAGGAACGCCGACAGTCAGAATGGAGGAGAAGGATGAGGAGACAGGAGGGGGAAGGAAGGTGGGGGAAGGAAGGAGAGCAACACGGCAAATTCGTGTACTATCAGCCACTGGGTACTCGGCCACCTTAGCGATTATCATCATTTCTAGGGTGCTGTGAGCGAGTCTCAAGGCGGAGCTGGTCCCGAATTGAAGGTAGGATTGGAAACATAGAAATCAATGCCATCTCTCTCACCATATACAAGACATGCCGCCGCTTCGCTCCGGCAACTTGGATGATAATAAATATACGTTATTGAAGTCGTGAGTACATGTAATGCTGCCAGTGATGACACAGACCAGAGTGTACAATAGGAAGGAAGAGAAGTGGATTGCCCAATTTATCTTCGTTCGATCCCGGCAGTTGAACTAAACTGCGGCGTTGCGGGTGGAGTAGACTGTAAGATTGTGAACAGAAGATTCAGTTGAAGATAAGAAGATTTCACCGAAAGGAGGCCGAAATCGAACAGAAGTAATCGGGCTGGGTTCAGATCACAGTATCTCCGATTCTGTAGTATTAGCGAGATCAACGCAAGGAAGGTGTTGGAGATCACATTGTGCAATCGAAAATGAAGGAATTGAGTGCGTGGTCTTGAAGCCGAGCCCGACGCAAAAACCCAGAACCATGTCCAATTTGCAGCAGAGCTCGGTCGAAATTTCAATCTTCCGTGAACTATTCACTGCCGCAGCAGTGAAGCGGAAAAGCGAATACAGTGGAAGCCAACAGATCAGGACGCGACCCGAGCCATAGTACACCAATACGAAGGGTGCGAAGAGATGAACAACAACGAACACCGGAGAGTGAAGAAATGACGGAAAGCATGAGACAAAAATAAGTTGATGCCCAGTACGATCCTTGCCAGGTAACCTGATTGATCGACCGAATAGTCGCTAGGCGGCAGGCAGTAAATGAAGAGGCAGTGTCCGATGTCACTGCAAATTCAGGACAAAAGGAGTTAAAGGAAGTGCAAGAGCAGAGGAAAAATGAAAGGAGATGGATATATGGGGAAATAGCACAGCCGAGGAGCCATTTGCTTAAAGAACGGTTAATCACCGCGGTGGCCAACCACAAGTCTTCGTAAGCCTCGCATCTTCTCCTCCACTGTATCCAATGGATTTGACACACACTTCAGGAAAATCTCGGCCCTGTCGCAGGGCAATTTACCGATGACTAGATCGCGATGCATTACGAAATCAACAAAGTCCTTCCTAACCTGCTCAGCCAGGCTTTGATCCCCCAGCACTGGTCGACGCGTTGGGCACGGGAAGTTCGCACTCGATTGGCGGAAGTTTGTTCAGATGCTCAACGTCTACCAGCGTACTGACGCCTACACCCGCTACCTGAGATGGGGAAGGAAACCCATCCTGAAACGACCAAGAGAAGAGGATGTGGGAGCCGCTGCGGTGGAAAATTTGGATCAGGCGACGATTCTTCAGCTCCTGGGGCCGCCTCCGTTGAAGAAGCCGAAAAGTTGAGTAGATCTACGTATTTTCTCTGATGACAGCGACTACGAGCGATGTTTTATACCATCTACTTGCCTACAGGAAACAACCCGTGAAGCAATCCAATTTATCAGTAGTCCGGTGTCTATGTACGGGATCCCTGATCTCCTTCCTGTATATGCATGACGAGCATTTCAGCATCGAAGTAACTCAAAGGAAGTCGAAATGGCACCGTTTGCCCTTCTAAAACTTACTCCCTCTTCGAATACGTGCGTCTCCGGCTGTGTCCCTTTTTTCGCATGGATTTTCACTCCCGTTCTTGGACGAGTCGACTTGCTCTTGTTTTTATTGATGTTTTTTCGATGTCCCACTCGTCTTCCGATCCCCCTACATATTAGAAGTAACAAGACACCCCTTCGCTTCGCTCCAGCGTCCTAATGTATTCCGCCGTTAGATTTTTTCTTGTTTACTACCCGTTAGAAGTGCCCTCCAGACTTATCCTATGCCTTTGTGTATATCCTTATCTGAAAGTGGGGTTAATTCTCTACTTGAATTCGGTTATGAATTTTTACCACGCTCAGTTCCTATAACGCTAGAGCTTATGCAAAAGTACGGTTTTTTTTTAGAAGTGGCAAACACACTATTGTGATAACTGTTAGAAGTTGTTTCTAATTCTTAAATTATAGTAAACTGAATACCTAGGCACTTTCTACCTATCATTCTGCACATTCTTTCGGTTGAATCATGATATTAGCTTCAAAACTCATACCTCAATTCCACTTTCCTTTTTCGGTGCGCTGGTGTTTCGGTGTTTGGACGAGCATCGCCGCGATCAAAGGCTGTGCTCATCGGATCTTTTACTTGGACCGCTTCATGTCTACTTCTAACACCACCTCCCCACTCCCCAAACCCTCTGCCACAACTTCGAACGGACTTCGAACGAAATTCTCAGGCACTTCCAATGCACCTCGAATGCTCACGCCAAACTTGAAGCGCTTCTGCCAACTTCTAACAGCGCGAGTCGCAACCCACTTGCCATGGACTTTGAATACTTCTAACGACACTCTCCGCGACATGGTGTGGCGCCCGCCCTGCCCTCCCTCGTACCTCACCTGTCCCTTTAGCACTTCAAACGCTGCTCCCGCCCGACTTCAAATGTGCCCTGCACACATTCCTGAGCTCCCAAAGGTGCATCTACGCTGCGCATCCCTAGTACACCCCATTCCCTGCCATCCCGTTCCTACGCCCCATCTCACTTCTAACGCTTCAAAACGTCATCCCCAGTCCACATGCCCGCCCACTTTGAATCCCATAACTTTGCATGCACCCACTTCGCGTCCCTGCCCGCCCACTTCTAATGCGCGCCCACCCACTTCTAACACTCCCCGCCCACTTATAACGCCCCCCAGTCACTTCGAACGGCCCCGCCCACTTATAACAACACGCCCGCCGCCCACTTCGAACGCGCACGCCGCACTTCGAATCCCAGCCCACTTCGAACACATGCCCGTGCGCCTTGAATGCCCACCTGATCCGCACTTCGAATGCCCACGCGTACTCGAACACGCCCCACTGCGCATGCTGCCCACCTGCCCACTTCACACGCCCGCCTCGCATGCACGCCTACTTCAAATGCCCGCCCCACACAGTGAACGCGCCCACTTCGAATGCACACCCCCCACTTTTAACACGCACCGGCCCGCACTTCGAGCCTGCACACTTCGCACACCTCTGCACTTCAAACGCCCGCATGCCCGCCCCTGTTCCGAATGCCACTTTGAATCCGCGCCTGCCCACTCCGAATGACCGCGCTCACGCCACACCACCTCGAATCCGCACCCGTTCCCTTCTAACGTCCCGTACACCCACTTCTAACGGCCGCCCCCAGTTCAAATGCACGCCCCTGCCCTTCGGCCTCTAGCTCGCCCCGCACTTCAAATCAGTGTTCTCCCTAAGGGTTAAGCCTTAACTTCGCTTAAGCCTTAATAAGACCTTAAGTTAAGGCCTTAAGCACAGTCTTGGATGAACTGAAGCCTTAATTAAGGCCAGTCACATGATATTTCGGTGCTCCAAGCAAACAAAACAGGGTGATGAGTGGTGGAAAAGCTGTGAATTACCCATGCAAACAGTTCGTAGATCCCCTCTGCATTTTTTTGGCAAGGCACTGGCAATACTCTGATACACCAAGTCAACAATGATGGCCAACCAGCTCAAAAGAGGCACAAAATGCAGTCTAAAATGCCCTTATTCGGAAAGAATTGTGTATCTCGCTGTGGACAATGTATTTAGCAACCTTTTTGTGTCATAAACCTCAGGTTATGGCTGTTGGATTGGGGGTGGGAAATTTTATCTTAACCCTTAATTTGGGCTTAACATTAAGCCCTTATTAAGCCCTAAGGCCTTAATTAAAACCGCTACCCTTAATAAGGCCTTAAGGGAGAACACTGCTTCAAATGCGCCTAGTTCGCAGTTCCTGCCCCGCCCTTCAACACCCGCCGCTGCCCAGTCTGTACGCCCGCCCGCCCCTTCGGACACAGGCATGCATTGTAAGACGACGAAGTCAAGACGGGGGAGGTAAGTGGGCCTCAAATATCTTCTGGACCTCACGAAAGTCGACCTCGCCCATAGTCTTCATTTGCTCGCGGATTTCGGGCGCCAAAGACACGAGAAGTTCATTCGCAAAAAAGGCTTTCTTCTTTTCAAGCAGATCCTCCGTTCCGAGCTCTTCCCACGATTTGTAGGGAGGGTTGTCGATCTCCTTTTTATCGTGATAGTGATATACAGCAAATACCATGACGTAGAAAAGCGATTCAAGGTCGAAGCGATAGACATGGGCCGGGGGATTATCGAGGACAAGGAGGTCGCGCGCCATGAAGCGTTTAGTTCCGGTACGCTGCTTCAAAGTAGACTGGGAGAGGTCCTTCCAATAGACCGCTAAATCGAAATTGTTCAGGACGCCATAGACCTTGTCGCCTATCTTGCGAAACATCAGATTATTGAGGCTGAGGTCACGGTGCATGATTCCGGCAGTTTCGTATAACCATCGGTAGCCTGCTGATGGGTAAGATATTGGAGCACACAAGAAAGAAAGAATTGATGCAGAGGAACAACGTACAAAGAAATATGCCGTAAAAAGCCTGCCCCAGGTCTTCCGCACTCGTCAAGTCGGTGATTGGGAAGAGTTCTTCCGGAACCGCAATGCGGAGCTCCCGTAGTTCGTATTCCTCCGGGAAAAGCCTGAGCAGCTCAAGCTAGGGAGTACCCGTGTCGAATTCGTGCTCTTTCGAGTTCAAGAGTTGCGGCAAGTGGTTGCGAACCCAGGAATCGTTCCCTGTGGCCTTCGCAGTAGCCTCTGTGATGAGCTCCGCTTCCGACTTTCTCGTCTTGGTGCGCCAACTCCACTTCACAATGACGGTGTTCCCGTCCGGGCGCATGGTCGCACGGGAGACACAAGTGCCACGCCCGATGAGCCCGTGCGACTAGAATATCGGGTCTTCAAGCTCTAACGATTCCCCACCGCGCAAATCAATGCTGGACCTCCGGAAAGGGTCAGCTAGCATCCCCTTTTCGATATTTGGGGGGGCAAGAGCGGATGATAACCCCATTGAACCTTTGTCAGACCTTTTACGGTGTTGAGCAGGTTAAGGAACCGTGCAGTGTCTTTGATGAAGTTGAATGGGTCCGATCTGATGACGATCGAGCGGTCATAGTAGAGGAGCTCCATGTTATCGTTGGTGATCAGCACGCCAATAACGTGGCTGTGTAGGCACCGTACGTCAAGAGCTCGAGCGCATAGCTGGCACACTGTCTCTGTGGATCCTCGCGGGGCTTATGCTTCTTTGCTATTGATCCAGATGCGCTGTCACAGGTTCGTTTTTTGCCTGTGTTACTGTTGCTGCCTACGCTGCCCGCTGCCGTCGCTGTCAGCTGTTGACCAGAGCCAGAGCCAGAGGCTTGCTTCGACGACGACGACCCGGACAGGCTCTTCGACAATACTTTCTTCAACCTTGACTTCGATTTGGACGATGTCGCAGGGTCAGCTGTCGATTCCCATAAAAAGGACAGCTAATGAGAAGTAGTTTGGCATACCGGTGAACAATGTGCTCCGAACTAAACCCAAACAATCCAATTATCACCCAAATATAACCCAAGTCTTTCCGATATAAGCAGTGATGCCCACAGAAATAAGACGAGGATCAGAAATAGGCTGATCAGAGGAACCAAGAGCTGAGATACAGACGAGTGGTAGTCCCTTGTACAGGGCCTAACAATAGGTTGAAGGGAAGGTATAAGATTCCCACAGAAAGATGAACCTTCACTACAAGATATCACCAGGAATTGGCCTGAGAGATAATTGAGCAATGGAAATAAGATAGTTTAAGAGCTTCGCAGCTATGAGATGAGCAAGTGTTGTGTGTGTGGTGATGGTTGTTTCTGGAGACGCGCAAGAGACCTCCTAGAGGTGAACAATGGACTATTTCCACGAGGATATATGCCTGAAAGCTTATTTCCCAGAGAACCCGATGGCAATTTACAATGAACAATGAACGATGAGCGATACAATTTGATGATTTGATGATGAGCGATGATGATGACAATAAAACGATTTCGATTCCAGAATTATGTAGCCTCAATCATGCCCTAAGACGTTTCCAGTAACCAATGTCTTATTCCAACAGAAAGGTTTCCCAATGTTAAAGTCCAACGATGATACACACTGTGCCAACCCCAGAAATAGCCCAAATCGCAAGCATTATGCCTACTAGTACAAGGGGATTCTGTGTCCTACTCGTAATAATGTCCCAACTACTTATACAAATCCCAAAATCATATGAAAGTCCTCAAACCAAACAGAAATTAGTAAAATGGCCCGAGATCGTCCCTCCTTTCCCGTATCCATCGGAGGAATAGCTGCAAGCGTATTGCCATTGGCCCGTGCCCAGGTAGTCTCTGATTTCCCGACCATGCGGCTTTTGTCATCCAGGATATTTGAAAACACCAGTCCCCTGGCTGACTGATATCGCTTCGTCCATCTATCCCTTTTGTCTCCTGTCTCTTTCCCATAGCTCCTGACCATCGGATCTTATTCCCCTGGCCTCCAGCTTTCCGTAGATACCCCTAGTGCAACCTTTTCCCAGAAAGGTTTCTTATTCCCAACTTTGCTTCCTCGTAATAAGATCAATCCCATCAGATTGTCTTAACCGACCTTCGCTTATCCCGGAACTCCTACAGTATGAGCTTCCCCGAGCCTTGCACGCCTGTCACATGGAAGGCCTTTCCTTTAGCCGAGCAGAAATAAGCTTATTCCCACATGTCCCGTTGTAAGTATCTCTGGCTTATTTCTCATTGTGGAAATAAGCTCCAGAAATAGTCTCTTTAGAGGTTTGTTGGCTACACTTTCCTCTACGGTTTTTGAGGCGAGCACTGCCAGTCCGCAGGGTAGTCACCTACCCTTTGTACCCGTTACTCTGTGATCCTGACCCTGCCCGCTATACCGAGACCGTATACTAGCTCTCAGAAATAAGCCTATACTGTAATCAGACTATTCCAAAATGTGTGAAAAGTGCGGTGTTTAGGTATAGTTCAATTCCAGACAGTTCACCGGCGGCGCCAAGGGGCTCAAACTTGAACTCCCAGAACAAAGTAATCTCTAGCCAATGGAACACATGATCTTCAGGTGGACCACAGTCCAGAAGGTTGTCGGCGCCGTCACGAGCATCCAAAAAGAGCACAGCCAACATGATGGAGACTACGCCAGGCTTTTGCTGCGCAGGGGATCCTCAAATAACTTGGGGATCGTCGCGACAGAATTGGATGTCTGCGCCCTTTCCAAGACAGTAGTTGGCCAATGTGACTAATGGAGCATATAGGTCGGTTTCGCGGCCGGCGTTTTTCCAGTAGTTATCCAACGCGGTTTTCAATTCGCGGGCTGTCCTGGGGCTGTTCTGGAAGGCGTCATAAAGACCGGAGTTGTCGGGTTTTTTGACGAGAAATATTAATTTAAGGAATTCATCTACAGAAATCCTCTTTTCGAAGAAGAGGTCTTCCTGGAGGTACGAGACATAGACTAAGGCTGCATAGTCCTCTTGTGTGTGCTGGATGGCGTGATTCTGCTGGCTCCCAGAGCCCCGGTTGTGGGGGGTGGACTGCACAAGTGCGCCAGGGCCCGCTTTAGTTGGGGTTGTGGGCATAGTACGAAGTAGGTGGTGGTGGTGGGAAGCAAGAGTGGTGTATCACTGCCAAATGGAGATCTTTTATGTACTCAGGTGATGAGATTGTAGGCGCGAAAATACAATAGGGCTGTGGCCACACAATGGTTGCCAAATGCCTGCGGAAAATAAGGGGAATGTGTGGTGACAATTCTCTGAATCCTGAAGAACAAATGTGTCGATAGCGGAATGAAAATCAATCTCATGGCATAAACGTCAATGTACTTACCAGATATCTTTCTTGGCTCTCCTTGAACTTTTAGTGTAATTGTATGCAAGCGGTAACTTTGCGGAGTGCCTCCACCTATGAGGAATTTTGAATCAATACACATGCTCAGTCTTGAGACTCGCCCTCGCAGAAGGCTGCATCAGTAAAACAGCAGGTTCTCTTGGCAAAGATGCCCCAATATAGTTTTTTCCCAAAGATGATCCATCTTGGCTAAGCAGGTTCATTTTTCTTAGAAAGATGTTTCGTCTTGGTCAAGATGTCAAAGCTGTCTGTTGTCTTGACCAAGAGGTTCGGTGATTAATGTGCTCAGAAACAACACTAAAACAACTAACTTTATATCCTTTCAGATATAGCAATGGAAGGACACTATTTCCGAACACCAGAACCAAGGGGACACAAGAGATACAGTTGAGACTAGGTGAATCCGATGAGTGTCAGTCCCTGACCAGGGCCTTGACAAAGGCAGGAGGGAGAGGAACTATCTCAAGTAGAGATACGAACACCTTGCATAATTCAATACCACCAAGTTATGCAACCAGCAGTATAAACCAGACAAAGTCTTGGTGGATGTAAAGCTTCTCAGCTATGGAACAAAGCAAAGTGGTGGTGGTGTCCAAAGACAAAGGTAGAACTAAGTGTCCCCATAGCAAGTGTGACTTGAGAAAGTCCGTAGCAAGTCTTGGCTGTCAAGCCCATAGCAATCCGTTTCCCATAGCCCGTAGCAATCTGTTTCCCGTTTCCGTAGCAATCACAACCCGTTTCCGTAGCTATCACAACTCAACAATCAGATTCCTTAGCCAACAAAGCTTTGACATTGAAGTCTATTGTAAAGGTTTCCCCAAATCCAACCCAATCACAGGCATATAGCCCACTAACTGGCGGGTGGTTCGGTACCCGCAACTACAACTACCCTGGGTATATAGGTAAAGTAAGTCTAGCATGTGAAAGTCCGTATTCGTGTCCATTATTATGTACAAGGGCCGAGTCCGCCCATATCCTGCTTGTTCAGCTCGTCCCAAGTCCGTTTATCCGTTGGAACATGTTCCGCCCTCGAAGTCCCATTGGTTGGGCGATAGATATTGCTGAAGCCGTCTTACTCAGACAACCAGCTTGCTTATACATGCATGTGCTGTGATGATGCCATTATCCCCTGGCGATCACAGGTGATGCCTTGTCATATCCTATGAGATATGGGTTGCCCCCTCGCTCTACTATCCAGATTTGAGTAGTAGACGGCTGTGGCTTCCTAGCCATACCCATACTGCATGGGTTCCCACTATGGATTCTTGGAGACTAGCCAGACTGATTCGCCTGACCATCAACAATCCCATCAAAACCTCGGCTACTGCTTTGGGTTACTCCGAAACCCATCGGTCAGCAACTCCCCTCTGCCAAAAGCATCGAGAGTCCGGAGCCGCATCACGTGTTTATTGCCGTGACCAGCCAAGTGGAGATTGAGGCAGAGTTGCAGTTGAACATTGCACGCTTTTGATCGCTCAATCAGGCATTAAACATCGGAGTGAAAGAGAGAGAGAGGACCGCAGCCAGTCGACACGCATAGAGATGGAGCAAGGTCGCAGCAGGCTGCGAGACATTTCGTTGTTACTGGTCTTGATGCTCAATGTCTCTTGCAGGGGACTTCATTCCAGCAGTGAGGACGGCCACCCAAAAGACACCCTATCTCCTGTCTGTAAATAGAGTAAATCAGCGCATCGAGGGCGGATGTCTGGAACATATATTTTTTTTGAGTACAATCAGCTCCGAAGTCAGCAGGAAAGTTGTGATCAACCAATTAATTCAGAGGGATATGGTGTATTGCTGAAGCTGAAAGTAAGCGTGGGCTGCGACTCCAGACCAAAGATTCATAGCAGAAAAAAATTGTATTTTTAAGACTATGTCCCACCAAAATAAAGTAAAACATTTGGCTGCACACAAATTTCATAGAGTAAAACAGGGTCAAAACCGGGCCACAAGCGGCCGGAGTTCCAAGGGAGTATCCGCGGGCCTGACGTGGTCGATGCTAGGCTGTGTTGTCGATACAGCACCTATAAATAAGCCACTACGCGTCCAAGTCAAAAACAGCCCGACGGCACAGCAGGATCCTGTAGAGCTGTAGAGGAAAGAAAAGAAAGCGGGCGCAATCAAAATTACATTGGATGGTGGGTGAATCAAATAGGGAGTGGGCATTCATGAAGGTGCAGGAAGCGGAGAGACTCGGCGGGGAAAGGAATAAGTCGCAAGAACGGAGTGAGCACTGAGGATGTAGTAACATTGGACAGAGAAGAAGCGGACGAACAGCAAAGGGCCCAGAAAGGCTATACGCACGAGCTGCGAAGAGAGTAGGTGATAGAACCCGTGAATGCATGCGGCCACGCATGCGTTGTTCAAGTCGACGTGCGCGCAGTATCCCAGCGCAGATCAGTCACAAAGAGGCCGAAAAAAAAGTGGAAGGAAAGAAAAGGGGAGCGCCGTGGAGTTTCACACAGCGAGATCGAGCTGCAGTTGGCAGCGCCTCCCCCGGTAACAACGACGGAGAGGGGGTAAGCGCGCCCATCCGGCCCACCGTCGAACTGTGCGTGAAGATATCCCGGCGCGGCCCAAGAAGGTCAGTGTTCCGGCGCAAAGGAAATAAATAAGAAATTGAGACGAGGGAAAGAGAAAAAGAGAGAGAAAAGGGAGGGGTGCGCGATGGAAACTCGGAAGGGCAGAAAATATTTGTTGACGCATGAGTCGACCTGCTAATAAAAGTAGAAGGAAGGAACGGATTCAGGCCCCAGAGGTGGGCTCCAGGTAAAATAGCCACATGAAAAGATTCATAGAAAGCTGCAATCAAACGAAGAAGAAACACAGAATATCCAGGGAGCACCGTGGAGTAGTCTGGGCTGCAAACATGAAAGATGCGTGAAAGCCGGGGAGAGGAACAATGAGCGACAAGAGCCGGGACCCGGGGGTGTATGCGATATCCCTTACGGAAGGGGGCGCCTGGTTGGAGGAACAAAAACAACAAGGAGGTGCAAGCGCGCACACAAATTTATGTCTGTATGGCATGCGTGTGCAAGCATCCGAGTGCAAAATACAGACTGTGGCCCAACGGAAACGGAGACAAGGAAGAACTAAGGAAATATGCAAGAGGAAACGAAGAGACAGGGAAGTAACCGAAGGAGAAACAGGATGGGTGCGACGTGTAGAGCCAAGGCTGGAAATTTTCGTCGCCGACAGCAGGAAGCAGCGAGATCGGCGTACGTGCCCGAATTGACGGTGTGCTGGAGTTCGTTCTGCGCGATCCGCAGACTTTGAGGAAGGGACTGGAAGCGCTGAAGACGGAGACGAAGCGTGAGCGAGTACAGGGTGTCGGATTTGAGGTACATTAGCAAAGACCGAATACACCGGGGGATACAGGCAGACCATAATGATATGTGAACGACAGGAGTTCAGCATCGCGGACTGGACTAGGACGTCAGCTGGGGAAGATCATGAAACGAGCAGCAGCGCACCTCAATCATCGCTGCTCTCAACCGCGTCGTCCTTCTGCTCTGCCTCCTCCTTCTCCGCATCAGCCTTTTACTCGGACTTCGGCTTTGGTGTTGACTTGAAGCTGGACGCGTCCGTCGCCTCCTTCGCCTGGGTTGTGTTGGACTTGTCGGGTTTGCCGCACTTCAACTTCAGCCCAGAGTTTCGCAACCTACAGTAATGGTCGCACAAGTGAGATGAGGAATGAACGGATTGGATGAAAGAGAAAGAGGAGAGAGTAGGAGAATCAAAGAGAAAGAGGGCAGACGACGCAACGCACCTGGGCCCGAGCCTCCTTTTTGCAAGGTCGATGTAGTTAGAAGACGAAGGGGAGAATGAACTGCCATCCTGAATCTTGAGGACCTTCCGCGAAATCTAGGGCCTCCGCCCGTTGCCGTCTCGACGGCTTGACGGCACCCGTCAAACGGGTGCCGTGCCCGTCCCGTCGGAGATTTTTCTAACATTTCAACGGGACGGGCACGGGACGGGTCAGGTACTCGACGGGCCGTCGAAAAACGGCCGTCACGGCCGTCTGCCGGGTTGGCAAACCAGTCCAAAATGTCCCAGAATGCCCCGAGAAGCTCCGAGATAGCTCACACGTCAGAAACCTTAATTTTAAGCGCTTATGTCCGATCATTTTGATTTTATTTTGCATCATCCTCGCTTGCCATGGACCCCCATCTCGCTGCTGCGCCTACGCATCCAGACACGACAAAAAGATTTGCAACCCCTCAATCATAGCTAAGGACATATATCCAGAGTCTCTTACATGGCTACAGTGCCTCAAAACTGCAAAGCACTACATTTGGCTCGCTTAAATTCTATGGAATCCCCTTTAATCAATGCAGATTCTGCCCTCTACCCAACCCCTCATGCTTCTTCATTCACATGGACGAATATCTTGCCTTTCCAGTCGGACTACTGTCAGCGGCATGACCATTTTGTACCGTTTTTCCTGGGACCGGAACCACTCATGCTATCATCTTGTGCCCTCTGCCCTTGTCCTTGCGCTCAATTATTCACATGGACCCAGGTCTTTCCTTTCTAGTCGATATTCTGTCAGCTTCATGACAATTCTGTAGCTTTTTGCGCTGGACCAGAGCCGCTATCTTTTTCTGCCCACATGCTACGGGCTCGGGACACTTAGTTGCGTGCTTAGCATGGCTCATTTTTATCACATTCTCCTCGGTTACGCTTCCGTGGCCGGCGCTTATAACAGCGTCCACTGCTGCTGTTACTCAATCTCTTTTCTGGTATTATGTCTCAACAGTGCACTCGTGACAGCAATGGCAATCTCAAGGAAGCCACTGATATTACTTTCTACGAATCAGAATCCGATGAAACGGCTTTTCTTCCGGTCGCTGGAGGTATGTTCATCCATTTCTGATTTTTGTTGCGCTTTTTGAGTTTTATTTTGCCTATAGCGGTTCCTTCTCGGCGCAGCAAGCGGACCCGCAACACCGACAAACTCACCATGAGTCTTGCTGCAGAAAAAGCGGATGATGACGGAAATGCTCCGGTTCAACGTCGTTCCAACGCAGGTGCCTCTCGCCCTCGCGTCAAGTACGTTCCCGAGTCTACAAGCGACGAAGAGGACGAGGATTTTGACGACCTTCCTGGGCTGGAGGAAGTATCGCACTCTTCTGATGAAGGCGAGTCGGATAGCGAGGATTTTGGAATAGCTCATGATGAGGTTTGTCCCATCCTTCGGTCCCCGCTGTTCGTGCTTGTTCATTTGATTCTTCTCAGATCGCCGATCTTCTGACCTCCAAGACGGTCCCAGCTCGTGCGGGGAAATCCTCCAAGCCGCAAACCCGGCTGCCCCCAAGCGCCGCCGCCCCACTGTTGAGGATGTCGCGGATGAAGAAGATCTTGGGAGACCTGCCAAAGTGTGTTAATTTCTCGGGTCAATTTCGATTACTAACCTTACCTTGAATATATTCAAGGCACAAAATCATTCGAAGTCCCGTCGCGCTACGGTTGAAGAGGTCGAGGACGAGGACGATCTTCCCAAGGCCACCAGTGTACGTCGTTTCTCAGCTCATTCGACCAACATTAACTTGAATACTGCATAGCTCAAAAACCCAATCTATCTCTTCTATGAGACTGTTACCAAGAACGAGAACGGCAACGTTGGCGACCCTGGCGACAAGCACTACAAATGCCGCCACGGAAATCGCAAGATCATTACTATTACGAGGGTAATGCGATACAACGTTACCAGTATGTTCTCATTCACATTCATTCGCGGTTCGCACAATATTAACCCACTGTAACAATAGAATTAGTCAACCATCTCGAAAGCTCCTTCCCTATCATGTATCGCCTGTTTCTCGCGTTGTACACTCGCAAGGATGAGTGCCCTACCCAAGCCGAGATCGACCTTGCTCAAGGGAATGTCCCCGCTGACACAGCCGCCGCCAAAGTGTACTTGGGGACAGTGGAGTCCACCACTGCCAGCATTTTGAAAAGTCTCGAGGTACAGGCAAAGAAGGCGCACGAGAAGACTCATGTATTATTTCTTTTGAACTTTGTGGTGCGGGTTGCTTATTCATTTTTTGTAGGGAGTCTTCGAGCAAGAGACCTTCAACAGACTCCTCGCAGAGTGGATGGTCGCTTGCGACCAGCCCTTTGAAGAAGTCGATAAGCCGGAGTTCATTCGCCTGATGGAATATACGCACCATGGGGCTACACTCAGCTTCAAAGTACCGGGTCACACCGCTGTGGCGGCCTCCAGGAAGACTTACATACAAGCTTGAGGGACCTTCCTTTGACAACTCCTTCGGTTCTTCGCAATGGGCTCATTGAAGCCTACCGAAAGTTGAGTGATTACTATTACAAAATGGATCAATCCCCGTATTATACATGGGCTGCGTGTGCGTCAAACTTCGCTTTTATCTGTCAATTACTTACCCATTGCTTTTCAAGTGCTTGATCCGCGCATTCCATATGACGGTCTGAAGTCCGACTTCTACCATGATGAAGACCTTCTACATGATCTCGATGCGGGGAAGGACGCGCTTGACAATCACTTCAAGGTGAATTACGCTGCACGCAGGCATAATCTTGTTGTCACCCCGGCACCACTGGCTTCATCATCGTTGCGGGATCTGGGTTCACCTCAGAAAGACTTCACTGCTAGATACAATGTGCACAGACGTGTGGTCCTCGATGAGTTGAGGGAGTACTACAGTCTTCCCCGGGAAGACTTCAAGCGGTGTGATCCAGTTCAGTGGTGGGTCGCCCGCAAGGCTCAGTTTCCGAACCTGTTCTGTCTTGCGCGGGATATTTTGACTATCCCGGGTACGCAATTTAATTTAACCTTCCCCGGCCAAGCTTCAGCTGAATGTTTTTCTTTTAATTAGGATCGGCCGTTGCGGTTGAACGCATTTTCTCGGGAGGCCGTGACATCATTTCACTCAGGCGGGCGAGTCTGAAGCCCGACACCATCAGAATGCTGATGATTCTCAAGCAATGTCTTCGCCTTGCGCGCAACGCAGTCCAGGAGGTCCTGGGGGATGTGTAGTTATATACCACAGAATAATGCACTTTTGCGGCGACCCGTTATACCGTTTACGGCCGTCCCGTCACCCGTCCCGTCCCGTTGGAGTTTGAAAGTCGATAAAAACGGCCGTCAAATCGACGGCCGTGCCCGTCATGCACCCGTTGAATCGACGGCCGTTGCCGTGACGGTAACGGGCGGAGGCCCTAGCGAAATCTCGCTCAGCAGCTCGCCCGCCACCGCTCGCTCTCGCGCAAGCTCTTGCATGCGCCGGCCATGCGCCGCACCGCGGCTGCCCGTCGCCCCGTGCCCGAACCCCAGCTCCGGTTCTTGCGCCTCTCGGAAGCGGTACAGTATTGACTGCGCTGTTTTATTGGTTGGACGCCATGGTGTGAACGAAGTGAAGAGAAGCGAGACAGAAAGAATGATCGGCGGGGGGCTTCTTCATCCGTTACCACCACCATCTCCCACTTTCCCACGCTGATCGCTGCTGGTCGACGGCGGGATAAAGCGAGACTGGCGGTGCAGATGGGTCAGGGAGGGTTTGCAGCCAGGGTTTTCAGCCCAAGGGTGACCCCCACACCCGCGTAACCTACGAGTTACATCGCCTGTGAGCAGAAGAGGTCCAGTGTTGTAGATAAGGGTCTTAATAAGGGTGTGCTCCGAAATTAAGCCCTTACCTCTTATTCAGGGTTAATAAGGGTGTCCATATTAAGGGTCAAATTAAGGGTTATTTCCCAAAAGGGAAATTGACGCCAGCCGCATAAAAATATGCAGAGAGGCATACATGACAAGTTAAACCTCATAGTAATCTCCAGAGCCCTCATCTTTGTTTTGCACCCAAATTGATTCACATATCTAAAGATCCTCGCCAATCTTATCTACCAGCTCTGGAATGTCATCAAAATCTTCACTTGCGGCAGCTTGAGTGGCCACCTCCTGTGTAGGGGCAATTCTAACTTCCACGGCTACAGCCAACAACCATCTAGAGAGCCAGTGGGTAGGAAGGACTCGGCAACAGCAATTATCCTGTTAGGCTGTCAGTTGGGTCTGGTCATTTGGCTCCAAGCAAGCGCACTGTGCCAGTGATGCTGTGAAGGTGATGACTCAAGTTTGCATCCACATTACCAGGTGCAAAATTAGATGACTATATGCCCGGGAGTATCAGACCCAAAGGCTGCAAAGGGGAAACACAGGACTTAGATCCATCCTATTCACAGAAATGTGGAAGAAGAGCTGGCGATAAGCATTTATCGTTTGATTCGCTTACCCAAGTCGCATCAGTAAGGGTTAATAAGGGCTTAGCATCGACTCCCGCCAATGTTAAGGGCTTAGCTTATCATATGATAAGCCCTTAATAAGCTAAGCCCTTATCAACTTATCTACAACACTGAAGAGGTCTACGAGCCTCCTATTTGCCTCACGGCACAGCTCTTGCAGCTTGTTATGACATGCAATGCAATAGACAGTATGGTTTCATGGTTCATCCCCTTATCCATATCTGCTTCTCCTCGCCTCTTGCTGTACTTTTGGGACTTGTTGTTCTCGCTGTGCTCTCGAGGCTGCCTCCTGCTGCGAATATTCGGAGCCGTGTAACTCTGCTCGCCGCCTCTTGCCCTCTACTGCGGTGCCTGAATGATGTCAACGATGACGACGCGCAGTCCTCTTCGCAAAATCGTTGCATTTCTTTGGCTTGCCTCGGTGCCTCTCTCGCCTTTTGAATGCCATGGATAGCTGGCTTCCCGCTTTCCGTACTCGGTCCCACCTTGCATGCTATGGGATCCGTCTCGTCGAATGCGCAGTCAACTACCGGGCTTCACGGCTATACCTTAGCCGGATACATCATGGGAACGAACCCATGACACAGCTGGTGCACACCCGGACCGCGCTCGCCGCCACAATGCTCCTCCGCACCCCTTCTGTTCGCACGCACTCGAGCTTATTTTCGGAGTGTGCTACCGTTTCATCCTCAGGTATTTGCCTATCTTCGGGGTGCACACGGCATTACCCTCCCGCCCGAACAACTAAAATTCCAGTGTGGCTACTCTACTCGGAACTTATTCGGATTCTGTTGCTTCCAAACTATCATGTGCTCGAACAGCTTATCTGTGGGCTAGCGATTTTGCCCGATGCCTTAGATCCTGATTCTCCTTATTTTTGGTCCACTATTTAGTTTGTTTCTTCACGCGCATTGGATCGGCTTTTGTACAGGCCAGAATGTCGTCAAGCATTTATTCACTCGCAATTTTCGAAGCTCTAGTGTGCATCCTACGTCAGTTAGCATTCACTCCACTACACATTAGGCTGTTACTATTTCGCGCGGCATTCGGTGATGCGGAGGGCGCACTGTCCCCTTTTCTAAGCATGCGCCGCTCTGAACATCCATGGAGCCACCCCAATTTTTCTGTGATGTCCCGATGAGTGCTACCTATAGGGAAGTTGCATTTCTGCTGTATCGGAACGGCAGCAATGACACAGCCACTAACCTACTATTTTGACAAAAGTCAATTTCGAATTCGTTGATGATGAATTCCCGCTTGTATTTTACTTAAGAGGTCATTATTCTCTGCATGGCAGTTGAATTTGCCATGCCCACCAACTCCATCCGTGACGGCGGTCCTTAAATGCACCTTAATATGCCTGTACACCCGAACGAAGCCGAATTTAATACCGAAGGCCCTCCTGGATCACGGGAGGGTTCCGGGGAAGTGGTATCTCCCTCTCGCGAGTGCTTGCTGGCTGCGAGTTCAGAATGTGAAATCAGCAGGAGTCAGGGTACCCGGGGGTCTATCCCTGGCTACCACACAAGTGCCCCCTTCTGTGACAGTTCTGTTGCTCTGGCTGTTACAGAACAAAGTGAAGAGCAGTGGGTCGATACCTTCCCCAGCATTTGTGCTCCGACTGGGCACCTGCCTCCCAGCCAGGGGGTATTTCTCCAGCTGGAGATGCTTCAACCGACAAATATTGTTGAAGGTATAGACCAACGGTCTGATGTACATATGGGCAATGATGAGGTGGTGAACGGTCCGTGTTCAAATGATGATAACACAAGCGAATATAACAAACAACATGGACTCTGATATATGTGCATTGTAAGGGCAACCTCAGCTCGGCGCGTGAGCGTGGGAACTAGCAGGAGAATCCGAAGTAAACTCAATTCAAGGTACTAAATACAGAGTTCTAGAATACGCACCTAGCGGGAGAATCCGAAGAGAAGAAAGGATGAGGATTCCCACGCTAGGCGAGGTTTTTTATAGGTACTAGCCAGTAGCACGTGTCCGGAGGGATCGGCAGTGGTCTCGAGCTTGATCGCACAGCACGTGCCAGTGAGAGCGACCGGACGGAGGGGGACGGAGGGGAACGGAGTCCGGAGAGACGGGAGGCGACATTCCGGGTGGAGGCGCAGGCTGAGGTGCGGGTCCGAAGGCCGGACAGTCGGGCGAGGCCGGACGGTCGGACGGGGCCGGACGAAGGATCGGACGAGGCAGTGGGGCAGTGCGATGGGCCGGAGCCGGACGGATGGACGGACGGAGGGACGGACGGGCGGTTCCCCTGACATCACCCCCCCCTTGGAATGCGGTGTCTCGACACATGAATCGGACATGGGCGTCGTGCCTCCGGAACGAGAGCGAGTCGAAAGCGGCCGAGGCGATCCGGCACGGGGCGTTGGGGTAGCGGCGATAATAGGCATTGATGGCGTCTTTGGCGAAGACGTCAGAGTGCTTTACCCATTTATTGTGTTCCGGGCCGTAGCCTTTCCACCACACCATGTACCAGAGGCTGCCGTAACGGACCTTCGCTTCTAGGATCTCCTCGACCTCCTATTGAACATCGTGGTCCGTCTGGAGGATGGGCGGGGGTTCGTCGTTCCGGGGGCGTCCGGGGAACGGATCCGGTTCCGCGAGTTGGAGTTTCACCACCGGAAAGACCGGGTGGAGCTGGGAGTACCGGGGTGGGAGCTCGAGTTTGTACGCACCCTTTCCGATGACCTTCACGACTTTGAAGGGGCCGAGGCACTTGTCCGCGAATTTGACGGACGGACGGGTCGTCCGGATGTCGGAGGCGTCCAGCCAGACTCGGTCGCCTACTTTGATCTCCGGAGCGGGCATGCGTCGGCGATCGTAGTATAGCTTGAACTCGTCCTTAGCTTTAACGAGCACGGCTTTGGCTTCCCAAACTCCGGACGCGATCCGGTCTCGGAATTCGTTCGCGGATTCCACGCTCAACCGCAGTCCGTTGGGCTCGAACCCCATCCGAGGGAGCCTTCCGGTGTCCGTCATGAATGGGACTTGTTGCGTCGAGGAATGGACGTGGTTGTTGTACGCGAACTCCGCGGCCGGAAGAAGCTCATCCCAGTCGTCCTGTTTGTAGTTCGTGACGATTCGGACGAACTGCTCGAGCTCCTGATTGACACGCTCGGTCTGGCCATCGGTTTGCGGGTGGTAGGCGGTGGAAGTCGCTGGCTCTATCCCAATGAGGTGCCACAGCTCCGTGGTGAATTCCGCAATGAACTGCGGCCCGCGGTCGGAGATATATTTCTGGGGGGTTCCGTGGTGCCTCCAGACGTTCCGGTAATAGAGCCGAGCGGCTCCGACCGCCCCAAGGCCGGTGTGGCACTCGTTGAAGTGGGCCCGCTTACCCAGGATGTCGACCACGACCATGACCGCATCGAACCCGTGCGCATCCGGGAGCTCGACGATGAAGTCCACCGAGACGGTGTCCCAGCGTTCTTCCGGAATCTCGGTTGGGTGGAGCTCTCCGTGGGGCAGCTTCCGAAGCGCCTTCGTCCGGTTGCACGGGTCGCAGGTCCGGACGTACTGGCCGACGTGACGGGACAGCTGGGGCCACCAGTAATTCCGGGAGATGAGCTCGAGGGTTTTGAAGCGTCCGGCGTGTCCGGCGACCCGAGTGTCGTGGTGCAGGGTGATGATCCAGCGTCGGAGGTCCTTATTCCGCGGTACAACGATCTTACCGCGGTAGTGAAGGAGCCCTTCCGCGATGCGCCACTCGGACGACCGGGGGGGGCGAATGTTCCGGTTCTTGAGGAGTTCCCGCGCGACGGGGTCCTCAAGCTCCGGTTCACCCACGAAGGCCTCCCGGACGTCACGAAGGAGGGGAACCTCGGGTCCGGCTACCACGACGCCTTCTAGCGCACGGACGTGGAACAGGTCCGGGTGGAGAAGAGTAACGTCCGTGTTGTCCGAGCCAACTCCGTGGTCCGGGCAGCGGGACAGCGCGTCCGGACGACCCATAAGGCGGCCGGGTTGGTGGTGGAGCGCGAAGTCAAACCGGGACAGGTACAGGGACCACCGCGCCTGTCTCCGGTTCAAGTTCTGTGCCTTCCGGAAATACTCCAGGTTTTTGTGATCCGTCCAGATCTCGACCGGATGTTGCGTACCCTCGAGGAAATGTCGCCACTCCTCTAGGGCTCGGATGATCGCAAGCATTTCCTTGTCGTGGATCTCGTAGTTGCGCTGGACGTCACTCAGACTCTTGGAGTAGAACGCGACCGGATGCCACTTTCCATTCGCGTCCGGCTGAGACAGGATGGCCCCGGTAGCGTAATCGGAGCTGTCCGCCTCGATCCGGTACGGACACAAGTCGTCGGGGAGGACTAAGACGGGCTCCGCAGTCACCGCATCCTTGAGGGCTTGGAAAGCGGCGGCCGCGGCAGCGGTCCAGGTCCATGCGACGCTCTTCTTTGTGAGGTTGAAGAGGGGCCGCGCGATGTCCGAGAACGCCCGGATGAACCTCCGGTAGAAGTTTGTGAAGCCAAGGAACTGCTGCACGTCCTTCTTGTTCTCCGGAGCGGGCCAGGCGGCGACTCCGGCGACCTTGACCGGGTCCATCTCGATGTGGTTGTGCGAGATGATGATGCCCAGGTATTTGATCAACGACTTCTCACTTCTCGGGCCGGAGGTAAAGCTTGTGCGCCCGGAGATGTCAGAGGACCTCTCGGATGATCTCTCGATGGCGCGCGAGGTCGGAGTGAGCGATGAGGATGTCGTCGAGGTATACCATGACGTCTCCGGAGAGGATGAGGTCCTGGATGATGTCATTCATCATCGTCTGGAACGTGGCCGGAGAGTTGGTGAGGCCGAAGTACATCACCAGAGGCTCAAAGAGCCCTCGGTTGGTACGGAACGCGGCCTTCCCCTCGTCGCCTCCCCGGATCCGGACGTTGTTGAAGCCCCAGCGGACATCGAGTTTCGTGAAGAACCAGGCTCCCTTCAGGCGGTTAATGAGGTCGTTAATCAACGGGAGCGGGTACCGGTTCTTTACGGTCATCGCGTTGAGCGCTCAATAGTCCTGGACGAACCGGAGGCTTCCGTCCTTCTTTTTGATGAAGAAGACTGGGGACGCCATCGAGGATTTGGACGGGCGGATCCGGCCGGTGCTCAACCCGTCTTCGATGAACGCCTCAAGTTCCTTTTGCTCGAGGGAGGAGATCGGGTAGACCTTGCAGTTGGCCGGTTTCGCATCCGGAACGAGTTCGATGGCGTGGTCCCACGTCCAACACTCTGGCAGCGCGTCAAATGATTCCTGGTCGAAAACGTCGGAGAAGTCCTCGACCCAGGCCGGAACCGAAGTCCCAGGTGGGGCCGAGTTCCGGGCGAAGGCCTCCGCGAGCCGCTGAGAGACGGTGCTGCCCGCGCGGATTTCTTCGGCCGGAACGAACGCGGTGTAGAGGATCCGGTCGCCGTCCTCGAGGTTGTCGTCGTCATCGTCGTCCCCGTCTGGGTCCGGAGTGAGATCCGGAAAGTCGTCTCCGTCGTCGTCCGGGTCGTGCCCATTGTCTCCGCACCACTCCTCCGAGTCGATGGCACAGATAGACGGGACGGGACCTTCACGGAGCTGTCGGAGGATCGCGGCGGGCAGCGCGGAGCTCATCCCGGCAAGTACTGCAGCTGGTCGGGCAGTGTGTCATCCAGACTTCTTTGGTCTCCCAGTCGATCTCCGGATTGTGCTTCTGGAGCCAGGAGTAGCCGAGGATGATGTGCTGCTTCCCGAGCCGCGTTACCGCGAGTTGGATGCGTTCGGAGTGCCCCTTGTAGTTGATGACCATATCAACTACGCCGGAGATGCCTCCGGACACATTGGGCGTACCGTCGACGTTGAGGACCGGAATAGGCTGCGAGAGCTTCCGGACGGGAAGGTTACAGGAGATCACGTACTCCGAGTCGATGAAGTCTCCGGTCGCCCCGCAGTCGACCAGGCCCTTCACAGACATCTTAGTCGCGATCTCTACCGATTGCATCTCCAACGGGATGTGCAGGGAGTTCCGGCCCTCGACGGAATCAATAACGTACTGCTGGGGTAGTTTGCGTTCCCACCTCGGGCGGCGGATGCGGGGGATGGAAGGGGGAAGTGCAGTCTTTGCCTCCGGGGCAGGAATAGGGAGTGCGTCTTTCGTTTCAACTGCTGATTTATTGGGTATATCTTTGTACAGGCAGGAGTAACGATTGGGGACGCGACCGAGGGCGCACTGCTCACTCGGCCGTGTCCGGAAAACCCTCTGGCTTCGCGTCTCCAGCTTCCGGCTCAGCCTGAAGCTCAGCGGTGGTGGAGAGGCGCGCGAAGAGCTCTCCGAGGAGGTCGTCACCGAGTTGACGGACGACCTCATCTAGGACGTCCGCGTGCCGGATATCCGAGGGAGTCGGGCAGTCTCGGGCGAGGTGTCCGGCCGCGCCGCAGCGGAAGCAAGCGCGGGGCGTGAAGCGTGCGCGGGTCCGGTCGACATCCATCGGAATGCCGGGCAGAAGGGTGGGCGCCGGTGCGGCTTTGGGAGCGGGCGTGAAGGAGGGGACTGGGAGGAAAATCCCAGTGCGGGGGCGTGCGGCCAGAGCCGGGGCGCGGGTCGGTGGTACTCCCGCTCGGACACGGGCAAGGGCGTCATACTGGCGGAAGGCGCAGACACGCCACCCGGCGTAGTCCAGCAGCGCCAGAGCAGTACCGGACGTGGTGATCGCCGCGTTAATCCACGGGTCGAGCCCTGCGCGGTACTTGGTGACGCGGACGAGCGGGTCTGTGTATCCGGCCGTAGCGGTGAGTTCCTCGAAGTCGTCCGTGTACCGGTAGACGTCGCGGGAGCCCTGGTAGTAGCCGTGGGTCTCTAGCCGGAGGAGAGCTTGGTCTTGCTCGTTTTCCTCTACGAACCGGAGCCGGAACTCGGACTCGAATTCTGCCCAGGACAGGAACGGGAACGGAACAATTGCGGACTGTCATTTGGCCCACCGCCCGGCCGCGTCTCGCGCCATAAAGGACATGGTGTACCACACGAGTTTTTCCTCTACGACCTGTCCGTGGACCATGAAGGCTTCCGGAACCAGTCGGAGGTAGGTGAGGACGGAGTGGAGGAACATCCGTCCTTGTGTCCGGTTGCCGTCGAAAACGGCTGGGGGGTTCGGTCGGAGAACTGATTTCGCTGCGGGGGTGAGAGAGGTGAAGTCTGGACCCACCGCCGGAGCCGGAGCGGCAGGGACAGGGGCAGCTGCGGGTGGATTTTGGCTGTTGTGTAAGACGCGGAGGAGTAAGGTTTCGATATTTGCGAGAGAGTCTTCAACCGCAGTCAGCCGGGTTGCAGGGTCAGAAGCCGGGTCCGGGATGTAAACATCCGGGAGCTCGGGTTGCGCGGACCCGTCGCCGGGCGTCGGGGTGTCCATCAAGGAGGAGGGGTCGAGATTGGGAGTGGGGGAGGCCGGAGCGCTAGCGTAGCGGTCCGAGTTCGAGTCTACACCGAACTTCGCAATCTTGACCAGTTGATCCCTTAGATCCTTTCTTCTGCTGTAAGGGCAACCTCAGCTCGGCGCGTGAGCGCGGGAACTAGCGGGAGAATCCGAAGTAAACTCAATTCAAGGTACTAAATACAGAGTTCTAGAATACGCACCTAGCGGGAGAATCCGAAGAGAAGAAAGGATGAGGATTCCCACGCTAGGCGAGGTTTTTTATAGGTACTAGCCAGTAGCACGTGTCCGGAGGGATCGGCAGTGGTCTCGAGCTTGATCGCACAGCACGTGCCAGTGAGAGCGACCGGACAGAGGGGGACGGAGGGGAACGGAGTCCGGAGAGACGGGAGGCGACATTCCGGGTGGAGGCGCAGGCTGAGGTGCGGGTCCGAAGGCCGGACAGTCGGGCGAGGCCGGATGGTCGGACGGGGCCGGACGAAGGATCGGACGAGGCAGTGGGGCAGTGCGATGGGCCGGAGCCGGACGGATGGATGGATGGACGGACGGACGGGCGGTTCCCCTGACATGCATCAGACAATTCAATAGAAAATTCGCAACCTGGCGCATCTGACAGCGCGACTAATGATCCTAACGTCCATAGCTGGGAAAATCACAATATACACATTCGACAGAGACACAAGCCTCCCCGAGTTCTAAAATCTGGGAAATTCACCCGCTCAAATTTAACAATTGGCTCATTGAATATTGATGGTCGTGACTCTGCTATTTCAATGCACAACCGTCATCACAAGTTCAAATTCTTGAAGGACACAATCGACAGTAATAGTCTGGGTGTCCTTGGCATGCAGGAGACTCATTTTGACACTCAATCAGCTACTCAATTTAATAATGTCTTTGGCCGATGGTTCAAACTCTACCACTCGGCCCACCCAGAGAAGCCATGCGCCACTGCAGGGGTGGCCTTGTCTTGAATAAGAAATTTGTGGACACAGAAAATGTTTGCAAACATGAACTGATTCCCGGACGGGCCTTTATGATTGTCATTCCATGGCATAATGGTGAACCATTGAACATTTTAAATATATATGCACCCAACCGCCCAGAGGAGAGGGACAGAATGTAGAAAGAACTTTGGACAATGTGGGCCGAGGATGAAACTCTCCCATTCCCGACAATTGCATTAGGAGATTGGAATTTTGTGGAGGACCCCTTGGATCGAAACTCAGGGATTGCTGAGGTGGTCCCCGAAAGCTTTAAGTGACTGAAAAATTTATTCCGTTGGAAAGACGGATGGCGCGCAACCTTCCCAGATACACGAGACTATACCTGTGTTCAACATCGGAAAAATAAAGAGACTCAGCAGACATATGATTCTTACTCGCGGCTTGACCGATTCAACGTCGACAACCAGCAGTTCAAACACTTCCGCGGTTGGGAAATTAAACATTGCCCTGTCAAGAGTGACCACCGACTTGTAATAACCCAATTAATGTGTGGAAAAGACAAGAAACCTGGTCCCGGCAGGTGGTCAATGCCGTTGTATTTGCTAAAGACTCCAAAATTCATGAGTCGTGTTCAGGTGCTGGCAGCACAGCTGGTTAGTGACCTTGAAAGCCTGGAAAGATTGGAACGTGACCCCGGAAATAATATTCAAACCTTGTGGGCAAAATTCAAGCCGGATTTAATAATGTACGGGAAGCACTACTCACGCTTCATCACCAATGATTCAACCAGAAAAATACGAGCCTGGAAGGCCCAGTTGAATATTGTGCTTCATGATCAGGATATGCCGACTGAAGACCGGTCACTGGCTGCCCATATGCTGGAACAGAAAATTGCAGAGCAGATACGCGAAGACTCAGAACGAAAAAAAGCCGTCACCGAAGCACAGTATGATGTCGAGAGCGAAAACTTGCGAACAAAATCGTGGACCAGGTCTGCCAAAGGATACTATGTCAAGGAATCAATACGCGAATTTAAAGTCGAAAGAGACCCAAATCCTGATGTTCCATGCTACGAATCGAGGCCAAAACAAATGGCAAAGATGGCACGCGACTACCACAACTCCATTCAATCCCGGAACTTACCTGATGAATATGGGAGACTTATGGCAACCGAAATTACACTAGAAAAGTGTGATGCACACCTCTCAGAATCTGAATTCAATGCATTGGACAAAGCACTGACAAATGACAATATCGGGGCAGCACTGAGGCTCTCAAACAACGGAACGGCCCCCGGAATTGATGGCATTCCCTTCGAATTCTATAAACTCCTCGACATTCTATACCAAAAAGGCAAGGCAAACGACCTAAGCCTATTCGATGTGGTGGGTTTTCTCACAAAGCTGTATGCAGATATTGAAGATCATGGCATGGTTGAAAAATGTAAATTTACAGCAATTGGCAGTACCGAAGGCGCGGATTGAAAAAGTTCTGTTTTGGGATGTTTTTGAAGAATTCCCGATATCTCAACGAGTTCTGCACCGATTCACATGAAACCTAGATAGAAATACTCAGCTAATTCATGCCGAATTAGTGATAGAACGAAAGTTGTATAAATGATGTATATTCAGTGACATTGGGTTAATGGGCCATTTTGCGGATGAATGCAGTTTACAGGCATCTAGACACATCCAAATGATGTTGACTTGTGTCAGGTAAGGCCCTGATACATTCTGCATGTTGTCATAGATTCAGATTTGCGAAGAACTCAGCAGTGGATTCAAATTTCACAATATTTCCTGATTACAATATATTGCTCAATATCCTGATGTGTTTACAAGCATGATAGATTGAACTTTTGAGGATTACGACTCTATGACAAGTTTAAGGATGTATCAAAGCTTTACCTGACAAAAATCCACATCATTTGGATGTGTCTAGATGCCTGTAAACTGCATTCATCCACAAAATAGCCCATTAACCCAATATCACTGAATATACATCATTTATACAACTTTCGTTCTATCACTAATTCGGCATGAATTAGCTGAGTATTTCCATCTAGGTTTCATGTGAATCGGTGCAGACCTTGTTGAGATATCGGGAATTCTTCAAAAACATCCTAAACCAGAACTTTTTCAATCCGCGCCTTCGGTACTGCCAATTGCTGTAATGCCAGATGGCTTTGCCCAATTTTCAAGAAAGGAGACAAATCCTTAATCAGCAACTTTCGTCCCGTAACACTGCTCAACTGCGACTACAAACTAATGACGAAGGGATACTCGTTACGGTTGATGAATGTCGCCCCTTCGCTGGTACATCCCGACCAAGCGGGATTCATGAAGGGCAGGAAGATTGAGAATCAGGTAAAACTTGCAAAATTCCTCCTGAACTATGCGGACACCGCAGAGGATGATGGGGTCTTAGTGGCCCTTGACCAGGAGAAGGCCTATGACAGGATCAATCACTCTTACTTGCTACGTGTTCTACACAAGATGGGCTTCCCCGAAAGATTTTGCAACACAATGAAGACACTGTATACTAATGCTGAGACAGTGGTTATTATCAACGGTGAAATAAGTGAGCCATTCACAGTCACTCGTGGTGTGAGACAGGGGGATCACTGTCCTGCTTATTATTCAATCTGGCTATTGAACCCCTGGCCTGCTTAATACGAGCTTCAGAACTCAAAGGAGTCCGACTATCAGGAACTAACCAAAACCTGATAGTGTCATTGTTTGCAGATGATACCTCGATATATCTTTCATCTGAGGACTCGCTGAATACCCTCTGGGAAATTCTGAGCCTGTGGTGCGCTGCCTCGACAGCTAAATTCAATCAAAATAAGACGGTAATTCTTCCATTTGGAAGTTCTCAGTATCGAGCAAAAGTGTTGCGTGAAAGACGGATCAACAACTACAGCCACATTGGTCAAATCTCGGAGTCCATTAAAATCTTACCAGATGGACAGACCTGCTGAATACTAGGCGCATGGATTGGGAACGGGGTTCCCTACATTACACCCTGGCCAACAGTGGTTGAAAAAATTGCCAGTGGCCTAGATGGATGGAAAGCTACAACACCGAGTCTTGAGGGCAAGCGACACATCATAAACATGGTCATTGGAGGTAGAACCCAGTACTTGACCAGAGTACAAGGCATGCCAAAGGAGATTGAAGAGACATTAATACGAATGGAACACGTCTTCCTTTGGGAAGGAAAGCCAGCTCGCGTGGCTCATGAGACAATGAGTCTTGACCTCCTTGAGGGCGGGAAGAAAATTCTTGACATTCCGGCAAGAAATGAAGCAATTGACCTTTGGAACCTACAAGCTTATCTCACACACAAGGGAATGATCGTCCATTATGGTGCTATTTTGTGGACTATATCCTGGCAAACTTCTTGGAAAAGAGCTACCTAAACATTAGACCCGGAGAAATTCTAAACATTTTCTTACAAGATATCCATATCCCAATATCTAACAGAACACCTCTACCCGAGGACATTAAACGAATGATATTGACTGCACGAAGGTACAACCTGAAATTCACTGGGCTGTCAATTGCGAATGAAGTCAAACTCAACATGCCAATTTGGAGACATTCAGGAATGAAAAAATATGAAAATCAGAGGGCCAAGCGACGTGAGTCGGCAAAATGTCTCAGATTGAACCATCAAGTCAGGACAGTCCAAGACACCCTCACCATTGCGACACGGAGAACGACAAACCTGAGAAAACCTCACCAGATAAATCCTTCTGGAATAGGTCGGAAAAATTGTGGCTGCCCACTATGCCTTCGAGATCGGACACAATTAAACTGTGAACACCCTGGGCAATGTGTTGAAACAGGCAAGATTTTGATGGACAGTATTACACCAAAATGGAATCCCACCATACCCAATGTTGACTTGGGTGATGAGCTTGCCCTGACAGATGAAGAAGTTCAACTCAACGAGATGCCAGTTGAGGTAAACCGGGTCACGACATTTGACCCAATTTTTAGTTTAAAAAATATTGCAAGTGGGTTCCGTATCTTTGCTACAGAGGAATCACTCAACGAGATCCCAACCAGAAGGTATCAAATCCCTGGAGAAAAAATAAACATGGTAACATATTTTCTACATCCTATCATCCTGCATGCAGGTGAGTTTGAACCAAAGATTGAATTAAAGATAATGAAGGTATCAAATACTACACAGGACAGTATTGCATTATCGCTCTCCTTTGATAGGGCTGAAACTCCCTTGACATTCTCAACGGCCCTTCTGGGTGGCCTGCTGCTGATCTTGCAGAATAGTGCACGGAATGTTCCCCTCCTAATATGTACCTCTTCCGAATTTTCAGCACGAGTTCTGGTCAAAGACAGGAAAAAATACGAAAATGACCTCCTTGATCAGTCTCCTACCCAACCGTAGTTTCGAGGTTCATAAGACAGAGTAGTAGTATTCAAATCTAATACAAAAAATCACTCACGGAAAATTTCGGACCGGATGTGATGTGACGAAATGTGACCTAAGTTGGGGATGAACCTCTCCACAACGGCTGGCACAAAACATTTGTCAACAACATAGCCACAACTTCATCAAATCCGACCTTAAATCACTAGCATCCTTCCTCAACACGAAATAAATTTATATGAGGGTGTAAAGTCGTGTATAGGACCTTGTTCCATTCCTCAAACAATCTGCGAATTTTCATATGCTCATTCATAAGTGTATAAACCCAAAAGTCGAGATTTGGGCCATAATTGATGCATTCACTGTTTGAATATTGATGTCTGGAGCCATAACTTTTTGATAACCCTCTGAACCTATTTATTTACCTTTTGGAAACCCCTAAGCATTTTATTTCTCGCTGAGGAAGGATGCTAGTGATTTAAGGTCGGATTTGATGAAGTTGTGGCTATGTTGTTGACAAATGTTTTGTGCCAGCCGTTGTGGAGAGGTTCCCCAACTTAGGTCACATTTCGTCACATCACATCCGGTCCGAAATTTTCCGTGAGTGATTTTTTGTATTAGATTTGAATACTACTACTCTGTCTTATGAACCTCGAAACTACGGTTGGGTAGGAGACTGCTCCTTGATCCGAACTTCCAACTCTTGAAGGCTGTCATAGCCATGTTAAACGAAAGGGTGGCAAGAACCCAACTCAAGAAGGTGTCTGAGAATCCAGCCAAGCTGATACCTCTTGAACTAACACATTCTGTCAACATAGACACAGATATTGATCTTATGTTTGAAAACCCAGGAATGCTATTATTGTGCGGATCACAAAAAATATTTACAAATATTATTCGCTCCCTCCGGGCGAAACCCTACAGAAAATTCACTTTTGTAAATCTCGACCGTATACGCTGTGCCATAGAGGAGATATGCAGCTATACACCATCTGATTCCATGATTTGGAAATCCCTACAATCTACCACTCTGCAACGACGCTCACGAGAGTTCTATTGGAAATGTATTCATAATACCTTCAGAGTGGGAAGCTTCTGGTCCTATGTGGAACATCTGGAAAGAAATGGGACATGTCAGGTATGTGATGTGACAGAAAGCTTGGAGCATATTGCATTGGAGTGCAACTCACCAGAACAAAAGTTGATATGGACCCTCTCAAAACAGCTATGGGCAAAAAAATATGATGCTTGGCCAACCCTGAACTGGGGATTAAGCTTAGGCTGTAACCTAGTAAAATTCAAATCTCCAAGGGGTCGGGTCCTACCTGAAAAAGGGAGGCTGTTTGCAATATTGGTATCAGTTGATTGGCATCTCATTTGGAACCTCCGTGTAAACCGTGTCATGAAAAATCAAGGTGCAACCCTAAGTACAGCAAGTATTCACAACCAATGGCTCACGGCAGTGAATTCGGCCTTACAACGTGATCGTATTCTCACTAACAAAGTTAAATTTGGCCCACTCGCATTGAAGAAACAAATGGTGCTTAACACATGGAGTGGCCTGCTTATGAATGAGGACGCTTTGCTGGATAATTGGACACTCACAGAGGGGGTTTTAGTGGGTATGTGGCCAATGACTCGAAATGGTATAGGATAATTTTCTCAACGGTCAGAGTCCCACACTGGTTAAAATTGTGCGTAACGGCATTTCCTCCTGGACAAAATTCACCGGCATGACTGGCTCAAAACCAGCAACAAAGCGGACAGACTGAGAATGCTTCTGCAGACTTTGATCTTGTTATTCCAAACGCTCCAAAAAAAAAAAAGAAAAAAAAAAAAAAGAATGAATGATCGGCGGCGTGGCTCGTGGATGAGTCATAGTTTGGCTTCTCCGTCAAGACCAAGCTGGTGCAAACTCAAGCGCTCTTTCCGAAAATCAAGATTTTACATCTTACAGAGCATTGAAGGAGTACGAAACACACTTCGTACTTGGCCTGGCTTTCGCCACTTGGCGCCAAAATCAATTCGCGGCTCCCTCAGGTCCAGCCTTGATTGAGCTAAGTATGATGGGGCGGAGACTAGGACACTCTCCGAGTCTCAATTTCCTCCTGAATCCACCTGGGAATCCAGCCGAAATGCGAGCCCACAAAATGCGTGCCAAATTTCAGGTCAGGTCAAATATCCCTCGCGTCTGAAAATTCATTTTTGGCGTGTATCTTGATGGTTCTAGTTTCCTCCCCGGTTTTCTGCACCGAACTCGACCCTGATCTGGACTCTTCACCTGTTGCACGGATCCACCTTACAATGAAGTTGGAACAGCGGAATCTCCTCCGCACATCAAGGGTATCTTCGCGAAGATAACTGGTGTTTTGCCCGGCTGGGAAATGATATCAATACTCTTCGGGCCGTGTGCGTGGTTCTCGCTTGACAATGGATTAGAATCGGACTCTTCCGAGTTCCGGAGACAGTTCTGATGCGGTGCTCAGCCTCGTTCACAGCGTTATTTCGGGACCTTATTACGGCGCGGAGCTGTGACCTTGGCGCTTACAACTTCTTTCTCCTTCCACCACCATCAATGGAGAATGCACAAGATGCAGATGACGAGTACACCACCCAGTCGACGACGTACTGCCCAGAAGCTGGGTGAGTTCTGGTCCCTTTGTTCTTTGCCTGACCTGCGTTGGGTGAGAGCTCACCGGCGCCTATTCTAGGCATGGCAACGGCATGTTTTCGAGCTCGCACCACTTTACTGTGACTTCACAATCCTTAACCAATATCACAAAGAACATCACAAAGAACTACACTGCCGCTCCCAGTGTACCCTCCAGTACGTATTCACTGCTCTCCGGCCCGCGGTATCAAAGCCCTCAATCTTGAATAGATGTCCGAATGATCCCGCTCGGAGATATCGACCTCCAGCATGAAATCCGAGTAAACAATTACACAGGAGAGGTAGATTGGTGGCAAGGCCGACAAGGCCGTGTCAGGCGCATATATTCCGCCAGAATTGAAAGCCGCAAGTCGAGCGCGACGGTGGCTATGTACCAAGGGGATGGTGCTGAAGAGGTATGTCACATCCATTCCCTTTTCTCATATGACTTTGGAAAAACATTCTCAGGAGTGGCGCCAAGACGTTGCAACATATATGACCGTTTGGCAAGTCTTGTGCACATTCTCACTGCTGCTTCTTACATATGGCCCAGTCATCCCAATATTATTCAGATTGCTGGGGTGGCCACTTCGGGTGGTATACACGCCACGGTGTTCACCGATGGTGCGGCCGTTGGATTTCTCAACTGCCACCGCTTGACATTTGATGTAGATCCTATACCGTTCGAAACATTTCTCGATGTTCATCAAGGTTCACATTCCTTTACGGTCCTCCTTTTCGCTCGTTGTGTATGTTTTTTCTTTTCGTCTGGTCCCTTTCATCATTTTCATCTCATTCAATGAAAGGGTTGGGATTTCAACGTAAAAAGATTTCACCTCATTGAGACTTATCCCGGCTTGAATGGACGCAGGCCTTGAACGACTATTTTTGCTCCACATACGAAAGGGAATGGAGACCCGTGAGTTCACCATCTTCGATTTGTTCAATTTCTCCTTTAATTTGCTCAGGGTTACGATTGTACCGAGTGGATACGTTCCTCCACTGGCCGGTTCTGCGCGGAACTCGGCAATACCACCCAGACGTGGATTTTGATTCCGACACCGATCACTAACCTGCAGAATATACATGCACTGAGTCTAACAAACACAGACACCGTCATCTCAGAATTGCTGACACTGCGCGATTATCACGAAATATGCTTTCGGAACCTGTCACAATTGCGATCGACTACTCATTCAAACTCCACTATGGAGATCACATTAGAAGTGATACTCTCCGGTGCTTCAGGTCATCCCCTCGAGGATCCAGTTGAGATTGCACTCTTGGCAAATCCGGAGGGTCATCTGAGTCCATGGTATGGTTCCCGAGGGGATACTCATATCATGGGAAATGGTTGGACTCGGTATCATATTCCATTTCTGTTGATGGTAATCTAGGGCTTGCTAATCTCATCCCAAGTCTCAATTCACACGACGTATGGGAAAAGCTTTCATTGGGAATGTTCATGCCCTACATGGACTCCGACGCCTGGCTCAGTCAGGCCACCTGTATTTTTCACCGCCTTGGGATTGTGTCTAACTTTGAGAATTATGGTACCACGTCAAACCCTGCTCTCAGTTTCTACTTGTGCTGACCTGTAGAGCAGTTGTCGTGGATGAAATCTTGTTTCACCTCAGCTTTTCGCCAAGCGATGAAGATACCCCCCCTGGCTTTCTATTCCTCTGTCCCGAAGAGGAATTTCGAACCGGCCCGGCCTCCTTTCGTTGGCCGGATCCCCCAGCCTATTGGTCCCTCAATCCATTTGGTACCGATAGTCTTAGTGCAAAGGAGGCAATACAACTCGGATTTCCCACTTTTCAGTTGACCACCGAAGTGTATGAAAAGTCCTGGAATGCCAGCGTCTACGACGGCATACGGAAATTCCATCGGGCTAAGGGCTTCGATCCCGAGAGCCAGGACGTCGCTCTGCACCTAGGCCACCGACTTTATCGACTATCTTCCGAAGGTATGTCAACTCTCTCAAAGCCGGTCTCTTTATGTGATTCAAGAATATATCAAGTGAACAAAGAAGATTACTGGGACGGCGTCTACGGGTGCCACCAGTCAGGAGACTACCTCCGGGCTTTATTTGCCAAAAATATGGGCAAGTTATTCCCCACCAACATTCATTCTATCCTCGATTCACAAAATTCATAGACAACGATGACACATCTTCCTCCCCAGAGGAAACTCATGAATTGGGCACCATCAACTGGGGACCAGACCCAACAGAGGCCTCAAATTGCCAGAATTCACATCGCGATCATATATCTGGTCAGTAAATTTTCTTGTTTTCGGACATTGCAGGTGATTGATCGTACACTCAGAAGTTTCAGCTCTCGATTTGTCCGTTGGACAAAGGAATTTTGGATCGCACACCCTTGATGAAGAAGTTTCCGCAACATTCAAAGTTTGGTTCAATGTCCAGCTCACCCTGATTTTATTCCTGGGCATGTCTTGGCTGTACGAGCAGATGTGATACTTGGGGAATGAATTGAAACAAGATGATTTGTTTGCACCTTGGGAGGCTGACGCCGGAGCGCAGCGAAGGCATATCTTGTCGTCTCTGATCTTTTTGTCTTAAGAAACACATGCGTGGATCTGCCATTATAGCCACTCTTGCTGCAACCCCGATGCTCGAGGTGATGCTGGTTCAAAAAATGGAGATTGCGCATTCACAAGAGCGTAGGAAAGGGAAGAAACGCACGGCGCTGTTGCAACACAAGAGAGGAACAAAGAGACGGAAACGAAGGAAAAGAAGGAGCACCATGCGCACAAATATGAAGGAAGAAGGCCTGCGACAAGATTAAATGGGAGCACCGGCACCACAGGTGGCGACAACGAACTAGAGGCGCGGATGTGGCACTCCACACGGAGAGCCTGAAAGGACCGCATTAGCCAGCCGGAGTGAATGCGCACGACGAACGGGCAAGCGCGCAGTGTTGACCAAAAAGTATCAAAGCGACATTGTCCCTGCACAAAGCCTCAAAGGAAAATTGGAAAGGAAAACAGAAAAAGCGAGGAGTGCGCGGTGGAGACAAAGCGGTTCGGAGAGAAACAGAGGAGGTTAGGGGAAGGAAGGGGCGGGAAGCCATATGTCACGCATAAATGGAAGGACGTAAACGAAGTTCCCGGACAAAGACGAGGAGGTAGTAACACACAAGGAATATCCTCGCACCGAATCATGCAGAATGAGATACACAAATAAAAAGGAAGGCCAAATGTGCGCCTAGGAGATGAGAACTCCGCGGGCGTGAGAAAATCCAATGCGGTGGGGCGCTTACACCGAGTGTCCACCGTCCGGGTAGGGGAAAGAAGGAGACAAAAATAGGAGAGGGGGAGGGCACAAGTGCCTATAGACGTGGGAAGACGGGGCAGAAGAGTGCGCGCAGTCGTGGCTAACGTCAACGCCGACGTGCGTTGATGCAACTGTGAGCCAACCTTCAGATGAGATGCAGCGCGGAAGAGAGACAAGAGGCGATTTGATCCCGGCGCAAGAGAGAGGGAGATGTAAATAATATAGAGAAAGAGACTGGAATGAAGATAAGGAAATAACTGAAGAGGAAAAACGCTGAGGTGGGAGCGTAGACTGAAAGAAAGCAAGGAAGAGGTCAGCCATGTGCGAAAGCGGCAAGCGGGAAACGGGCAAGCAAGGACGTACGTACCCGAATTGATCATACGTTGGACCTCAATCTTCGTGAGCCGCAGAGGCAGACTTCCATGATCCGCAGGGGTTCATGAACAGACGTACATGGATACAGACAAGAAACTGACTGGAGGCGGTGGCGAAGACAAAGTACAATAGATATCATTAGCATCAAGATGTGTGGTGAGCACGGACCAGGTACACCGGTAGCGGGGGCCAGGAGACAAGAAGGGCCATAAGTAGCGGATTTGTGGAAGAGAAGAAGGGCGGGATTTCATAGGGAGGACGGAAACAGGATAAATGGATGGAGTGCAGCGAAGGGAAGGGAGCGGGAAGGGGAAGTGGGGAGAAGGGAAAGCGGAGGGAACGAAAGGGAATGCAGCCCGAACACACCATCGACCACCAAGTGGAACGAGGGGTGCACCACACGAAGACCCGCGCGCCGTCCAGGGAAATCCACGCCGGTGCGTATGTGCCAACACGCGCGGTGCAAGGAGGGAGCCTAAAAAAGCCCGCCGAGCGCAGACGCATTGGCGAAGCGAAACGAGTAACGGCGGCAGTCGTCGATGCGGACGATGTTGCGCTTGAACAAGGTCGGCCTCAGCCCTTGCTCGGCCCCATCGTCGAGAGCTACACAAGTGCTGCGACGTTGACGGTCGAGGCCACGGAGAAGGTTGCCGTCCAGAGACGCCACGACGAAGACATGTACTCACCCTCCTCCGCGGCCTTTGTCTCCCACCTCAACACCCGGGGCGCAGTTCTGGAACTTCTTGTGGAATTCAAGTGCGGCGCTGTCCTCCTCGTCCTCTTGCCAGAATAGAAGAGCTCGTGCACGCCGGGGAGCTCCTTGGCCGGCCGAAGTGACTGTGCGGCGTGTTAGATGCGGCTCGTACTCTGGAGTTATAAATAGAGGAAAGGGCGTGCAGCAGCTTAGTATGGCGAGACGGATGCACATTCACGCTGAGCTGGCGCGTACTAGCCGCCAGGGCGCACGACGAGCTGAGTGCGCTTTCTTCGGGAATCACATGCGCGCGAGCAAGCTGCTGCCCTCTGCCCTCACGGGTCGCGTAGGGAGCAAAAGAAAAATGGGAGGCTAGGAATAGTATGCGCACTTATAACCCATCGTCCCCGGCACCGCCTTTCTCTATCATCATCCAGAATCGCGACGTTCCGGCAGCAATCCGGTGCGGCCAGTGCCACTTCTCGTGCAACTGCTTATCGTCGTTGAGGTTCCGAAGCTCGTAGTCGCTCAAGCCGGCTGCATACCGAAAGAGAAAGAATTTCACGTCAGTCTGCGGGTAAGGGGAAGAAGTATAGAGAGAAGGGCGCACCATCCTAAATCTTAGTGACCTTTATCTCACGCAACAGCTCGCCCGCCGCCGTTCGCACTTGCGCAAGCCGGCCGTCTGTCGCCCCGCGTGCCACCCAGCCCCAGCTCCGCCGCCTGCGCCTGCACCTCGCGGAAGCGGTATCCCATTGGCTGTGCATTTTCTTGGTTGCGCGCCATGGTGTCGAAGTGAGTAAAGGAGGTACCTGAAGGTGGAGGTGGGAGGACGGGTCACGGGTGACTGATGTTACGGCGGTGATGGGAAGCAACACCCAAACAAACAACCGCTCACACCCAAAAAGGGAAGGTGCCGTGATTCTACAAGATCCAATTCGAAAGAAGCAAGTCGCTGGGAAACCCTCGCTCTGCCGGTCTTTCAAGAACGTCCACCAAGATCAAGATAACCCATGCTTGGAGTCAACTCGGATGGGCGACCTCGTATATGGGGAGTGCGTTGCGATGAATATACTGCATTGCACTGAATATAGGTGCGCCGGAGGCACCGTTGGGGGCTGACTCCGTGACTATTTCCCCTGCTTTCAACACAACCACGGAATACTTGATGATTATGTATGCAGCATTGTCGAGAGTGAAGTTTAGACTGATACAGGTGCGCAAAATGAATTTGGAGGAGAGTTGTGCATATTACGCTTCATCTAAACAGTAGAACGGTTCATAACGGTTGCCTCCCGCGAAAAGCGAGGATGCAAGGAAAATGTTGTCCTAAATTTACTTTGAGGTTGGCAGTTATCAGGGGGTTGTTTTACTTTTTATTACGTACAGGACGGACTTCTGCTTTGCTCCGGTATTCTGGAGTCGAACCGGAATAGTACAAGATATGTATTTGAAACAAGCCAGAGAATGGAACTTCATGGTGAATTGAATCTATAATCATGCATCTATTATCCAAGACTTCACTTTTAGAAACCTCCGCATAACCCGGAGTGTTCAACTTGTTCGAAGTTATATCGCATACTTTATTCAGTGATGCGAATTCCGCCTTAGCCGACCATGTATATGAAAAGAGATCTGTGATCGTCGTGTCGTGTCCATGGTATGTCGGAAAAATATTTATAGCCTTATCAGACGGCAGTCTGATAAGATCATTATAAGAGCCTTATCAGATCAACATGCACAAATATTGCGCTTATCAGGCTGGGCCGCTGTCTCATAATGACCGTGGCCGCTTGTAGGGCCTGCTAAGTTTAAAAGCCAAATCTATTGTCTGGATACCCAAGGTGAATAGCATGTGGAAAATGCAGCTCAAAGCCAAAGGATGAGGCCTTGAAGAGGTATAATTGTCGAGCATGGGTATAAATGCTATCGTGAAACCGGCAGGACATGCGCCCCACCGAAGGTAGATACATAGGTGAAATCTAGCGCGGCCCGTTGAGAAACCGTCAGAACTTAATAAAAATTGACACAGAGAGCGCGTATGGCCAGCGCGGTGGTACGGTATGATCCTTTTAAATATTAATTTCCGGCAAGGTTGTAATTGAGAGCAGAGATCTAGAGAATTCTTTGGTGAGGGTTTACCAAAACACTACTGGTAGAATGTTGACTCTCTCCTCCATCAGACACGTCTCAAGGCCAAGCTTGGAGACACGTTGTCACCGTCACAGGAGTCATCATGTGATTAGTGACTCTACGCGGTCAAAAACTCACCACTGTGGTGAGTTTTCTTGACACGCTTTCGCAGGGCTCAGCTCGTCTTGCTTCAGGACAGAGTCGGCCATTCGAATTTTTATCCCTGGAGCTTGGATCACTTTTCTTGTCGTCTATTTGCCTTTCAACCCGGTCTTTATAGCTACGTGGCTCTGTAGTCAATATCAGCGAAGATCCAAGAAGTTCATCTCAAGTACCGGAACCACTCCAACCTTGAGAAGGGCAAGAACATTCTCAAGGAGGCGCACCAGCTTAGTGTTTGCTTGACGTCCAAGAGTCTTCATGACTTGAGGCCACCTCCTACCTCAGAACAAAGTGAGTATAACTCACTCATTTTTGGCTGAAATCTCTTGGACTAAGCGACGTACCTTATCTATAGCATCTTCCCCAGCTGCCTGGGGCGTTCCCGCCGCCATTCCGCCCTTGAGAACGCCCGCGTCGCGTTGGCTTCGTCGGCTCAGGGCCACCTCCTGCCTCAGAACAAAGTGAGTATAACTCACTCATTTCTGGGCCGATTCTCTTGAAATAGGCGACGTACCTCATCCCTAGCGTCATCCGCAGCTGCCCAAGCTATCCATGCAGCCATCCCGCCGTCGAGAGCGCCAGCATCGCGTTGACTGCGTCGACTCAAGGCCACCTCCTACCTCAGAATAAAGTGAGTATAACTCACTCATCTCGCACGCTACCGGAGTCCGTGGTCTCCCTCAGGCGGCTTTGATACGCTCAGATTCGGACTCGGACTTGCCTGACTGGCACTTGCTTGCTGGTGTGCCCAAGAATCAGCACTTGGGTCTGGGCACATCCTAGCTTGCAGGTGGCATTTCACACTCGTCTTTGTCCATCTGACTCATCTCGCACGCAAGACACGTCTTTCGTCCTCCAAGTAAGCAAGTCGTGCTTGTATATTCATGTTTCAAGCTAATGCTGATCCTATCTTCTTGCAGAGTGAGTCACCACCACCACCGCATCTGGATTTGAGGGATACCCCTGCCAACCACGATCCGCATGCCCCCACGTATCGCTAACAGGGAGCCGCGGCGAACTGCAGGCTTGATGCTATACGCTGCTGGAGCACGGCACGGACGTCAACGCGGCTGCTAATACCGCGCTGGCTACCGCGGCTGAATTCAGGCATATAACCGCTGTGCAGAGGCTGCTGGCTGCAGGCGCGGATGTGAGTGTGCTTTGTGGGAACACCGACGAACGATGTTGCAGGTTGCGGATGCGAAGGATTATATGGATATTGTGGAGGCTGTCGAAAGGAGGCCTTGAGCTTGCGGGCAGTCATGGATAGATAAATATACGGTGCGCATCTACTATTTGTTTTTCGCTTTCCACAATTAAAATTACCGACGTGTCTCCTCTAGCACACGCGCAACACCGCTTTTGCACTCCATTCACAGACTGCAGGTAAAAATCTTGTGGCAAATATCGACCCTCTGCTGATGTTTGTTGAAACGGCTTTGGTTCAGAACCTCGGCAAAGACATCGTTGACGGCCGCGAGCGCGAACGTATCGCCAACTACACCAAGTCCGGGACCCAAAGAGAATAGCACTCACATTGAAAGCCGCAACGAAAGCCACACCAACATCGTAAATGGTATGCACTTCCGCCCCTGCACCATCTCATTTTGCCCTTCGCGACTAATTATTCTTCCTTCCCTTCTTTCTTGCGCTGCGGATAGGCTACTGTGACGGGGCAACCGACTAGGCGCATTCCTTCTACTTGTACTGTTTTTTTTCCAGGGGAGGCCTTCACTGCTTCGCTTGCGCGGCACGATCACTGCCTCACGGCGCAGATGTCTGCGCCGAGGCGTGCACATGCTCGACGTGGGGTGTGGCGTTGGCAGGCCTGCCGCGCAACTTGCCACCCCTGCTCAAGCTGCTCGAAACCCAATTCATCCACCCGCCGCGCCTCATCGAGACCCCCGCGGGCTCTCGCGTCGCCGCGCGCATACTACTCTTCCGCACGCCGCGACTCTCCGCGCCCCGCTGGGACTCATTCACCATCGTCCGTCACCTCAAAGACTTTCCGCGCTGCTGCACCGCGACGCCTGGGCGCTGTCTTGCGGTGTTAGCCCCACTTTGGTCCTCCCGTCCAACGGCCGGCACCCGACCTCCATCCCGCCCAACCTCCTCGCGGATCTAGCCAACGCGCCCTTGCTGCGCGCCGTGCCCTGCATGGGGCGGGTTCACGCCCGCGAGCCTGCGTCGTGTATTCCGAGGAGGCTGCTCGAGGCGTTTACGTTGGTCGGCGAGGTGCCTTACCGCTGTGGTGCGTTCCTCCTTTCAGTCAAAACAAAACCTAGTCCTTAGCATTGTTTAGGCTCGCATCTCCACGCGATGAAATACTGAAATTCAAGGGCGATCACCGGCGCACTTTCCGGCGACCTCTTCACTGCGCGGGCCCCCGCACATCGCCAAGGGCAGCGGCAGCGTGTATCCCCTCCTTGTTTTGGGGGCTGGGGAACCACAGGCGCCTGCAGCTCCTCTCGCGCTGCTCACGCCCGCGTCGTTGCTCGTGCGCTTCGCGCTTCCTTTCGTCTTTGGAAGGATAGGGGCAGAGATAGCATGCCATTGGTGGATGCTGCAAACATATGGCCCAAATCTGGGAACTCGTCGAGCTGTTTCTCCGCCACCCACAGCTGTTCAAATCCATCGGTATCAAGCCTCTCGCAGGATCCTCCTCCATGCCCGTCGCATGAGGTCGGGATGGGGAGGCAAGCGGCCTGCAGACGGCCAGACGCTGCGTCGCGAATACCGTGAGTGCCGCGGGGCGTGTGCCGACGAGCTCGAGGGACGCGACGCGTGCGTCTGGGCGCCTGGGCGAGGCGTGCGAGGGTGGGGAAGGGCGGCTGTTGTGAGATGAGGGGAAGATTCATGTTAAGCGTGGCGCGGCGTCGACGGGGATGGCGTCGGCAGGCTGGCGTATTCGGGGCTGAGGTGTACAGGTGCGGCGTGGAGAGGAGGTTGAGGGGCGCGAGGTCAGCGGCGGTGGAGGTGTAACGGGGCATCAATTACTTGACCAAGTTCCCAGTTTAGCCCCAAAGTTTTATCGTTTACTGCGTGCATTCAAATCTAGAATAAATACCCATTTTCTTGAGTTACTTGGCGAGAAATTATGTAAGTGACATTTTGTTCCTTCCTAGTCGTCCAGACTTGGGCGGTGCAGTGCTTGGTTCTAACACCTTTGTCAAAATAACTTCGTCCCAATGTTTGCACTACGCACCCTCTCTTCTCAATTCTGTCGTGAATTTGCGAGTACCTTGCGTAAATCGGCAGCCGTTCTCACCAAGAGGTTGAAGATTCAGAAGATTGAGTCACTGAAGTCGGGATTCATGAGACTGCCGGGTAGGTAAGAAATTATTATTGCCTGTACTTCATCCAATGACCCACGGACAACCATTCTTGCAGATTTCCGGGGTCGCTCCCGGCTCGAAAATTCATGGCTAGCTCCCCTTGATATCCTTCAAGTAGGTCGATAATTCTGATGAACCTCACGCGCCATTTGACTAGTAACGACAGCTCGTACCACGTCTCGCGCCACTATACTACGATGAGCTGATTCACTCCGACCTCCAGTCCCACCCTCTCGCGTCCAAGAACCCGGAGACCCAGCAGCTGTATGCTGCCGCCGCCATCGGCACACGACCACCTCGCCCTTCTCGCTAATGCCAGTCTCGACATTGTAGTGGTCGACTCACAGGGCAACTCCATCTAACTCGAAATGATCTGCTAGATCAAGGCCACGTATCCCAAGCTCGAGGTCACCAGGGGCCAGATTATCACGCATGAGCAGGGCGCTTCGCTCATCGCGTAGATTCGGGGCATTCCTGGGTGGCCTGCAGGAAACGGGCTGGTAAGTGGCACAGTCGATTTTTCTGCACTGTCTGACCGTGCACGGGCAGGACGGCCATTCGATGTTCCCGTCCATGAAGGCGGTGCTGAACGAATTCCTCGAGCTGTATTTCCTTTGCGCATCGAGCACTAATCCACAATCCCGGATTCTGGAGGTGCAGGGCTTCACCGGGGCAGGAATGGGATGCGCATCGGTATGTGGCATCTTCTCTTTGTCTATCGGATTACTCATTTGTTTTCGCTCCTAGATTACTGCTTCCTTCGCGCCGGCAAGATCTTGCTGCACGACAACCGCTGGCTCAGCTCATTTTTGATACAATGGCGGAGGTTATGGCCTGCCACACGCACGGCCCGCCGAAATCGTGGCGTGGACATAGAGGTTGGTGCGACGACGATGCTGCGTGCTGAAGGCGGCGAAGGGACAGGAAGAGGGTGCGTCCAAGCGTGGGACGTTGGTGGAGATGTGGTGTGAGGAGGAGGTGTGTCTGTTGTGTTCCCTCCATCTGCCGGTTTTAAATTAAATGTACGACAGACGGGCCTCTCGCCTCCGCAACTGCCCCCGACTGCCCGGCCACTGGATCCTACGTGGGCCTGTAGCGGGATTGGAACATATCATTGCATTGCACGCAAGGCGACAGCAAGACCGAGAAGAATTCGGGGTCGAGTATGAGTGCTATGCCGCGGGCACAGACGACCTACATGTCGGGATGGGTTATGGCTCGATCTGCATCACGCAGGAGGTCGTAGTTGTGGACCACCCGCAAGCGACTGCGGTGTACGCCGTGGTGTAGTTTGCGAACCGCTTCAGGGTACCAGTGAGGTCCCACCACTCATTGTCGTCGGTGTTGTCGGTTACATTGAGACTCCTTGTGATCTGCGCATTCTCACCACCGTCTGGGCTTCTCTTCTTTCCGATGAAATCAAGTGGAGATTCTACAAGAACTGGTACTGCTCAACGAAGAAAGCCTTCACCCGATATGCCAAGAAGCACGCGGAGGACAACGGCAAGTCCGTCGCCCTTAAGCTCGAGCGTATCCCCAAGTAGTGCACCGTCATCTGCGTCCTGGCACACATCCAGATTCGGGGTCTCCCAAGAGAAGGTGCACCTCATGGAGATCCAGGTGGCTCCATCCCCAACGAGGTTGAGTTCGCCCAGGGCCTGTTCGAGAAGTTGATTGAGGTTGACTTGGTGTTCGAGCAGGACGAGTGTATGTCATCGGCGTCACCACGGATTCAAGGGTGTAAACCACCGGTGGGAGACCAAGAAGCTGCTGCGAAACGCCCACAAAGGCCTGCAAAATGTCATGGCATCCGTCAAAGCTCATGTTCTCTGGCGTCCTTCTTGCTCTATGCACAGCTCGTATTGACCTTCCCTTTAGATGGATACCACCGCATGGAGCTCAGCAAGGAGATCTGCCGTATCGGCTCTGGCATCGACGATGCCAATGCCTTGACCGAGTCCGACGTCCCAAAGAGGTGGCTTTCCCCACTACGGTACTGTCAAGAACGACTTCCGGATGCTTAAGTGCTCCATCCTTGCTCCATCTCCAATACAGAACTGTGTTATCACCATCCGGAAATCTCTCATGGTTCACACGTCGTGTAGTGACCTGGAGCAGGCCCAGTTAAAATTCATTGACACCTCGTCGAAGCTTAGTATGTGTTTTATGGCTTTCATTTATCATTCTTTTCTCATGCCCTTTTTTGGCACCAGTGCTTCGGACGTTCGCGGAAGTGGATTTCCTTGGTGTTCTCAAGGTCAAGTCATAGTGATTTTGCTTCTTTTAAGTGTAGGCTATTTTACCCCATTACTTTTCTTGGTCTACGCTATGCACTGCTCACTGAAATTTATATTATTGTGCTTAAATGATTCTCAATATGCATAGGCCATGGACTGTATTACTTGTCTATGCTACATGCACCCCTACCTGTGTAGGCCGGCAATTTGGGATGAGTACGCCTACTTCGGTACTTGCGCGCTGCAGCAGGCCAAAAGTATCACATAAAGCGTACTGCTTTCCTGTATATATAAGGCCATAATGGCTCAGTTGGTTTTAACAACCCTTTTTCTAATACTTGGAAGGTCGCCGGTTCGAATCCTGTCGCTGTAATCAAATATAACATTAAATGTAGTCTGTAATCAATCAGTAACAAAGTCAGTAAGTAAGTAAAGGTAGGTAACAAAAGTAAGTAAGAAATGTAACAAATGTGGTAAGGAAGTAAGTAAGGAAACAAAGTAAGTAAGAAATGTAACAAACTTGGTAAAGAAGTAAGTAAGGTAACAAAGTCGGTTAGTAAGGCAGCAACAAAGTAGGTCAGTTCGGCGCCAATTGAAGGGTTCCCGATTTTTTTAATTTACATTTCGGCCGACTTATAAGGCACTATAAGAGGCTCTGATAAGATACATCAGGCTGATGAGGCCGGATAAGGTCAGGCTGTCTTATCAGAATAACTATCTTATCAGCGAAAATCCAATCTTATCAGTGGAAATCCAATCTTATCAGCTCAGTACTCTATTTGGATCAGGCCTTATAATGTTGGCTGTCATTACGGCATGATAAGGCATGATAGGGCCTTGTCATCCAAATTATAAATTTCCGACATAACAGACTCGAGAGTTGTGAGATTGGACTTAGGTACTGAGGTACGTCTGATGGCAATCGCAATACTACTACTCGCGTCGCTGATATCCATGCCGCAGCATATGGTGGTGCCCACCTGATCATCGCGTTCCAAAGTCTCACTCTCAGCCTTGGGACCCTCGTACGAAGCACAAAACACTGTTTAAGATATGGATCCGCTTCGCTTCGGTTGGATTCCAATTCACTGCGTTCCGACCCCTCGTAGACGGACCCCCCATCTCCCTTAACGTACATGCATCTACGGGGTTTCTACGTGCAGCGACACGAGGCTACATATGGCTACCTGTTTGTACGCCGTGAAGTTCATGGAGCTTACCGTACATGCATCTACATGCCATCTACATGATGTACACTGCCGTACATGAACCATCACCTACATCAGTCTACATGTGTTTACGCCATCAACGCACGTAGACGCACCTCGGCTTAGGCCATTTCTGATTTTGCTTGGCACAGGGAACCCTCCTTGACTAACTCCAGGCATTTTCTGCCATGCCTGCAAGTCTCAATTGTCTATGCTATGCCTAACTCTGATGGAATCAACCCTGGCCACTTGTCATCAACAATGCTCTTTGTGCGGATGTGATGTCAATCATTACGTAGACCACATCAACTACATCCGGCTGCGTGTGTGACATGTGTCTACATTGGTTGATGTGTGTACATCAATATAGATAAGTACATACACATAGAATTAGGTAGACGAAACTATGTCTACCTGTGTCTACGTATTGTAGGCACAGGTAGACAATGGGGTCCATCTAACCTGCATCTACAGGGTAGACGGACCCTCTGTCTACCCTTCGTCTACGGGGGGTCGGAACGCAGTGATTGGCAGAGAATATAAATTAAAAAATAAAAGGTAAAATTTCACTATACTGACCAAAATTCAACAAATCAGAGAAAGGTCCAGACTCTGCGATTTCAATGCTCAGTCTACTACCCTATCATTTAATCAATAAGGCTGCCAGATAATCTCTGTCACCAATTTGGGCCTGGTCCCGATTCACATTCCCTCCGCACACATCTCAACCGAATAAATACACCTTTGCCGTTCGCGTGGCGGCTTCCCTCGGACTTCACTGTTTCGCTCCCTTTTTTCGTACGGACAATTATTCCTGTCTTGGAAAATGAAGTGATTATATAGATCTTGCCGAACGTTTCATGATCCCGTCCCCAATGCGCTGTGGCGCCGCTCATAGCATTTTATACTGCACATTTACGTCCCTACCTACCATTCAGACTTTTATCGTGAATTAAATGATCCCGTTCCCAATGCGCTGTGGTGCCGCTCCGGGCATTTTATACAGCATATTTACATCTCTACCTACCATTCAGACTCTTATCGCGAATTAAATGGAGGAAAAATAGTGTAGTCGTCAAGGACAGGATTGGAATGCTTCCGAGGTCTCAGATGCCCCATGGAGAAGTTGCGGTAGTGCGTGCGGGCGATATTCGGCGGATCGGTACGGATTAGTCAGGTGTTTGCGCATGTTGTAGACACATTCCTCCTTGCTTTGATCCACGCACAGCGACACTGCGGGATTCCCTGGTGGCACCTGAGAGCTCATCCAGAGAGACTAGCCCAAAGTTGGTTCCACTTAACACGGCTGAGGTGTAAAGTGAACGACTATTACCAGCCACCTTTCCCCCACTTTTTTTCTACACTGAACTTCATCATCGCCCTCCTGATCCCAGCCATCAGCGCCATGATGGTTAATGTGAGTCCGAACATCCGTGACATTGAAGTTAGTACTCACAGCACGTAGGGCATCGTCCCCCCTGCCTCACTCAAGGCCCGTGTATGCTTCGATTCACCGCATACAGCGATACTCATTGATGTCGATTCTCTGGAGTAGGGTGATGTCCTTCCGCGGATCTGCGCGCTTGCGTGCGAACACCCCTGCAAATTCACGCTGCCGTGTGACTGCACATGTTAGAAGGCTGAGACTCGGCGTCGTTATCCGGACGGGGGTTGATCTGGAGAATTACGTTTAACCCTATAACTACTAACAGCCGTAGTGAAAAATTGAAATTGAAACAAGGTGGAAAAATGAATCGGTTTAGGGACAGAAACGACGAATAGGAATCCAACAAATAACGTTAAACTTCGAGGGTTCAACGCCGCAGGGCAAGGGCGGAGAAACTGGGGAATGGTGATCTGCAACTGCAACGCGCCAAAAAGCAAAGATGAATGAAATCGATATCGACTACTAGACGCCGGAGAAAGGTCGAATAGGCCCAGCACCGAGAATTGAAGGACCACATAGGGAGAACGCGATTGATCGGAAGGTCGGGAACAGTCAAAATTTCTTGAAATACTAGTTTCCTCGGTGCATGAGTGAGGAAACCCAGTTTGCCCAAACCCTTTGGCAAACCTGATGCATTGAAGGAGCGCAGAAAGATTGGGGAAGTTACCGTGGCCCACAATTCCGGGAGCAGCTGTGAAAAAACTGTCGACTAACGTCCGAGTAGAAGGTTCAAGTGTCGATTGATCCTAGCAGGGACCTGAGAAAAGAACCGTCCACTTTAGGAAATCTAGGGATGCGGGAAACAGGGGAAATTTTGTCAGAAGAGAAATCTGTTGCTGTCCAGATATCGAGGATATTTGGCAAGTCTGCCGTCCCGGTTCGAACCCATCAAAGAAATGAGGGAAAAAAATTAGCCCCAAATCAGAACTGTTACCAAACAGCAGAACAATGAGAACGTACTACGTACTTTCCATAGCTTCGATCCCCGTATCACGTCGAAAGGTCGGCTAATAAAGGTGAGAGTTGTCGAGAAAAACACATAACTAGATGCCAAATCTCGCTCGCCGCCATCAGACAGTCTGTACCGAGTCGTGAGTGCTCGAAGGTAGGATCAAAGAAGGAGGTACACACCCATGAGGAGGCGGAAAGAACTCACTACGTCGACATTCATTATCCACCATCCCTTGGGTCTGGTTGGTCAATGTGTCGAGCAGTCGATCTGAAAGGAGACTCCACCAAGGCGGGCTTGAAAACCGTCCCCTAAATTCGATCTTAAGTGACGCGGCCTCGTGAAAACAAGCGAAATAACGGAGTGACGAATATGGATGGCTAGTACACTCTCAAGCATTGCATAGGTAACGCCTTCGGCTTCGGTTTCCGCGGAATCTCTGGCGGGAAGGCAAGTTAGGACGGGAATGAAGCGGACCCGTATGGAGCGGAATTAGAGAGGGTACTGGGAGCAAGGAATAGTGGCAAAAAAGAAGCAGACAAAGACGAGGACGGAATCGGAGAAAGAGACGAGACAAAACGAACGCGAGGCACGCATGAGCGGGGTGCATTTCAGGCATGCAAAATTCGCCAGACGCCCACGCTCAAGCAAGCGCGTCGGAGGCGTCGAGTCCGACGTAAAACAAAATCCGGGTGGCGCCCCGCCTCCCAAATGGATGCCGAATACCAAGCAAGTACGAATACATGGCACTTGGATCATTGTGAAAACAGCACACTGCACACCGCAAGCGGTATTAGAAATATGAATATTCACAGCTGTCAGGACGTACATCCCTACAATCGGACTCGGCCTGTCCCTTTCTGGGTCCAATTCGGGCTGTATAACATGTACTCCGTCGAGACGCGCTCACTCGCCAAAATACTCCCTCACCAGCATGCGCTTCTTGATCTGCTGCAGCAGGAATGCGATGTGGGCCGCCGCTGCGCGCGGAAGCAGCGGCGGCGGTGTCTACGTCTGCGGCAGGGTCTGCGTCTACAGCGGGGTCTCCGTCTGCGACCGGCGGCATCGGTTCGTAACTTGGTCCTCTGCAGCAGATTGATCAACTGCAGTCGGCCGTGGGATCGGCGCGTCCTCAGGGAGACTGAACCTCGCGCGTAATTCAGCGGCGGCTGCTTGCCATTTTATCCGCACATGTCAGCACATACTCCGAAGAGACGGATGGAAATAAAGGAAGGAAGGATGGGCGCACCCTCCTCTACCGCCTTTCTCTGCCACCCCAACACTTCGCCCCTCATCGCCGTCGCCGTAATACTCCGGGACGCGATTCTGAAATTTCTTGAGGAATTCGAGCGCGGCGTTGTATTCCTCCTCGTATTTCTTTCGGGACTGGAAGGCTGGCGCACGCTGTGGGGCCCCTCAGCGCGGCCGAAGTTTCTGTGTGGCTTGTGAGCTGCGGCGCATGCACGGAGTCATAAATGGAGGGACGGGGCATGCGGCGGCTTAGCATAGCGAGACGGATGCACGTTCAGGTTGAGCTGGCGTGTACTGGACGCTAGTGCGCACAACGATCAAGAGCCTAGCTGGGTGCGATTTCTTCGGGAAGCCCACGCTTCGCGAGGAAGCGCTGGCCTCTTCTCTCAAGTGCTGGGCATAGGGAGGAAGAAAAAGAAGAACGGGAGGTTAGGAATCGTACACGTACTTCTACCCCTTTGTCCCCGGCACGTCCTTCCCATCGTCATCCAGTATGGTGACGTGCCGGGGGTAATACTGTACAATTTCATTCAATTCGGCAGTCACGCGTCACACCCATTTTTTTTTATTGCGGCAATAATTTTTTCTCCATTTATCCGAATTCTTTTGGATTTTAATTGTACTAAATTTCCGGATTAGTGCCGAATTGATCGAAGTTGTACAGTACGCCCCCAAGCGAAACAGTGCCACCTCTGGCGCATCTGGTTGTTGATCACGTCGTTGAGGTCCCGCAGGTCGTAGCCGTTCAGGCCAGCTGCGCACCGAAGAGAATTTCGCGTCAGTCCCAGGACCCAGTGTACCGCTGGCAAGGGGGAAGACAAAGGTTAGAGAGAGAAGGACGCACCATCCTGAATCCTCGCTACATTCCGTGAAATCTCCCACCACCGCTCGGCCCCGCCACCGCTCAAGCTCTTGATGCGCAGCCGTGTCGGCCCGCGTGCCAAACCCCAGCTCCGGTTCCTGCGCCTCTCGGAAGCGGTACAGCATTGCCTGCGCATTTTTCTTGGTTGAGCGCCGTGGTGTGAGCGAAGTGAAGAGAAGTGAGACAGACTCGGCAAGAATGATCGGTCGTGAATGAGTGATTGTTTGGCTTCTCCGTCCAGATCAAGCTGGTGCAAACTCAAGTACTCTTTCGCTCTCAACCACCATCACGTTTTTGCTCATAGCCGAAAATCAAGATTTCACGTCTTACAGAACATTGACGGAGTACGAATTTGGCCTGGCTTTCACCACTTGGCGCGGAATCAATTCGCAGCTTCCCCAGGTCCAGCTTTGAAATTGACCGAGCAATGATCGGGCAGAAACTAGGACGCTCTCCAAGTCGCATCTTTCTCCAGAATCCACCTGGAAATCAAGCCGAAATGCCTGCTAAACACTGAGTCCAATATGTATCCCCTCGCGTCTGGAAATTCATTTTTGGCGTGCATCTTGATGATTCTACTTGCCTCCCCAGTTTGCTGCACTCGACTCGACCCCGATCTGGACCTCTTGACTCGTTGCACAGGTCCACCTTATGATTCCACCGTTTCATAGAAAAATCGGAACGGCAGGATCTCCTCCGCACATCAAGGGTATCTTCGCGAAGATAACCGGTGTTTTGCCCGGCTGGGAAATGATATCAATACTCTTTCGGGCCGTGTGGGTGGTTCTCGCTTGACAATGGATTAGAGTCGGACTCTTCCGAGTTCCGGAGACAGTTCTGATGCCGTGCTCAGCCTCGTTTACAGCGTTATTTCGAGACCTTCTTATTACGGCGCAGAGCTGTGACCTTCGCGCTTACAACTTTTTTCTCCTTCCACCGCCATCGATGGACAACGCACGAGATGCAGATGACGAGTACACCACCCAGTCGACGACGTACTGCCCAGAAGCTGGGTGAGTTCTGGTCCCTTTGTTCTTTGCCTGACCTGCGTTGGGTGAGAGCTCACCGGCGCCTATTCTAGGCATGGCAACGGCATGTTTTCGAGCTCGCACCACTTTACTGTGACTGCACAATCCTTAACCAACATCACAAAGAACATCACAAAGAATTACACCACTGCTCCCAATGTACCCTCCGGTGCGTACTCACTGTTCTCCAGCCTGTTGTATGAAAGCCCTGATAATTGAGAAGATATCCGGATGATCCCGCTCGGAGATATCGACCTCCAGCATGAAATCCGTGTAAAAGATTACACAGGAGAGGTATATTGGTGGCATGGCCAACAATCCCGTGTCCTGCGCATATATTCTGCCAGATTTGAAAGTGGCAAGTCGAGCGCGACAGTGGCTATGTACCAAGGGGATGGGGCGGAAGAGGTACATCAATTCCATTCCCTTCTCTCATATGACTTTGATAAATTATTCTTAGGAGTGGAGACAAGATGTTGCGAAGTATATGGCAGTTCGGCAAGTCTTGCGTAGATTTTCACTATTGCTTCTCACCCACAGTCTAGCCATCCCAATATCATCCAGATGGCGGGAATAGCCAATTCAGGCAGCATTCAGGCCGCGCTGTTTACCGATGGTGTGGTTCTTGATTTTCTCCACTGCCACCGCTTGACATTCCATGTAGATCTGATACCATCCGAAGCGTTCCTGGATCTTCATTGTTGTTCGCATTTCTCGCTGGTATATTTTTATGCCAACTGTGTGGGTTTCTTTGTTGTCTCCCCTCATCATTTCTCTCATTCGTTAAAAGCGTTGGGATTGGGATGTAAACAATTCCCTTCATTGGGTAAATGTTCCCGGCTTACATTTGTGCAGTCATTAGAAGAATATTTGGACTCGACATTCCGAGGGAGGCCCGTGAGTCTATCATTGTCTAGTTGTCTAATTTATCTTCGAATTTGGCCAGCGCGGTGATTGTACTGAGTGGATACGTTGCTCGACTGGGCGATTCTGCACGGAGCTTCATGATTCTCACCCTCTATGGATCCTTTATGGGGCAATGAGCGGTGGTCTGGAGAGGACCGCCCCGATTAGCTCGAACCCGGAGATCATAGTCATCGACTCTTTGACAATTCGAGATTACCACGAAATATGTGCTCACGGGCTTTTCCTACGGCACCCATCGATCTCTCATTTGGCACCCACTATGGAGATCACAGCAGGAGCGGTACTCTGCGGTGCTGCAGGCGATCCCCTCGAGGTTCCAGCTGAGATTGCAGTCTTGACAAATCCGGAGGTTCATCTGTGTGGATGGGATGTTGCCCGAGGAGATACTCAAAAATGGTTGGATTCAGTATCATATTCCATTTCTTTTGATGGTCATATAGGGCCTGCTAATCTCATCCCAAGTCTCAATTCGCACGACATATGGCAAAAGCTTTCATTGAACATCTACAGTCCCTTCAGGGCCTCCGAAGCCTGGCTCAGTCAGGCCAACCATATTTTCCGCCGCCTTGGGATTGTGTCCAACCTTGACAATTATGGTACCACGTCAAACCCCGCTCCCGGTTTCTACTTGTGCTGACCTGTAGAGCAGTTGTTGTGGATGAAATCTGGTTTCACCTCAACCTTTCGCCAAGTGATGAAGATAACCCCCTTGGCTTTCTGTTTCTCTGCCTCGAAGAGGACCTTCGGACGGGCCCAGCCTCTTTTCGTTGCCCTGAATGTCCAGCATATTGGTCCCTCGATCCATGCGGTGTTGATCGCCTTAGTTCGGAAAGGGTGACCAGCCTCGGATTTCCGCTTCTCCAATTCAATACCACGGTCAACGGTCGTTCTTGGGATGCCAGCGTCTACAGCGGCATACTGGAATTCCACCAGGCTAAGGGGTTTGATCCTGACCAGGACGTCGCCCTGCACCTAGGCGACCCACTTTATCAACTATCTTCCGAAGGTATGTCAACCACGTTGAAGCCGGTCTCTCTGTTTGACAAAAAATCAACCAAGGGGACAAAGAAGAGTACTGGGATGGTGTCTACGGGTACCACCAGTCAGGAAACTTTCTTCAGGCTTTATTTGCCGAAAATATGGGCAAGTTATTCCCCACCAACATTCATTTTATGCTCAATTCACAACATTCATAGACGACGATGACACATCTTCCTTATCAGAGGAAACTCACGAATTGGTCACCATCGACTGTGGACAAGACCCAACAGAAGCCTCAAATTGCCAGAATTCACATCATAAATATGGTCAGTAGATTTTCTTGTTACCGGAGATCGCAGGTGATTTATTGTATGTGCAGAAGCTTACGTTCTCGACCCGACCATTGGAAAAAGGAACTTTGGATCGCACACCCTTGGCAAAGAGATCTCCCCAACATTCAAAGTTTTCTACAATATCCAGCTCACCTTGATTTTATTCCTCGGCATGTGTTGGTTATACGAACACATGTGATGCGTGGGGAATGTCCAGGTCGATGCGTGTGATTGTTTGGGTCGCCTTCTTTGAGTTTCATACCATACTTGATGATACTGTACGACTGTCTTGAGATCTAGGCGTATTTCTCTTCCAATAACGAATTTTCTGCCCGAACTTGAACTCTCCCCCAAGCTCCTATTGCTCCATTTCATTTACTTTAATTGTATTCATGGCTTCCTCCATTTTACTGGTGCCCTCTTTCGCTCAATTTCCGAATAGTAGTACTGCGAGATTATTTTGAATTGAAACGAGATGATTTGCACCTTGGGAGCCAGCGCCGGAGCGTAGTGAAGGCTTATCTCGCAGTCTCTGATCTTCCTGTCTGAAGAACAAATGTGTGGACAGTGACTCTCGCTGCAACCCAGATGCTCGATATGATTCAGATGTCGGTCAAACAAAATAGCGATTGTGCATTCACAAGGGCGCAAGAAGGGGGAGAAATGAAGCAGGAATGGGAAGAAAGGCATGGCGGTGCGGCAGCGCAAGAGACAGAGCAACAAAGAGGCGGAAACGAAGGTAGATAGGAACAGAGGGGCGGTCCGTGGAGAGAAGTGTGAAGGAAGATGGCCCGCTGCAGGATTAAATGGGTACGGGCACCACGGGCAGGGGCAGCGGATGTGGCACCCCATACGGAGGGCCTGAAAGGACAGCTGAAGCGGAGCACAGTAGAAAGGACCGCAGTAGGCTAGTCGAAGTGGATGCGCACGAAGAGAGCTCGTTGACGCAAGTATTTCAGCGCAGCGGAAAAGGGACAGCGTCTCTGCGCAAAGCCCCAAAAGAAACGAATAACAAAACGAACACGATAGAAAAGGGAAACAAACGCAAGGAGTGCGCAGTGGTAAAAAAGTGATTCGGAGATCAATCCTACAGAAGAAGAGCAAGAAGAAAAACAGAGGAACACAGGGAGAAAGCAAGGCAGAGGTGGGAAGTCCTACGTCTGCGCGCATAAAACCAAGGAAGTACAAGAAGAAGACGAGGCGGTATGGATCCCAGCACACAAGGAATTTCCTCGCACCGAATCATACAGAATGAGACACATGAATAAACAGGAAGGACAAGGGTGCGCCTGGAGGATGAGAAATCTGCGGGCATGTGAGAATCCAATGCGGTGGGGCGCGTACACCGAGTGTCTGGGGTAGGAGAAAGAAAGAAAAAAATGCGAACGCAGGAAGACAGGGTAGAAGCGCGTGCATTCATGGCTAACGTCGACGTGCAACTATTGGCCGAGCTTCAGAGGAAATGCAGCGCAGAAGAGAGTCAAGCGGCAGTCCGACCTCGGCACAAGGGAGAAGGAGATGTACAGTGTGTACAGCAAGAGACTGGAATGAAGAACAAGACGAAACTGAAGAACAGAAACGACGAGGCGGACTAGGATAGGAGCGTGGGCTGCAAGAAAAGCAAGGAACAGGTCAGCGATGTGCGAAAGCGGCAAGCGGGAAAGGGGGAATGTGCCCGAATTCACCATACGTTGGACCTCGTTCTCCGTGAGCCGCAGACGCAGACTTTCAGGATGCGCAGGCATCCATGAACATATGTAGAGACAGACGTGGATAGGAGGTGGCGGGGAAGACAAAGTGCAAGAGGTATCATTAGCATCAAGATCTATGGTGAGGAGTGACCAGGTACAACGGCAATAGCAGCGAAGAAGCGCAATGGTAGTGAGGGATACTGGAGGGTATAAACCTATAAACCGGTAATAATGATAAGCATAGCGGGGGCCAGGATACAAGAGACGTAACTTTTATGGAAGAGAAGGAGGGGGACTTCACGGGTAGGACAGGAAAGGAAGGGGACAGGGTAAATAGATGGGGTGGAGGGAAGGAAAGGGGAAGTAGGGAGTAGAGAAACCGGAGGGAATAGGGAGGGAAGAAAGGGAAGGCAGCCCGAGGTGCGTGCCAGGAGCAAAGCACACCATCACCCACGAAGTGGAACGAGGATGCCCCACACGAAGACCCGCGCGCCGTCCAGAAAAATCCACGCCATTGCCCCGAAAAATCCGGGGATGTGCCAACCCGCACGTGGCAAGAAAAAGGCCCGCCGAGCGCAGACGCACCGGCAAAGGGAGACGAGTAATGGCGGCACCAGCGGATGCGGACGGACAAGATCGGCCTCGGTCCCGTCGTCGAGAAGTAATGGCTGCGGCGCTGACGCTCGAGGCCACGAAGAAAGTTGCCGTCCAGAGACGCGACAACGAGTAAATAATGGATGCGGACGCACCGTTCTCACCCCAGTACCTTCTCCCCCTCGTCGGCGTCGCCAACTCGGGGCGCGATTCTGAAACTCCTTGTACTCTAGAATTCAAGCGCGGCGTTGGCCTTCTCCTTGGCTGTGTTGCGGGACTGGAAGAGCTCGCGCGCAGCTCCTTGGCGCCGCCGAAGTGGTTCGCTGTGACTCCTGTCATGGAGTTTGGGCGTACAGCGGCTTAGTATGAGACGGATACACGTTCGGCGCGTACGGTCGGTAGAGCGCACGACGATCAAAAGGCCTAGCTGAGCGCACAATATTCGGGAAGCCCAGGCCTCCCTAGCAAGCGGCCACCCTCTTCTCTCAAGGGCTGCGCATAGGGAGAAAAAAAGAGAAACGGGCGGCGAAGAATAGTACACGCCTTCGTCCCCAGCACCTCCTTCCCATCGTCATCCTGCATCGCGACGGTCCGGCCGGGGCGGTAATCCCCCCAAGCGCGACGATCTGGTCCGCCCAGTGCCGCTTCTCGCGCATCTGCTTGTTGATCTCGTCGTGGATGTCCCGCAGCTCGTATTCACTCAGGCCAGCTGAGCATTTTGAAAGGGAAAGAGAATTTCGCGTCAGTCCCAGTGTACCGCTGGCATAATATCGAGAGGGAAGGACGCACCATCCTGTATCTTGGCGACCTGAATAGCTCTCCCGTTACTGCTGGCACTCGCGCGTGCTCTTGCACGCGCTCGCCCTGCGCGGCCGCCTGTCGCCCCACGTGTCCAGCCCCAGCTCCGCAGCGTGCGCCTCTCGTCAGCGGTGCAGAATCAACTGCGTATTTTCTTGGCTGCGCGGCACGGTGTGGAAGTGAACGAAGAGGAGAAAGGCGGAGAAGATGTATGGGAGGAACTGAGGATGGGTCACGGGTCACTGATGTGTGGGGTTACGGCGATGATGGGAAACAACGCGCAAAAAAACAACCGGCCGAGGCCGAAAAGGAAAGGTGGATGCAATACCACAGAAGATTACAATATAAATTCAAAGTGAAGCATCAGATTCTCGGTTTTTCACGTTAAACCTAACTTGTCTTACCGAAACCAAGTCCAACCAAAGGGCCAAACAAACAACTGCTTGACGGCGAAAGAGGCATTACTGCATAGATTAGGCAATATTTCGTGCGGTGTGAGGACTCTCGTGCATTGCATCTTCTATTGCTATAAATAATTCAACTTCGATGCCATCGACTCTGTTCCAAAATATGTAAACATCTACCCGGGTCGCACAACAGATGGCGTTGGGACACTTTTTATCTCTTAAGAGAAATAAGACCCTGACGCTCGTGAAATAGCTTTCCAGACGAACAATCGATGACTGAGGCCCGAATCGAACGGGCTACCGTGCCATATGTTTCAGATAACTCACTCAAGGCAAGTGCACACTGCCACGCCTCTCTAGGTTTTATTATACCTCGAACACAGCGACATCGTCACCCCACAGCCCGAGGTGTCGCTCATTTATATGTCCAAGAAAGGTTTGACTTCAACCGTGTTACGTTCAAGTTGTTTGGTCTTGTTCTGTTGTAGCATTTCACGGTTTTCCTCGAAGTAAAGCCCTAATAAAATTACCCCGACCTTTGTAAGATATCAACCTCCCTCATTCTTTCAATGTGAAAGCACCCATCGGAACTTTCAAAACACTCAAACAGGCACAGGGTACGAAGAACGCTTAGTGGAAGGGAGAACACCGGCCAGTGAGTGTATCATCCACATGTTTGATGCATCGCCTCTATTCATCCTCCCACCGCTGAGGATAAATATTATCCTGGAAGTCTTCCTCCGATGTCATATTTTGTCTCAAAAATGCGATCCGCTCCAGGCTTGGTCCGAGAAGGACTGGGCACCAAAACCATTAGCAATCAATACGTAGGAGCCTCGAAGAGGGTTGGTGATAGCGCCTGTGTATTCAGATGGGCACGCATTCTTGGTTGAATTCACCGTGCGCGCACGGTATTCCAGCCCCGGGGACAGAGTCACTGAGAGGCGGAGAAGAAATGGAGCACCGTGGGGATTCACACAGCGGGATGGAGCTGCAATTGAGAGCGGCTCCACCGGCAATGACCACGAAGAGCAGGTAAGCGCGCACAATCCGCGACGCACCGTTGACCTGCGGGTAAAAGTATCCCAGCGCAGCCCAAGAACCGCAGTTTCCCGGCGCAAAAGAAATGAATAAGAAACTGAGACGAAAGAAAGGGAAAAAGAGAGAGAAAAGGGAGGGGTGCGCGGCAGAGACTCGGAGGGGCAGAGAGGCAAAGGGTATATTTCTGGGTGCATGGGTGGACCGTCGGGTGAAGGCGGGATGGAAGGAAGCCGGGTCCCAGAGGCAGGCAACAGGACAGACGAAATGCTAGGGCGGATGCAGAAAAGATTGGGAGAAAGAGGAACTCAAACTAACAAACGAAGAGAAATATCAAGGGGGCGCCGTGGAGAAATGTGACGGCGATCATGAGAAGAGGGCCTTAGGTGGGAAAAAACCAAAAAAGACAGCAAGGTGCATGCGCGCACGGAGAGTGTAAGTGTGTGCACAAATTTTATCTCTGTATGGCATGACCGTGTGCGCATGGAAGCGTCCCAGTGCGAAACGACAGACAGTGGCCCAACAGAGAGAGAAACGAGGAGTCAAGGAAACAAGGAAGAGAAAACAGGGAAGAAAAAAAACAGGATGGGTGCGCCGTGGAGAGCGTGGTCCAGGAAATGGGAGTAGTCGCCGAGAGGGGGGAACAGCGAGAACGGCGTACGTACCCGAATTGACCGTGCGCTGGAGCTAATTCTGCGCGATCCAGATTTTGATGAAGGGACTGGAAGCGCCGAAGACGAGGACAAAAGGCACGCTAGTACGGGGTGTCGGATTGTATGGTAGGCAGCAGCAAGGTACAGCAGCACCAAAGAATGAGTATAACAAGGGATACAAGCAGACATGATACTTTAGCGGCAGCAATCCAGCATCGCGGACTGGACAAGGACGTTGGCTGGGGAAGATTATGAAGCAAGCAAGGCCGAACAAAGGGCAGCGTACCTCAATCATGGCTGCTCCCAACCGCGTCTCCCTTCTGTTCCTCTTCCTCCTCCTTCGCCGCGTCAGAATTCTGCTCGGACTTCGGTTTTGCTGTTGACCTGGAGCTGGACGCGTCTGTCGCCTCCTTCGCCTTCGTTGTGTAGGACTTGACGGGTTTGCCGCGCTTTGATGTCGGCCCAGAGTTTCGCGATCTATGGTGATGGTCGCACAAATGAAATGAAGGAGAAACGAATTGGATCAAAGAGAGAGTGGGAAGAGAGAGGGAGAGAGTAAGAGAAACAAAGAGAAGGAGGAGAGGCGATGCAACGTACCTGGGCCATAGCCTCCTTCTTGCAAGGGAGATGCAGTTAGAAGACGCAAGGAAAAGGCGCACGCCATCGTGAATCTTCGCAACCTTCCTCCAAATCTCCTCAATAGCTTCTCCACCTTTCGCACTCGCACACTGAGGACTTGCACGCGCTGGCGATACGCGGCCGGCTGTCGCCCCGCGCGCCCAGCCCCATCTCCACCGCCTACGCCTCGCAAAAGCGGTAAAACATCCAATGCACTTTTTCCTGTTTGCGCGACATGTCGACGAGGTGAACGAGGTGAGCGAGATGAATGGAGGAAGAGAGCAAGAGTCACGGGTGACTGATGTATGGGGTTGCGACAGTGATGGGAAACAACGCCCAAACAAACAACCGCCCGAGGCCGAAAAGGGAAGGTGGATGCAAACCTAGACCACAGAAGACTGCAATGCAAATGCGAAATTCTCGGCTTTTAATTGGAAGTTATGTAAAGCAAACTTGTCTTATCGAAAACAAGTTCGACCAAACTTGAAGCACGAAACTTGCACCAAACAGACAACTACTTGAGGTCGAAAGAGGCAACAGAATTCGATGCTATCGACTCTGCTACAAAATATGTAAACAAATAGGTTGCACCTAAGTCGCACAAAAGATGGCATTGGGGCGCTGTGTATCTTGTCAATTAAAACAACTATGCCGTGGGACCAGAATATACCTCTTGGCCAGGCCCGAATCGAACGAGCTCTCATGACATATGTTCCACATAATTCACTCAAGGCATCTGTGCAACGCGCTGTTCTAGTTCTCATTCTGCTTCAAACGCTAGCACAACTACCTCATTGCTCTATATTCAAGCAAGTTCGATTGTCTGGTTCTGTCGTAGCATCTCGCGGTCTTCGAACTAAAGAGCGAGACCAAGGTAGAGAAAAACAAGGGGCTAGTAGTAGGCTCCAGACTGCGAATTGCCCCGACCTTCGTGATGTGCCTACCTCATTCTTTCAATGTGCCATTCACTTTGACAGAACAGAGGAGAAAGCAGATAAGCCGCCCAGCACAACTTTCAAAACAGTCAAATAGGAACAGGCTACGATGAACGTTCAGTAGAAGGGAAAAGCCGGCCAGCGAGTGTATCATCCAATTTTTGGATGCGTCGCCTCCAATGATCCTCCCACTGCTGAGAATCTTGGAGGGAATAATCAGCTACATTGTAGGCCTTTTCGGGCGATGTCATGCATTGGCTCCAGAATGCGATCAGCTCCAGAGTCGGGTCGAAGAAGGACTGGGCAACGAAGGCATCAGCAATAAATACGATGTAGGGATCATGGTGCTTCTCACTTCAACCCATTTGGAAACGTGGTAGATGATCACTTGCACATTGATCCCTGGGAGAGGTAGAATCGGCCCGACGGACCAAAGATCACGATAAAGTTCAGGGCAAGGAGGGGATGCTCTGACCAGAAACGGCAGGTCACAAAGCAAGCTATATCTGCAAAGAATGGTGAGAAGAATCAACCCTTTATTTCTTTGCCACTGACATGTTTATTTCCTCGGGGAGGTTGCCAGCCTCATTACTCTTGATCAGCTGGATATGCCGCCGCGCTAGGTCCCGAGCCACAGTTGGCCAGGGGTGAACTTCGGGGAATGACACATCTACGAAGCGAGCCCTTGAAATCGTTTCATCTCCGGCCACATTTGGGCGGAAACCAAGGATAATTTCTCTGAACCTTTCCCAGGTGATTCCCAGCACTGCACGAATGTGGCGGAGTGGCTTATTCAGCACATTGCCCAGTACTATGGCCACAAGAGTAGGAAGAAGTTCGGGAATGTTTGAGACAATGTGCTGGCCAGAGAAAAGGGTCATATCTGGCTCCTCCAAACACTGCCATGCTGCTTTGACAAGTTCTGGTATATGTGCATAATCTTCCCAAAGGTGGATAAATTCTGGGGGCACAGAGGGTATTGCCTAGATGTGCATCAGAGGTATGCCTGGCAAAGTTCCGAAACTCACTTTGAGCCAACGCAGAAGACAATTCACCGGGGGGTTCCACCCGAAAATGTAATCCGGATTCTGTAAGGGCAACCTCAGCTCGGCGCGGGAGCGCGGGAGACTAGCGGGAGAATCCGAAGTAACTCAATTGACAGTACTAAATACAGGTTTCTAGAATACGCACCTAGCGGGAGAATCCGAAGAGAAGAAAGGATAAGGATTCCCACGCTAGGCGAGGTTTTTGTAGGTACTAGCCAGTAGCACGTGTCCGGATCGATCGGCAGTGGTCTCGAGCTTGATCGCATAGCACGTGCCAGTGAGAGCGACCGGACACCGGGGGTCGGAGGAGGACGGAGTCCGGAGGGACGGAGGACGACGTTCCAGACGGAGGCGTAGGCTGGGGCATAGGACCGAAGGCCGGGTGGTCGGGCGAGGTCGGACGGACGGACGAGGCTGGACGAAGAATCGGACGAGGAAGTGGGGCGGTGCGATGGGCCGGAGCCGGACGGACGGACGGACAGACGGACGGACGGACGGGTGGTTCCCCTGACATCACCCCCCCCTTGGAATGCGGCGTCCCGACGCATGAATCGGACATGGGCGTCGCGCCTCCGGAACGAGAGTGAGTCGAAAGCGGCCGAGGCGATCCGGCGCGGGGCGTTAGGGTAGCGGCGATAATAGGCATCAATGGCGTCTTGGGTGAAGACTTCGGAGTGCTTTACCCATTTATTGTGTTCCGGGCCGTAGCCTTTCCACCGCACCATGTACCAGAGGCTGCCATAACGGACCTTCGCTTCTAGGATCTCTTCGACTTCCCATTGAACGTCGTGGTCCGTCTGAAGGACGGGCGGGGGTTCGTCGTTCCGGGGGCGTCCGGGGAACGGATCCGGTTCCGCGAGCTGGAGTTTCACCACCGGGAAGACCGGGTGGAGCTGGGAGTACCGGGGGGGAGCTCGAGTTTGTACGCCCCCTTTCCGACGACCTTCGCGACTTTGAAGGGGCCGAGGCATTTGTCCGCAAATTTGATGGACGGACGGGTCCTACGGATATCGGAGGCATCTAGCCAGACTCGGTCGCCTACCTTGATCTCTGGGGCAGGCGTGCGCCTTCGATCATAGTACAGCTTGAACTTGTCTTTGGCTTTAACGAGCGCGGCTTTGGCTTCCGAAACTCCGGACGCGATCCGGTCCCGGAACTCGTTCGCGGACTCCACGTTCGAGCGTAGTCCGTTGGGCTCGAACCCCATCCGGGGGAGCCTTCCAGTGTCCGTCATAAACGGGACTTGCTGCGTCGAGGAGTGGACGTGGTTGTTGTACGCGAACTCCACGGCCGGGAGAAGCTCGTCCCAGTCGTCTTGTTTGTAGTTCGTGAAGATCCGGACGAACTGCTCGAGTTCCTGATTGACGCGCTCGGTCTGGCCGTCGGTCTGCGGGTGGTAGGCGGTGGAGGTCGCTGGTTCTACCCCGATGAGGCGCCACAGTTCCGTGGTGAACTCCGCGACGAACTGCGGCCCGCAGTCGGAGATATATTTCCGGGGGGTTCCGTGGTGCCTCCAGACGTTCCGGTAATAGAGCCGAGCGGCTCCGACCGCGCCAAGGCCGGTGTGGCACTCGTTGAAATGGGCCCGCTTACCCAGGACGTCGACCACGACCATAACGGCGTCGAAGCCGTGCGCGTCCGGGAGCTCGATGATGAAGTCCACCGAGACGGTGTCCCAGCGTTCTTCCGGAATTTCAGTCGGGTGGAGCTCTCCGTGGGGTAGCTTCCGGAGTGCCTTTGTCCGGTTGCACGGGTTGCAGGTTCGGACGTATTGGCCGACGTGACGGGACAGCTGGGGCCACCAGTAATTCCGGGAGATGAGCTCGAGGGTTTTGAAGCGTCCGGCGTGTCCGGCGACCCAGGTGTTGTGGTGCAGGGCGATGATCCGGCGTCGGAGGTCCTTATTCCACGGTACGACGATCTTACCGTGGTAGTAGAGGAGCCCTTCTGCGACACGCCACTCGGACGACCGGGGGGGGCGGACGTTCCGGTTCTTGAGGAGCTCTCGCGCGACAAGCGCGACGGGGTCCTCAAGGTCCAGTTCACCCGCGAAGGCCTCCCGGACGTCACGAAGGAGGGGGACTTCGGGTCCGGCTACCACGACGCCTTCTAGCGTGCGGACGTGGAACAAGTCCGGGCGAAGAAGGGTAACGTCCGTGTTGTCCGAGCCTACCCCGTGGTCCGGGCGACGGGACAGCGCGTCCGGACGGCCCATGAGGCATCCGGGCTGGTGGTGGAGCACGAAATCAAACCGGGACAGGTACAAGGACCACTGCGCCTGCCTCCGGTTCAAGTTCTGTGCCTTCCGGAAGTACTCCAGGTTTTTGTGATCCATCCAGATCTCGACCGGATGCTGCGTACCCTCAAGGAAGTGTCGCCACTCCTCTAGGGCTCGGATGATCGCGAGCATCTCTTTGTCGTGGATCTCGTAGTTGCGCTGGACGTCACTCAGACTTTTGGAGTAGAACGCGACCGGGTGCCACTTTCCGTTCGCGTCCGGCTGGGACAGGACGGCCCCGGTAGCGTAGTCGGAGCTATCAGCCTCGACTCGGTATGGGCGCGACTCGTCGGGTAGGACTAAGACGGGCTCCGCGGTCACCGCGTCCTTGAGGGCTTGGAAAGCGGCGGCCGCGGCAGCAGTCCAGGTCCATGCGACGCTCTTCTTTGTGAGGTCGAAGAGGGGCCGCGCTACGTCCGAGAACGCCCGGATGAACCTCCGGTAGAAGTTCGTGAAGCCAAGGAACTGCTGCACGTCCTTCTTGTTCTCCGGAGCAGGCCAGGCGGCGACTCCGGCGACCTTGACCGGGTCCATCTCGACGTGATTGTGCGAGATGATGACGCCAAGGTACTCGATGACGACTTCTCGAACTCGCACTTCTCCGGCCGGAGGTAAAGCTTGTGCGCCCAGAGCCGCCGGAGGACTTCTCGGACGATCTCTCGGTGGTGCGCGATATCGGAGTGACCGATGAGGATGTCGTCAAGGTATACCATGACATCTCCGGACAGGATGAGGTCTTGGAAGATGTCGTTCATCATCGTCTGGAACGTGGCCGGAGAGTTGGTGAGGCCGAAGTACATCACCAGGGGCTCGAAGAGCCCTCGGTTGGTACGGAATGCGGCCTTCCACTCGTCGCCTCCCCGGATCCGGACGTTGTTGAAGCCCCACCGGACGTCGAGTTTTGTGAAGAACCGGGCTCCCTTAAGGCGGTTGATGAGATCGTTAATCAGCGGGAGCGGATACCGGTTCTTTACGGTCATCGCGTTGAGCGCCCGATAGTCCTGGACGAACCGGAGGCTTCCGTCCTTCTTTTTGATGAAGAAGACCGGAGACGCCATCGGGGATTTGGACGGACGGATCCGGCCGGTGCTCAACCCATCCTCAATGAACGTGTCGAGTTCCTTCTGCTCGAGGGGGGAGATCGGGTAGACCTTGCAGTTGGCCGGTTTCGCATCCGGGACGAGTTTGATGGCGTGGTCCCACGTCCGACGTTCTGGCAACGCGTCGAACGACTCCTTATTGAAAACGTCGGAGAAATCCTCTACCCAGGCCGGAACCGAGGTCCCGGGCGGGGCCGAGTTCCGGGCGTAGGCCTCCGCGAGCCTCTGAGAGACGGTGCTGCCCGCGCGGATTTCTTCAGCCGGAGCGAATGCGGTGTAGAGAATCCGGTCGCCGTCCTCGAGCTCGTCGTCTTCGTCACCATCGTCGTCGTCCGGGTCCGGAGTGAGGTCCGGGAAGTCGTCTCCGTCGTCGCCGGATCGTACCCGTCATCTCCGCACCACTCCTCCGAGTCAATGGCACAGATAGACGGGACGGGACCTTCGCGGAGCTGCCGGAGGATCGCGGCGGAGATCTTCGCGTTGCGACGGACGGCGCGGAGCTCCTCCCGGCAAGTGCTGCAGCTGGTCGGACAGCGGGTCATCCGGACTTCCTTGGTCTCCCAGTCGATCTCCGGGTTGTGCTTCTGAAGCCAGGAGTAACCGAGGATGACGTGCTGCTTTCCGAGTCGCGTTACCGCGAGTTGGATGCGTTCGGAGTGTCCCTTGTAGTTGAGGACCATATCAACTACGCCGGAAATGCCGCCGGACGCATTGGGCGTGCCGTCGACGTTGAGGACCGGAATTGGCTGGGAGAGCTTCCGGACTGGAAGGTTGCGGGAGATCACGTACTCCGAGTCGATGAAGTCTCCGGTTGCTCCGCAGTCAACCAGACCCTTTACGGACATCGTAGCCGCGGTCTCTACCGATTGCATCTCCAACGGAATGTGCAGGGAGTTCCGGCCCTCTACGGAATCAATAACGTACCGCCGGGGTAGTTTGCGTTCCCACCTCGGACGGCGGACGCGGGGAAGGGAAGGGGGAAGTTCTGTCTTTGCCTCCGGGGCGGGAATAGGGGGTGCGCCTTTCGTATCAACTGCTGATTTATTGGGTATATCTTTGTACAAGCAGGAGTAACGATTGGGGGACGCGACCGAGGGCGCACCGCTCACTCGGCCAAGTCCGGAAAACCCTCTGGCTCCGCGTCTCCGGCGTCCGGCTCGCCGGAAGCCCAGCGGTGGTAGAGAGGCGCGCGAAGAGTTCTCCGAGGAGGTCGTCACCGAGTTGACGGACGACCTCGTCCAGGATGTCCGCGTGCCGGACATCCGAGGGAGTCGGGCAGTCTCGGGCGAGGTGTCCGGCCGCGCCGCAGCGGAAGCAAGTGCGCGGCGTGAAGCGTGCGCGGGTCCGGTCGACATCCATTGGAATGCCAGGTGGAAGGGCGGGCGCCGGCGCGGCTTTGGGAGCAGGCGTGAAGGAGGGGACTGGGAGGAACGTCCCAGTGCGAGGGCGTGCGGCCGGAGCCGGGGCGCAAGTCGGAGGTGCTCCTGCTCGGACACGGGCAAGGGCGTCGTACTGGTGGAAGGCGCGGAGGCGCCATCCGGCGTAGTCTGGCAGCGCCGGAGCGGTCCCAGACGTGGTGATCGCCGCGTTAATCCGCGGGTCGAGCCCTGCGCTGAAACGTGTGCCGGCGGTCTATGGGTGAAATCCACTACAATGCAAATCCGACGGGCTGAATGCAATGAAGAAGTGCGCTCTAGTTCAGGATTCACAAATCCTGAAACCAACACAAATCCCTAAAACAACAACCAACCAAACTCCACTAGTGATTCCGGATGCAATCCCAGAGAGTGCGACCGAGTACGGGTCTTTGTGTACCGATAGAAGATACACGGGAACAGTTGTTTAATATTTGCGGATTGCAGCAAGCAAATCCAGGATCGTCCGCAGACAATGGTTCAATTTATAGTTTTGCAACTCTGGGTCACCCACTCTAACCTCGTAAGACAGGAGCAGTGAACCAATTTGACACGCAACACGCAACAAATCCGGAACACACGTAGGACACGCAAAACACGTAGGACACACACAAGCAACACGCAGGACACGTACACATACACGTAGGATCACGTAGAACACACACACACGTACACGCAGAACACGCAAGGGAATATCCCGAAAAAGCTGATAGATTGATAATAACTCGAAAATACAAGCACGTCCCCAAGAACAGCCTCGATGAATCAAGCCGGTGGTTCCGCCCTTCTGTACTCGCTGGAGCAGACCGCTAGTCTCTCCGCTTTACGTTTCCGGGTAGGAGTTCGTGCCCTCTCCCTACAAGCTGCCCACTTATATACTGTACATCTAAAAATAACTCTACAAACATAATACATTAATCATCGCTGTAACCATGTCCGTGACTCGAGAATATGAAATAACGATAGCCAAGCTTGCTGACTGATTATTTAGATCCTGAAAATGTTAGTTCTGGATTAGTCCCTCCAGACATTGTGGTTGAATTGGATAGCCCTTCAGAATGCCTTTTTGTAGACACCCTGAACTTGTGTGCAGCCCAAGAGCTACCCTAGACCGTCTACCCGTCGAGGTGGAACATGGTTGAGCAGGCTCCTATTTGTTGATTTATTTCTGACGTGATCGGGGCCTTGACTTGGCACCCGAGTGGTCCTAGTATTCTGGATTTCTTGGGCGCACTACTTGTGCCCCTTGAAGGATTCTTGGAAATCTGGAACCTTGGGTCTTATGTCTTCAATTAGACACCCTGGTCCCCTTCATAGCTCAAGTTAGGACCTTCTTCCTAAATTGGGTTCGAACTCGGTTGCCACATTAAGCCGATCGATATTTGATGGGTGTATGACACCGCATCCGGATCCGGCTCGTTCCGGTCTGAAAGGTTCTGGGTCATCACGTGATCGAACGCGTCGCCTCATTGGTACAAGCATGGACAAATAATGTTGAAACTCATTCAAGATGCACTTGCTTTGAATTCCACAAATAGGCACAGAATGGATATTTTATTCCCCAATGTTCGTTTGGACTATCCGCAACCTCCTGCCCATAGTACGACAGTAGGATCCAGAACCAGCGGCATATTAGTCGGAGGCACCCAGTATGTGTGTTTTCTGGATACTCATCCGCAACCGGTTCCAGATTTGGTTTCTAGCGTGTAGTTCCAGGTCTACTGACTTGGGACTCGTCATAGACCCAGATGTGCGCGTATCCGCTACGGAAATCCAGAAAACATTAATTTTCAGGTGTTGGCGAATTCACGGCTTATCAGCGCGATACTTGGTGACGCGGACGAGCGGGTCCGTGTACCCGGCCGTGGCGGCGAGTTCCTCGAAGTCGTCCGTGTACCGGTAAACGTCGCGGGAGCCCTGGTAGTAGCTATGGGTCTCCAACCGGAGGAGAGCTTGGTCTTGCTCGTTTTCCTCTACAAACCGGAGCCGGAACTCGGACTCGAATTCCGCCCAGGACGGGAATGGGAACGGAACGATTGCGGACTGTCGTGCGGCCCATCGTCCGGCCGCGTCTCGCGCCATAAAGGACATGGCGTACCGCACGAGTTTTTCCTCGACGACCTGTCCGTGGACCATGAAGGCTTCCGGAACTAGTCGGAGGTATGTGAGGACGGAGTGGAGGAACATCCGTCCTTGAGTCCGGTCGCCGTCGAAAACGGCTCGGGGGTTCGGTCGGAGAACCGATTTTGCTGCAGGGGTGAGGGTGGTGAAGTCTGGACCCCCGCCGGAGCCGGAGCAGCAGGGATGGGGGCAGTCGCGAGTGGATTTTGGTTGTTGTGTAAAACGCGGAGGAGTAGGGTTTCGATGTTCGCGAGAGAGCTTTCTACCGCTGTCAGCCGGGATTCGGGGTCGGCAGCCGGGTCCGGGAGCTCGGGTGGCGCGGACCCGTTTCCGGGCGTCGGGGCGTCCATCAAGGAGGAGGGGTCGAGATTGGAAGTGGGGGAGGCCGGAGCGCTAGCGTAGCGGTCCGAGTCCGAGTCTACACCGAATTTCGCAATCTTGACCGGTTGATCCCTTAGATCCTTGCTTCTGCTGTAAGGGCAACCTCAGCTCGGCGCGGGAGCGCGGGAGACTAGCGGGAGAATCCGAAGTAACTCAATTGACAGTACTAAATACAGGTTTCTAGAATACGCACCTAGCGGGAGAATCCGAAGAGAAGAAAGGATAAGGATTCCCACGCTAGGCGAGGTTTTTGTAGGTACTAGCCAGTAGCACGTGTCCGGATCGATCGGCAGTGGTCTCGAGCTTGATCGCATAGCACGTGCCAGTGAGAGCGACCGGACGCGGGGGGTCGGAGGAGGATGGAGTCCGGAGGGACGGAGGACGACGTTCCAGACGGAGGCGTAGGCTGGGGCATAGGACCGAAGGCCGGGTGGTCGGGCGAGGTCGGACGGACGGACGAGGCTGGACAAAGAATCGGACGAGGAAGTGGGGCGGTGCGATGGGCCGGAGCCGGACGGACGGACGGACGGACGGACGGACGGGTGGTTCCCCTGACAGATTCATGACTTGAATGAGAGTGAGCAGTTCCGTAGACGGAGGCAACGAAATGAGAAAGAGTATCAAGTTTGCTCCAGCGTCACTGCAGAGAAGGTAAGATGGCATGATGAGAAGGGTAAATCTGAACACACTTGAGGTGTCGATACCGGCCTGCACACAATTTGAGGATAGCCCGAGCAAGGTTCATTCGGTGGTGCAATCTGCCGACGTAGAATTGTTGGGAGCGCCTTTCATTCTTGAGAAAATCCAGAAATGATGCGTGATGTGTATTGATTGTGAGGAAGTCGTCCTCGGGTACTTTGAGGACAGAGTGAAGGCCACGGAGCAATAACCGTGTATCGCCAGGTGCAAGCCCCCAAAGCTCATCAATGATGTCAGGGGTGAGGGAGAAGTTGGTGATGGCACACAGGATCGGAATGAGCTGTGCCTGTCGTGGGCAGAACAGAGAATAGTCATGTAAAGCTGGTCGATTGTATCAAATGCAGAGCATGATTGTACAATGTCTTGTTGTTGAACAATTGCCAGGCGCTCCGTAGGCCGATAATTTTTATCATCAACAAATTTGATGATTGTAGATGCGTAGATGAAATGGCCCGATGACTCCCACACCACCTGCTCAAGAATCTCGGGCGAGGGCCATGGCAGTGGAATATTTGCCATAGTATTACGGTGTTCACGATGAATCCGTGCAAATTCATCGTGGAGATATTTTCGAACATCATCAAACGATTTCACCACATTGAATGACTCGTAGCATCCTTCATAGAACGGGGATTGGAAGATGTCGCAAATGTGGGGTTCTGGGCGGCTAGCGATAATGAAGCGGAGGGGAAGGTTGTATTTGGCAGTGCAATTGCTGACTGCACGCAGTATCTCCTCCTGGATGTCTTGCCCTTCGCACTCGTCAAGCCCATCAATCACAACTGTTATTGGGTCCCAAGTTCCTCTAACATTGTGGAGACGGCAAGGTTCAGAAATCAATTTCTGCAGTTGGATTTCGATGGATCGTGCAATGATAGATGGATCATCTTCTACAGTGTTTGAAATCGGAGCCTTTAGCCACGAAACACCGAGTGCAAGCTGGTAGGCAATCGTCGCAAATAGAGTCTTCCCGTTGCTACGCGTGGCATGCCCTCTTTTGAAAAAGAAGGAGCCGCCAAGTCTCCCCACATTCTGTAGTTCACGAGCCAGAGTTTGCATGATGGCAGATTTTCCAGTGCCCGCAGGACCATGCAGCCATAGGATGGTGCTTTCTGGATCTGTCTCCAGCAACCACTGGCGCAAATTTTCGAGCATTTTCGTGCGGTTTCTGGATGGCATTTCGGTTGCGGAAAGCTTTCCGCCGAGTCATAAATGGCCGCTAATGCAACGGCACTGTGCAACAAGTCGATCCCTGAGGTTCGCACTTAGTATCACGCGTGTTCCATTCGAGTGAGCAACATACCGCGTTCACCCCGGTGGATATTATTACTCACAAATGTTCCACCGGTGATGGTTGTATATGGGCCCGGCTCCGCTGGTGGAGCGAAATCGCGCCTGGATGGTAGACATTCCAAGACCTGGTTTTCAGGGCCTCGAATGGCGGTGAAAGCGTTGGCTTCATGAACACCTTGAGGTTCAGTTGAACTGCATTCCACTCCGAGTGAAGAGGCAGAACCGAAACGTGGATCCGCTACCGAGTCCAAAAAGTAGTCGATGCCAGTAGGATGATGAGGGATTCCCTCGCGATAGATGTTTCGCGAAGAGTATGGTAGGTGCGCCAAGTAGAAATGTGAACTGCCCCTGGGTTTTTCCGTTGAGATCAGGGTGCCGGAGCATGAAGGGATCGCTTTGTAGGCTTCACGATGATGGTTTGTATTCTCTGCGAGGATGTCATGACTATGTGGATAATGTGACGAAATTCCACGCAGCGTACCGCTCTCCAGTGATCCAACATCGTTTATTGGCTGAGAAGTCCAGTCCTCGGGAAGCCCTGCAGGTTCGGGAGGATTCCAAGCAATCTGCTGCCGACCAGAAGGACCTGATTGTCCGATGAGTCTCGACGAAAAATCAGCAAACTAAGAACGCACTGCAAGGATGGTTTCAAGCGCTCCTCGCTCGAGATGTCGATGGGTGTGGGAGATCATTCAAATTGGGTGCAGTCGTCCCTTCGAGACCCCCATTCTCCTGCACCCCCGCTGAATGCGCTGGATTGCCTGTGATGGGCAGGGGTGGTGGGCACTCGATATTCAAGCCCCCAGCAACATTGTAGAAGTTCCCGCCGTGAATCTGGAAGCCATGGTTGTGCGCAAAGAACGACATTGCGACTGAGAGCAAATTGGGATAGGAGCTGCGTCGTAGTAAGAGGGGTGTACTTTATTGAGGAGATGCGCTGTGTTCTCCGCATAGCACCTATGAATAGTCAACCAATGAGAGGGCCGAAATCAAAAAAAAACAGCCAAACTACACACCAGCATCCTGTAGGGCTGTAGAGCAAAAGCATAACAGCAAAGAGGGGCATTGCACCATGCTGTCAGGAATCCAGATTGGCTTGCAGCACCGTCTCTGATCTTTCTCTCTCAAGAAACCCACACTGCTTGGACCTGCCACTGCTGCGATGATTGTTGGTGCAACCTCGACGCTCAATGTGATTGCTGGTTGAACAAAATAGAAATTTCGTATTCACAAGAGCGCAGGAAGGGGGAGGACTCAAGGAGGAAGAGGAAGAAAAACATGGTGATGTGGCAGCGCAAGAGACAGAGTAACAAAGAGGCAGAAACAAAAACCGGAAAAAGAGGAAAGCGCCATGGAGACAAAGATGAAGGAAGAAGGTCTGCGACAAGATCAAATGAGCGCTGCAATTGGCACCGGCACCACTGGTGACGACAACGAACCAGAGACAACAGGTGGCACCTCCGCACGGAGAGCCTGAAAGGACGGCTGAATCAGATGCAGTAGAAAGGACCATAGTGATCCAGCTGGAGTGGATGCGCACGACGAGCGGGCAAGCGCGCAGCGTTTATCTCGGTGCAACGCAAAAGGGACAGTGGCCCGGAAACCATTAAGAAAACGAATAAAATAGAAAAGGGAAAGAAAATCGAGGAGTCCGCGGTGGAGCAAAAGTGGTTCGGAGAGAAGAAGCCCCAGCGAGCAAACTGGCAGAAAGAAAGAAGGCACCACAACAGGGGAAAAAAACTGCGAACCAAGAAAAAAATAGCAGGGTGCCGTGGAGATGAGAAATCTACGGGCGCCATGCGCCCGTAGAGAATCCAGGCGAGCCTCGTGTCGGTTGCGCTGGGGCGGCCGCTCGCCGCCGGGCTCGAGGCAGGAGAAAGTAACAAAGAGCCAAAAACAGCTTGGAGGCAGCACCTGCGTACACCCGTAAGAAGATGCGACCAGAGAGCACGCGCATTCATGGTTGGCGTCGATGTCGACGTGCGCAGACAATACTGCGAGCCGAGCTGCAGACGAAATGCACCGCAAAAGAGAGACAGAGACAAGCGGTAGTGTTCCAGGTGCAAGCGAGATGTACGGGAAGAGACTGGAATGAAGAGAAAGAAGAAAAGAAAGAAAAACGTTGAGGTGCGAAGCAAGGACGGCATACCTACTCTGCACCCCCCTCCTAGCGAAAGCGCAGACCTTCCCCATACGACCGGCAGACATTCACCTAAAAACAGTGGAAACGATGATGAAGACGAAGGAAGGGCGAGCAAATACAATCGATACCATTATGTCACAACAACGATGAAAGATGCATACACCGAAGGGTACAGGCATCAATGATAAGGGCGGTGAAGGCAAGGGTGGCGGTGGAAATACAGCAAGACACGGAGAAAATGTGAAGAAGATCAAGGTCAGGACGCACCTCAATCAATTTTCGCTGCGGCCTTCTCCACGGCAGCTTCTTCTTTGGTTTCGGTGTCGGCTTTGATTTGGAGCTCGCCGCATCCTTGGGCGTCTCGGTCTCTGCATTCGACGTGGAGTTGACTAGTTTGCGCCGGTCGGGGGGCTCCTCAGCGTCGGCGCAGAGTTGGGGACTTGGGGTGATGAGCGCACGAAGATGAGGGAGGAACGATTGGATGAAAGAGAGGGTATGAAAAAGAATGGGAGGGGACAAAACATACAACACCCCCACCGGCATGCGCTTCTTGATCTCCAGCAGCACGCCTTGCGTCTCGGCGGGCGTGGGGAGTGTGGGCGCCATGAGCATTTTGGGGGTGAGGAATATGATGTAGGCCGCCGCTGCGCATGCGGAAGCAACTGCGGCGATGGCGGGATCTAAGATCGCACGATGACTGAGCGCACTTTCTTTGAAGCCGATGCCTCGCGACCAAGTTGCCGCCCTCTTCTCTAAGGGCTGCGCACAAGGAGGAAAAACGAGGAACAGGAGGCTAGGAATAGTACACGCACCTATACTCCTTCGTCCCCGGCACCTTCCCATAGTCATCCAACATCGCGACGTTGCGGCGGTAAGTTACGACGGTAATTCACCCCGCAAAGCCCAACGATCTAGTCGTCCCAGTCCCGCTTCTCGCCCATCCGCCTTTTGATCTCGTCGTTCAGGTCGCGGAGCTCGTGGTTGCTCAGGCCGGCTGCGCACCGGATCGATTTTGAAAGAGAAAGAGAATTTCGCGCCAGTCCAAGTGTACCGCTGGCAAGGAATGAAGAGAGGAGGATGCACCATGCTGTATCTTCGCGACCTTCCCCGGAATCACCCTCAACTGCTCGCCCGCCACGCACGCGCTCGCCATGCGCGGCCGCCTGACGCCCCACGTGCCCAGCCCCAGCTCCGGCGTGTCTCGTGGAAGCGGGACAGCATCGATTGTGCGTTTTCTTGATTCCGCGCCATATCGACGAGCTGTAAGGAGGAGAAGCCAGTGAAGGTACTACAGAGGAAATATCACAGGTAACTGACGTTACGGCGGTGATGGGAAACAAATAAACAGCCGCCCGATGCCGAAAAAGGTAAGAAGGGCCAGCTGTCGGAGCGGAATCGCCGTGAGGCCCTGGAGAGAAAGGATATGTATTTTGAATCAATGGCGAGCTGCCGTCCAGAATCCGGCGTCCCTGGCACGTGTGCAAAACTTGTTTGATCATTTCAGTGGATTTCAACCCATGGACTGCGAGGTGCTGATATATATAAGCACGAGGCAGGTCCCAGGAAAAAACCCATTTATTGTCCTGATTATATTCAAGTAAAGCAACCTGGCAGCACTAGTAAAACAGATTCTCAAGAACAGTCTAATGACCCAGGCTTGAATCGAACAGGCCGTTCAGTCACATTTAGACTCCCGTGGTGGCAATACTGAGTGATACCGCGCGCCTCTGCGTCGTATTTTTTCCCCTCCGGCTTTTGTACCGTATTCATGACATAGCGTTGCCAGCAATGAAGAAGTTACATATGCATACTAAATCACATACTAAATCAGACTGCCTAATGGGCTTCACTAGCTAGTGGGCCACCTGCACAATATAAGGGAATGGAGGGCCAGACCCAAGAATTTTTTGATTGTAGGTTGGTATATGATGTACAAGATGGGCCCTCGCTTCGCTCCAGCCAGGCGTAGGCGGTCAATGCTACTGATTGATGTGTGGATCAATTCAGTTGAGTTCCAATTCAATGCAGTCGGGATGGAGGAGTGTCGCGTCCTCTCTGAATTCAAGCTCAAACATAATTGTAATTCTAGATACATTGTAACCCACATAGAGTGAGTGGAGTGAGCACCCCTAGCAAGGAGGAGCGGGAAGCAGGCCAAAAAATTGTGGTTTGTTGGATTGGAACTGACTGGGACCCTCTGTCACGCTTCCCAGGGCAAATTTTGATACGTCAGATGAAGGTGAAGTGCAGAGGCAAGGCCATTGAAACCAGCTAAAAATATGTTAGGTAAGAGTGTAAGTGGAGCATGGAGAATAACAATGGCTTCACCAGGTTCACATGAAAACTCACGGAGTTGTGCCCGACAGTCTGGTACTGAGGAGGATGTCCTAGACCACAGTTCAGAAAAAAAAATGTAGATGAGGTGCCACCAGCGTGACTCGCGAAATTTTCGTACGAAAACGGCCGGGTTTGGCCCATTCTTTGTGACTTTCGGACGGAACCTTTCGTACAGCTTTGCTGTGACGGCGTGACTTACTAAAAAAGTTCGTACGAAATTGGCTGTGTGACACGGGACATACGAGTAGAAGGAAATACTACAGTAGGCACTGGATGTCGCGCGCATGTCGGAAAAAGCGCTTTTTGATTTCAACGATTTCAGTCAGCTTGCAGCCTTCGAACGGAGTATATACAACTTTAGTAGCATTAGGCTTTCGTGAACGCCTACTTTCCTAGTGAACACCTACTTTCCAAGCAAACACCTAATTTCCCGCTGAGGCCTATTTTGCGATAAAGATTGATGGCCCATCAATCTTGCAGCATCTCAGCAATTTTGCACAAGTCCCCCCGTTTTTTTTCATATAGATCCCTCACCCAGACACTAACCACTAACCCTAACCACCTAACCCCTAACCACTGAACCACTAACTCTAACCTCCGAACCACTAACCAAAACCACCAACCAGGAACCAGAACCACCTAACCCGAACCCTAACCGGCCGAACCCGGCAATCTGCCGGTGTGTGTGTCATTGATGGGTAGGCGTTCGGAATTGCAGGCAAAATGCAAAATAGGCGTTCGCACACGAAAATAGGCGTTCATGCCCAAATTAGGCGCTCGCGAGCGCCTAATGCTACTAAAGTTGTTGTGCCTCCTTCGAACGGCTTAAAAGGAGTTCCAAGCCACCCCGTGGGAGGATTGCAATTTGCAACCGGTTACAAGCCGACGCAGGCCGCGCGAGTACAGAGGTTGAATTACGAGGGCTTGAAGGTGTTCCATAACTGATATACATCTTTCTTGTTGACAACAAGAAAGATGTGAAAACTGGTCGCGACGCCGGAACCACCACTCGACCGGATCACCGCAGGCGCGGCTATGGGCGCGACCAATGAGAATGGTTGAAGATACCTGGACATTAAACTACTTGAAGCGAGGGCTTGGTGCTCAGAGAACAGGGACGAAGCTTCGGAGACACGAATAGGCATGGCCTTGGAGCATTGTTGAAGCAGTAGGCAACAGTAAATGCTCAAGCCGCGTCCCTGCTTGATAATGTCGCTGGCAGTTCGCGGCCTGAGTCAACAATTTGAGGTCGAGACCAGCGCAGCCAGGGAGCAGGGATTTGATGTGAGGTAGGAGAGAGCAGCCTCAGTATAAAAGAATACCGAGCGACGTGAACAAGAGCTATGAACATCATGGCTTGAAGCGAGTCGTTAGACTGCACGCCGGGTGTCATAGGCAACTCCTGCCTCTCCCGTCCGCTGTTGACAGCGGGGCAAGCCGACACATGCAGGAGTGGTGGGTTCGTTTTTTCCCACTATCTGAGCTCTTTCGGCTACCCGAAATGATTTCTTTCCCCTCACATTAGCGTTTTCCATGTCAAAAACTGAAGAACAGGCCTTTGAAGTATCATTACTCAGTGGTACAAGAGTTATGTGGATAACAGCAGAAAGAGTGGTCTAAGATGGGAAGTTAAGCTGCAGTGGCCATTGTGCGGCTTCAACCCAAGCACCCAATTAATCTTTACGGGTGCACTTGTCTGAAATTGTTGCATTCGAGGTGAGCTTGACTGTGTGCCGAAAGCCGAGAGCCATTAGAATTCAAACTCCGCCCGGCAGACCAAATAAACGCACTGAGGTTGAAGATAAGGTTGAAAAGGGCTTCTCACTCTGTTTAGATGGCTCAAAAGCATATTTATGAATTTTCTTGAAGGGGATTTAATTCAGAAATGTATGTTTTCAAGGATTTGCGACCGACCGACTCAATTTCCATCGATCGGCCTATTGGTTGATGATTAGTGGACCCAAAAAATCAGGGAAAATTCATGTGAGCCGGAAAGATTTTCAAGAATGTGGCCTGAAAATAAATGAGTGCTGAAGCAAACGCCGCGTCGGATGAAGACTTCAGAAGAGGGCCTATCGGCAAGTATCACGTAAATTTCCATTCGGGGAAATCTAATTAGACCAACGGTTCCTCCGTGAAATCTCCCGCCACCTCGATGATTTCCGCTCCATTTACTGCACATTTTGGACAGCGGTATATACGGCTTCGGCATCGTATGCGGCCGTATTTTCGACGGCTATTACGGTGTACAGTACGGCATGGACCGTCCTGTCAAATGGAAGCGCCAGAGGCGTGACGGGACGGTACGGGTGCCGAATTACGGAAGCCGTAGAACCGTCGATATAGCTACGGCCAGGAGCCCTACTGGCGTGGTTGGAAAATACGGGAGACACATCTCGACATGTATGAGCCATGAAGAGGTAGGTCGGGAAGGACTTGGCATCCCACGGCACAGTTCCGCTTAGGAGGCTATTTATGAACCCATCTTCCGGAATAAATATGAGTTCACTGTTGATTGCTGATAGCCATTTTTTCTTGGACTTGATAGAATAATTCATGAGCATCAAACTGTTTGGTGACCTACGTACATCTTCCGAGACGAGGTCACGCACCCAGCTTCCCGTCGCGTTGTAGCAGTTGACATGAAGATGCAAAATTATTGAGCAGAAAAGATAATTCTATTTGTCAACCCCCTTGACAGGAAAAAGGAGCCTGACATATAGCATTTTTCTATTTGTGAATTCCAGGTCACCGGGCCGGTCTGTTATCTATCGATCGTTCTATAGTCCCAGGCTAATAACATAGACGTTGTTTACTCTCTGGACGTGTAGCTGTAAGGGCAACCTCAGCTCGGCGCAGAGCGCGGGAGACTAGCGGGAGAATCCGAAGTAACTCAATTGAATGGTACTAAATACAGGTTTCTAGAATACGCACCTAGCGGGAGAATCAGAAGAGAAGAAAGGATGAGGATTCTCATGCTAGGCGAGGTTCTTTAAGTACTAGCCAGTAGCACGTGTCCGGAGGGATCGGCAGAGGTCTCGAGCTTGATCACACAGCACGTGCCAGTGAGAGCGGCCGGACGGACGGAAGGGAACAGAGTCCGGAGGGACGGGAGGTGACGTTCCGGATGGAGGCACAGGCTGGGGTGCGAGTCCGGAGGCCGGACAAAGGATCGGACGAGGAAGCGGGGCAGTGCGATGGGCCGGAGCCGGACGGACGGACGGATGGACGGACGGACGGGCGGTTCCCCTGACATCACCCCCCCCTTGGAATGCGGCGTCCCGACGCATGAATCGGACCTGGGCGTCGCGCCTCCGGAACGAGAGCGAGTCGAAGGCGGCCGAGGCGATCCGGCGCGGGGCGTTGGGGTAGCGGCGATAGTAGGCATCGATGGCGTCTCGAGCGAAGACGTCGGAGTGCTTTACCCATTTATTGTGTTCCGGGCCGTAGCCTTTCCACCGCACCATGTACCAGAGGCTGCCATAACGGACCTTCGCTTCTAGACGGACCTTCGCTTCTAGGATCTCCTCGACCTCCCATTGAACGTCGTTGTCCGTCTGGAGGACGGGTGGGGGTTCGTCGTTCCGGGGGCGTCCGGGGAATGGGTCCGGTTCCGCGAGCTGGAGTTTCACCACCGGAAAGACCGGGTGGAGCTGGGAGTACCGGGGGGGAGCTCGAGCTTGTACGCACCCTTTCCGACAACCTTCACGACCTTGAAGGGCCGAGGCGTTTGTCCGCGAATTTGACGGACGACGGGTCGTCCGGATGTCGGAGGCGTCTAGCCAGACTCGGTCGCCTACTTTGATCTCCGGGGTGGGCGTGCGTCGGCGATCGTAGTACAGCTTGAACTCGTCTTTGGCCTTAACGAGCGCGGCTTTGGCTTCCGAGACTCCGGACGCGATCCGGTCGCGGAACTCGTTCGCGGATTCCACGTTCGAGCGCAGTCCGTTGGGCTCAAATCCCATCCGGGGGAGCCTTCCGGTGTCCGTCATGAACGGGACTTGCTGCGTCGAGGAGTGGATGTGGTTGTTGTACGCGAACTCCGCGGCCGGGAGGAGCTCGTCCCAGTCGTCTTGTTTGTAGTTCGTGAAGATCCGGACGAACTGCTCGAGTTCCTGATTGACGCGTTCGGTCTGGCCATCGGTCTGCGGGTGGTAGGCGGTGGAGGTCGCTGGTTCTATCCCGATGAGGCGCCACAGTTCCGTGGTGAACTCCGCGACGAACTGCGGCCCACGGTCGAGATGTATTTCCGGGGGGTTCCGTGGTGCCTCCAGACGTTCCGGTAGTAGAGCCGAGCGGCTCCGACCGCGCCAAGGCCGGTGTGGCACTCGTTGAAATGGGCCCGCTTACCCAGGACGTCGACTACGACCATGACCGCGTCGAACCCGTGCGCGTCTGGGAGCTCGACGATGAAGTCCACCAGACGGTGTCCCAACGTTCTTCCGGGATTTCGGTCGGGTGGAGCTCTCCGTGGGGCAGCTTCCGAAGTGCCTTCGTCCGGTTGCACGGATCGCAGGTCCGGACGTATTGGCCGACGTGACGGGACAGCTGGGGCCACCAGTAATTCCGGGAGATGAGCTCGAGGGTTTTGAAGCGTCCGGCGTGTCCGGCGACCCGGTGTCGTGGTGCAGGGCGATGATTCGGCGCCGGAGGTCCTTATTCCGCGGTACGACGACCTTACCGCGGTAGTAAAGGAGCCCTTCTGCGACACGCCACTCGGACGACCGGGGGGGGCGGACGTTCCGGTTCTTGAGGAGTTCTCGCGCGACAAGCGCGACGGGGTCCTCAAGGTCCGGCTCACCCGTGAAGGCCTCCCGGACGTCACGAAGGAGGGGGACCTCGGGTCCGGCCACCACGACGCCTTCCAGCGCGCGAACGTGGAACAAGTCCGGGCGAAGAAGGGTAACGTCCGTGTTGTCCGAGCCCACTCCGTGGTCCGGACGGCGGACGGCGGGACAGCGCGTCCGGACGGCCCATGAGGCGTCCGGGCTGGTGGTGGAGCGCGAAGTCAAACCGGGACAGGTACAGGGACCACCGCGCCTGCCTCCGGTTCAAGTTCTGCGCCTTCCGGAAGTACTCCAAGTTTTTGTGGTCCGTCCAGATCTCGACCGGGTGCTGCGTACCTTCGAGGAAGTGTCGCCACTCCTCTAAGGCCCGGATGATCGCAAGCATCTCCTTGTCGTGGATCTCGTAGTTGCGCTGGACGTCACTCAGACTTTTGGAGTAAAACGCGACCGGATGCCACTTCCTGTTCGCGTCCGGCTGAGACAGGACGGCTCCGGTGGCGTAGTCGGAGCTGTCCGCCTCGACCCGGTATGGACGCGACTCGTCGGGCAGGACCAAGACGGGCTCCGCGGTTACCGCATCCTTGAGGGCTTGGAAGGCGGCAGCCGCGGCAGCGGTCCAGGTCCAAGCGACGCTCTTCTTTGTGAGGTCGAAGAGGGGCCGCGCGATGTCCGAGAAAGCCCGGATGAATCTCCGGTAGAAGTTCGTGAAGCCGAGGAACTGCTGCACGTCCTTCCGGTTCTCCGGAGCAGGCCAAGCGGCGACTCCGGCGACCTTGACCGGGTCCATCTCGACGTGGTTGTGCGAGATGATGACGCCGAGGTACTCGATCGACGACTTCTCGAACTCGCACTTCTCCGGCCGGAGGTAAAGCTTGTGCGCCCGGAGCCGCCGGAGGACTTCTCGGACGATCTCTCGGTGGCGCGCGAGATCGGAGTGAGCGATGAGGATGTCGTCAAGGTATACCATGACGTCTCCGGACAGGATGAGGTCTTGGAAGATGTCGTTCATCATCGTCTGGAACGTGGCCGGGGAGTTGGTGAGGCCGAAGTACATCACCAGGGGCTCGAAGAGTCCTCGGTTGGTACGGAACGCGGCCTTCCACTCGTCGCCTTCTCGGATCCGGACGTTGTTGAAGCCCCACCGGACGTCGAGTTTCGTGAAGAACCGGGCTCCCTTTAGGCGGTTAATGAGGTCGTTAATCAGCGGGAGCGGGTATCGGTTCTTCACGGTCATCGCGTTGAGCGCTCGGTAGTCCTGGACGAACCGGAGGCTTCCGTCCTTCTTCTTGATGAAGAAGACCGGAGACGCCATCGGGGACTTGGACGGACGGATCCGGCCGGTGCTCAGCCCATCCTCGATGAACGCATCGAGTTCCTTCTGCTCGAGGGGGGAGATCGGGTAGACCTTGCAGTTGGCCGGCTTTGCGTCCGGGACGAGTTCGATGGCGTGGTCCCACGTCCGGCGCTCCGGTAATGCGTCGAACGACTCCTTGTCAAAGACGTCGGAGAAGTCCTCGACCCAGGTCGGAACCGAGGTCCCAGGCGGGGCCGAGTTCCGGGCGAAGGCCTCCGCAAGCCGTTGGGAGACGGTGCTCCCGGCGCGGATTTCCTCGGCCGGAGCGAATGCGGTGTAGAGGATCCGGTCGCCTTCCTCGAGCTCGTCGTCGTCATCGTCATTGTCGTCCGGGTCCGGAGCGAGGTCCGGAAAGCCGTCTCCGTCGTCGTCCGGATCGTACCCGTCGTCTCCACACCACTCCTCCGAGTCAATGGCACAGATAGACGGGACGGGACCTTCGCGGAGCTGCCGGAGGATCGTGGCGGAGATCTTCGCGCTGCGACGGACTGCGCGAAGCTCGTCTCGGCAGGTGCTGCAGCTGGTCGGGCAGCGGGTCATCCGGACTTCCTTGGTTTCCCAGTCGATCTCCGGGTTGTGTTTCTGAAGCCAGGAGTAACCGAGGATGACGTGCTGCTTCCCGAGCCGCGTCACGGCGAGTTGGATGCGTTCCGAGTGACCCTTGTAGTTGACGACCATATCAACTACGCCCGTAATGCCTCCGGATGCATTGGGTGTGCCGTCGACGTTGAGGACCGGGATAGGCTGGGAGAGCTTCCGGACGGGAAGGTTGCGGGAGATCACGTACTCCGAGTCAATGAAGTCTCCGGTCGCTCCGCAGTCGACCAGACCTTTCACGGACATCTTAGCCGCGGTTTCTACTGACTGCATCTCCGCGGTTTCTACTGACTGCATCTCCAACGGAATGTGCAGGGAGTTCCGGCCCTCCACGGAATCAATAACGTACTGCCGGGGCAGTTTGCGTTCCCATCTCGGACGGTGGACGCGGGGAATGGAAGGGGTTTTTGCCTCCGGGGCGGGAATAGGGGGCTCCGGCCGGGGGGCGGAAGCCGGAGCAGGGGGTGCGTCTTTCGTTTCAACTGCTGATTTATTGGGTATATCTTTGTACAGGCAGGAGTAACGATTAGGGGACGCGACCGAGGGCGCACCGCTCACTCGACCGCGTCCGGAAAACCCTCCGGCTCCGCGTCTCCGGCGTCCGGCTCGGTCGGAAGCCCGGCGGTAGTAGAAAGGCGCGCGAAGAGCTCTCCGAGGAGGTCGTCTCCGAGTTGACGGACGACCTCGTCCAGGACGTCTGCGTGCCGGACGTCCGAGGGAGTCGGGCAGTCTCGGGCGAGGTGTCCGGACGCACCGCAGCGGAAGCAAGCGCGCGGTGCGAAGCGCGCGCGGGTCCGGTCAACTTCCATCGGAATGCCAGGCGGAAGGGCGGGCGCCGGCGCGGCTTTGGGAGCAGGCGTGAAGGAGGGGACTGGGAGGAACGTCCCAGTGCGAGGGCGTGCGGCCGGAGCCGGGGCGCGAGTCGGAGGTGCTCCCGCTCGGACGCGGGCGAGGGCGTCGTACTGACGGAAGGCGCGGAGACGCCATCCGGCGTAGTCTAGCAGCGCCGGAGCGGTTCCGGACGTGGTGATCGCTGCGTTGATCCTCAGGTCGAGCCCCGCTCGGTACTTGGTGACGCGGACGAGCGGATCCGTGTACCCGGCCGTGGCGGCGAGTTCCTCGAAGTCGTCCGTGTACCGGTAAACGTCGGGGGAGCCCTGGTAGTAGCTGTGGGTCTCCAGCCGGAGGAGAGCTTGGTCTTGCTCGTTTTCCTCGACGAACCGGAGCCGGAACTCGGACTCGAATTCCGCCCAGGACGGGAATGGGAACGGAACGATTGCGGACTGTCGTTCGGCCCATCGTCCGGCTGCGTCTCGCGCCATAAAGGACATGGCGTACCGCACGAGTTTTTCCTCGACGAGCTGTCCGTGGACCATGAAGGCTTCCGGAACCAGTCGGAGGTATGTGAGGACGGAGTGGAGGAACATCCGTCCTTGGGTCCGGTCGCCGTCGAAGACGGCCGGGGGGTTCGGTCGGAGAACCGATTTTGCTGCGGGGGTGAGGGTGGTAAAGTCTGGACCCACCGCCGGAGCCGGAGCGGCAGGGACGGGGGCAGTCGCGGGTGGATTTTGGTTGTTGTGTAAAACGCGGAGGAGTAGGGCTTCGATGTTTGCAAGAGAGCCTTCGACCGCGGTCAGCCGGGATTCGGGGTCGGCAGCCGGTTCCGGGATGTAAACATCCGGGAGCTCGGGTGGCGCGGACCCGCTTCCGGGCGTCGGAGCGTCCATCAAGGAGGAGGGGTCGAGGTTGGAAGTCGGGGAGGCCGGAGCGCTAGCGTAGCGGTCCGAGTCCGAGTCTACACCGAACTTCGCAATCTTGACCAGTTGATCCCTTAGATCCTTTCTTCTGCTGTAAGGGCAACCTCAGCTCGGTGCAGAGCGCGGGAGACCAGCGGGAGAATCCGAAGTAACTCAATTGAATGGTACTAAATACAGGTTTCTAGAATACGCACCTAGCGGGAGAATCCGAAGAGAAGAAAGGATGAGGATTCTCACGCTAGGCGAGGTTCTTTAAGTACTAGCCAGTAGCACGTGTCCGGAGGGATCGGCAGAGGTCTCGAGCTTGATCACACAGCACGTGCCAGTGAGAGCGGCCGGACGGACGGAAGGGAACAGAGTCCGGAGGGACGGGAGGTGACGTTCCGGATGGAGGCGCAGGCTGGGGTGCGAGTCCGGAGGCCGGACGAAGGATCGGACGAGGAAGCGGGGCAGTGCGATGGGCCGGAGCCGGACGGACGGACGGATGGACGGACGGACGGATGGACGGACGGACGGGCGGTGTCAGGTGTATAAAGTGTTATACTCGAGGTGCTCCGGAAGTGGCTTTATTCGGGAGATTCTCGAAAGTTCGGGAAATGTGTAGTGATGTGAAAAGGTGTAAGTTTCTCAATAAAATGAGAAGAGGGAGAATGGGTAAAAAGTGTGAAAGAAGGTGAAAGGTCGTAAGGGAGGTGGAGGCGTAAAATATAAGTCCTTGGTGGTTCGTAGGTTGCCTATACGTAAGGCGGTTTGTTAATCGTGGGTTCGCTTAAAGTTAAAGCGGCGTAGGTTGGTGGCGTGGGTGCTGGTCTTGGGTTCGTTGGCTTGGTCGTTGGCTTGGGTTCGTTGGCTTGGTTGCTGGCTTGGGTTCGTTGGCTTGGTCGTTGTCTTGGGTTCGTTGGCTTGGTCGTTGGCTTTGGGGTCGTTGGCTTGGGGTCGTTGGCTTGGTCGTTGGTCTTGGGGTTCTTCGGGGTTGCCTATTTCACTAGGCAGAGTCTTTGGTATGTACTAATTTCGATGTACTAATTTCGATATTGAGCTAGGTACTACAGGCATTCTTATATACTGTTCGATAATAATCAATGAGGTCATATGCACTGGTTTGCACAGTCTGTCAACTAGCTCCACGCACTGGTTTGCACAGTTACACAGCCTTGCTTAGTCTGTAATTAGCTCCGTGCACTGGTTTGCACAGTTACACAGCCTTGCTTAGTCTGTAATTAGCTCTGCGCACTGGTTTGCACAGTTGCGCTGCCTTGCATTATCTGTCTAAAGGGTTCCGCACTTTAGTTTGCATAGTTGCACTGCCTTTCTGTATGAAGGCAGTGCCTGTCGTATCATGCTGATTCCTGGGAATTATGACGTCGTCCTTGCTGTCATGATTGCTTGATGTGTTTTCCCATCATTCCATCAACTTTCCAAATCCGGCACTATCTCCTTTCTATCTCCAAACACTTTTGGAGGATGACATCCGCGGGGAACGAAACTTTCAACCGTCCTCGGTTGCATTTTTGCCGTGATTTGGATAACTTTGATTTCCGATGGGAAAAACCAAGAAATCATTCGTCATGAGCAAGGCACATTGCATGTATCTATTGCGATTCATTGCCCCCACGCTCTGTGATCACTCTGTATGCTCCTCCAGAATATCCTCCAGCCCTTCCAATTCTGCGTCCTGCCCAAACTCTACAGGCGAGGGAGGCGGTGGCGGCGGTGGTTCACGAGGAGTCCAGTGTGAAAATTGGCGGTCGCGCCGTGCGAGGCGTTGATCTGCGAACCAGTTGGCGCGACGGTTGACTTCTGGGTCGGGATCCTTCATGAAAACACATGCTCGGGGAAAACCAACCGTAGCCCTCTGTGATTGTCGTTCCTCATCCACTCGGATGAAGGCGAGCCCTCCCCTCTGCCAAGTGAAATCTTTAACGGTCCAAGTTCCACGTAGTTCCCCCCAAAATTGCAGCTTGCGCCCTTCGAAGATGCGCGCATCGTACTCGGAGGGAGCCATAAAGGCACTTCCACCCCACGGAAGGTCGTTAATGATGATGAGCACACAGTCGCTCGCATGACGATAATCGACAGCCATAATCGGCGAGATTGCCGGTGTCAATGGCTGGGGGCGATCAGGTGTGATGAATTGCACCAATCGATAGCGACGTAGCTGTGGGGATCTCCCCGTGTCCTCGTCGACCCGTGTTGGGGGCGGAAGGTCCACCACGTACGGTGCTGCGGAGCTGTCCTCGTGCGCTGGGTCGTATGGCCCGGGGTCCATGGTTATGCCTGGGAAGTGCTCGTTGGGGATCAACGTGGCAAAGTATGTCGCATCGCTGTTGCGCAAGGATATGTCTAAGTCTGGACTGGCACTCCTAGCCTGATCATCGAGTGTGTCCAAGTACATCTGGTCATTTCGAAAGAAGGCGTCGTAGTCAGAGGCTGCAGAGACTGCCATGGTCGGGCTACCAGACAGGTTGTGGCTGGTGGTGGCTTTGGTCGTGAAGGATTGTCGAGCGCCCTCTCCTTCCTCATGGTAGAAGGCAATCTCGTGGTTCTCTGGAGCGCCCGGGTGTAGGCACATCCATTGAAGAAGTCGACGGAACGTGGCGTGGAGTCGTGAGATCAGGGCTTTAGACTAAAAGGAGTGTGGTGGAAGTTTGAACTTTAGTTCTTGGTGGATCTGGTCAAACCTTCGAATCATACCATTTTGTTCGTCCCGGAGCTAGTCTCGCATTCCTCCCCGGTGCTGATCTTGACTTCGTATGACTGGATGTTGGTAGTATTGGCAGGCTGCCAAACACATTCCGTTTTGTGGTCGGTGGTAACAAGTATCATAGCAGGGTGTTCCATGGGTGGAAAGACGTAGTGGAGAATGCACCGTCTTTCCCGCTTTCTTGAAATACTGTTTAGTAAGGGCCATGCCATTTAAAGTTGGGTGTACAAGTTAACGCCACAATTTGTCCTTCGATCCAATTGCCTAGCGTTTCGTTATAGCTTTCCGGGAATTTCCTTGCTCCACAATCTTATTCGCCACTGATGGTATTTCCAAATTTGGTTGTAGAGCCATGGTCTTTCATCGGTATTGCCATCCTTGGTAACCTCAGAGCCAATTCTTGGGACGTGTTTTTGAAAATCACCATGAAAAGAATCCTTTCTTCTATGCGTACACAACGATTACTGGTTACGGGGGTTTGTGAATACGCGGCTTAATTTCTACACATTTGTGGGACGGAACGGGGAGAAATATGGCATCTGCGGGTATTGAGCGCTGGCTGCAAACAGGGCCTCAGCACACGCGTGATCTGCTGGCGTCTGCAGTGGGGTAGGAGATGAAGCAATTCTCCAAAGGGGATGGCCCTCATGTGCCGTCAATGCACGTTCCAAAAGAGGTGCAGGTTCGAGAGGCCGTTCAAACTCGATGAGGTGCTGCGGAAAGATTATGTGGGCATCTTCCCGTCGCCAGTATTCACGCATGTGAACCGAGGCGAAATGATACTCTTCGTGCTCCCAGATCAGTCCTTTCACAACCCACTGCCCTACCAAGGCTCCTTGGAAGCGTAGTACCGTGCCTTCGCGAATGGGGGTCTTGAACAGAAATGGTACGCGAAACACAATTCCTCCCCAAGGAAGCGTCCCCAAACTGATCTCCACATGTTCCGAAGTTGGACACATGGCATCTGCACATGCGGGCCCGTGGTTGTGGCGCTGCTGAGGTCGAGCGGGCGTGATCGACCTATAGAGTGTGCGGCATAAGGTGGGGTATTCGGCACGGCTCTGAGTGCTTTCAGCCGCACGCTCCTCCGGAATCCTCAGCAAGTTCGTGGATTCATTACGCATAGCAGCCCGGTTGTCATCAAGAAGGTTAGGAATGGGAGTCCCACTCAGGGTGGCGTACAGGTCGGACTGGACAGGTCCCAAAGGCGTGGGCACAAAACGGGCATGATCCTCGGCGAGGTTGTGTCTTGTCATAACATTGTTTGGGTTGGGTACCGAAGTGCGTGGCACTGGCGAGGCACACTTGAACCCAAATTCCCTTACGAAGTCAGCGGAGTACTGTTAGAGTAGGCGTGTGCAGGGTAGAATGGAGGAAGACCGTGAGTGCAACAAATTCGACTTCAGTTCATGGTACACCGGGTCGAGTGAAGCCCTCTTACCTCCATTCTGTCTTCAAAGAACACTTTGATGGGTTCGGAGGTCGGGGTTCTGTTCCCGTCGTTGCTAGATTCGCAAATGCTGTCGGGGCAGAAGTTCGTTATAACCAGTCCTTCAGCAGGGGTGTTGCCTGGGAAGTCTGTAGGAGGTGAAACTGGAGTTTTCATGGTAACGAATTGGGTGGCGGATGATTCTTGGGCCTTTTTCCTTCATATAAATTACTGTGGAGTGATGCCATTTAAGCTTGGACTTAAACGCCGCTTAAGTTCTCCGTCGAGGGTCCTGATGCAGTTACTTGTCAAGCATTATCTGACTCATTGTCTGTCAGGCTTTCCTCTCCACTGGCATTACTGCTTGATTCGGTAGTGGTCTCATCCTCCTGGTATCCATCCGTGTCATTTCCCATCCATCCGGTCCTCATAAACCAATGATCCCGCGTGATGTACGGAAGGAGCCGAAAGGCGGCAACTGCCCTTCGTTTTAGTAAGGTTCCATCGAGTTCCTTTAGCACGTAAGCTCCTCCCCGATTCTTTCGCACCACCTCATAGGGTCCTTTGTACCGGTCATCCGTTTTGCTTGTAGAACTCACAGTGGTTTCAAGTTTTACTGCGCGCATTAGGACCAGTTCTCCGGGTCTGAAATCCTCTTTAAGCAGCCGATGCTTAAATCGCTTCTCAAATTGTGCCTTGGACTTGAATCTAGCTTTCTTTAGCGTGGCAGCGGCGCGTTCAATATCTTGGGGGTGGAGTTGTATCTGTCGGATTCGCAGTGCTAGAAGTTCAGTGGTAGTCATTCCTGAATAGAATCCTTCTACCAGGAATGTGGCTTCCACCAAATCAAAGGGCAAGATTGGCTGGGTGGCGTGGAGTAATTCAAAGGGGGAGTATCCCGTAACACTGCTAGTAGTGACTCGATCGGCAAATACCGCTGCTGGTAGTAAAGAGGGCCATTTTGATATTGATCCTCCACAAGCTTTTACAAGAGCTTCTCGCATAGTGAAGTGCCCGCGTTCGACTACTCCATTGGCGTGTTTGTTGTATGGTGAAATCTGAATCTGTGGAATTCGAAGGCGTTCCATTAGGCTGGTAAAGGCCGCTTGAACTTCGGCTCCGTTGTCGGTAGTTACTTGTTGCGGGCACCCATACCGGCAATATATATAGTCCCAGAAGAAGTTGGCCAGTGCTTCAGCGGTGCCAGCCCGGAGAGCCTTGGCTTCGCAGAAGCCTGTTAAGTCGTCTCGGGCGGCTACAATCATGCTGCACTTGTTGGCCATAGGCATTCGCATAATGTCAATGTAGATTTTTCCAAAAATAGCCACTGGCTTGGATATGGTGGGCGGAATTTCCATTTTCTTGGTGGATCGGACTTGGCATTGCGGGCAGGAGGCAACATGATGCTGAATATCTGCGCGCAAGTGCGGCCAATGAAAACGTGCTTTTAAGGTTTCCCATAAGGCGTCTATTCCTCGATGCCCGAGGTTTTCATGGCCCTGGATAAGAATAGCCAGCCTCGCATTCGCATCCATAATTACTAGTTGTGGTGCATGCTGCCCGTTCCGTCTCCAGACTCGTCCATCTCGCTCGTAAAACTTGGTGGCTTTGGAAATAAATCTTCGCTGCTTTTGCGTGGAGTCGAATTTAGGCATTTCAAGTGTTCGTAGAAAACGTATAATTTCAGTGAGCTGCTTCTCCTGGGCTTGGCGTGACATCAAAACGTGCGGGGCATAAGTGTGATAGGCACCTGCTGGACGCTCGTAATCTTGGTGTATATCGCGAAAATAGCGAGGGGCCATGAGTTTGTTGGCTCTGGAGAATCCCGCCAGGGCTATCTGGTCCAGCCAATCATCGTCATCATCGGGTGCTTCTTCTCCTTCGGCTCTTGGTCGTCGTGATAAGGCATCGGGTCCTTGGAAGCGAGTGGCTGGTACATGTAATAGCTCGAAATGGAACATTAAAATTCCCTGTATCCAGCGGTTGACAGCGGCATCGGGCTGAAGATCGGGGTTGTTCAAAAGTCCTTGGATGAATTTTGCATCAACTTCTACGCGAAAGGTCTTGATGCCAATTATGTAAAGTCGCCAATGACGCAAGGCTCGATATAATCCAAACAGCTCGAGCTTAGGCTGCGAGTACCGGGATTCTCGTTCGCTCATAGGTACTGATCCGTACCGAGCGATGCGCCGCCGATTTTGTTCATCCAGTTGTGAAAGTATCATGCCAGTGGCATCCCGACTTGAGTCTACGGACAAGAAGACGGGAAGCAGTGACTCATAGTCGATTGGTCGTAATGCGGGGGCTGAAGCTATTAGTCGTTTAATGGTGGCGAAGGCGTGTGCTCGCCTATCATCCCAGAGGAAGTCCACTGATTTGCGGTATAATTCAGTCAGGGGTCGGATGATTTCGGAGTAGCACTGAATCCAAATCCGGACTGTTCCGCATAGTCCCAGGAATCTTCGTACTTCTTGTGGAGAAGTCAACGGGGGCCAATCCATGATGGCGCTTGTCTTCTTGGGATCAGGTACCCTTCCTTCAGGGTTGCAGCGTTGTCCTACTATCAGTACTTCGGGTCGGCAAATTTGTGTTTTGTGACCCGATACTGTTCCTCCCGCACACTTTAATTTGTGTAATATGCGGTGGACGTCCTGCGCATGCTCCCAGATGAACTGGCGAATGCCGGGATTTTCGGGTATGGTTGCGGGTTTGCCATTTGCATCGAGGTATTGGGAGCGTGGTCCTTTGATTGGTAGATCATCAATAAAAATGTTTGCTATGTGCGGGATTTCATCATGCAGGATAAATACCATGCACTTCTGAAATTCAGCTGGCGAGTTGGTGAATCCAGTAGGCATTGAAGCAATACGCAGTAGTCCCAGCGGTGTCATGAATGCTGTCATGTCACGGCTTTCGGGTTCCATGCGCCGGGCATCAAATCCCCAGTATAAGTCAAATACTGAGTAGCATTGTCGTGCTGCAAATCCTTCGACAAAGTCATCTACTATAGGCAACATCCCTGCATCACGAATAGTGACTTTGTTTAGCGGCTGCAAATCGTGAACAATTCGCAGTTTACCATTTTTCTTGAGTACGCAAAACCATCGTGAGCGGTAGGAGGACTGGCAGGGCTCGTATACACCAGCCTCCATTTTGAGTTTCAAAACTTCAATGACTTTGTTAAGTATTCCAGGGGGAATCGGAATATTCTTGTACTCCCAGGGTGTGTGAGGTACGGTGGAAATTTTATACGGGCTGAAATATGTGTCCTTGAAGGTCCCTCGTTCCGAATCTTCGAAAGCTACGGCTTCTTCGTTGACACGCATGATATGAGCGAATAATTTTTCTTCTTCCTCCGACATGAATTTGTCGGGGTTTAGGTCGAGTTGTGCCAAGCGTTCTCGGCTGAGCCGAACTCCTGGGATGTCATCCTCCAAAAGTGTTTGGAGATAGAAAGGAGATAGTGCCGGATTTGGAAAGTTGATGGAATGATGGGAAAACACATCAAGCAATCATGACAGCAAGGACGACGTCATAATTCCCAGGAATCAGCATGATACGACAGGCACTGCCTTCATACAGAAAGGCAGTGCAACTATGCAAACTAAAGTGCGGAACCCTTTAGACAGATAATGCAAGGCAGCGCAACTGTGCAAACCAGTGCGCAGAGCTAATTACAGACTAAGCAAGGCTGTGTAACTGTGCAAACCAGTGCACGGAGCTAATTACAGACTAAGCAAGGCTGTGTAACTGTGCAAACCAGTGCATGGAGCTAGTTGACAGACTGTGCAAACCAGTGCATATGACCTCATTGATTATTATCGAACAGTATATAAGAATGCCTGTAGTACCTAGCTCAATATCGAAATTAGTACATCGAAATTAGTACATACCAAAGACTCTGCCTAGTGAAATAGGCAACCCCGAAGAACCCCAAGACCAACGACCAAGCCAACGACCCCAAGCCAACGACCCCAAAGCCAACGACCAAGCCAACGAACCCAAGACAACGACCAAGCCAACGAACCCAAGCCAGCAACCAAGCCAACGAACCCAAGCCAACGACCAAGCCAACGAACCCAAGACCAGCACCCACGCCACCAACCTACGCCGCTTTAAGTTTAAGCGAACCCACGATTAACGAACCGCCTTACGTATAGGCAACCTACGAACCACCAAGGACTTATATTTTACGCCTCCACCTCCCTTACGACCTTTCACCTTCTTTCACACTTTTTACCCATTCTTCCTCTTCTCATTTTATTGAGAAACTTACACCTTTTCACATCACTACACATTTCCCGAACTTTCGAGAATCTCCCGAATAAAGCCACTTCCGGAGCACCTCGAGTATAACACTTTATACACCTGACATCATTGGAGCCCACCGCGAGGGGAAATACAGTGACAACAAAACAATACCTTATACCAACTACAACCAACTAGTAAACCACCACCCAAATGTTCTCTTACCCAAATCCCAAGACAAATTTTGTGAATCCACCTCACGACCAGAATTTGCCTATGCCATACTTATCACCTGCAGGACAGGACATCCATGACCCGATGCATCACCACTTCCATGGCCGCAGACGGGATCTGCGGACCCTCACGTAACATTTGACGCACAGCCACAGGCATCTGGCTCGGCATCAAATGTTAATTCCTACATCTTCCCTTCCTCACCGGAATCAGTATCACCTGCCTCCTCACTCTTGACGGACCTGGAGTCCGAAATGGAATTAAACCCAGAGATCCCCCAGACACCTAGATTTGCCTCTCGCCAACTTCTACATCACCGAACCACCTAAAAGAGCTAAGAGGTCAGTTCCAGTTGCAGCTAGTCTTCCAGCCCGTTCTGTCCTCGACATGCCCTTACGAAATAGCCGAGAAGCCCCGAAGACCTTCAAAGGAAAACACGGTGAAGTCGAATACTTCATTCACCACTACGATAAACTGCTTGTGAAGTTCCGAGTCAGTGAACCTTATGACCAATGTGAGTGCATTCTCGACTATTGTTCTGATGACGTACAAGCTTTTATTCGCGCAACGGAGCACTACCAGAATAATGACTGGCCAAGACTACGGCGGGAAATTCTGAAGTGTTACGATGCGGAACGAGCCATTACACGTTACCGTCCCACAGATATCACAACATATACCCTCAAAACCAAGAACCGACCCATCCATAATCTATCGCAATGGAAAAATACTACATCAAGTACCAGACCATGGCGGGAACCCTACTACAGCAAGGACAGCTCACTAAAACACTGGTGGACGTGTACTTCTGGTTAGGCCTGCATCGAGATCTGCGAAAAATTCTGGAATCCCAAATTCTTCGCCGAGCACCCAAGCGAAGCGGTAAGAATCCGTATTCGATACGAGAAATCAATGATGCAGCTGAATGGCATTTCCGGCGAAACCGTGCCGAGACCATGGTCGTGAATGCCGCAGACTATGACATTGAAGATGATGGAGGCTATTACGAGGTCTCCTCTGAAAACGAAGATTCTGAAGATGAATCAGAAGACACCGACTATGAGTCTTACCGCCGAAAGCAGCGCGAGAAACGACAAGCGCGCAAGGACAAAAACAAAAAGAAGCGCGAGGCAGCCCGGCAAGCCACTATCAATGACCACAGCGAGAGCACCATCAAGCCTACGGGGAATGCCACGGAAGTGGCTGACCTTATACGTCGCCTGAACAAAATGTCACTTGATGATGCCGACTATGCGCCAACCTACTATTCCATTATTGCACTCGACCAGACTGGACATGCGGTAAATTGCATAAATCCGCCAAAACTCCAGGCAAGATGGAAAACTAATGAGAAACCACGAAGTCTACCTCCCCGAGATACCCCGAGGACCTTTTCCTCCAACTCACCTGCTACTTACCCCAATAATGTACCACTTGGCGAGAGACCCGAGACACCAGCATACACCGATAGGACCGAAGGCTGCTTTGGATGTGGGAAAACTGGACACATAGCTATTGAGTGCCCAGAAATCCTGGAATTACAGCGCACCGGAGTAATCAAGATTGATGGAGACACCCGCCGGATAAGGATGAGCAATGGCTCGTATATCAGACGAGGGCCTGGAGAAAATATTGTAGAGGCCGCCAAGCGTCTATCGGTTCCACGGTCATGCTGGGAATCACAGATGCCCACCTTGCAGGAGCGTATTACGGAAATCACTCAGACTATGTGGACCCCCACAGGAATTTCAAAATCGATTTGCAGAAATTGATTCTGACAAAACCTCATCCGATTCAGACCAGTATTTAACATATATCAGGGCTATGTTTCAAACAACCCAGAAGACAACTCCGATGGGGAAGTGTATCTTACGATTCCCAATCAACGCTGGCCGCACAAAGGAAAACATGTTCATGAAGCTGAGCGAACCACCCCGAGCACACGAACTGCACGAAAGCTAGCATTTGATGGAGTACATGTGCCCCGCCGCGACCATTCGAAAACTCGAGAGCAAGATTCAACAAAATCCCCATCTCAACAAAACACACTACAAACACCATCTCTGAAAACCGCAAAGGGAGCGGCAGGAAAAATCCGAGATATTTTGTCTGATGTAAAGCCTTATGATGCGCGAAACCTCGGTTCAGTGAAGATGTGGATATGGAAATAAAGGAGACTTACCGGCACAACAAAATCCGCCTGAACCTGTTCGGAAAAACTCCACAACCACGAGTCCGCCAGTCGAACAACTTCGGCCAAAGAAAATCTTCCGCACCAGTAACTACCGAAGCCACTTCTGAGCTCACACGGCCCGAAGTGCGAAACACCAGTCGCCAGTCCGAAATACAGGCATCCGTTAACTTTCCGGGAATAATTGAAAGAATGCTGGACCTGGAATTCCCAATGACGTACGTGAGATCTTGGCCACTTCTAAAGAAATCCGCAATGGCCTTCAAGATACCATCAGCTCAAAAACGTCAAAGCAGTGTTAATGGGCATTGACTCACCCTTTGTAGCACCTTTAGTAGCACAATGGACATGGCCCCGTTCGGATGGAGTCTTAATCCGCATTGAAATGGAAATTTCAGGGTCGCCGCGTAGTGGCAATCGTGGATACCGGTTCACAATTGGATGTAGTAAGAGCCGACGTGGCTGCCCTAACTCTCCATCGACCAGTGGATATGACACGGGCGACTGGCATGAATGATGCAAATGGAGGCGAGGTGAGTTACGGGGATTCATAAAAGACGTGGAACTTACCTGTGGTTGCGTATCCACAAAAACCGGTTTGTGGGTATCTCAGCAGGCACCATTTGACTTGTTGTTGGGACGGCCATGGCAACGCAATAACCTGGTATCTATAGACGAACGAGAAGAAGGGACGTATCTGATTTTCAAGGACAAGGAAACTCGGCGCCCTCGATACGAATTATTGGCTGTCCCTCACGAGGCTACCAGCGAGGTATTGTATGGGGGAGAGCGACATACCTTAGCGTACATTGCCGACTCCGAGGCCGTGTACGAGACCCCGCTCCACAACGAGAAGACCTGTCAAGAAAAATTACTCCAAGAACTCTCCACAGAGACCGACGCTATCCACGCACCGGAATTCCAGGAGCCCGCAGAGCTCCAAAGATCCAGTCTCCACGCCGAAGCCCTAAAATCAAATAAACATGACAGTTGGAGTATTAACGACGAAAGGACGCTACTGGAAAGTACCGGACGACGGCCAGCTCCACTTGGCACTAAAACCTTGAAGAAATAGGCCTAGGCGCGCCGACGTCCACGCACGCAGGTGGCGGGAGCGCAACTACGGACAACGGCGACCTCACGAATCACGAAACACAGGACGGGCCGGATCGGAGGAAGGGTCAGCCACCTCCGAATAATAATCTGAATGGGTACGTACTCGAACGCCAAGACAGCACCACTCAAAGTCCTATAGCAGGCAACCGAAAACTCGTATCTATAAACAGACACGATGACGCTGCGTACTGCGAAAATCCGGGGGAACCGAGTATGCTGCACGAACAATCGCACAACCTCGGAAAGATACTCCATGAGTTGGGAGGATTAGTTCGAATGTGGATTTGTATCTTGAGGCTATTTGGCGGGCACCTATTGCTCTGGATAGAACGACGAATGCGGCGTCAGCTCCAGGAAGGACAGGATAAAAGGCAAGCCAAAAGTTGGGGAGACGCACCTCAATTACCATCGAACGCACAATCCTACTCTCTAAACCAACCTCTTCACGAACCCCAATCATTTCGCAACCACCTACCAAACCAGTCATGAATAAACCCTTCACAAATTCAGAAGGTAAATCGTGTTTATGATGAACAAAATCCTGACTTACCTCAGAACAAGAAGAAATACCGAAATCAGAAGCGCTCTGCGAATAGACAGCGCATCTTCAACCAACCACAGCTTGATGCTACGCTTCTCGAAGCCCCGCATCGCCGCCAACACCAGTAATTGGCGCCAGCGGGACCCAGTACCCGAATCTACTCGCGCAACACGAACGCTACCCAGCAATTAATTCAGCAGCTTCGTAACGAGCAGTACGAAGCCTTGGATCGCCAGCCCCTTCGCGGCTACGGACGCATTGATCATCATCTGCAGAACGATACTTTCAGTATGCTGCAAGATGTGGTCGCCACAGAGAATAGAGCCTACCTCACGGGCAACCCCAGCGCGTTCGAACCGCCTCTATGACTTCCAATCAAGCTGTCTATCTCGGGATCGAGAAACCTGTCAACGGACAGGAGAAACATAACGCCATCCTTTTGAACTGTCAGTTTGAACTCCTGAATCCGGCCACTGGCCAGCCGGGACGACGCACTGGCCACGCGCACATCCAATTTTACCCGGCCCCCTTTCCAACCACAGCACCGACTGGGAAATGGCCGCTCAGCATTCTCGGTGAGCATGGCTCAAGTAGAGCGTCAGTTGGCCAGGCTACAGTTAGAGTTCCAGCAGCATCAAGTAAGCTGCGATTTCCTACATCAGACCAAAAGACTTACTTGGACAAAGCAGAAGAATGCTGCCAAAAGAAACCAACTGCAGTTGCATTCGGCACCAATTAATGAACGCACCAACAACCTTTCCTGGCGGGCCCCTGCCCGATCCGTGTAGCGGCGTCTCGAACGCACTACTTTACTCACCCCCTAATCACCCTCCTCCATTCGACACCTCCCATATGCGCCAGATTGGTGTAACCATGAAAGACGCGCAAGTTGTACTTGAGGTTAGCGATTCGTCCGCGGAAGGCGTTGGCACTCAGGACCCCAGACGTCCACGTCCCGATACCCCATGTTTACCCTTCGTCTTGATGACAGAGAAGCCGGTATTGGCGGAACCGAACAACGAGATCAGCGCAACTGCCAAGAACGAGCCCCAGAACCGATCCGAGGAGGACGAATGCAGTGCGTCGTTTGCAATGGGGTAACCGAAAGAGCTAACCGCGATTCTAAAAGGGAGTTGATTGCGGACCGAAAATTGACCGAGTTGTCGGCCCGAAGATCGAAGATCAACATCCGAAAGAAGCGCACCTCCACATTTCCACGCAACCGGTGCAACTCTTCCTCGCTCGTTCGCCTGGATCCGAGACCACAAGCAATGAGGAAAGCTTGTTGTATGTTGTCCTCTGCCAAGTGCATACAGGAACTAACAAGAAGTACACCAGGAACCAAGCCTCGGCGGATTCAATGGAAGAAATATTCGCAACCGAAAAATTGGTCAACATAAAGAATTACGCATCTCCAAAATCCACTCCCCGGAAACGGACCTTTTCGAATCGGCTTATGTTTCGCTCATGATTCCCCAAATATGCGTGAAGAAACGCAGTGCGCATTCGTCCCCAATACACCAAATAAATGTGCTGATTTAAAACTATTTAGCAAAGAACTGTTTTCAATGGAAATAAGCCCGGCACAAAGTCTGTCAAGCGCTTCCGTTCATGAGGAAAAGCCCTCAGACATTCTCGATGCAGCGCTTCTTCGAATTGCAGCACGTGAAAACAGATTCTCACGCCCGCCCTCGACACGTAGCTCGGACGAAGTCCTTGACGACATTCCGGAATTAGAGACGCCATCCAGTAGCGAGCCGATGTCGCGCTCCCCATCCCCGGCCCTCGCAACGTGTGGCAGCGATAGCCTCTTGATGAAGGAGAGTTACATTTTGATCCCCACCATTGACATTGTTCGCGAAGCTGGTGAGCTCCGCCGCTACGCGCCAACACCCGATTGGATCGGCACTTACGTTGGCATCGTGGACTATGTCACAAGGAAGCAAGATGGCGCACAGCGCAAGGAGGCATGGGAGGACAATATGACTGCACGATTAGGGACCAAGTTGTCGCCGCACTCCGTGATCGTCTTTGGAATATGTTGGATCATCGTGCTATGGAGAGAGCGGAGGAGTTCGACCCCGAGACATCCGGCGCGAACGGAAGAAGCGCACGATGCTCGTGGACAAGCTGCCACTGAATCCATGGCAAGTATTTTTTTGGATAATAAGTATTATTCATCCCCAAACGCGATCAGTTCCACGTTACGGAGCATGAACTGAACCTGGTTACCAGCTATGCTGGCACCGGAACGCGCCAAATGCCAGCCGACTTCGCCGTTCCAGTGCTTCCACACGATTCATACCCCGGGCGTTCTCACATCGCATACAGGCCCAAGGTCCCGCGCGGCTTGCTGCTACTGCAATCGAATTCCTCCTGCGTGGGACGCAATGCACCGAACTAACCCGGACCCGCATTGTCCTGCTCGAATTTATCGAGCAGTCTTTCACTCTAATCTGTCGCCGCCATTTCAACATCGACATATCGGACATGCACACGCAGAGCCCTCCTCCGTTGCCGTTCCTGGATGGTGAAGAAAATGCCAAATTACGCTTGGTCCGACACACCTTCGAGAAGAATGGGGATGGACGCATCGCTCAGATTGCCAAGAAAATCCTTGAGTTCCAGTTTACGGAACCACAGGTAATTCTGCACTTGCTGCACGCTGGACTCTTAGACCCAGCCGATAACCATTCAGGATCGCGTAAACAAGCAGAACTACACGATGGGATGGCACGTTCAAATGACCGGGATTTCCGGACCCATCAGGCGCGTAGCCATAGCTTTCGAAAACTCACAACACTTGCTGATATTTATTTTCGGCAGCCACCAACGATCAAATCGAGCTGTTATCACACGGGTGGAGTTGCGCCCGGACCTACCTCAGGCACTGTGGCGTACACGCTGAATGTGGGAAGCATGCGCTGGACCGGGAAAATCATCCTGCTGCCGCGAATAATAGCGGTCCTGCCGCTGCTATGGGATTCATTGCCAAACTAACCCCACTTCGCTCAAACGGAAGAGAAGTTGTGTTTAAGGTTGTAGTTCGGGACATAAATTTCTTCCGTCGTAAGTCGCTATCTTTTTCGTTCCCCGCGGACGTGTTAACAACCGCAATTAGATGGCCACGATCGGGGGCGAGGGGAACACCTTCGTGTCTCGTTTGTACTCGGACTAAAGTATCACCACATTTCTTGAAAGCTCCACTCACCACGCATCTACTCGGCAACTCACAACGGACACATGCACACCACCTGACCTATTATACCCATGCTACGTTACCATTTCTTGAAACAATATTGGCTCCCCTTCTTGATCCCACCTTGGGAAACCCGGACACTAGTACCTACTATACGACCAGTTTAACGACCTACATTGATCACCGTACAGATTCGCTTTCAGACACTTATACTATGGACAAAATTTTGGACTCTGTGCGCAGCACAACACGCTTGTATATTTGTATTACTACTCTATCTTGGACTTACTTCGCAACTTTACGGACATACTTACGCACTACGCCGCCTTCTACTTGTGTTTTCGAGACTTGCTCTCCTCCTTTTCCCCAGACAGCGGATGTACAAACCACGCAGCGCGTGTATTGTATTCTTCTGTATATTTGCTACCTTTACCGTTTCTTACTGTAGCAATCCATGCTGGTCTTCGTGGAATACGGTGTGGATTGGAAAGCCTTGCACGAAGACTAGCAACGGTATAAAACTACAACTGGAAAATCCCACAGTACTCGCCATTCACAATGACTCATTTACTTCCACTCGCGCAAAGCTCTCAAAACCTTTGCAACTTCAACACCCGAAGACGCTGAACTATTAGAAGAGGATGATGAATACCTTTTTTATCCAATTTCTATGACGGACAAAGAAGGACAAATGCACCAGGCCTTCACATGTATAAGCGAGTAGACAAAAAGGTTCGGCCAGTATCTACGACCTTTTCACCGGACTACGCGGTACGAAGGACTATTCCCGAGGACCCCTGCTCACACTTCCACCGCTACCTACGCACCCGCCCGAATTCGAACCAGGAGAACGGCTCAGCCGAGAACGCTTGGCACAACTCGACCTAAACCCCGACAAATTCATGTCAGAAGAAGAAGAAAAATTATTTGCTCATATCATGCGTGTCAACGAAGAAGCCGTAGCTTTTGAAGACTCGGAACGAGGGACCTTCAAGGACACATATTTCAGCCCGTATAAAATTTCCACCGTACCTCACACACCCTGGGAGTACAAGAATATTCCGATTCCCCCTGGAATACTTAACAAAGTCATCGAAGTTTTGAAACTCAAAATGGAGGCTGGCGTATACGAGCCCTGCCAGTCCTCCTACTCGAACGCGGGCACTTCACTATGCGAGAAGCTCTTGTAAAAGCTTGTGGAGGATCAATATCAAAATGGCCCTCTTTACTACCAGCAGCGGTATTTGCCGATCGAGTCACTACTAGCAGTGTTACGGGTTACTCACCCTTTGAATTACTCCACGCCACCCAGCCAATCTTGCCCTTTGATTTGGTGGAAGCCACATTCCTGGTAGAAGGATTCTATTCAGGAATGACTACCACTGAACTTCTAGCACTGCGAATCCGACAGATACAACTCCACCCCCAAGATATTGAACGCGCCGCTGCCACGCTAAAGAAAGCTAGATTCACATCTAAGGCACAATTTGAGAAGCGATTTAAGCATCGGCTGCTTAAAGCGGATTTCCGACCCGGAGAACTGGTCCTAATGCGCGCAGTAAAACTTGAAACCACTGTGAGTTCTACAAGCAAAACGGATGACCGGTACAAAGGACCCTATGAGGTGGTGCGAAAGAATCGGGGAGGAGCTTACGTGCTAAAGGAACTCGATGGAACCTTACTAAAAGGAAGGGCAGTTGCCGCCTTTCGGCTCCTTCCGTACATCACGCGGGATCATTGGTTTATGAGGACCGGATGGATGGGAAATGACACGGATGGATACCAGGAGGATGAGACCACTACCGAATCAAGCAGTAATGCCAGTGGAGAGGAAAGCCTGACAGACAATGAGTCAGATAGTGCTTGACAAGTAACTGCATCAGGACCCTCGACGGAGAACTTAAGTGGCGTTTAAGTCCAAGCTTAAATGGCATCACTCCACAGTAATTTATATGAAGGAAAAAGGCCCAAGAATCATCCGCCACCCAATTCGTTACCATGAAAACTCCAGTTTCACCTCCTACAGACTTCCCAGGCAACACCCCTGCTGAAGGACTGGTTATAACGAACTTCTGCCCCGACAGCATTTGCGAATCTAGCAACGACGGGAACAGAACCCCGACCTCCGAACCCATCAAAGTGTTCTTTGAAGACAGAATGGAGGTAAGAGGCTTCACTCGACCCGGTGTACCATGAACTGAAGTCGAATTTGTTGCACTCACGGTTTTCCTCCATTCTACCCTGCACACGCCTACTCTAACAGTACTCCGCCGACTTCGTAAGGGAATTTGGGTTCAAGTGTGCCTCGCCAGTGCCACGCACTTCGGTACCCAACCCAAACGATGTTATGACAAGACACAACCTCGCCGAGGATCATGCCCGTTTTGTGCCCACGCCTTTGGACCTGTCCAGTCCGACCTGTACGCCACCCTGATTGGGACTCCCATTCCTAACCTTCTTGATGACAACCGGGCTGCTATGCGTAATGAATCCACGAACTTGCTGAGGATTCCGGAGGAGCGTGCGGCTGAAAGCACTCAGAGCCGTGCCGAATACCCCACCTTATGCCGCACACTCTATAGGTCGATCACGCCCGCTCGACCTCAGCAGCGCCACAACCACGGGCCCGCATGTGCAGATGCCATGTGTCCAACTTCGGAACATGTGGAGATCAGTTTGGGGACGCTTCCTTGGGGAGGAATTGTGTTTCGCGTACCATTTCTGTTCAAGACCCCCATTCGCGAAGGCACGGTACTACGCTTCCAAGGAGCCTTGGTAGGGCAGTGGGTTGTGAAAGGACTGATCTGGGAGCACGAAGAGTATCATTTCGCCTCGGTTCACATGCGTGAATACTGGCGACGGGAAGATGCCCACATAATCTTTCCGCAGCACCTCATCGAGTTTGAACGGCCTCTCGAACCTGCACCTCTTTTGGAACGTGCATTGACGGCACATGAGGGCCATCCCCTTTGGAGAATTGCTTCATCTCCTACCCCACTGCAGACGCCAGCAGATCACGCGTGTGCTGAGGCCCTGTTTGCAGCCAGCGCTCAATACCCGCAGATGCCATATTTCTCCCCGTTCCGTCCCACAAATGTGTAGAAATTAAGCCGCGTATTCACAAACCCCCGTAACCAGTAATCGTTGTGTACGCATAGAAGAAAGGATTCTTTTCTTGGTGATTTTCAAAAACACGTCCAAGAATTGGCTCTGAGGTTACCAAGGATGGCAATACCGATGAAAGACCACGGCTCTACAACCAAATTTGGAAATACCATCAGTGGCGAATAAGATTGTGGAGCAAGGAAATTCCCGGAAAGCTATAACGAAACGCTAGGCAATTGGATCGAAGGACAAATTGTGGCGTTAACTTGTACACCCAACTTTAAATGGCATGGCCCTTACTAAACAGTATTTCAAGAAAGCGGGAAAGACGGTGCATTCTCCACTACGTCTTTCCACCCATGGAACACCCTGCTATGATACTTGTTACCACCGACCACAAAACGGAATGTGTTTGGCAGCCTGCCAATACTACCAACATCCAGTCATACGAAGTCAAGATCAGCACCGGGGAGGAATGCGAGACTAGCTCCGGGACGAACAAAATGGTATGATTCGAAGGTTTGACCAGATCCACCAAGAACTAAAGTTCAAACTTCCACCACACTCCTTTTAGTCTAAAGCCCTGATCTCACGACTCCACGCCACGTTCCGTCGACTTCTTCAATGGATGTGCCTACACCTGGGCGCTCCAGAGAACCATGAGATTGCCTTCTACCATGAGGAAGGAGAGGGCGCTCGACAATCCTTCACGACCAAAGCCACCACCAGCCACAACCTGTCTGGTAGCCCGACCATGGCAGTCTCTGCAGCCTCTGACTACGATGCCTTCTTTCGAAATGACCAGATGTACTTGGACACACTCGATGATCAGGCTAGGAGTGCCAGTCCAGACTTAGACATATCCTTGCGCAACAGCGATGCGACATACCTTGCCACGTTGATCCCCAACGAGCACTTCCCAGGCATAACCATGGACCCCGGGCCATACGACCCAGCGCACGAGGACAGCTCCGCAGCACCGTACGTGGTGGACCTTCCGCCCCCAACACGGGTCGACGAGGACACGGGGAGATCGCCACAGCTACGTGGCTATCGATTGGTGCGATTCATCACACCTGATCGCCCCAGCCATTGACACCGGCAATCTCGCCAATTATGGCTGTCGATTATCGTCATGCGAGCGACTGTGTGCTCATCATCATTAACGACCTTCCGTGGGGTGGAAGTGCCTTTATGGCTCCCTCCGAGTACGATGCGCGCATCTTCGAAGGGCGCAAGCTGCAATTTTGGGGGGAACTATGTGGAACTTGGACCGTTAAAGATTTCACTTGGCAGAGGGGAGGGCTCGCCTTCATCCGAGTGGATGAGGAACGACAATCACAGAGGGCTACGGTTGGTTTTCCCCGAGCATGTGTTTTCATGAAGGATCCCGACCCAGAAGTCAACCGTCGCGCCAACTGGTTCGCAGATCAACGCCTCGCACGGCGCGACCGCCAATTTTCACACTGGACTCCTCGTGAACCACCGCCGCCACCGCCTCCCTCGCCTGTAGAGTTTGGGCAGGACGCAGAATTGGAAGGGCTGGAGGATATTCTGGAGGAGCATACAGAATGATCACAGAGCGTGGGGGCAATGAATCGCAATAGATACATGCAATGTGCCTTGCTCATGACGAATGATTTCTTGGTTTTTCCCATCGGAAATCAAAGTTATCCAAATCACGGCAAAAATGCAACCGAGGACGGTTGAAAGTTTCGTTCCCCGCGGATGTCATCCTCCAAAAGTGTTTGGAGATAGAAAGGAGATAGTGCCGGATTTGGAAAGTTGATGGAATGATGGGAAAACACATCAAGCAATCATGACAGCAAGGACGACGTCATAATTCCCAGGAATCAGCATGATACGACAGGCACTGCCTTCATACAGAAAGGCAGTGCAACTATGCAAACTAAAGTGCGGAACCCTTTAGACAGATAATGCAAGGCAGCGCAACTGTGCAAACCAGTGCGCAGAGCTAATTACAGACTAAGCAAGGCTGTGTAACTGTGCAAACCAGTGCATGGAGCTAGTTGACAGACTGTGCAAACCAGTGCATATGACCTCATTGATTATTATCGAACAGTATATAAGAATGCCTGTAGTACCTAGCTCAATATCGAAATTAGTACATACCAAAGACTCTGCCTAGTGAAATAGGCAACCCCGAAGAACCCCAAGACCAACGACCAAGCCAACGACCCCAAGCCAACGACCCCAAAGCCAACGACCAAGCCAACGAACCCAAGCCAACGACCCCAAAGCCAACGACCAAGCCAACGAACCCAAGACAACGACCAAGCCAACGAACCCAAGCCAGCAACCAAGCCAACGAACCCAAGCCAACGACCAAGCCAACGAACCCAAGACCAGCACCCACGCCACCAACCTACGCCGCTTTAAGTTTAAGCGAACCCACAATTAACAAACCGCCTTACGTATAGGCAACCTACGAACCACCAAGGACTTATATTTTACGCCTCCACCTCCCTTACGACCTTTCACCTTCTTTCACACTTTTTACCCATTCTCCCTCTTCTCATTTTATTGAGAAACTTACACCTTTTCACATCACTACACATTTCCCGAACTTTCGAGAATCTCCCGAATAAAGCCACTTCCGGAGCACCTCGAGTATAACACTATATACACCTGACACCGGCCGAACTAGCTTGGATTTGTGATTTGTGCATCAGAATCCATGCATTTGCAATCCAGGCATCTGTCAGCTGACCCTTTGTCAAAATCCATTCACATTCGACCCTACACAGTCAACATCACTGTCAAAATTCCCTCAGAATCCTGTTCTCAGGGTCGGATTAAATTTGCTATGAGCTGAATCAGCTTGGATTTGTGATTTGCGAAGCAGAACCCATGCATTTGCAACCCAGGACTCTGTAGGCCGACTTTTTGTCAAAATCCAGTCACATTCGACCCTGCCCAGTCAACATCATTGCTGAAATTCCCCCGAAATTCAGTTTTCAACATCGGATTAAATTTGCAACCAGCTGAATCAGCGTGGATTTGTGATTCATGGTTCAGACCCCATGCATTTGCAACCCAGGAATCCGTGGGCCTACTTGTTGTCAAAATCCATCCAGATTCGACCCTACACAGTCAACATCCTTGCCGACATTCTGCTGGAATCCTGTTTTCACATGGATTAAATTCGCAACCAGCCGAATAAGGTCAAATTTGTGATTTGTGCCTGATGACCCATGCATTTGCATCCCAAGAATCCATCTAGTGACTCAGCAGCAAAATCCATTCACATTCGACCCTACGCAGTCAACATCACTGTCACAATTCCCCTGGAATTCTATTTTCAGGGTCGGATTAAATTTATGACCAGCCGAATGGAATTGGATTTTTTATTTGTGAGTCACAAGCCATGCATTGGCATCCCAAGAATCCATCTAGTCACCCAGCAGCAAAATCCATTCACATTTGACCCTACCCAATCAACATCACTGTCAAAATTCCCCTGGAATCCTGTTTTCATGGTCGGATTATATTTGCGACCAGCCGAATGAGGTTGGATTTTTGTTTGTGAGTCACAAGTCATGCATTGGCATCCCAGGAATCCATCTTGCCACCCAGCAGAAAAATGCATTAACATTCAGCCCCATGCAGTCAATATCATTGCTGAAATTCCCCCAGAATCCTGTTTTTAGCCTCTGATTTAATTCAAGACCAGCCAAATTAGTGAGGATTTTTTATTTTTGGGTCACAACCCATTCATTTGTATCCCAGGAATCCATCTTAGCCATCCAGGAACAAAATCCATTCACATTCGGCCATATGCAGTAAACATCATTGCCAAAATTCCCCTGGAATCCTGTTTTGGGGGTTGAATTAAATTTGTGACTGGCTGAATGAGCTTGGATTTGTGATTTGTGAGTCAAAGGTCATGCATTGGTATCCCAGGAATCAATCTAGCCACCCACCCGCAAAATCCATTCACATTCTGCTGTACACAGTTAACATCATTTCTGAAATTGCCCCAGAATCTTGTTTTCATCCTCGGATTAAATTTGTGACCTGCTGAACCAGCTTGGATTTGTAATTTGTGCATCAGAACCCAGGCATTTGAGTCCCAGGAGTCTTTCACCCGACTGGTTGTCAAAATCCATTTATATTTGAGCCTACGCAGTCAACATCATTGCTGAAATTCTCCCGGCGTCCTATTTTCAGGGTCGGATTAAATTCACAACCAGGTGAATCAGCTTGGATTTGTGATCTGTGTGTCAGAACCAAGGTATTTGCAACCAAGAAATCCGTTGGCCAATTTGTTGTCAAAATCCATTTACATGGATCCCTACACAGTCAACATCATTTCCAAAATCCCCCTGGAATCGTGTTTTCAGGGTCTGTTTAAATTCGCAACCGACTGAATCACCTTGGATTCAAGATTTGTGAGACAGAAGCTAAACATTTGCATCTGAGGAATCCATTTAGCTACTCAGCAGGAAAATCCATTCAAAGACAGCCCTATGTAGCTGACATCATTGCCAAAATTTGTGACCGGCTGAATCAGCTTGGATTTGTGATTTATGGGTCAGAACCCATTCATTTGCGACCCAGGAGTCCATCGGCCGACCTTTTGTCAGAATCCATCCAGATTCAACCCTACGCAGTCAACATTGCTGAAAATCCCCCAGAATTCTGTTTTCTCAGTCGGATTACTGTGCAATTTCAATCAATTCGGCACAAATCCGGAAATTTTAGTACAATTAAAATCCAAAAGAATTCGGATAAACCGAGAAAAAATTATTGCCGCAATAATAAAAAATGGGCGTGACGCGTGACTGCCCAATTGAATGAAATTGTACAGTAAATTCACAACCAGCCAAATAAGCTTGAATTTGTGATTTGTGCCTCATAACCCATGCATTTTCATCCCTGGGATCCATCGAACATCCCAGCAGCAAAATCCATTCACATCCAACCCTATGCAGTCAACGTCATTGCCCAAATTCCCCTGGAATCCTGTTTTCAGTCTCAGAATAAATTTGTGACAGGCCAAATCAGCTTGGATGTGAGATTTGTGAGACAGAATCAATGGATTGGCATCCCAGGAATCCATCTAGCCACCCAGCAGCAAAATCCACTCCCATTCAGGCCTGGGCAGTCAACATCATTGCCAAAATTCCCCTGGAATCCTGTTCTCAGGGGCGGATTAAATTTGCGACAGGCCGTATTAGCGTGGATTTTTTATTTGTGAGTCACAAGCTATGGATTGGCATCCCAGGAATCCATCTAGCCACCCAGCAGTAAAATCCATTCGCATTAGGCCCTACACAATCCACATCGTTGCCGAAATTCCCTTGGAATCCGGGTCGGATTAGATTCACGACTGACCAAATTAGCTTGGGTTTGTGGTTTAGGAGTCAGAAGCCATGCATTTGCATCCCTGGAATACGCCCCAGAGTCTTTGTCAAAATTCATTTACACTTGACCCTACGCAGTCTACATCAGTGCCAAAATTCACCCGGAATCCTGTTTTTAGCCTTGGATTAAATTCACGACTGGTCTAATTAGCTGGGATTCTTTATTTGTGGGTCAGACCCCATGGATTTTCATCCCAGAAATCCATGTTAGCCACTAAGCAGCAAAGTCCATTGACATTCAGCCCTAGCCAGTCAACATTATTGCTGAAATTTCCGCGGAATCCTGTTTTCAGGGTTGGATTGAATTTGTGACAGGCCAAATTAGCTAGGATTTATGATAAGTGGGCCAGAGCCAATCCCTTCGGATGTCAGGAATCCGTTCAGCTACTCAGCATCAAAATCCATTCGCAGTTGCCCCTCCGCAGGCAACATCATTGCCAAATTTCCCCCAGAATCCTGTTTTCAGGGACGGATTAAATTTGCAATGGGCTGAATCAGCTTGGATTTGTGATTTGTGGGACAGAATCAATGCATTTGCATCCAAGGAATACATCTAGCCACATCCAGGATCAAAATCCATTCACATTCAGCCCATTGCAGTCAACATCAATGCCAAAATTTCCCTGTAATTGTGTTTTCAGGGGCAGATTAAATGTGAGACAGGCCATATCAGAGTGCATTGGTGTTTGTGAGTCACAAGCTATGGGGATCCATCTAGCCAATCAGTAGCAAAATCCATTCACATTTGGCCGTACACAGTTAACATTATTGCTGAGATTGCCCCAGAATCTTGTTTTCAGCTTCAGATGAAATTCGGGATCGGCCAAACCAGGTTGAATTTGTGATTTGTCAATACCCATGCATTTGCATCCCAGGAATCCGTCACCCAACTCGTTTTTGAAATCTATTTACATTCGAGCCTACACAATCAACATAATTACTGACATTCCCCAAAGTCCTGTTTTCAGGGTCAGATTAAATTCACCACTGGGGAAATCAGCTTGGATTTGTGATTTGTCAAGCAGAAGCCTTGCATTTCCATTCCAAGAATCCATCGGCCAAACTCTTGTTAAAATCCATTTATATTCGGCCCCATGCAGTTGACATCATTGCCAAAATTCCCCTAGAATCCTGTTTTCAGGGTTAGATTAAATTTGTGAACAGCGGAATGAGCTTGGATTCGTGATTTGGGGGTCAGTACTCATGCATTTGCAACCCATGAAAATATTGGCCGACTTATTGTCAAAATCGAGTTATATTCGACTTCACACAGTCAACATCATTGCTGAAATCCCCCCAGAACCCTGTTTTGAGGGTCGGATTAAATTTGCAACTGACCGAATTACCTTAGATTTGTGATTTGTAGCTCAGAACCCATGTGTTTGCATCCCAGCAATCTGTCAGCCGACTTGTTGTCAAAATCCATTTACATTAGGCCCTAGGCAATCAACATCATTGCCTAAATTCCCCTGGAATTCAGTTTTCAAGGTCAGATTGAATTTGCAACCGGCCGAATCAGCTTAGATTTATGATTGGGGAGTCAGAAGCCTTCGAGTGGCATCCCAGGAAATTCCATTCAAGCCTACACAACCAACAGAATTTCCAACATTCCCTAGGAGTCCTGTCTTTAGGGTTGGACTAAATTCGTGACAGGGCGAATGAGCTTGGATTTGTGATTTGTGAGGCAGAAGCCATGCATTGCCATCCTAGGAATGCTTCAGCCGATTTGTTCTCAAAATTCATTTACATACGATCCTACATAGGATTTGGCCAGTCGTGAATTTAACCAGCCGCAATATCCATTCCTAATCGCCCCTACGCAATCAACATCATTGCCGAAATTCCCCTGCAGTCCTGTTTTCAGGGTCAGATTAAATTTGTGGCCGGTGAATCAGGTTGGATTTGTGATCTGTGAGGCCGAAGCCATGTATTGCCATCTCAGGAATTCTTTGGTCGACTTCTTAGAATCCATTTACATTCAACCCTACGTAGCGAACATCATTCTTGAAAATTTCCCAGAATACTGTTTTGAAGGTCGGATTAAATTTGCGACTGCCCGAATCAGTTTGAATTTTTTATTTATGGGTCGGAACCCATGTGTTGGAAACTCAGGAATCCGTCGGCCTGCTCATTGTCAAAATCCATTCACATTCAGCCATACACAGTCAACATCATTAGTGAAATCCTGTTTTCAGTGTCCGATTAAATTCTTGACGTGACCAATGAGCTTGGATTTGCAATTTGTGCGCCAGAAACTATGCATTTGCCTCCCAGGATTCCATCTCGCCCCTCAGCAGGAAAACCCATTCACAATCAGCCCTACACAGTCAACCTCATTGCCAACATTCCGCTGGAATCCTGTTTTCATGGTTGGATCAAATTTTCGACGGGTGAAATCAGCTTGGATTTGCAATTTGTGAGTTAGAGGTCATCCATTGGTATCCCGGGAATCCATCTAGCCACTAAGCAGCAACATCCATTCATATTTGGCCATACACAGTCAACATCATTGCTGAAATTACCACAGAATCCTGTTTGCAGCCTTGGATTAAATTCACGCCAGCTGAACCAAATACAATTTATAATTTGGGCATCAGGGCCCATGGTTTTGCATTCAAGTAATTCATTTCGCCACCCAGCAGCCAAATTCATTTACATTTGACCCTACACAGTGAACATCATTACCGAAATTGCCCCGGCATCCTGTTTTCAGCCTCGGATTAAATTCGCGAACTGCCATACTAGCTTGGATTTGTGGTTAGTGAGTCAGAGCCCATGCATTCGGGTTCTAGGAATCCGTCCAGCCATCTAGCATCTCAATCCATTCGCATTTGACCCTACACAGTCAACATCATTGCCAAAAATTCCCTGGAATCCTGTTTTAAGTTCGCAACTGGCTGAATCAGCTTGGATTTGTGATTTGTGGGTTAGAACCCTTGCATTGGCTCCCAGGAATCCGTCTGCAGAATTGTTGTCAAAATTCATTCAAATTTGATCTTCCACAGTCAACATCACCCTCAGAATTCCCCTGGAATCCTGTTTTCAGAGTCAGATTAAACTCGCAACCAGCTGAATTAGCTTGGATTTGTGATTTGTTGCTCAGAACCCATGCATTTGCATCCCAGAGATCCGCCACTCAACTTGTTGTGCTTACACAGTCAACATAATTACTGACATTCCCCTGGAGTCCTGTTTTCAGGTTCGGGTTAAATTTGTGACCGGGTGCATCAGCTTGGATTTGCGATTTGCGAGGAAGGCACCATACAATACCATCCCGAGAATCCTTCGGCCAGCCGGTTGTCAATATCCATTTGTATTCAGCCCTACGCAGTCAACATCATTGCCAAAATTCACCCGGAATCCTGTTTTAAGGATCAGATTAAATTCACGACTGGCCAAATCCTGTGTAGGATCGTATGTAAATGAATTTTGAGAACAAATCGGCTGAAGCATTCCTAGGATGGCAATGCATGGCTTCTGCCTCACAAATCACAAATCCAAGCTCATTCGCCCTGTCACGAATTTAGTCCAACCCTGAAGACAGGACTCCTGGGGAATGTTGGAAATTCTGTTGGTTGTGTAGGCTTGAATGGAATTTCCTGGGATGCCACTCGAAGGCTTCTGACTCCCCAATCATAAATCTAAGCTGATTCGGCCGGTTGCAAATTCAATCTGACCTTGAAAACTGAATTCCAGGGGAATTTAGGCAATGATGTTGATTGCCTAGGGCCTAATGTAAATGGATTTTGACAACAAGTCGGCTGACAGATTGCTGGGATGCAAACACATGGGTTCTGAGCTACAAATCACAAATCTAAGGTAATTCGGTCAGTTGCAAATTTAATCCGACCCTCAAAACAGGGTTCTGGGGGGATTTCAGCAATGATGTTGACTGTGTGAAGTCGAATATAACTCGATTTTGACAATAAGTCGGCCAATATTTTCATGGGTTGCAAATGCATGAGTACTGACCCCCAAATCACGAATCCAAGCTCATTCCGCTGTTCACAAATTTAATCTAACCCTGAAAACAGGATTCTAGGGGAATTTTGGCAATGATGTCAACTGCATGGGGCCGAATATAAATGGATTTTAACAAGAGTTTGGCCGATGGATTCTTGGAATGGAAATGCAAGGCTTCTGCTTGACAAATCACAAATCCAAGCTGATTTCCCCAGTGGTGAATTTAATCTGACCCTGAAAACAGGACTTTGGGGGAATGTCAGTAATTATGTTGATTGTGTAGGCTCGAATGTAAATAGATTTCAAAAACGAGTTGGGTGACGGATTCCTGGGATGCAAATGCATGGGTATTGACAAATCACAAATTCAACCTGGTTTGGCCGATCCCGAATTTCATCTGAAGCTGAAAACAAGATTCTGGGGCAATCTCAGCAATAATGTTAACTGTGTACGGCCAAATGTGAATGGATTTTGCTACTGATTGGCTAGATGGATCCCCATAGCTTGTGACTCACAAACACCAATGCACTCTGATATGGCCTGTCTCACATTTAATCTGCCCCTGAAAACACAATTACAGGGAAATTTTGGCATTGATGTTGACTGCAATGGGCTGAATGTGAATGGATTTTGATCCTGGATGTGGCTAGATGTATTCCTTGGATGCAAATGCATTGATTCTGTCCCACAAATCACAAATCCAAGCTGATTCAGCCCATTGCAAATTTAATCCGTCCCTGAAAACAGGATTCTGGGGGAAATTTGGCAATGATGTTGCCTGCGGAGGGGCAACTGCGAATGGATTTTGATGCTGAGTAGCTGAACGGATTCCTGACATCCGAAGGGATTGGCTCTGGCCCACTTATCATAAATCCTAGCTAATTTGGCCTGTCACAAATTCAATCCAACCCTGAAAACAGGATTCCGCGGAAATTTCAGCAATAATGTTGACTGGCTAGGGCTGAATGTCAATGGACTTTGCTGCTTAGTGGCTAACATGGATTTCTGGGATGAAAATCCATGGGGTCTGACCCACAAATAAAGAATCCCAGCTAATTAGACCAGTCGTGAATTTAATCCAAGGCTAAAAACAGGATTCCGGGTGAATTTTGGCACTGATGTAGACTGCGTAGGGTCAAGTGTAAATGAATTTTGACAAAGACTCTGGGGCGTATTCCAGGGATGCAAATGCATGGCTTCTGACTCCTAAACCACAAACCCAAGCTAATTTGGTCAGTCGTGAATCTAATCCGACCCGGATTCCAAGGGAATTTCGGCAACGATGTGGATTGTGTAGGGCCTAATGCGAATGGATTTTACTGCTGGGTGGCTAGATGGATTCCTGGGATGCCAATCCATAGCTTGTGACTCACAAATAAAAAATCCACGCTAATACGGCCTGTCGCAAATTTAATCCGCCCCTGAGAACAGGATTCCAGGGGAATTTTGGCAATGATGTTGACTGCCCAGGCCTGAATGGGAGTGGATTTTGCTGCTGGGTGGCTAGATGGATTCCTGGGATGCCAATCCATTGATTCTGTCTCACAAATCTCACATCCAAGCTGATTTGGCCTGTCACAAATTTATTCTGAGACTGAAAACAGGATTCCAGGGGAATTTGGGCAATGACGTTGACTGCATAGGGTTGGATGTGAATGGATTTTGCTGCTGGGATGTTCGATGGATCCCAGGGATGAAAATGCATGGGTTATGAGGCACAAATCACAAATTCAAGCTTATTTGGCTGGTTGTGAATTTACTGTACAATTTCATTCAATTGGGCAGTCACGCGTCACGCCCATTTTTTATTATTGCGGCAATAATTTTTTCTCGGTTTATCCGAATTCTTTTGGATTTTAATTGTACTAAAATTTCCGGATTTGTGCCGAATTGATTGAAATTGCACAGTAATCCGACTGAGAAAACAGAATTCTGGGGGATTTTCAGCAATGTTGACTGCGTAGGGTTGAATCTGGATGGATTCTGACAAAAGGTCGGCCGATGGACTCCTGGGTCGCAAATGAATGGGTTCTGACCCATAAATCACAAATCCAAGCTGATTCAGCCGGTCACAAATTTTGGCAATGATGTCAGCTACATAGGGCTGTCTTTGAATGGATTTTCCTGCTGAGTAGCTAAATGGATTCCTCAGATGCAAATGTTTAGCTTCTGTCTCACAAATCTTGAATCCAAGGTGATTCAGTCGGTTGCGAATTTAAACAGACCCTGAAAACACGATTCCAGGGGGATTTTGGAAATGATGTTGACTGTGTAGGGATACATGTAAATGGATTTTGACAACAAATTGGCCAACGGATTTCTTGGTTGCAAATACCTTGGTTCTGACACACAGATCACAAATCCAAGCTGATTCACCTGGTTGTGAATTTAATCCGACCCTGAAAATAGGACGCCGGGAGAATTTCAGCAATGATGTTGACTGCGTAGGCTCAAATATAAATGGATTTTGACAACCAGTCGGGTGAAAGACTCCTGGGACTCAAATGCCTGGGTTCTGATGCACAAATTACAAATCCAAGCTGGTTCAGCAGGTCACAAATTTAATCCGAGGATGAAAACAAGATTCTGGGGCAATTTCAGAAATGATGTTAACTGTGTACAGCAGAATGTGAATGGATTTTGCGGGTGGGTGGCTAGATTGATTCCTGGGATACCAATGCATGACCTTTGACTCACAAATCACAAATCCAAGCTCATTCAGCCAGTCACAAATTTAATTCAACCCCCAAAACAGGATTCCAGGGGAATTTTGGCAATGATGTTTACTGCATATGGCCGAATGTGAATGGATTTTGTTCCTGGATGGCTAAGATGGATTCCTGGGATACAAATGAATGGGTTGTGACCCAAAAATAAAAAATCCTCACTAATTTGGCTGGTCTTGAATTAAATCAGAGGCTAAAAACAGGATTCTGGGGGAATTTCAGCAATGATATTGACTGCATGGGGCTGAATGTTAATGCATTTTTCTGCTGGGTGGCAAGATGGATTCCTGGGATGCCAATGCATGACTTGTGACTCACAAACAAAAATCCAACCTCATTCGGCTGGTCGCAAATATAATCCGACCATGAAAACAGGATTCCAGGGGAATTTTGACAGTGATGTTGATTGGGTAGGGTCAAATGTGAATGGATTTTGCTGCTGGGTGACTAGATGGATTCTTGGGATGCCAATGCATGGCTTGTGACTCACAAATAAAAAATCCAATTCCATTCGGCTGGTCATAAATTTAATCCGACCCTGAAAATAGAATTCCAGGGGAATTGTGACAGTGATGTTGACTGCGTAGGGTCGAATGTGAATGGATTTTGCTGCTGAGTCACTAGATGGATTCTTGGGATGCAAATGCATGGGTCATCAGGCACAAATCACAAATTTGACCTTATTCGGCTGGTTGCGAATTTAATCCATGTGAAAACAGGATTCCAGCAGAATGTCGGCAAGGATGTTGACTGTGTAGGGTCGAATCTGGATGGATTTTGACAACAAGTAGGCCCACGGATTCCTGGGTTGCAAATGCATGGGGTCTGAACCATGAATCACAAATCCACGCTGATTCAGCTGGTTGCAAATTTAATCCGATGTTGAAAACTGAATTTCGGGGGAATTTCAGCAATGATGTTGACTGGGCAGGGTCGAATGTGACTGGATTTTGACAAAAAGTCGGCCTACAGAGTCCTGGGTTGCAAATGCATGGGTTCTGCTTCGCAAATCACAAATCCAAGCTGATTCAGCTCATAGCAAATTTAATCCGACCCTGAGAACAGGATTCTGAGGGAATTTTGACAGTGATGTTGACTGTGTAGGGTCGAATGTGAATGGATTTTGACAAAGGGTCAGCTGACAGATGCCTGGATTGCAAATGCATGGATTCTGATGCACAAATCACAAATCCAAGCTAGTTCGGCCGGTCATGAATTTAATCTGAGGCTGAAAACAGGATTCCAGGGGAATTTCAGCAATGATGTTGGCTGTGGAGGGTCAACTCTGAATGGATTTTGACAACAAGTCGGCTGACAGATTCCTGGGTTGAAAATGCATGGGTTTGCCCCAAAAATCAGAAATCCAAGCTGATTCAGGTGGTTGCAAATTCAATCCAATCCTGAAAACAGGATTCCAGCACGATCTTGGCAGTGAAGTTGACTGTGTAGGGCTGAATGTGAATGGATTTTAATAACAAGTCAGCTGCTGGATTCCTGGATTGCAAATGCATGGCTCCTGACTCACAATTCACAAATCCTAGCTGATTTAGCCTGTCATGAATTCAATCCAACCCTGAAAACAGGATTCTGTGGGAATTTTGGCAATGATGTTGACTACGTAGGGCTGAATGTAAATGGATTTTGAAAACAAGTTGGCCAACGGCTTCCTGGGATGCAAATGCATGGTTTCTGAGCCACAAATCACAAATCCAAGCTCATTTGGCTGCTCACGAATTTAATCTAATTTAATCTGACCGTGAAACAGGATTCCAGGTAATTCGGCAATGGTGTCAACTGTGTAGGGTCGAATCTGAATGGATTTTGACAACCAGTTGGCCGAAGGATTCCTGGGTTGCAAATGCATGGGTTTTGACCCACAAATCACAAATCCAAGCTGATTCAGCTGGTCACAAATTTAATCCAATCCTGAAAACAGGATTCTGCTGGAATTTTCCCAATGATGTTGACTGCATAGCATCGAATGTGAATGGATTTTGACAACAAGTTGGCCGACAGATTCCTGGGTTGCAAATGCATGGCTTCTGACCCCGAAATCACAAATCCAAGTTGATTTGGCCACTCACAAATTTAATCCGACCCTAAAAACTGGATTTCCAAGGGAATTTCAGCTAAGATGTTGACTGTGCACAGCTGAATGTGTATGTATTGTGATAATGAGTAGGTTGATGGATGCCTTGGATGCCTTGGATGCCAAATACATGGGTTCTGACCTACAAGTCACAAATCCAAGCTGATTTCACCCATCTCAATTTAAATCCAATCCTCATTGTGGCTGATTTAATTCTTAGATATGTGATGTATCACATGTGGTACTAGTCAACCGTACCATCTTATAATGTTACCACCACCAAATGGTGGTATATACCTTCATTTATCATGATGTGTAAATATGTACCTCACAAAAATGTGTGCCAAATGAGGATATATGGCTAGATTAAATATGTGAGAGTGGCCTTGACTAGCACCACATGTGATACATAAAATACCCAAGAATTAGCTCAATCGGTGCACTACTCCTATTGCTACAGTGTTCCTAGCAGAAACCAAGAATTTTTGGTGAGAATTCTATTATGTAAGGATATCAAAAAAATACCGGCATTGTGGCGACTGCGGATTTTGAATGTGATTCTAACGCACTTGGTCTCAAGAGAATCCAACTAGAATTGAGCTCAGGAGAGTGTTCCTGGCGAAAACACAAAAACAGAGAGAAAAAAATGGGCCTGCCCTATGTTCCGCAAAAGGCTGTAAAGTTCCAGTGAAACATAGGAACATTATTTCAAAAATTTCACCTTGTTTTCAAGGAAAAATGTTGTTGAAAATGTTTCAAGTTTTTCACCCAAGTTTAGAGCTGAAACTAACGTGTAAATTGTGAATCTTACTTGCCATATCTTTTTGTGAAAATTCTTGAATAAACTGCCTTTGTGGAGAGGTGAAAAACTTAAATTTTGTATTTCAAGTTTTCCACCAGTCTTCCTAGAGATTTTTCACAAGTTTTCGTGCTCTGTTTTCCACTGAAATTGCATGAAGTTTGTTTTGAATTTTTCCCCATCATTTAGGCCCTTGAAACTGGGTGAAATATTGGTATTAATTTTCAAAATAAACTCATCACCTTTAATTCAAGTTTTCAACCTCAATTTTCAGGATCTTTTTCACTGAAAATGTTTCAAGTTTTACAACACATTTTCTTACTAGTTTGGTACGTCGTTTTTGAGTTGAAATTGCAGTGAAAATTGTTTTGAGTTTTTCACTGTCATTTAGGCTCTTGAAAAGGGGTGAAACATTCATTTGAATCTTCAAAACAAAGTTATGAATATTATTTCCAGTTTTTTATATTCATTTTCAACCTAGTTTGTGCTGAAAATCAAGCTAAAAAACTCGAAATATTTCCGGTGGAAACAAGCGTGAAAAACTCAAATAAATTTTCACTCAAAAGTTGAGTGAAAAACTTGAATATTTCAACCAGTGTGGGTTGAAAAAAAAGAGGCATGGATGTATCCATGGGAAGGATGGACATATCCACAGCATGAAAAAGAAAAGAGTGGATGCATCCACTCAACACGAGATGGACACATCCATATGGCACATATACTGTACAAAATTATTAAAGGGTCACATCACCATGCACAGCGCCAGTCCCTAAATTCAAAGGGAAATTAAATTAGCTGCGCTTCTCTAAGTTTTGTAAAGCAAATGATGCGGCCCAAAAGCAAATTTAATATATCTCATTTAGGACTTGGCAAAATCTAATCCCTAATCTAATGTATTAAAACCCAAATGAAGGTCTGTGAAACTTCAACTATGTCCATGCCTTTCGCCAACCATAAAATGCAACATGAAAAATAACGCATAGATGGTTGCGAAATGGATTTTCAAAACTTAAGATATCAAGTCTGTAGATATCCTGGTCGATACTTTAGATTTTGAATTACATTTAGAGGATGCTGAAATAAATAAAAATAATTCTTGTTTAAAGGTGCTTGAAACTGGTAATGAACCTTCATGTTTCGGACACATTTCAACCCATCTGCAGATCATCGTCTACAGATTGTGACGGCCCCCGTAAGGTGAATGTGAAGAAAAATGAGCTTGCTGCACAGTATCTTGCAGCACACTTCTCATAGGTACTGAAAAATATATTGTGGATATCTCTTCCAACACTGAAGTTCATGACAAGGAAGATGAATGATGATGATCCGCAGATGATCTGCAGACCATCTGCAGATGGGTTTAATGGTGTCCGAAATGTGAAGTTTTGTAAGTAGTTTCAAGCACCTTTAAATGAGAATTCATTTTATTTATTTCAGCATCCTCTAAATGTAATTCAAAATCTAAAGTATTGACTAGGATATCTACAAACTTGATATCTTAAATTTTGAAATCCATTTCACGAACATCTATCTGCTATTTTTCACATCGCATTTTATTGCTGGTGAAAGGCATGGAGATACCTGAAGTTTCACAGACCTTTATTTGGGTTTTGATACATTAGATTAGGGATTAGATTTTGCCAAGTCCTAAATGAGATATATTAAATTTGCTTTTGGGCCGCATCATTTGCTTTACGAAACTTAGAGAAGCGCAGCTAATTTAATTTCCCTTTGAATTTAGGAACTGGCGCTGTGATGGTTGCCATGTTTTTGGTTGCACCTTGGAAGAAAGGCGCCAAAAAATTCACATCTTTGGAAATGGACACATCCCTCCATGGGGGATGCATTGGCATCTTTCTGTGGATCACACTCCCGGTGGTCTGCATGTGGCAGACCTGGTCTTGATGAATTTTCAATTTCTGATGGTGTTGATCCAAACAATGATGCTACATCGTGCCGAAAATCCTGAAACAGAAGTCGACCTGTTCTTGCCAAGGGAGCACCATGTTAAATGCTTGGTGGTTATAATCTACTTCCAAAGGGTATTTTATCACATACATCCACTGAAAGGGAGCTCCACACCGCTTGTAGCGCTTAGGGAAATCAATTCATTGGAACCTTGTAAATTGACCAGTTTTCGAGGGGATTCCACTTGCGCATCCGATCAATGTTGCTCTAAACACTGTTGGCAATGTGTTAGATCATGGCCTGTCTCGTTGTGTGCAGCCAGGGATCAGAACCAAGCTGGTAGTGGACATGCCGAGCACAACAGGTAGCTGGCAGATACGCGGATCAGAGCCAAACACGTGCAATGCTGATGGAAATAGAAGGTTGTGACCAGATGTCAAGGTGCGACCCAAACAAGAGTTGAGCAATCTGGCGATCATGGACTCCTTCCCACGACCCCCCCCCCCCCCAGAAAAGGAAGTTCCCATCAAATTCAGCCATTTCCCTCTAGCTTGACGCTTCTGCACAATAAGTCCTACATTTCTGGCTTGGGATGCATAGTAAACATCTCACAGCCTCACCCTGAAATCATTTTGGTGCCATAACATTCTCTATCGTGCATGTGGTTTGGAAATGAAATCTTCTTTGATGTTTTTTGGACCCACAAAAGATGGTCAAAAATAAATGAAAACTTCTCAGAGTTGTGCTGAGTGCCAAGCTGACTGTGGCAAGCTAAATGGGCTGCAAGGTGCGGCGCGAGGGAACCTCTTGCCGTGATGCCGAAGATCAATCAGATCTCGCGTAATGACACATCAAAGTCCAAGATCGCCAGATCGCTCACCTCTTGGACCCAAGTGAAAGATGCAACCAGGTTGGAAAGTATGTAACCCAAATTTTTGGACAGTATATCGCCCATACATCCATGACAAGAAAAAGAGAGGGTGGATAAACCCATCCTTCCATGGGCATGTCCAGAAATTTAAAAAAATGAGGGGTGGATGCATCCACTGGGTCCAGAAAAATGTGTGGATACATCCACAGAGGGTGGTCGTATCCAGGGAGGAATAAAAACACGGTATGGATGCATCCATATAAGCTGGATACACCCACGAGGTTTAGGAATACAATCTAGATGTATCCACAGTGGCTGGACATGTTCACCTCTTAAATATAAAAGTGGATGTATGGGCGATATACTGTCCAAAAATTAGGTGCTGTTTACATGGTTTTTGAGAACATCTTCCAGCAATGTGGGTGAAACTTTTGCCAGCTTGGTTGCATCTTTCATTTTGGTCGCACCTTTGACATCAGGTTACAAGTGTTTGATTCCCATCAGCATTGATTGTGTCTGGCTTTGATCCGCCAATCCGCCGGCTATCTGTTGGGCTCGGCATCTCCCCCAACTGCGTGGATCTGAGTCCTGGCTGCACACAACGAGACAGGCCATAATATCCTGCATTCCAACAGCCTTTAGAGCAATATCAATGGGGTGGGGGTGAAATCTCTTCGCAAATTCGTCAACTTGCCATGTTTCGATGAATTAATTTCCGTGAGTGCTACAAGGGGTGTGGAGCTCATTTTCGTAGAATGAATATGGTAAAATACTGCTTGGAATAGGCTATAAGCACGAAAAATTCAATATAGTGTTTTCATGGTGAGAACTCATAGATTTTAGTTTGAGGATTTCCGGCATGATGTGGCATCATTGTTTCGATCAATGCCATCAGAAATTAAAATTTCTTCCAGGCAAAGTCCGCCACATGTGAACCATTTGAAGTGTAATTTGTTGTAACAAGGCCAATGCATCCTACATGGAGACATGCATCCATTTCCCAAGATGTGAATTTTTTGCACCTTTCTTCCTAGGTGCAACCAAAAATACTGCAACCACAATGATGTGACCCTTGAATAATTTTTGGACAGTATATGTGCCATATGGATGGATGCATCCAGCCAAAATGGATACATATCCAGCTGAATCCATGTTGGAGATGGACTAGTCCATGAGGGGATATAAAGAAGGAAGAGGACACGTACAACTGAGGATATTGGGTGGATGTGAACTCACTGGGGCCTATGATGGTGAGAGAATATGGTGGGGGTGACAAACAGGGAATAAAAGCGATGAACCCGTAATGCTAATACCAGCAAGCAACATGGGGTAGACCAAAATATTGGTAGGTAACCCACAATCCAGAGGCATATTGGTGAGTGAGCCAGAATATGGAATATCGGGGGGGCAGCCTGAAATAGGGTGAGCAACACACAAAAAGGGAGGAATCAGCGGGTGAGCTGCAATGCGAAAGGATTTCGGCAAGCATCCTGGAATGTGGGAAATATGGGAGGATATCAGTGGGTGATCCGTGATACAGGGCATCCTCGTGAGCATATTGGTGACCAGCCCGAATACAGGAGGGGAAAATGGGCTGCAGAGGGGCTCAAAATTCAAAATTGAGCTGGATCAGCTAGGTGAGACACCCAGATGACAATGAGGCTAGGATAGGGCAAAACAGGGCTGCAGAGGGGCCCCAAATTCTAAAATTGAGCTGGCTTAGTTGAGTAGGAGGAGGAAACTGAGATAATGCGCAAAATGTGAGTGTAGAGGGGTCCAAAATCCAAAATTGAGCTGGCCCAGCCAGGCGTGGATGCATCCAGAGATGAGGGCTGGATGCATCCATGGAGTCACATCACACAGCTCTGGACATATCCAGGGCCATTTTGTGGATGTGTCCACCCATGGTTGGATATGTCCAGGGCATGGAATAATACCATGAAAACAGGCCTCTTTAGGTGCGATACTCCAAAGGCCAGCATCCCCCTAATGAGGCCTACTTCGGGGTACTCTGAAGTGGAGAAGACTTACGGAATTTTCCAGAACTTTCATCTCCTAGGTGTAAATAACTGGCACACTGGAAATAGCAATATTTCTGCTTAGCAGGAAAGTTGGATGGAAAGTGGCAGTTTCCGAGGTAAAAGGAAGGTCATACGGATTTTACCTCTTTTCCAAGCCCAAAAAGGCGACCAGAAAGTATGAGTTTCCGGTTGATTTTCTTACCTGGGGTCCTTTACGCGTGACTTTCATATCGTGTGGAAAGAGGTACTTTCCATCAGCCTTTCCATCTGAGCGGAAATTTTGAAACAATCAGGGTAGGTCCATTGTACCAGACAATTACATTAAGCAGGGTTCAGCATGCTGATGTAACAAAGGCTTATTTCAGACTATAATAAAAATCTGACGGAAACAACCACTTTCCGTGTGATTATGAAAGATGCACGGAAAGGACTGGTTTACACCCATGGGGGAAAGTCAACCGGAATGTGATACTTTCCAATTGCCTTTTTAGTTGTAGGTAAATTCCGTGCCACTTTCCATTCACCCGGAAACTTATGCTTTCCCTTTAACTCTCCCACTGCTCGGAAATATTGCTATTTGCGGTGTGTGGAGTAAGATGACGTGCAATGCTGGACGAGGGTGTGATGAAATCTACACAGACATCTGAACATGGAAAAAGAAAGGTTTTATCCGAATTGGCCTGAGCCATGGCTCAAGCCGGAGCCAAGCCAAAGCCGATGTGGAGCTGAAACAGGCCATAGGTTCAAATACTTTCAGATTGAAAGAAAAATCATTCTGGTACAGTTTTCAAGCATTTCTGAAGGATTCTGAGGTCGGCTCTGATTGGCTACTTTTTGTCTTGGCTTTGGCTAAGCCACAAAGCTGAGCCGATGAACGATGTGCTCCGAACTAAACCCAAACAATCCAATTATCACCCAAATATAACCCAAGTCTTTCCGATATAAGCAGTGATGCCCACAGAAATAAGATGAGGATCAGAAATAGGCTGATCAGAGGAAGCAAGAGCTGAGATACAGACGAGTGGTAGTCCCTTGTACAGGGCCTAACAATAGGTTGAAGGGAAGGTATAAGATTCCCACAGACTTTCCTCTACGGTTTTCGAGGCGAGCACTGCCAGTCCGCAGGGTAGTCACCTACCCTTTGTACCCATTACTCTGTGATCCTGACCCTGCCAGCTATACCAAGACCGTATACTAGCTCTCAGAAATAAGCCTATACTGTAATCAAACTATTCCGAAACGCGCGGAAAGTGCAGTGTTTAGGTATAGTTCAATTCCAGACAGTTCACCGAGCTACAGCAACACTATCTTCATCTGATTCCAGCGCTCCATCATTCCCCCGCAGTCATCAAATTATAGACCTAACTGCTCCAAAATTTGGGTGTTGTGTAGTTAAACGCTTCCTGTAAATGTCTAATTCTCAGCTTCAACTCCATTTGTATGGTGGGAACATTGTAAATTCTACACCAAGTATATTATTGTACTTCACAGTATGTAACCATATTCAATTCATTTTACTTTTATTTCCTCGTCGTACAAGCTGCGGGACCGAAGCGGACTGAAAGCCAATTTTGCGCATGGCGAGAACTTCTAGCGCATTTAGGGGAGGCTAGAATCGGGCTGAGCACCCTTTTCCGAGCGGACCTTCGACTTGGAAAATCCGTCCGAACTTCACCAGTATAGCATCTAGAAGCATACTATCGTAGAAGAGCTGCGGGACTACTTCAATTTGACACAGCAAATTTTTCGCTCTATGATCCTGTTCAGTGGTGGTGGGCACGCATGGCACAACTCTAATTTGACAATTCCTCAACCCTTTTTGCCCTCTCGGGATTCGATGGCAACCAGTGGTACGTTCACTCTCATTCAACACTCAAGTCATCCTTAAACATTGAACAATTTTTTCCTAACAGTCGCGACACCATCTCCTAGTGTTCCCAAAGTTCGGTTCGAGAAATCGGTTCGAACCTGAACCAGACTGAACTGAACACAAAGTTCAGGTTCAGGTTCAGTAGATGCCTGGACCTGAACCCGAAGTTCGTTTCGGGGCTCAGGGAGGCAATTTTTTAGTTGAACTGAACCGAACCCCGAACCTGAAATCTCCGATTCTATCAGGTTTGCGTGAGTTTTGAGGAAGGTTTGGCCCAGGATTTTTGCTTCAAATGGTTTTTAAACTTTCAGAGCTGAATCTACAGTCACTTGAAGCAGTTTTAGTGTTGACTCATAAATTCTTTCACATATTGAATTTCTACTAGGATAGAATGAAAGGGGGATCATTTAAGTGCAAGGAAAGACTTAATCAACCTTCTTTAGAGTATCCTTGACTGATGCTTTTTGCATTTTGGAGGGAGGTAAAATCTACAGGTTCGGTTCGCGTTCGAACACCGAACACAGGTTCAGGTTCGGGGTTCAGGAAAATCCCTGAACCGAACCCAGGTTGAAGTTCGGTGTTCGGAGAAAAAGGTCTTGAACCTGAACCGAACCGAATTTTGGGAACACTACCATCCCCTTGCGCTTAGCCAGTTTGAGGCCTTTGATGTTGGTCGGACAACGTCTTCGTCCCGCTCGAGTTGCCATTCCGGAGATGCTGGGATAATTTTGCATGTCTAAACGCAACTTGAACTCGTGGTTTTTGCGCCCGTGCATACCCGTGATACCTTTCAAATGGCCGGAAAGACCGCGGCCTGTGGTCTGGTGCGACCCCTCTGGGTAACCTTCAAGTTTTCCTATGCGGAATTTGCTACAGCAGTGGTGTAGGCGCCGGTGTGATTCCCGGAAAATGCTGTTCACTGTGCGTACAAATTTTTCTTCCACCATTGCTTCGATAAATGGCTAACAAGTGGTCACAGATCTTCAAGAGGTCTCTTTTGTCGGGCGAAGGTCGAAGAGGTGCCAAATTCGTAACGGGGGTTTTGAAGAAGAACTCGCCGAAGCAGTTAAAGGGGCCGTGGTTGAGGCGCCGGAGAGCGCAAGGAGAACGTCAGAATCTCGAGTTACAGTTGGGAGAGTGAGTTCCGAGTTGGTTTTGAGTGGGGCTGGTTATGTTGTCGGAAATGCATGGAATGTACCTATTAGCCACGCTGTTCAGTGGCGACTGTAGCCTCTCAAGACCTCAAGTCCCAGGGATGCCTGGAAGGCCCTTTGAATAGATGCAACCTGGGTGGTTATATGAATAAATTCAAGAATATCAGAATCTGGCCTTACCATCAGAAATAAGGCTCCAACCGTTTTCGTTTGAAAACGGTTTCAAATGGTTATAACCGTTTTTATTTTCGTTTACTTTGACCACTGGTCCAAACAGTTCATAAACCGTTTGAAAACAGTTCAAACCGTTTCCTCCGCACGGTGCCGAACATTGGCCGACTCCGCGCAAATTGTTACTGACTCCCAGTGATTTCGTCATTGTTGGCCCCACACCTCCATTCACCGAAACTTGACCGAAGCAACATCTGCGCATACCAACAATTTGTCAGCTTATAAGTGTGACCCAAGGTGACTGTACGCATCTGATCCCACTCTTTTTTTCCACCATGAGCGACCAGCCAGATCCTATCCCAAAGCCCCCTCCCTTTGCCTGCATACATCCATCAGGTTTGCACAATCATTAGTCTCAGACTCTGCGTTGTCAAAAGGCGCCACACACGGGATGCAAGACCTCAATCCACGTCTCTGTCTGTCTTGCTCTCCCGAAACTCCTCATCGATAAAGTTCTTGTTCACCCCGCCGAGGAGGTTGGCGCCTCTCCACCACGCGGAGATCCTCTGCGGGCGCGAGGGAAAATGTGTTGAGTGAGGCCATTGTTGGCAAATTGTTTTAATTGCAACGACAGGCAGCATCGCGCCGTTCAACTTCTTCGAGTCCGTGTGGGTGCTCCCTTTCCTCCTCATCCATGCCACGGATTAAACATGGAATCAACACCAGAACGATCCCCCTAGCGCTCGTCACGGGCAACACCCTCTTCATCATTCCCTCCGAGCGCGATGCCGGCGCCACCATGATCATCGCCGATTTGCGTGTTCGGGTGGGTGCGGGTGCCTCAAATTCTCGCGCTGGAGTATTTTATTTGCCCTCTGGTGTGTCCCAATAAATATTTACCCTCGTCGCGATGTTCTAATTATGGTCTGCTCGCACTCGCACCTTGCCAAAAGCCCACAACTATGAAATACAAGACACATTATCTACTTCATCTATATCATCTACTTCATCTCACCCACTTACTACCCCTACACAACTCCGTATACCGCACCTCGACGTACTACTTCTACTTCAATGCCGGCATATTCAGTAAGGAGTGAGGAGTGAGGAGTAAGGAAAAGGAGCGCGCCGCAAAATAAAATAGGTGGGGTGCCAGCAAGGACAAGGGCAAGGGCTAGAGAAGTAAGAGGAGAGGAGTGAGAGAATACCTACCCTTTCTCGTGGAAATTGGTATCGCCTAGAAAGCTCGCCTACAAATTCTCGTCAGCCAGCGTGTCTCGCCCTCTACCACTACCTCGGCAAAGCGCACCTTATTCCCTGTTCATGGAAACATCGGCAGCAGCACCGGAATCGGCACATTCACCCCAATCTGCCCCCCTTCCACCCTCATCTCAAACCGCCGCACTACTGCCCCCAAGCGCGTAAACACCGCTGCGCCGTTCCCGAACAGGTTCGTGTTGAGCAGCGCGGGGACGCGCATAACGCACAGGGCGGGGGCGAAGATCTCTTCTCTGGTGGGGCAAAGTAGAGCATGAATCTCGTCAGCTCAATGCACCGGGGGGAAATTGGAAAGTTGAAAAAAGGAAAAGCGAAGGAGAAGTACGAAGCAGGAACACAAAGCTCAAATCACTTACTCTATACACCGCCACCTCCCCTCCCTCCCCGCCTCGATCTGAATAATTGTCGCACCCACAAAGTTCCCAAGGGTGAGTTTAGCTTTCGCTTTCCCTGGTCCGGCACTTGATGCACGTGCGCGCGACGGGGGTGGTTACGGGGGTGGTTACGGGACCGCTGGGTGGGTGGGAGTTAGCGTTAGCGTTGCGAATTAAACCGGCTTTATGTAAGGGATAGAGTCAGCTGGGATTCAATATTTAAAGTCCGCGCTTTTAGCGCTACCATTTCCTTTCTTGGTTACTTCCCCCCTATTCAAGTGATTCATAATCTTCGGTCTATTATCAACTTCTATCAGCCACGACGTGCTTTTATGAAGGTGCTAATATCCCACGAGTCCTGATGTGCTATTATAGAGGGGTAAGTATCACACATAGTATAGTATTTAAGTAGCTTGTAAATAGGTAGATAGACAGCTTTCTGGAATCGGAGACTCTTACTACGCATTCGGCTATCTAAGACTCTCTCTCTCGAAACTCTAGTGTGTCAGTAACTTCTTTTCGCTTCCCAACAAGCTCGGTGACGTCACATTTTTTTGCATATACTCTTATACGTCTCGCTTCAACACTCGGCTTGATCACCCCTATGGGAGACATACTGTGTCAAAAGTATTTGGACAACTTGCATGTTTTTTGACTAAAAATCGGGTACAACTTACATGTTACCAGAGCACAACTTTTTTGGCCCACAACTTTGTCGGTGGCACGTTCATCTTGGTGCAACTTTTATAGACACTACTTCAACTTTCTCATGGTACATCTTCACCTGTGGCAACTTGCTTTTAGCCACAACTTGACCTTGACCCAACTTTGCAGAGGTGCAACTTTGTGTAGGTCAACTGGGAAACTGGTACAACTGTTAAACCCACCAGGTGCAACTTTGGGATTCAGAATGATAACTATCTGCAGTGCTGGTACAACTTCAACCTGCCAACAACTTGGTCATTGACAACTTTTCCAACTGTAAACACAACTTATTTTCAGCTGGGGACAACTACAACTTGATGTGAGACAACTTCAATCATGAGGAGACACAACTTTGCCTCAGACAATCACAACTTGTGTCTTGATGCAACTTTCAAAACTGCAACTTGGAATTGATTGTGAGAGCATCACATTCAAACTCCGAAAATGCCATCAGCTCCAAGTGATCTTATTTCAAGGGAAGTAACTTGTGCAGAGGCAATGCAGATGGTGACTGAATTGATCATAGAGAGGGAGGAAGAAGCACCAAATCACATCCAGTTAGAGTAAGCAACGAAGATGAAGGAAGTGGGAGTGATCAACAAACACATTTCCAATCACGTGTGGGGCTAGACTCTCACTGCCACTGATGGGAGCACGGATCCTTCAACCCGTCTCTCTCAAGTTGTATTTTGTCTATGACAAGTTGAGGAACAATTGAGCATAGTTGTATTTGATGGCTGGGGAGTTGTATCCATGGCTTTTGGAAGTTGCACCCTGCCAAATAAAACTTGTCCCCTGGAAGAAGCATCTAAACCAACAGTTGTTGCTAGGAAACTTGTATTCATTTGGCATGTACACTTGAAAAGTTGTATAATATTTGACATGCAGCAAAATAAGATGAAGTTGTCCTACCATCTGAGTTGCTACAGAATGAAGTTGTATTTTGATAAGTTGCTGGTTGTGTCCATCAGATTAAAAGTTGTACATCACAATGTGCCATGTTGTACCTCCTTGCAAATTGGTTATGTTTCCTGGAGTTGTGAAATCTAAACTTGTCCTAATCTACAAGGTGTGTTTTGTTCTGAGTTGTCTTTTTTTGGGGGCAGATTCTCGAGTTGTCCCCCCCGAAAGATGTGATTTTTTCCAAAGTTGTGTCAAATACTTTTGACACACTATATCACCCATACACCCGACTGTGTCTCTATCTCTCACAATTTTGCTGAATTTTTTTTTCTATAGACATGTCTAACAAACGCGTACGTACGACACGGAAACGGCGGGCCTCTGTTCGCAGCACCATGAACCTTGCGGAAGAGGCGGCGGCCGTTGGTGCGGCCTTCGACATTCATGTCGGGGACACCACAAATAAGGAAGTCTTCGTTAATCTTGCTGCGACTAGGCTGATTCGGGATGACTCTGCACCAGCTCACCTCGTATCCGACCTCGACTTGGCAACCAAGTGGGGTTTACCGGAGGTGCTGGCTTCTGAGGGCGGGAAGGTGACAGGGAGTTCTCGGTCAACCAAACCCCAGCGCCTTGAGACATCTGTTGATGACTCGGCTGCTCCGCGCCTGGAGCCGTCCAGCCCCCTTGCTGTTGATGGCTCGGCTGCGCACCTGGAGGTATCCGGTCCTGCTGGGACCGCTGATAACTCGGCGAGAAGTGAGGTCCATGAGAATACCTCGAATAGGGAGTTCGAATCGAACACTTACATTCCAAGAGGTATTGCTCAAATGAAAGGCAGTTTGCGAATGGTACTATGGCTGCGTTCGATCTCAGTAGTAGTACGATTCCGGAAGAAATGAATGGAAAGGCAACTGACTTGGACTTCACACCGACAATGGCAGTCAACCAGACCAGCGAATGGACTGTGGTGACAAACAAATATGGTGGATCTGATGTGGAGGGCGCAAGGAACAATTTCCCTAGTGCCAGTAGTCAGTTCCCGGTGCTCAAAATCGAACAGAAATTCTTTCCTACCTGGTTTGATTTGAGTAATGAGGAGGATACGTTGGGACCAATCCCAGAAGACTGGATTGTTTCCACGGTCACTCCAACTGCGCCCACGTTACCGAAATTGGAGCCAATGGATTTTTCCATAATGGAAGGAATCCTGGACGACGTGAGCGATGACAAAGCCACACTTGCAATGCGGTCAGATTTGTACTCACAGCTGTCGGTTCAAGGCGACGAGGACGCAAACATGCAGGCGGCTATCATGAATTCCTGCAAGGACCCGAAGGCAATGAGCCTGGGAGCGGGATGGAGGGCGGGTTATTCGAAACTGCAGTTTGTTAGATAGCAAAATAAACACGAACGTACCAACAGAAATCGCCGTGCACCTCTGCCTCGCTGCCAAAAAGGAAAAGAAAAATGGTCCACTTGACAAATCACATCAACTACTTATGCCCGAATCCCCCTGGAAAACGGAGGATGACAGCGAACACTAGTACTCACCGCCACACGCGGCGCCCAGGAGCGCATTCAGCACCGGGTCCTTGTTCGCGTCGAGCATGATGATGGCGTGGTTCTTTGCGCCCATGTTGCACTGCACGCGTTTGCCGTGCCGAGTGCCTCTGTGGAAATGTATACATCCGTCAGTAGAATGATTTTTTTACGCCATTGGCGAAAGGAGAGAGGACAAGAGGGTTGATTTCGCGCAAGGTTTTCCGACGAAAGGAAAGATTTTGCAAGACCCGGGCCTCGAGCGTCCAGTGTCGACGAAACCGCACAACACAGCTCATATATATGCCACCCCGCGTTATTCCCGCCGATGAAGCTGAGCGCGCGGATGGGGGGGTGGGTGCAGAGGGCGTTGACACATCGGGTGGTAGTAGATTATGATATGAGGTGGAAAGGGAAAGGGAGGAAGGAGAGTCGGAAAGCGGACGCGCACGCACCCGTTTGGACACACAGCTCGGCGATGACCATGGTGGTGCCGGGGTAGCGCTCAGTGGGCTTGATGAAGAGGGTGTTGCCCGTGACGAGCGCGACGGGGATCGTCCTGGGTCCAGAGGGGGATCAGGCTGGCCATGCTCAGGAAGGGAAACTTACGCAGGGAAGTTGTACGGCGCAATGCTGCATGTCGTTGGAGTTTTATTAGCTAACGCAACCGCACCTCGAACACAAGCCCAACGGTACCTGCCTTGTCTCCGTGTCCATGTCCCTGCTCACCTCGAGCTTCTTGCCCATGAGCATCGTGAGGATGGCGCATACTGACTCGATGACCCGTGTAGCCCGCGGACCTAGGACGTCGCCCTGGGCGTCTGCGTGAAATCGGCATGAGGTCGATGTTCTCGCGGATCAGCGCCGCCTGCAGTCTAGGTCATATTAATATTACTGGCCACACAGTGCGACGACGCACTCGAGAGCAAAGCGCTGCCTCTTCAGCACGCACGTCTTCTTCCACGTCTGGAACGCCCTCGCCGCCGCTTCGACGGCGCTCTCGAATTCCTCGGGCGTCGTCTCAGGCTCGCGGGAGAACAGCTTCGTTCGAAATACAATAGTTTGAATCGTTAATCTGAGTCGAAAGGGCGGCCGCCCGATGGGGCCACGCCCACCGCCACCCGGTAATCCCAAAATCAATCTCCGATCGCGGCGCTGTTTACCCCTTTGGTATACCTGTCAATCTCGCTCCTCCGGTAACTCCAACTCGATTGAACGTATGTCCGTTGTCCCAACAAAATTCTTGGTCTGCCCGTAGCGCGGATGCCCAGAACAGTCCGGTGGCCTTTCCCAGTGGCGGCCGAGATTTCCTCAGCCCGCCGCGAAGGAAGAGAGGAGGTGTGGTGTGGGCCGGGGGGGTGGTGGCGGATCAGGCGGGAAAAGGAGTTTGTGGCCGGGAAGTGTGAGATCCTTAGGTGTTGTGGGTGTGCAGAGAACAAAGGAAGACGAAGAGAAAGCGGAGTAAAGGGAATCCGCCTCCGTGCGCACACAAGGGTGTGTTGCAGGTGTATGCGGAGAGCGAAGGGAGACGAGAAGAACTCGGAATGAAGGGAATCCGCTTCCGTGCGCACATCTCAACGCTCCACTGAAGCTAGGTCCAAATCGGGAAGCGCTTGTTTGTGTTTGGGTGACACGGTCACGAGACATACTCCCTGAATGCAAAACAGACGCGCGCATACAGTACACCGTATATTCGACGCTGTTTTAAACGATGCTAGGCGCGTCGAGTGCAAGGGGAAGCTCGGCTTGACTTTTGGCTCATAAATTGGCGAGCATGAATCCTTAACGGCAGTTATGAATTTGAACCTCCCAATCAATCCTGAATGTCTGGATCTACAGGCTATATAGGCCTGACGCTGTACTAATCAAGCGATCGTAGGCCGTGGAGCCCCCCGACGAAATATCAAGTTAGCGTCAAATTAGATGGGGAGGTTGTGGTTCGATTCCACCCGACGCCATTCAAATATATTGTCGCATTTTTTTTGGGATTTGTCTAACAATTTCAGGCAGGTCCTTTCTGGCATATACGGCTCCTTAGAGAGCAACAAACGTGTCTCTATGATCAATTGCCCAATCAAAACACTCACAGCTCGCAACACCGTATGACCTATTAGTCCTAAAAGCACAGAAATCAAGCCGCCGTAGGCCGGGGGGGCGCCCTCAGCGAATGCGCTCTTCTCCACTTTGATCTGGTGGGGGAAGCCGGTGGTTCGATTCCACTCGACGGTGTATGGGTGACGCGCCATTTTTCAAGTTTCGCAAACCAGGCTTTGATTGTGAAGGGAGCCTGTGGTTCGATTCCATCCGACGGCGTTCGGATGATTCTTGGGCGTTCTTTTGGTCTGGTAAACCCGAAGTGCCGTTCAATGGATGTAGACCGTTCAGACTGACTAAACCGAATTCCTCAACGAACTGCTCGTTCGAGCCATCGGACACTATGGCCTCCCAAGCCAAATAAATGAAGCCGTCGTGAGCCATGGAGGCCACCCCTATCAAATACTTCTCAGCGATCTCCACCCGGGTCGGCTTTCCACATGATCAATTAAACCTCTTCGGGTTCCCAATCGAGCCCCTTTCATCCAAACCATTACAGTATACAGCAGCTGGAACTTACCACAATGAAGCTACCATGGGCCATGGAGGCCGCCTCCACCAAATAAGACGTTTGGCTGCGCGTAAATAGGGGGCCGGTGGTTCGATTCCACCGGGCAGAGTGCGCGGAGTTTGATAATATTTTTCAATTATGTTCGCAAACCCCGACGTGCCCAACAAGTCTTCCTTGGCCCTTGTTCTTGGAAATGCGGTCAATTTATAGGTACTTATACCCGTGCCGTGCAGCGAAACAGAGCACGGGTCTCAGGTTGACTTCCCCAGCAATCAACCTTGACTTGCACGAGCCTTGCTCATCCCGATCGCTACCCACACTTCGCAATATTCGAATTTTTATCCATCAGAGGCAATGGACCCCCAGCTGCAAGGGAATGAAGCTGTCGTTGGCTGTGGAGGCCACCCCAGCCAAATGATGTGCCTATTTGTGAAGTCTGGGAGGGGAAGCCGCTGGTTCAATTCCACCACCGCATCAGTGGATAGGACTTGGGTTTTTATTTCGTGTTTTTATTTCAAAATCTAGCGCCTTAAAGTCATGCATGTGGTCCGTTGACTTGAGTTCTAGGGGTATATACATAAGTTTATAGCAAATTAACGAGTGAGCGAACCTCCAGCTTTCACTGAACTACATCCAGCTCAATATTCAAATCATTTACAGCCTTTTGCGGAACTTAGGGCGCGGACTGTTTTTTTTTTTTTCAATGAATTTTGCGTCGGATGGCTCTCCTGAGCTCAATTCTCAACCGTTTTCCTTTGGAATATGCTCATTATGTTTGCATTGAAAGGCCGGAGGGCATGGTATCCTCGGATTTTCTGATGGCCAATCAAATTGCTTGATTGGGAAAATATCCTGTGTTTTGAGTAGGACAGCTGTAGCATTAGCTACCATTGTTCAATTGGTCTGATTTTTTGATACAATGGGCTCACAGGTGTACCAGAGGGCACCACATGCCGGTATTTTTAATGTGACCATAGATTAGATGCAATCTATATCACAACAACACTGAATTCTCCTTTCAATGTTTTGAGCCAAATATAAGTCATATAAAAAATACCGGCATATGGCGCCCTCTGGTATATCTGTGAGCCCATTGTATCAAAAAATCAGATCAATTGTACAACAGTAGCTAATGCTACAGCCATCCTACTCAAAACACCGGATATTTTCCCAATCAAGCAATTTGATTGGCCATCAAAAAATCCGAGAATACCACGCCCTCCGGCCTTTCAATGGAAACATAATGAGCATATTCTCAAGGGAAACGGTTCAGAATTGAGCTCAGGAGAGCTATCCGACGCAAAATGCATTGAAAAAAAAAAAAATGAGCTGCGCCCTAAGTTCCGCAAAAGGCTGTAAGGTCATAGAGAGCCGTCGCTGGAATCGGAGGCTTCCCCCCACGAAATACCAGTCTGCGGACGGAGATGGGGAGCCGGTGGCTCGATTCCGCCCGGCGTATTATTGAGGCTCTAAAGCTTTTTGGCAGGTTCCCAAACCAGCCGACGTGTGCGCAGGGCCTCAGTTGAATACTTGATGCCCGTCAAAATACAACTTTGAGTTCAGCATAGAGGCCGCAAAGTTAAACAAAATTTGGGTGTTGGGTTAATGCCCAATCGAACCACCTATATAATTGTAGTTATATTCCAGCCATTAGCGAATATGGACGCCCCTGGCAATTCGCTTCCCGCGGAATTTGGGCCCACCATAAAAGCTGAATGGGTACACAAAATGAACTGGATGACAAACAGGGTGGATAGACGAGCTAGAAGCACAAATTGAAATAGAGCCCATCATGCCCCCTGGCAATTCACTACCCATGGAATTCAGCTCCAGTCTACAAAGCTGAATGGGTGCACAAAATGAACCAAATGACAAACATGGTGAATAGACGAGCTAGAAGCGCTGTATCCTAGCATCTCCCTATTTATACTGATAATTGACCAAGCTTCTCTTCTAGCTTTTTTATCATCTGAATCGTAGTATCGTAAGCTGATCTGTCTGTCCGTACATATATCTCTCCTGCCTGCGAGTACACATCTCGCGCGTCAGCTACCCGGCCCATGCTAAGATACAAATCGCCCAGTCGGCTCAATTCTTCTGCTTGCCCAGGTTCGTTCCCAGCCGCTCGGTGAAGCTCCACTGCGTCGCGTAGAACCATCTCTGCGCTCGTTAGTTTACCCATGGTGGTGTAGATCTCGCTAAGATCGCGTTGCGTCTCGGCTTGTGCTATGCGCTCACCCGCCTCGTGCTGCAACTCTGAGGCGTGCTTGTAAGCTGCCTCTGCGTCTTCCAAGAGATTCTGGCGCACATACAACTTCGCAAGCCCGCGATAGTCGAATGCTTGCCCTCTCTGTGAGCCCGTCTTGACATGCAGCTCGAGTGCCTCCTCAAACGTTGTGCGTGCTTCCTCAAAGCGTCCTAGCTGTGTGTATAGGTATCCAAGACGCTGAATATCATGTGCGCGGCCGAGCTGGTTTTCGAGGCTCGTATGCAGCTGCGCAGCCTCTAGGAGCACACGCTCCGCCTCTACAAAGGCACCGATCTGGATGTTGAGGTGACCGAGATCAAGTAGGATGTCGGGCCGGGTCCAGGTGTCGCCGAGCTCGAGGGCTTCTTGCAGCATGCGCTGCGCCTCTGAGACTCGATTCTCCCGACGGTATAACGTGCCCAAGACCCACAGTGTTTGCGCTTTCCCGGGCATATCTTTTTCTTCGACGTATAGCGCCGCTGAGCGAAGAAGCTCGTCCTCTGCGTCGACCACTCGCTTTTGCCGGATGTGCACGCGAGCAAGCACACGCAGGTCCGTAGCGTGCGCAATGCGGTCTCCAGCCGCGGCATGGATGGCGATTGATCGCTGAAGGGCGTCGCAAGAGTCGTCCAGACGGTCGAGGAAGTAGAAACTGAATCCAAGGCGACCAAGGCAGTGTCCCTCAAGCGGGGCAGCACGTTTTGCTGCCACTGCCGCGGCAAGAGCCACCAACTTCGTGTCGTAGATGCACAGCATTGTACACACGTCTGAGAAAATGAGGATTCCATTGATGAGCGCAGGGAGATTGGAAGAGCGGTCAAGTGAAAACTCGAATATGGCGTCTATGTTGCCAAGCTCAACATATATGTTTTGACGCACTGCGAGCGATGTTCTCCACGTGGGTTGAGATGCCACAGACAGGTAATAGTGTTCGAGGTGGTCGAGAAGTGGGTCCTCTGGCCGATGGTGATTCTGGATGTAGTGTCTGATTGGCGACAGGGCACGCATGAAGCCGTCCGTAGAATAAGCTAGAGAGCTTTGGATGAGGACCAGTCTAGCGGTGAGCATGTCTGGAAGTAAGCCTTGGAAGGCTTCCTCCATGGCATCCATGCTGGCGAGACGTATCCCGAGCGGCAACATGGCTAGCACACTGAGAACTCGAAGCGCTTGGGGATTCTCAGCAATACGAGGGTTTTGAAGCGATAGCTCGATGGAGAACTCCATGCTGCCCAGCCGATACTCGCTATCATACGTGCGAACCATGGCAGTAAACTTCTTGTTCCAGAGCATCCACACTACTTCTGCGCAATCTGATTCCGCGAGATGAGCCAATAGGATGACAGCGAGCGGAACGCAGTCGACCGCTTTGACGAGCCTCTCCGCAAACAAATCTTGTTCGCCGCAAATGCTCTCCCAAGTTTCGAGAGCAGCATCCAATGTGAGTGGTCTGAGGGGAGGAAGGAGCGGTTTCGTCCAACTCGTCTGCAGAGGCCTACTCGACCCACGACTCGTCAGGAGGACTGCTGTATTGGGGGTGGAGGTCATCTTCGCGAGAAAAGCTTCTACAGCGCGAGGATCAGCGTCCCATGATGTCTCGAAGTTGTCTAGACAGATGATGCAGGACGAGGCTTCCAAGAAAGCGAGAACCTTCGTCCTCGGCGCAATTCCATTCTCTGAGGTCATCCCAAAGACCTTCAAGATTTCAAGGACCAGAGCGTCGACGCTGGTTGCGGCATCGCAGGAGATGAAGAAACGTCGGTTCTGAAACTGGCGTTTAACGTCCGGCGAGTGTAGAACGGCAAGCGCCACAGAAGTCTTTCCAATCCCGCCTGATCCCAGGATTACAACGTGGGCCGGAGGCTTGTGCAAGATTATGTCGACGATCGCCTGTACCTCGTGGTCACGGCCACATAGAATAGCAGGCCGTGCTGGTAGCCGCTCGTCCGGAAATCTAGTGAATGGTTGACAAACGGAATTGCGAAAGACAGAGCCGTGCATACGGAGAGTTTAACTTGGCTAAAACGGAAGCCTACGAATCAGTCTTGGATTAGAATGCATCCTGAACCAAGTGGACGTAGAGGATGATGGTCGTTGACGTACATGCGGTTGTACTGCGGCGACAAGCTCGTGGATTTTGACGAGCTGGTGTATTTGCAACTCTGTCTGTCCGTGGGACAGTGTTTCAGTAGCATCCGAAGAAGAGGGTCCAATACGCACGTTGAATATGTTCAGGACTCTCGACACGTCGCTGTGACACCGCTTCACCATTTGCAGGTTTTTTTCACGTTTCAGTACGCCCATGAACCGAGCCGCGACACCCTTCGGCCGCGAGCAGAAATTTTCCAGCTCCCCAAGAACCCCTGCGATGCAACTAGGGGCAGACGTTGTGTAGTCAGCACCTGGTCAAGCAGCAGCATGGTTGGCGTACCTTTCGAGGGATTTAAAAGCACCTTTTAACTCGTTTGGAAGCGCATCCTCTGCTCGCCCTGCTTCCTTGCAATTGTCTCGAAACCGGTCAATCATTTCATGAATCTTCTCCACATCTTCCATCACGCCTTCCCATTCCTGTCGACATACTTCAACTTCCTGCCGAGACTTTCAGCACCCAAACGTGCAATGAAATGACGAGCGAACCCCCTTGATTTTGATGACTTCAGCGAGGACACCAGATAATAGGGAGAGGTACGGAACCGCCTGAGTCACTTGGCTGATGGTAGCGAAGAGATCTACCGCCGTTTGAAAGGCTGTCGAGGTTGTCGCTCGACGCTCTGAGCGAGTCGACCGGTGACTCAGAGCCAAGGTTAGGGACGAGCCTGGTAAGATTGTGGACGAGGTCTATGGGAATGAAGTTCACGGTCCTCACCGCCGGCAGTGGACGCAACGCTTTGCGCCTGGGGGGCAGCCTGAGGCGGCATCAAAGAGGGCGCGCGGTGTCGCGACAAGAAGAGAGCTGCCGTTGCGGCCGAATTGCGGCGACAGGATGGCCCTAGGCACCCAACTGCTATCTGCCAGTGTCATAGTAACCTGGGGTTACCTTGTTCTGCTTGACAGGCTGGGCGCTCGCAATTGGGTGTGCATCTCCAGCTTTTTTTAGTCAAGTTTTGCGACGAGCACGGTGGTGCGAAAAATTCCACTATACTTATGGACCAACCAGATTCCATTGTCATTCAGTATGCTCCTTGAATACAGCTAACCAAGCTGTGGAAAGGCTCCTGCAAGGCTTATACATCAGGCGCGGCACAAGACCGGAGTTAGAACCATACTTCTTCTCTTCTTCAAGGTTTAAGCGCCAAGAGGCTCTTGTTCCACTCCTGGCTCTCCGATTCTCGCCGTCGGAGGGGTTAATTATGGAAAATGAATGTGCCCAGTCGATTAAACATTCGAAAAGTTCGTCCGGTGTTGGGCTCTCGACCACCATCGCTCGTGTGGGATCCAAGAGGCCGCTGGAGGATAAGAAACTTGCCTCGGGTCGCCCGTTATGACTATCACGGCCTGAATGGAGAAAAGTATCTCTCATAATTATGGATGTCAACTTAAAGCTGGCGGATGAGCTGAGAAGATGCATCTGGTGTAGCTGCCGGCGGCGAATTACGATTCCGACTCGGCGTGCGAGGAAACCAGGATCATGGCATTGTCAGCAAGGGGGTGGGGACCGGCAAAATCCGAGAAACCGGGTAGGGGGCGAGGGGGTCTCGGCACCCTTGTTTCACTTTTCGGACCAAGGTTTAAAATTCTCTGAAAACGTGTTTTAGATGATAAAAAAAAAAGGCAAAAAATTATATATATCTCAAAGGCCGCCGGGTTCGGGCGCACCGACTTGGTGCCGTTGTGATACGAAACAAGTGATTACCAAGCACGACCCCTTTTCTGCACTGCCTTTTCATCTTTGACGTGAGTGGAACTTCCAATTGAATTGGACGCTTCTTCTGCATGGCGAATCACTCTGAGGCATGGATAATCATCTTGTCCCCGGCTTCCGGCTGACCCTCATTCTAGACACGATACTGTGAGACAAGGTATGCCTTCGCTACGCTCCGGCAATGAGTTTCACGAATTTTGCGCATTGTGAACAGTTTCGAAACTTCAATTCCAGACACAGAAGTCGATAAATTATTGAAGACACAGTAAAATAATGCAGATGCAACATCGCATGATTCGCAGTTTCGGGCCGTCGCTGTCTTTTCTGCATCACACGAGATCTCGAAATTGTTTTCGAGGATAGAAAAATATGCTGAGCCCTCGGTTGGAGGGCACCGGAAAACAGACTAGGCCAGCATATAAATATCAAGGGGCAAAATGCAGGCGCGCCGGAGGTGAAGGAAGAAACAGCAAAGTGATTCCGAAGGTTTTGATAATTGGCAGAAGGGACCGAGATTGGGTAAGGGAAGAGTGATGAGGGTGCACAATGAAAAAGATGGCCGAGCCTGAAGAGAACGATGACCATCGGCCCAACGGCATGTCATGGACTGAAGGGCAAAGGGCAAATTATATCTGCAAAGATCCACACCGGAGAGGTCGAAATAATTTAGAGGAATGACTCGGAGCGAGAACCACGGCAGAACAAAGAATTGTCCATGAAATTGTTACTTGAGTAATTCATGTTTGAGGATGGCAATGGCAGCAAAGAAAATCCCCAAGAATTGGTTGAGGCCGGTCCCTGGCAGCCACAGACAGAAACGGTCCGACATGAGATCTGGAGCCACATATAATCCGAGAAAGAGTTTTGCGAGACCAGTGAGTTGAGCATGACGAAAATGGGGACCACAAGTTACAACCATGACCACGTCAAAGCCATGGGCATTTGGCAACTTGAGGATGAAGTTCACTGAGACAGTGCACCAGCGCTTGGCCAGAACCTCTGTTGGGTGGAGTTCACTGGTGGGCAGCCGGTGAAATGGTGCACTTAAGATACACGTGAAATGAATGCAAATAATGCTAGTGCTCAAAAACACTTAACACCACTAACACACACACACACTACTACGCCCAAAGATCAAGTGCTTCTCCTTGTGAGTTCGGGTCCGGTTCGTAGTATGCGAACAGCGGGTTTGGATCCCAAATGACACAGAATATAGATCGCTAGGGCTGAACTATCCAGAAACAGCGCCTCAGAATGCAATGTTCAATTGCGTAGCTCTCAGCTAGCAACCTAGGTGAACATAGGAAAAGGGTGGATACAAGGCAACCTTGACTAGACGTTGCAGAATACCAGGGCAGAGATTGTAAGGTTTGCGAAAATCCTCTCGTTGGCAATCCAAACGAATATGAGGCTAACACCAAATAGCTTCCAAGCTACACACACTAGGCAGCCCTAAGTGTGGACCTGTTACTTCCGATAGCAGGAACATTTGGCTACTTTGTATCGGTCCTGGCTCACTGTACGCGTCCAGCAAGTCGATCCAACACACTACGGATGGCGCTAGGGCAGATCCGGGGCGAAGGCAAAGTTACTGACAATGTATAATTAATGTTGCTGCAAAACTTGACCTGAGTCTCAGAAGTCACAAGTAAGTCGGATTTCAAGTCGAGTCAAGTTGAGTCACAAATATGACTTGATGTGACTTGGATTGAAGTTGACTTAGGTCGACTTGAGTATGTTCAAGTCGCTTTAAAAACCAGGGTCTTGCGGAATAATACGTAGGCTCTATGCATGCTATTTTCAACCCTATGTTTTTTCATGCCCACATTACTCGGCATCAGTAGTAATCAACTTCACTAGATTGATTTTGACACTACCACAGGGTGATTGAGGTCGGTAAATCAGCAAGGTGAAGTAATATATGCAATTCCTGGAACATTCATACAGAGCATAACTCGAGGGGAAAGGGTGAGTGAGACTCTGTATTATAATTGGCGGAGTTTGTCAAGTTTGAGTCGGATTGACAGGGCATTGATTTCGCAGGGTCTTTGTGAATCCGGCGGGCGCTTATATGGGCACAATCCGGGCTTAGGATGGTTGGGAATAGGGTCGAGAAGGCGGCCATTGTTTTGAAGTCGGTCATACTTCTTCCCAACGTCAAGACATGGTGGGATTGTCTATTTTACATGCTCTGTGGACTGTGCTACTTGAAAGAGCTATGTGGACACATCTACACATAACTTACACTCATGCTCATAACTCAGCTATTGACACAATTCAGTCATAGATCGGGATCCACATCATTTCCATCATCAACTTCAACCAAAACATTGGGATCAGTTGGAATTGTTGGAGTTGATTTTGCAGGTATGCTGCTCCAATAGGGAAGTTAACGTTGAGAATCACTGTCGATTCTGACATCGATTCAGATCTGATTCACAGAACAGAATCATGCGAGAATCTACATCAACTTTGACGACCCCCCCCTCCGATTCAGTGCGCATCCTGGAAGCAGATTCTCCTACAATTCTCCCCTCGACAATATTTCTCAGCCAAATGCATTCTCTGGCATACACATTTGTCTATGCTGTCTGTGTCTCAAACTTGGACTTCCCCTAATCTTTCTCAATGCATTCACAAGTTCGCTTTCATTCATTATTCAATTATAGTGCTGCAGGCCCCTCGGGGCCCATGTCGCACTTTACGTGGGTACAATGTAGTTAATGGCAGGCATTGAGGGTCGGCGTGGTGAGGTAACATGGGGAGAGGAGGGATGGAGGAGTGCTGTGGATAAGCTGTGAATTCGCCAACACCTGAGGACTAACATTTTCTGGATTTCCATTGCGGATACGCGCATCTGGGTCTATGACAAGTCCCAAGTCAGTAGACCTGGAACTACACGCTAAAAACCAAATCTGGAGCCGGTTGCAGATGAGTATCCAGAAAACACACATACTGGGTGCCTCCGACTAATATGCTGCTGGTTCTGGATCCAACCGTTGTACTATAGGCAGGAGGTTGCGAATAGTCCAAATGAACATCGGGGAATAAAATATCCATTCTGTGCCTATTGTCGAACTCAAAGCAAGTTGCATCTTGAGTGAGTTTCAACATTGTTTGTCCATGCTTGTGCCAAGAAGGCGACATGTTCGATCACATGATGGCCCAGAACCTTTCAAACCAGAACGGGCCGGATCTGAATGTGGTGTCATACACCCATCAAATATTCATTGGCTTAATATGGCGACCGAGTTTGGGCCCAATTTAGGAAGTGGTCTCTCACTCCGGCTATGGAGGTGACCAGGGTGTCTATTTGGAGGCAAAAGACTCAAGGTTCTGTATTTCCAAGAATCCTTCAAGGTAGTGCACCGAAGAAATCCAGAATACCAGGACTGCTCAGGTGCTAAGTCAGGGCCTCAATCACATCAGAAATAAATCAGGCAAATAGGGAGCCTGCTCAACCAGATCCCGCCTCGATGGATAAATGGTCTAGGGTAGCTCTTGGGCTATACACAAGTTCAGGGTGTCTATGAAGAGGCATTCTGAAGGGCTATCCGATCCAACCACAATATCTTGAGGGACTAATCCAGAACTAACATTTTCAGGATCTAGAGTAATCAGTCAGCAAGCTTGGCAATCGTTATTTCATATTCTCGAGTCATGGACATGGTTACACCGGTGACTAATATATTATGTTTGTAAAGTTATTTATAGTTGTACAGTATATAAGGTGGGCAGCTTGTAGGGAGAAGGCACAGATTCCTACCCGGAAGCGTAAAGCGGAGAGACTAGCGGTCTGCTCCAGTGAGTACAGAAGGGCGGAACCACCGGCCTGATTCATCGAGGCTGTCCTTAGTGATGTGCTTGTATTTTCGAGTTATTATCAATCTATCAGCTTTATTCGGGATATTCCCTTGCATGTTCTGCATGTACATGTGTGTGTGTTCTACATGATTCTGTGTGTACGTGTATGTGTCCTGCGTGTGTTACGTGTGTTCCGGATTTGTTGCGTGCTGCATGTCAAATTGGTTCACTGCTCCTGTCTTATGAGGTTAGAGTGGGTGACCCAGAGTTGCAAAACTATAAATTGAACATTGTCTGTGTAAGGGCAACCTCAGCTCAGCGCGGGAGCGCGGGAACTAGTGGGAGAATCCGAAGAGAACTCAATTGATAGTACTAAATACCGAGTCTAGGAATATGCACCTAGCGGGAGAATCCGAAGAGAAGAAAGGATGAGGCATCCCACGCTAGGTGAGGTTTATATAACAAATAGGTACTAGCCAGTAGCACGTGTCCGAAGTGATTGGCATTGGTCCTGAGCTTGGTTGAATAGCACGTTCCAGTGCGAGTGGCCGGAGGGATGGGGGGCGGTTCCGGGTGGAGGCGTAGCCTGGGCCTCCGGACGGGCGAGGCTGGACGAGGAAGGGGCTCTGGACAAAGGATCGGGCACGGAAGTGGGGCACTGCGATGGGCCGGAGCCGGACGGACAGACAGACAGACAGACAGACAGACAGACAGCCGGGGGGTTCCCCTGACAGTCTGCAGACAATCCTGGGTTTTGCTTGCTGTGTGACCTGCAAATATTAAACAACTTTTCCCATGTATCTTCTATCAGTACACGAAGACCTGTACTCGGCCGTACTTTCTGGGATTGCATCTGGAATCACTAGTGAAGTTTAGTTGGTTGTTGTTTTAGGGATTTGTGTTGGTTTCTGGATTTGTGGATCCTGAACTAGAGCGCACTTCTTAATTGCATTCAGCCAGTCGGATTTGCATTTTAGTGGATTTCACCCATAGACCAATGGCACACATTTCACCGTGAGGGGTTTCAATGTTTCGTATATATACTGTAGTCACAAGTTCACTTTGAATGCTAGCAACCACATGATGTTCAAACCGCTATGGCAGTTCAAAACACACTGATGCTTGGAGCTACTATCCTGGCCTTTGAATTTTTTGTCTTGTCATGGAAGGTCATGCAGGACAATCCAGATCTAGCAAATCCAATCATCGTTGCACTCATCAAACCTGGACTCGAACTTACCAACAAATAATACAGCAAGATGGGGACACAGACACATATGTCATTTCGATGTGTAAGCCATTTCCTTACTCTTTGAGTTACCAATTCATGGTTCAATTTTCAGTTGTTGACAGTTTGAGTGGAGTCGGAAAAATTGGAACACTGAATTGCAAGCAAAGACAACAGATGGTTCTCAATAAGGCACTTTTTTCTTCTTTTGCCAGGACCTGTACTAGGCATGGGAGTAGCTCCGAGTAATGTTGCCGTGACTCGAGTCGATCAAATTCGACTTAGCTCGTTTGCTGACCTACTCTTGCATATTATTTGGAATATTATACCTGTCAAAGAGAGCTTCATAGTGCCTCTTTAACATGTGTTGACCATTTCTGCTAACATCACTTGGCTGTTTGGTAATACGTGATTTATTGCTCCCGAAGTCGCGACTCAGCAAGTTGAGTCGAATTACGTTATTTCCCAGGTTTCTCTGTGGATAATCAATATTTCGCCAAATCCCCAGTGAGCGTGATGGACCTATTATAACTCCATTTGCTGAACCCCTAATACCCCACAATTGACAGGATTCTCGGATGCTAGGGACGTCAAGTCGAATTCGCTCGACTTGAGTTGCGGCAACATTAGCTCCGAGACTACCGAGAAGAGGAGGACATTTCTGCTGGAAATAAATAGCCCAGCTCATTCTGGTTCCCGCAACTCATCTGGATCTCATCAGCCATCTCGTCAACCACCCCATTGAAAGGCTGTCGTTCTCTCGACAGACACTAATGGTCGAACCAGGACAGAGACACACATGTTGACAGGACCACAATATATTCCTAGAGGCGAGATCACCAGGCTACAAGCAACAGGAGGAATATACAGGTGGGAGATGTCAGGGTACGTGCAGTTCAGTAGGTAAAGTAAATGGTGGCTATATATATGGAAGGGAATGTGGCTGTGTAAGTAATCATGTGAAGAACCAAGTTACTGGTAAGCTGCACATGTGAGGATGGCATCCTTACACCCATCATCCATGTCATACACATTCCACTGCTACACCAGCTCCCATGCGATGAATATTATTGTTCAAACTCTGTATTGGTATGGGACCACCTCCGAGGCTCCGCCAAACCTGACACAGCGACACACTTGTCAAAGATCAAGAAATCCAACATGCCTCAGAAAATCCAACACATGTAAGAAAACCCGACACATTTTCTCAGATCTAGATCTGAGATCGCATTTGACCCCTCCCCTGTCGTGTGCATGGCCCCTCGCTCCCGTCCGCTACTAGTTTCCAGCGTACCGGGGCTTCCCCAACTGTAACTTTTCCATGCTCTGTCTACTTGCACTCTCAACTTCACCTTTAGCTTACGGAGTCTACGTACCTCCCAAGGAATTAGTATACACCAGTAGCTTTGATATATGGAAAATTCGAATTTGAAGGGTAACACTACAGAATTTGAGCCACTGTGTAGTTCGCCACGAAACCTCCCGAAATTGAAGGCCCACGAGTCTAGCATGCCACCGGCCTTGGGCCCAGCCAGCACGGTCCTGCCGCCGCCAATTTGGGTGTATTGTGTTGCTGTGTGGGTGGTATGTTCACCGATTTCTCCAGTAAGCGTGGAGCCACCCGACGGCGGATGTACATTTATCAAAATTGTGGTGGCGAACAAGTCGGCAGCGTATATGGTGAGGCTATGATTGAAAGTCTGTGCCACTACAGACCTTGTTTCCTGTTCCCAAAAAATCCCCGCCGGTCCAGAGGCAACCTGCCGCGGCTGCCGGACTTGTTCAAGCAGCATTACGTAGGGAGCTGGGCGGGCGGGCATGTACGCTGTATGTCATCCAAATTGAGTGGGCTCTTTGCTCACCATTATGGACAACGGAACTCACTCTCAGTCCATGCACAAGCCGACGTGGAAACCATGCGTCTCGCTGTGGTAGTCTGGCAGAAAGAAGCCGCTAGGGTGTCAGGAGAACGTGAGCATCGCGTGATTCGGCACACCCTTAGTTGATCTGAATATATGCTCAACTCTCTCTCGGCACCAACTCAGTGTGCTACTGTATGCAGGTGTTGTCGGCCGTGTTCATGGTTGGATTCTGTCGACCATGATGGTTGGAAGCAGGTTGGATTGTCACAGTGACGGGCTGACAGCGTAATGGGACGGGACGTCTAGCCGGGTGCGTTGGATTTTCTGAACGAGGAATAAATGTGTTGGAGTCACTGAAAAATCATGTCAATGTGCGAGCTTTTCTGGAATGTGTTGGATTCAATGATATTTGACAGGTGTGTCACTGTGTCGCGTTTCCTATATTTTCACCACCTCCACATCATTGGAATTTCAACAGCCCCCAGTCGAGCATCTAGTGGGCAGTGGACTGTTGAGCAAGAAAGGGATGATTACATTTCTAGTACTATTCCACCTCCGAGCTCAACTGATGTTATTGGCTACTGGAAAGTAAGTCAGAATGTTGGCTTATGCTTCCGCTTGTAGTTATCGCTCATTGATTCAAAAGAATCACGGAAGTAAGATGTCGAATACCATATATCGGTTTTTCCTTGACTATGCACCTAATCAACGAAAATTGGTCCCATCATAGTGGGGTTTTTCTTCCCCTGCCGAGACTGATATGAAACGACACAACCGAAAAACTCATTTACTGATGGAGGCCCTGCAGACGTTATAGTTTGATTTCAAAACGACACAACTGAATCTTATGTCAGAGTGGCAGTGTGCTCCTCTTCCAGATGCTGAAGAGGACTGGATCCGACTGGTTGGGAAAACTGGGGACTGAAACAAATGAAGAACAGCGGAAGAACATGTGAAGGGAGATCTGGGATGATTGGGATCTGTTTGAAAGGCAGTACTTCGAAATGCCAGAGGATCATAGGGCTTGAGTAGCATTCCTGTTTCACAATTGGCATTTCTGAGTATTGAACATGTAGCTATGAACTCTGATGACATTAAACTCGATTGTGGTGCAATGTTATTCATTTTTGAAAATTCTGTTTCAACTTCAATGACTTAGGTCTACCTAAGTTGACTTCGAGTCAGAAGTTTCTGTTAAAAGTCAACTCAAGTCGACTTTGTGGGGACTTTGGTATACTTGACTCGGTTTTACTTGACTCGGTTTTACTTGACCTCGAAGTATCGGCAACATTAGGTATAATCCAACTAGGAGTAGGGACCCGATATTCCGTCTTCTGTTTAGGCTATGCAACTCACACCACAAGCGTCCAGTAAGTCAGTCCAACACACTACGGATGGCGCTAGGGCAGATCCGGGGCGAAGGCAAGGTCACTGACAAGTCGTGATCGCGCTTTACAAGGGAATACACCCAATGGTTTTGTACATGAAGTCAGCTAGGACAACAACACCTTTCCTCTTAATCTTATGTTTCCAAGTTCCAGAGTCAATCAATCAAGATTCCAGTTATAGACTACTACAAGCAGAGTTTGTACACAAATCTCCATGAATAGCCTGAGACAACCTGCCGCCACAAACTAGGGTGCGATTAATCTGGCGTATGTGGCTAGAGCGCTGTCCTTTTATACAAATGAGGAGATAGTGTTTAAGTAAAAGAAATGAGTAAAGAGAAATACTTGGCTAGCCAATGAAACGGCAGCCATCTTGAGTCGTCATAATCAAATGTCCTTGGTAGTCATCGTGAATGACTTCCGGGTATAGTTTCTGCAGGTATTGGTAATTCCTAGGCTGTCGATCACAAGCCTGAACTACGAATCCTGCCGGCCTGGAGTTGAATCCAGTCCAATAATAGTTCCTAGCTGATTCATGACCGTCCTAGAATAGCTCTCCATGCCATCGTACGTGTCAGCATTCGTCCATGATAATATCTTCTTACACAATAGTTAATGTGTACATGTTTGTGTGACGCTAGCGCGTCGCGCCTGTCATGTGTACTGTCTCCTAGTCCTAGGATGTACTGTATATGTTCTTCCTGTAGTAACTAGTCGCCTAGCTACTTGATGTTCGGCATAGTCTTATTGTAGGTATCAGGTGTCCTCCGCTAGCTCATATAGCAGCCGATCCTAGCCTGTTCTTCTACAATATCTGAGTGTGCATCCTTGCTAGCACAATATGCTTATGTTCTTCTGTCTCGGTTGTTCTTCCTAGGTCAAATAGAACTGGTGTTCTATGAATGTATGGGTGTGGTATATCTCCTAGGTGGTTTAGACTAGACCTGTTCATAAAGGTGTCCGCTGTATGTGGATTCCTAGCTTACAGCCAGTAGCTGGAGCTCGCTCTGACCCTCCTTTGTATCACCGAACAGAGGCCTAGCGCACTAGTGTTACCTAGCGACAACTAGATGCTGAATGCTAGCTTAGGTGGTTTAATTGATAGGCCTAAGTTCGCAAAAATAGCCAAATGGACGTGCATTGGATGTTGCGCCATCTCACCGGCATAACGCCTTCATCCGGCAGCAGAGGTCACAAGAGGCGGCATACCGACCAATGTGCCTGGACATCTGGGGCCACCAGTAGTTTTGAGAGACGAGCTCTAACATCTTGAAGTGACTGGTGTGCCCCACAGCCCGGGTGTTGTGGTGCAGTTCCATGATACGCCGGTGGAGGTCCTTGTTCCGGGGAACCGCAATCTTCCCTCAGAAGTAGACCTCCAATGATGTGCCATTTGGCTGAACGAGACGAGCGGGCTCCGCAGACCTTGAGGAGCTCCTTCACGGCGATGGCGATGGGCTCCTCGAGGTCCGGCTCCCCGGTGAGTGCCTCACGGACGTCCCGGAGGGGGACTTCAGGACCGGCAATGACAACACCCTCCAGCGCTCGGAGGTGGAACAACTCCGGGCGGAGTAACATCTTGGTCTGCCGATACGCCGTGGTCCGGCCTTCGGCTTAGGGTGTCCGGGCATCCCATAAGCCGTCCTGGCTGATGGCAAAACGCAAAGTCAAACCAGGAGAGGTAGAGGGACCACCAGGCCCATTGTCAGTTCAAGTTCTGCACCTTCCAGAAGTACTCCAAGTTCTTGTGGTCGGTCCAGATCTCAACCCACAAAATAATTTGTGCTGTAAACAGGCTAGCATCCACCTGTGTGATTCCGGAGAAGCTAACTTGTTTTGCAGGGAGGGATTTGGCAGTTACAACTGTGAAATTACCTATCTGTGATTAGAGAGAGTATTTCAGTGGGGAGGTCGCAGTGGTTGTGATATGCAGTTGATACGTTTCTGGGTTTAGTTTGATCCCGTGGTTTACATGTCAATAATCCTTCATGGGATTGAATCACCTTTGTTTCAGTTCTCGTTGTATTAGGTTCTATCTGTGTGTTGCGACTATCATGGGGCGGAAATCCTTCTTTTCTCCCATACCAAGGCAAATGATGCAATTGTGAGTTGCACACAAATTCAATTGCTTTTACAGCTATTTGCAGAACATAGGGCATGAGCGGGTTTTTTTTTGTGAGTTTTCACGAGATTGGCTCCTGTGAGCTCAATTCTCGACCGTTTCCCTTGAGAGCTAGCTCATTCTATTTGGACAGAGAATATGGAGTTCTTGATGTCACCCGATTTTTGCTAACAGACTCAAAATGATTTGGTGGGTCAGATTGGGGTGTTTTTGCACATATAAGAGCAGAACGTGCTCCAGAGTACTAGTAGTGCTCTGATTGAGCTAGATTTTTGCTATGGTGTACATTAAACTATTCCAGAGGGCTGAAAATACCGTGATTTCCAATGTCACATGTACTTAAAATATATGGTGAGTTGCAGCTGGACCAATTTCCCATGACTAAGAATGTGAGCTGTGGATTTGAAGTACAGCTCACATTAAAATACTGGTATGTGAAGCCCTCTTCAATACAATACATATTAAGAATCTAGGGTAATTGAATCACAAATGGTCCTCTGGCTCTCGTTCTGTGCCCAGAGGTTTAAAAACAGCCTAATGTGACCCACAAAATGATTTTGAGGTGGTTAGTAAACATTGGGCAACACCAGGAACTCCATATTCTCCGTCCAAAGTGAATGAGTTAACTTTCAAGGGAAACAGTTGAGAATTGAGCTCACAGGAGCCAATCTCGTGAAAACTCAAAAAAGAACAGAAAAACGGGCTGTGTCTTATGTTCCGCAAATAGCTGTAACTAAGGTATGCCACTTTGTGTGAGCCAAAAATCAAGGTGGAACATTGACCTGAACTTGAGATATGTGATGTGACATTTTCTGATCATTTGTCAAGTAGGGCTTTAAGCATTGCATATAATGCAAAGAAAACCGTCTAAACAGCATTTCCCAATGTAGAGGAGCAATATTCAGGTTTATTTGAAGGAATTTCATCAGTCTCCACCAGATGGTATTTTTGGGCACATGGATATCACTACAAATTATTGTCTGCACTAAAATAGCTATAAAGTTTTCTTCTCTCTCTGCAATGGACCCAATTTTAATAGATTTGGACCGAGTTCAAGCTCGAGTTGACATTACATAGACCTATATCTGGAGCCTTTCTACGGGTTCAAAACAACCGGGCTGCTGGGGTGGTGTGGCAGCTGATGCCCAATGTCATTGATCCTACGTGTATGGGCCGGAAAGAACGCGGTGTTTCGAGGGAGCCAACGTTAATAAGTAGTTTTGAAAATCAAGATTGACGCGAAAGGAACCTGATCCAGCTCAGAATGTGTATACAGTCATCTTGCCTGAGGTTACCGGAAAGCTCATATCCAATTCACGTCAATTGGCTCAAAAGACAACCGAAAAGACTAACCGAGATGCCAAACAGCCTATCTTGATCCAGAAGGAACCGGTCGGACCCTCCTCGAGCAAGCACCACATGGAACGATAAGGGAGAGTGGTTGTCACGGCATTTTGGAAGATGCCCTCAACTGGGAAGACCGTTTGGTTCGAAGTGTAACGCAATGTTGAATTCCGACAGGTATTGGATCAACAAGCATGTCGGCGCGTTCCACATTGAGAAGTCGAGGACTTGAACAATGTTCGGTATATTGGAGGTGAAGGCGACGCGCTCGCCGTCGATGGGTCTGAGTAAAACCGAAAATAAACGATTGTCAGTAATAAGTGCCGACCGTGTTTGGAGAATAGACAGTATACTTGATCCATTCGGGATGCCTGCCCGGTAGAAAGCGCGAGTTGTGCGGGCTCCACTCCTCCCATGGGACCACCATAGCTGGTGTCTTGTCCGTGCATTCCGAAACGTTACCCTTATTATAAAATTACGCTGTCTGTCTGAAGCTATTTAAACTCCGCTCATGCCTTTCAACTCCGTCGCAATCCCGAGCTTCTGTAACTTTCCCATCCACTTTTGCCGATCTGCCGCTCAATGCCGACGGCGCTCCGCCTCCATCGACTCTAATTCTTATCCGATCCTTATCAACTTCGATTCATTCATATCAACTTCGATTCACTGCTACTCGGATTCTTATCAGTTTTGGTTTTATGACGCTCACCATGTGATTAGTTTCTTGCCCACTTTGAATCCGACATTATACTGCGCCCTGTCAGCAGCCTCTGTCGCACCCCTCGGCTCCAGCTGCGTTTTAGCGCTCATTCAAACGCTGGCGAGTTCACTTCCTTAACCGCGCTCTTGTACTTGTAAAGGAAGCGATGGTGTATGAACAAATGGCGACATGTGCCTCCGTAGATAAAGGAGAGTATGTAGATACACCACGATTTGGTGATTTTCAGCAGAGAATGGCCACATCGTGTTGCCACTTCCAGCTGGCAGCCAGCCGTCAGCGTATATGTCGTTCAGGTGTTGCCACAGCTGGCTAATTGTTACAAGATTTACCATCGCTTCGCTCCGGCGTAGGTGTCTAATAGGGCTTGTTAATCTTTACAATGCATAAAGATATAAATTCTGGACGGCATAAGTCAAAGATACAAATTCCGGCCGACATGAAGTTTCAGTATATAGTAAGAGTAATATAAGGATAGACTGAAAAAGAAGTTTGTGTCGCCCAAGTCTTGCCAGACGTGTACACCACATGCCAAAGGAAGGCGACGAATAAGATGGAGTTGCTGAATGCGGCGGAATTTTCACTGGCCATTATTCTCACCTAAGTATGCAAATCCCACTCCCAAGCAGGTGAACGAGAGGCTGAACCTGTGAGACGGTCCACTTGAAAAAAGCCATCGATGAATTAATGATTGCTGTCAAGGGTAAATACAGTCGAACGCGGCACGGGTAGTCCATCAGCTCGGAGGATGAAGAAAACGTGAACATAGATACATTGATTCCGAACTCAAATCCCTAAAGCAGGCTGTTAAAGCGATATGGCATAGGATTACACAACGAAAGAAAAATTCAACTATGCACTGCAAAAATTCGGGGCCGTCATGCCCATGTGGAGTAAGAGAGATTTCTGCGGCTTCAAGGTAAGGATAGATTTTACCTGAAAATTGAACCTGATACTCGAGGCCACGCCAAATGTGAGGAGAAATTGACCGCCGACTGCGGGTGGCGATACATTGTGTTGGGGTTCGGAACCTTGTGAAGCGAATGCACCGGTCGCGGGAAGTATTGAGGTTCGTGGGGACACGATACATCATGTGAAGTGTTGGCGGCGATCAGTTTCACTAAATGTATGTGAAAATGGGAAGAAACTCATCAAATCACGCGTGCGTTGCTCGCACGTAATCTCGGGTGCGGCCGGACACACACTACTACAGTATCGTCATCGAGCTCATATGCGAAGGAGCTAGCGGGAAACGTACCCGGGAACGCCTAAAGTCAAATCAAAATCCCACGCATTGCAAATTGCACAGCCGGGCTCAGTCCGAGTGGCAGATGGAAAGGTGTTTAACATTAATGCAATTGAGTACAGCACCCATAATATAACACACCTTCAGCATGTTCCCGCTCGCATTTCAAGACCGAGGGTGGCCAATATGGGCTCGCGGAAGCGGCGCTTGGAGTTAAAGTTAGGGTAGTGGACTCGCTGACCAACAAAACGATAAAAAACCATAAGTATAAACCGTCATGGAACGCAGGTAATGGGTGAAGATGACCAGACCACGTGCGTTGGTCCAAGGGGTGGCGCTTCGCACTGCCGATGCACGGGGAGCGCGACTCGATCAACAGAAAGACACAGGAATTGGATTCATTCTTGATCCTTTCGGGGTCTTGCGGAGGGCTTGATTGGATAGCCGTACGAGTTAAGAATGCGATTGCAATTGAAGGGACACCGACAGATAGTACGACGATGATAGAGAAGCAGCCCCAGCAACCTTGAGCGGAGTAGAAATTGAGTCGCATTGGCCTTGGTCAGACTCGCGGGTTGCAGATGGACGCCGGTGGAACACAGCGCTGGAAGCCGGGCGAGCCGATGGCGAAGAGGGGCGGCAAACATCAGGTAAGGCTTGGCTTTTTTTTGAGGACATATTCAGATAGTTGATTGACAGGCAGCCAGAGGATGAGTGCGCGTGCGGGGGATGGGGTAGAGTAACGGACGCCGAACAGGGGGAAAATGGTGGGGTGTAAGAAAGAAGCAAAGTAGACCCTGAGCCCTTTTGAGCGGATGTTGACAGGCTGATCGGGGAGGTCGCAGATAACAATCTTTGATCTGGCGGGTGGACCCGGAGAGTAAAAGGAAATCAGACTGCCAGCCAGCATGTTCGAGTCTTAGAGCGGCTGAGAAAAAGAGAGAGAATAAGGAAGCGTGCAAACAGTACAGTGTGATACGAGGCATCTGCGTAATATAGGCAATATAGTAATAATGCGAGGATGTGATGAGGTGAAAGCAAGAGAGATTGCGTGAGATATCTTTCCTTAGGTACGGAAATTAAGCAGTTGTTCGGACAGGTCGAAAATAACCTTGGGGATGGTCCGAATCCTTGGATCGAGCCTAATTATGATGCGTCAAAGATAGACATACGAGAACTGCCGGGGAGAGGGTGGGAGAAGAAGAATACATACATACGCACATAAGATCAGGCCATCTGTTTAAGATATGAGTAATATGAGTAATAAGAGTGATCCATCTGCTTAAGATAAGAGTAATAAGAGTGATAAGTTAATGTGCTCTTCACAGAGAGCACCTTAATGCGGTCGTTAGTACGCCCGGAAACTGTCAGGAAAATAAAAGATGAGAATGATACTGATCTGAGAAGCTCGGGAATTTGCGAGCGCCCGGTGTAATAATCAGATTCTCGGCGGATGTGGGAGAAAAAGAAGAAGGCAAACAGGCGCACATAAAATCAGTTCATCTGCTTAAGATATGAGTAATATTCATTCATTGGGGTCTGGTGTGCACAATTCAGCAAAGGTATATGAATTCCCAACTTCGAGGAACATTTAATCGAACCCATCGAAGCACTCTCATCATCCATTGGGCTCGTCTTTTAAGTCACAGGAACGCGACAGCGTCTATTTCTCCTCGAACGGGTCGAATTCCGTGTATTCTTGTCATGGCATTGTGCAGTCCTGCGGAAGATATGTTCAGACAACAGGGAGTAAGAGAATTGAGAGAAATCAATACGATGAAATAAATGCAGATTGAAGCATACCGAACGAGGTTCGGAGTATCAGATTTCTCTAGCTGTTCATCCGGGCCAATAACATAGGCAGGCATAAAAGGTATTGAGTGGTGTCCCATCGCTGAAAAAAATCAATCTGTGATTATTGGTGACGCGCTGCACTATGGGGAAGGACAGCCCATTTCGGAACAGGAATCGGGCGGCCGTATCGAACGCGAAAATACACATGCCTGTTTGCTCGTGTCGATACAGTCGGCAGGACATGGGAGAAGCTTGAAAGAGAAAGAACGCAGTATTCCGAAGGTCGCTTGAAGTGTCCTGTTAAAACTTGGAGCTTGAAGCTTGAAGACGTGAGAAACTTGAAGATTTGACGAACCAGGAATTGATTGAGCTTGGCGTCTTGAAAAGCGTGGCTTGAAGGTTGCCTAAAGCCTTGTCTTCAAAAGCGAAGAGTAAGCAGGAAAACCTGAGAGAACTTGAGCAAGCTTGAAGTTCTGGATGGGGTTCATAATATCTTGAGGACCATAGCACGACCTTCGGGAGCAGGGAAGAAAAGGGAAGAGATGGCGGTGGTCGAAAGAGAAGTACGGTATCCGGTCAACCATCTGTCAAAAACACGTCTTTCACTGCCAGAACTTTGAGGTTGGTCTTCCCACTCCGAGGCGGCTGTCCTCAGTCCAGTCGTAAAGGAATCCCTGCAGCTGGTGGTCGCGGACGGACCAGATGTAGACATGATTTGCTTCAAGTTCATGTGGCGATGACTGTGTCATCTGCAGTGTGAACTCAACGTGACTGTACTTTGGTGGTGTACGGTTCTCGACTTGGAGAGAAAGGCATGCTTTGGATTGCTGCTGACGTATCCGTGAGGATCACTTGCGCAGGGTGATGGTAAGAAGCAAGAGGGAAATTAGGCGCCAATCCACACGACCAAATAAGCGGAGAATTCCGCGGCATCGTTGCATGCCGATTAACCGTTCTTCAAGCAAATGGCTTCTCGGCTGTGCCATTTCCCCATATATTTGTGCTCTTTTGTTCCTCTGTGGATCCTCTGTCTTTAACTCCTTTCATACCAGCCGTGTTTTTTCTCACTGCAGCCCGTCTCGCGGTCAACCATCGTCCCCATTTGTCCCAAGCATTTCTCGATGCCCCAATTGTACACCTAGACCTACACTACCTCTCGCATCGGCCCGCTGACCCATCCGCAATCTGAACCCCAGGGAGACGCAGTTTGTCGCAGTAGACTGCGCCGCCAGATTTTTGTCAATGAACAAAGCTGCTGCCACGTACGACCCGAGCCTTCTCTCCACATAAGCTTTCTCCGTCCTTTCTAATGGCCTTCCCTCCATTCCCCAGCCCCTTTTGCTGCTGCCGGTTTTCTATTGTTCAAAGTTCAAACAAACACAGTGATTAACCGTTCTTAAGATTTGCTCTTTCGGCTGTGCTGTATCCCCAGGTAACCTTTCTCTTTTTGTTCTTCGTCTGCTCTGGCTCATCAATTAACCCCTTCTGTCCCCGACTCTCTCCGCTTCGCAACACTGCCTTTTCATTTGGGGCGATGGTTAATAAATTTACTTGTACAAACTAACTTGACCTGCCAAGGCCCAAAACTAACTTTACTTTACTTATGGCAGGCAAGTAAAGTAAAGTTAGCAAAAGTAACTTACAAGTTAACTTAAGTAACTGCAAGCTAGCAAAAGTAACGGGACGTTACAGTAAGTTAACGACTCCCAGTGCAATATCGGTGTCTCTGGGTGCAGGATTTACCACGAACCATGTGAATAACATTCCCATTGCTTCTCCCACAAGGATCCCACTTGCCAAAAGTCCATGTGGCTAGGTAACATGAAAAATCGTGACGTGAGGTTTGCCTTGTGGGTTGAACCAAGGAATAGGTCAATGGCAACACACTGATCGCGTCCTAACACGTGACTGCGCCGATCAAGTTCGTTTATTGCCACCAGCTTTCTCCTTATCTCTGACGACGTTTAGCGCACTGTGGAACTTTTCCTTCCCTCCGGAACACATCCCAGACCCCCCGCCCCTTCAGCGTCCTCGGAAATACCCCCGCACCACGGACTTGCCGCACCTAAATAATCCTCATCACGATTTCCGGGGAGAAGGAAGCTCCAATACCTCACATGATTGGCCGCGCTATTATCCTCCACAGCATTTTCAGCCACTTTCCCACTCACAGCTCCCCCATTGAAAAAAACCCTCGAGATGAAATGTGGGTCCCGTTTCTATCGTTGCCTCAATTATTCTAATGTTGAGTTCAAGTCTATAGCCGGGAAAAGATCTGATGGTCCCTGACCCCAATGTGCCGGACTGGAGGGCGGCAAAGACACGATGGTATCCGGCCACCTTCATTAAACGTCACAAGGGGGCCGCTCCGTATCACGAGTACTAATTCAGGTTGCTTTGAGTGTACCGACAGAATCATTTATGATTCTCAGTCCTCCATTTTGCCGCCGCTATTTCTTAGGAGGTTCACTCGCTCCAGAAAATTCTGCGAAGAGATCGCCGAGGTGGATTTGACCGCCAAACAGGTACAATTTTCGATTCTCAAATTGATGTTGGCTCAACTATAACTTCAGGTTGGTAAAGTCCGTCTGCCATTCTACATGTTCCCCGACTACCCTGATCACAAAAATCTTGAACTCGGGGAAATATTCGAGGCAGCAATCCCACAGGTGGCTAAAATCCTCGTGGACTTTGATCCTGGTCACCCAGTGATCGAGAACTTCACAAAATATTTCAAATCGGTGAAGGGAGTTGAACGATGCCGGCGTGTGTCTGACTGGATGCGCACATTCAGCTTGGCTCCGACACCGGAGATGAAAGCGGTTCTTTCTTCTCCTTTGACCTCACTGCTGGGTGACGAACTTCTTTCAGATCTCCTCCAACCAGAATGCCAAGAACGGGTTTTGGGAGTCGGTGCAGTCCTTCTACAGCTGCTGGCTGTCCAAAAGGAACTCGGCGAGCCGCTCAACCTCAATGGCGACATATTGGAGGATCTCATAACCGGCCGTGTTGTATCCTGCCTGAGTGATGGTCCCAGAGCACTGGCAGTTATATTTGGGGCAACACCATTTCCCAACGGGACTACGACAGAACTCACGGCACAGATGCTCAAGTTCAATAAGGCACACACCATATATGACCCGGAATTTCGCCCACCCACTTTCGCCGCGAGGATCCCTCAATCTTCACTCCAGCCGCATCAGCAAACCTTGGGCCCTTTTGTACCGTGGGTACCCCTTTACGTAGCGCTACGTAGCACTACGTAAATCAGCGAAAAGGTACAGCACGGTACAGGCGGTACGTACCACTGCAGATCGCTACGTAAGGGGGTACCCACGGTACAGCCGTTCCCAGGGTTTGCTGATGCGCGGCTATTAATCACTGCATTCAGCCGATCCCTCGGCATGCCAAGTTCTAGCCCTGCCGAGCCTGGCTAGCAACGCCTAGACAGCTTAGCCGAACGCCTAGACACTCGGCTAAGCTGTCAAGGCGATCTACGCGAGCCTAGACTTTTGACGTCTAGGCTCATCGAGGGACCCCTCTGAATGCAGTAAATATTCCGGTCACGCTGACGCTGAAGAGGAAGGCGAGCGAGAAAATTGAGGGAGAGAGGCGGGAAAAGAAAGCAAAGAGCTCCAAGAAGCCGGGGATTGCGACCAGTAAAAAAAGGTACGGGTGGAGCAAGCTACTAATGGAGCCACAACCGTGCGAGCCTTACGGTCGCGCACAGTACGGTATTGAAGAGCCTCCTCGACTCCCCGTGGTGGAAATGCCCTAGATAATTCTCCAAATCAATGTTCTAGTAATTTTTCCTGTGTTACGATTACTCACTCGTTCGACACTAACTTGGAAGTGAACGGGTGAACTTGGCCGTAACTGATGCCATCTGATGGCCTAAGTTACTTTGCTTGATCGAACTTGGGTTAGCGCCAAGTAACTTCAAGTAACTTTAAGTCACAGGAAGTAAATCTGCAGGTAGATGTAAGCAAGGAAACTGAAACAAATCTAGGTATTGTTTCTTCAACTGTATCTGAATCATTCGGCGGTCCGCATCCAATAGCATCCAATAGTAATTATTTCGAATCCCAGGCCGTGCCCTGATGTGCTCTATTATATATGAATGATGTGGGTAGCCAAACAAAGTAGAAGACATACTATACTGGCTTTTTTATTATCCTTTCGGCTTTCCAATTCGAGATCATTGATGCATTCCAGATCTCAGGCCATGCACGAGTCATCAGTCTGTTCCGTGTCAATGAACTGGAAATTCAGGCTTTCTGGTCTCAGAAACCTACGTCCATTTCCGCCAGTTGCGGAATGTGTCCATTGTATGGCGTGTTTCCAGCCATTTAAACCTCGAGACAGGAACAATATACAATGTTGTTGAACTTTGTGTAAACTACACTCACAGACGCTCTGGCAGAGTGAGAATGATAATTACAAATGTTCAGAGTACTACTGTACTATTCCGATCAATTCGGCATGGGTTGTGACCCGTGACCGAAAACACCGATTCGGCACTTCGGCAACCAGCCAATTTTGGTGTGACATCCTCAAAAATTTGGCGCTCGAGACAAAAAAATCGCAAATTCCGCCTTTTTTGCACCTCTAAGGAAGATTTGGCCCAGATGTCACAGATTTTACATTCGGCACTGGGCGCCATGACCAGTGACCGAGACCAAAATTTGTCCCGGCACAGGGGATGCGTGACACGTGACCGCCGAATTGATCGAAATAGTACAGTATTGAGGTGTTGGGGAACATTTTCTGGTGACCTTACATTGTTTTATCAGAACTGTATAAGTTAGCTGTCAACAAGTTACTTTCGCCAAGCGTGGGAAAAGTACTGTAAAGTTAAGTAAAGTTAGCCTCGCCAAGTCAAAGGGGCGATCAAAGTTAAAGTTAGCACTCACAAGTTACTTTTTTTCACTCTCAATGTGAATGGAACCTCCTCACCTACTTTGGTCCTCGAAATTGTTTTCATTTTTGGTCTGATTTCTGGAACCGCTGCTACAGGAGTTGGTCCTCTATTTGCGTTTGACTCTGGGTATCCGCTCGACTATCCTCAAAATTTATATGTCTGCAACTACCACTGTGCTCTCTGAACCTTCTCAACCAGTGCCACGTCGCTTCCAATGTCTCTTCCTGCGACCCTATCTTGCCAGTTTTCTGTTCAAATTTGTGGTTTCGCACTTCCGTTGTTCGCTCTGGCTGGCAACAATTTGTGAATCAAGTTCACACCTTCATATCTTGAGTCCTTCCGCCGTTTCTGACTGGTGCAATATATCAGATGAATCAAATGCAAGATTGCAGCATTCGACTTATGTAAGTCATCCTGGATTAACTGCGCTCACTATTGCTTCCTTTGCAGCTGCGAGAGACTGCGGATCGCTGTGCTTGCCATATATAACAACAGTGGATGACACAGGGAGCCTTCCAGGCTAGATTTCAGGCTGGACGCCCTATATATGCGGCTCTGATTTCGAAATGAAAATTCTTTCCCGCAGCTACTTGGAAGTAATGGCGATACTCCGTCAGATGACCCCCAGAAAAAGCAGGGAACATCATTTGACTCTTGAGACAAGTAGAATCTGTGGCATGAGGTACGCCCAACCGGGATGCCGCCCATACTACTTTCAGTGCTGACAGGAGATTGCAAAGAAGCCCGCCTGACAGGCAGCCTGCATACGAGCTGGAGATGGGATTGAGGAAAATCACCAGATGTCAACCATACCCAGTAGCGTCAAAGTTATTATTATTACTCGTATATTATCGGGATCCCATGAATCAGTGTGACATGTTGATTTTCGCACCCCACCGGGTGTCACCAATTCCCGAGCTTCTCAGATTATAGTCTGTTCTCAATTCCCACAGTAACAGCCGCAGTAGTTAATCCCTTTGAATGGCACAGTATATCTCCACCATTGTATTTCTTCCTGCTTTGCCGCTGTTTTGATCCTTTACGTTATATTCGGAATTGGACCTCTGCTTGCGGAGGAATTCCATCGACTCCATCAACTCGACTTCGGAGTCCGGATACTTATAGCGCACGTTGCGTAAGGTGGCGACCATTTCGGAAGATGTATAGCATACATCCGAATAGATCGTGATACAGAGACTTGGATACGGGTATTAATAACGACCGCTACGCCGGGAATTCCAATAAGATTAGTATTCACAGTTTTTTCTCAAATGAATCCTCCTCGGTCACCCGCTTTTCAGCCCTGCGCCTGAAAGCAGTTGAAGGTGAATTGAAAGCGACGGTCTGCTCGGAATTTTCCAGGGCTTCAGGATAACGGCTGGCACGGAGATCGTAGTTGTCCAGTACTGCAGGAACCCCATGACCAGAATAATCCTGGTTCGACATATGCTCATTCTGAGTTGGTTTGAACTTGGGGTTCCTCTCTTCGGGCGGAGAAGAAGGGGACTGGAAGGATGAGAGTTCGACATGAACTATGACTCTGTTGTCATTTGACGACGCGATGCTCGTGGGGTCCATTACACTCGTGATCGGTTCCGGAAAACCCAGGATAGATCGGACGAGTGTGGTAACACCACGGATGAGAGCCTAAGGAGGATAACGGTGAGGAAAGAACCACTTTATTAAAATGGGGAACCCGACGCACCGGATCTGAAGCCGCTAAAAGACCATACACAATTGCGCGTCCACCATATAGAAAATCGCCTGAGTTGAAGTGGCCTGTCAATGTCAAGTGTTATTATAATGAAGGGCTTTACTGAGGAGTAAGACGTTATAGTCCTTCAAATCGCCGATGAAGACCACGCTGAAATGAGAACGGCAAAGCTCACCGTGGTGTTGTGAATTCCGTTCGCAAGGGTCGAATGAAGGACCGTAGCGATGCTCAGAAGATTCACCACACAAGAGAATGCGGGATCCAGTGCTGTAAACGATGGGCGGTGAATCCGGGCCTAATTCGGAATTGCGGCGACGTACGCACCGACACGGAGGATGACAGACTTGTACCTCATTGCTTTGATTATTTGTGGGGCAGTGGAACTCAGGCGCGAAGAATGGGACATTGAACCGGTTGCCACAGTGAATACCTTTCGAAGACGCAGCTGTTTTTTGTTTGAGCGGCGGTCAAGACGGGTATCTTAACGATGGAATGGCTTACATCGTGTCTGAATAAGAAAATGAGCACGTTCATTGAACAGACTAGCTCTCCAATGACGGTAAGGAACGTCCATGCAGTTTGGGTCCCGATCTGCGGAATTTTCAGAAGGGAACTTGGTACCGCTACTGACAAGGAAACCTGAACCCACCTGCCAAGCTATACGCTGTGACCTATCATCATTGGTGTACCAGCAGTCTTGCTCTAAAGGGTCCCAGCCATACTGATTTGCAGCGTAAGGTGGGATAACCACCGCGAAAGCAAGGAGAGTGGATCCAATTAAATAATACTTCTCCAACTGTTGTCCGTTCTTTCCGTGGAGAACTACAAGCCTGCAAATGTGACATATCATTGGTACATAGTAGGAATTCTCGACTCCAAAGAGATACTCACTGCAGGTTTAACGCAATGCTGAACAGCAGGAATCCCGAGAACTGGAGGGTCAACTACAAAAGGTCTTTAGGTTAGCACAATTAAAAGAAATTCGTGGGTGCTTACCTGTAGAATGAAGATCGAGAATCCACAAAGGAAACCAGGCCCGGTGCGGGTACCGCCGACTGCGCTGGCCGTTCCAAATAACATACTTTGGGAATGTCAGTGACGGCCATGGGGATTATCGAAGACAATCGAGCTTACTTCGCAAATACAACGTAGACTACGACTCGAAAACTCACGCGGTCCAGATGAACGCGAGACTTCGGGTAAGACCAAACTGCCGCAATGATTACAAGCACTAGGAAGCAGAGGCCTGCGCCGACAGCTGAAGTTACAGCCCATAAGTTATTGCTACAGTCAACGTATAGCGATCAGCCCTCGAAAGCGTGGAGTTGAAGCGACACCACATACGAGACCACAGTCATATGTGAAGTGAATTCAAACGCCATGGGGGAGGTGGGGATCGGCTGATGGTCGATTCGGCTCTTTATCCTGAAGACCATATGGGCACCGTCATAATAATGATAGTATTTATACTGCTAGGCCCAAACTTGAACACGGTGTTCCCAAGACGATCTTGGTACGCACGAGTCCATCACACATTTCCCCTTGAACTCACCAATAGGTGTCACAAGCTTAAAAGGACTCACTGCATTCCGTGGAGCCGCGACAAAGGTTTGCGGAATTTGACAGCCCTGTGACGGGACAAAATCATGGCAAGGGAGGTCTGCTGGGGACTTGAAACGTTAATGAGCCAATGATCACCACTGTTCCATCAGCCTTCTTGAAGAGATAGGAATGAATCCCATCACCCTCTTTTTGAAATTAATCCTCTTCTGTCCGTCCGAAGCCATTTTTGAATCCCGCTATCAGCCCCTCAGCACTGCCCGCCTATTAGCGCCCATTTCCACTGAACCGAAGTAGGAGGTGGTGAAGCGGCCCCGACCACGCCCTTGTCACCCTCTTTTTAAAATTATCCTCTTCTGTACGTCCGAAGCCTTTTTAAATCCCGTTATCAGCCCCTCGGCACTGCCCGCCTCTTAGCGCCCATTTCCACTCAACCGAAGTAGGGGTGGAAAAGCGGCCCCGACCACGCCCTTGTATCATATCAAAAATGTGGGGTTGATGAACCATTGCATTGCATCCAGCCCCTGAAGCAACGAGAACGACGTGTATCACAAGGTGAATAGGTCTACCTTCTGCGGGGCCTGCTCGCGGAATTTAACAGCCCTGTGGCACAGATCATACCGCCTACGAGGATGTGCCACGAACCTGCCGCAATGCCTCCGCACAGCGCGGGCCGAACATTGTCGCGAGCCCCACGGAATTCACTGTGTGTCGTCGCCACCGTGGTGCGCCGTGGACTCTCGTCTACGTTCTTAAGTCACTTTCAAAAAATTCTACACACAATGTGTGTCTGAAGCCTTCCGTCATGGTCACCTGGCCAAGATCCGCTCAAGCCACATTCAAGTGCTCGCCAATTAAAAGCCGGCGCGCACAAGTTTCTCACCCCTTCACTCTGAACTCCGATTGTACACCACTCGGCACGTGCTAAAGCGGAGAGAGTATAAAAGAAACCAATCATCCATTCTCCACCGAGGCCGTCGAGTCCCCGGGCCCCGAATCATTACCATCATCTCAGCTGCAATGGAATCTCCTCCAGTGGACGTAGAGAAGATGGATCATCCCTTCGAAGACTCCAGCAGTACCAGCGACCTCTCGACGACTCAAGAGGGCGTATCCGCGGCCTATGAGGCAAAGAGCACTCTCAGTAAGCCGCCGCTTGCTTAGTTATTTTCGCCCATGATCTCAAATTATTCAGTCAACGAACACATGCAGAATGAGTATGTCTTTCGAGACAGGAATCATATCATTCTGAGCTCTTCGCAACAGAATTGGATTTGGTCGGTACCAGCTCCAACTATTCTTCTTAACTGGCTTGGGTTGGGCTGCCGATAGTAAGTCCGCTACCCTGGTGGTCTGTCAGTCTGTATTGTTATCTTTGTGATTCATTCTACAGACATCTGGCTCCAAGGAGTCGCTATTATCCTCCCTCAAATCCAGAACGAGCTCAAACCCACTCGCGTAGAGTTTGCAACGATGTCTCTATTCATTGGCCTCATCGTCGGTGCTTCGACATGGGGAGTACTTGCAGATTTAATCGGACGTCGCCTCTCATTCAACATCACCCTCTTCATCGCCGCTGTTTTTGGGATCGCTGCGGGAGGTGCAAACAACTTCACCACACTATGCGCGCTCATCTCGTGCTTGGGATTTGGTGTAGGTGGAAAGTGCGTTGAAACCCATTCCTCTGTATGCAACATCCACGCGTTGCACCTGACGATATCGCTCTTCCCACAGCTTGCCAGTCGATGGTTCGTATCGTTAAAACTCTTTCGCGATCTCCGCTAACCAATTTTTTACGCGACTAGGTGCAATCTTCCTCGAAGTCCTACCCCAAAATCAACAGGTCAGTCGATTTATCCGGCTTTGGATCGCATGATATCTATAATCATTCCCAGTGGTGGTTGACCTTGCTGTCCGTGTGGTGGGCTCTCGGACAGCTCTTCCCATCTCTCGTCGCATGGCCATTGATTAACAACTTCTCATGCGGAGACCCCACTCATTGCCTGAAGGCGGAGAACAAAGGTTGGAGATACACCTTGTACGTCCTTCAGGTTATTCGCGGCAATTGACTAATTCATACTAATTCATTTCGACCATAGTTATGTTCTGTGAGGCTCCCCTTCTCCCACGGTTTACTGATTGACCTGTCCACTCCTGTTCAGCGGTGGTGTTACCGCAGTGATGTGGATACTCCGGTATGTCGTGTTCGACTTGCAGGAGTCCTGCAAGTATCTGGTTGCCAAAGGTCGGGACGAAGAGGCTATCGAGGTCAGCGGTTCTACATCTACCTGGTCATTTTTTCAACGCTTTTAAATACCAACTCTCAGGTCCTCGAGCATATTGCTCGCAAAAATGGGAAAACTATAACTTTGACGGTCGAATCCCTGAGAGCGGTTGCTAAAGAGAAAGCCGGCCAGACTGGAACGACCACCCATTTATCGACCTACCAGATCATCAGAAATGCTTTCTCCTCCTTCAGCATGTTCGTACTATATATATGTTTTGCTCCTGACTTTAATTACTGACCGCGCTCATAGGTCGCATGTCACCCCCCTGTTCTCGACACGGCGGCTAGCAATCAACACTATTATCACTATCGTACTTTGGGGGTCTGTATAAGCTTTACTGGTGAATTTCTGGGCTCATCATATGCTTTGTCATAGTCTCATTGGTCTCGCTTATCCGCTTTTCAATGGATTCATCACCCTGTACCTCAGCACTCAAGTCAAAAACCAAACATCCAGCACATATCGAACATACCGGGATTACGCTATCATATCTGTTTTGGGCGTCCCAGGCTCGATCATCGCTTGTCTAGTTGTCGATTATACGAGAAAGAATCCGAACAAGTTCGCCATGGGAGGAAGGAAAGTCACGATGGCAATTTCTACGGCCTTGACCGGCATCTTCTTGTTCTTGTTCACGACGAGCACAACAGAGAATGCGGTATTGGGATATTCCCTCGCTTCGGGACTCACGCAGTAAGTGCATTTCTCCCTTCCCTCGTTTCTCCAGGGTTCATCAACTATGAATGTACAGGAATGCGGTAAGCTTTTACAATCGAATGTCAGTCGCTGAGCAACTCTGATATTAAAGTTACATTGACCAGATGTACGGTGTTCTCTACGCGTATACCCCTGAAGTCTTCCCTGCCCCGCATCGCGGGACCGGTGACGCCCTTTGTTCAGCCTTCAACCGCATCTGTGGTGTTCTGGCTCCTGCTATTAAGATTGTAACCACGAACCCAGATGGAACTGCGGTTGATGGGACTGCGAATGGGTAAGTCTTACATGCTATCTTCACAGGCTCCCGAGTCCTACCCCGGTTAAAGGCCAATTTTTGTGTCTGCAACACTGTTCATGGTCGCGTCAGTTCTTATGTTGCTCCTCCCAATTGAGGATAGTATGTCTCTGTCGCCTTTTTTCACTTGTCTGATATGCTCCCCCCACTGCAGACTGCTGGAAAGGCTGCATTGTAAACAAATGAGGACTTGTAATAATTTACATGATAAAGAGGAGATTGAATTGTGATAGCCCAGTTGTGTTGACTTGACTGATCTTAAATAGGGGCAGTCAGAATAGATTTCCGAGGGCGATTCTGAGGACGATTCTCAAATACGATTATCGAAATTGATTGCATCAGAATCGTGTGAGAATCGCCCTCAGTCTTGACCGCCCCATTTCGAAAAGCGATTCTGGGTCGTTTCTCGCGCGTACCAAATTAATTATGTTTACATGTTTCCTTTGCACTCCACCCTGGCTATATATCCTGGTGCATTTCTTGTCTTGTCTGCAACTGCAGGATGCGACGAACATAGGTTTGTGCTTTTATTGGACAGCCGCAGGGTTTTGGGGGTGAGTACGAGTACAGTCCGAACTGTCGAGTCTCGGGACTCATGCAAGGGAGGCTGAGATTGGCTCAGTGCAAGAGAAAGAGCTGAAGATTTATTAAGCAGCAGATAAGTAGTCACAAAAATAAATATGTACATGCCTGGTACTGAGAGTGAACATATATAGAAAGCCAGAATCGGAATCGGAATCGGAATCGGAATCGCCTCGAGAAGCGAAGTCGAATCTCCTCAAGAGGCGCTTTTGCATTTCGAAGTCGATTCTGATTAAAAGCGATTCTCCCACCCTTTATTTAATCAGACTCGCTTTCGAGAATCGCCCTCAGAATCGCCCTCGGAAATCTATTCTGACTGCCCCAAATACGTAGGCTTGGAAAATGTGTGTCGTACCTGGAAAAACCGAATATGACTTCTCGTATGAGACCCTAATCAGCCGCGACACTCGCAAAGCTCTACGCACCTATTTGAAGGAAGACAAAATCATTTCAGACACGACAAAAGCCCGTCTGGGCTCCAGCGCACTTCCGGAAACTCCAAATGATCTTCCCACCGCCGCCAATGGTTTGATTCCATCCGGCGCCATTCAATGGGGTGTAACCATTTTCCTTCCTCTTAGCAAGCACAACGTACTGTACAGGTCCTTATTGGTTGCAGTATTCAATGGATATGTGTATCGATCTACTCGCCAATACACCATTCAGATTAACTGAACCAAATTCCCCAAACAAACAACCACTCGTTGGCTATAGGACGCTGTGGCCTCCAGAGGCACAGGAATGAAGCCGTCGTGGGCCGTGGACACCGCCTCAATCAAATAGGCTTGTCATGATATTAATTGAAAGGGGGAGCGGGTGGTTCGATTCCATCCCACGGCATCCACCTGAAAATACCGCCACCCCTCGATAACTATTGATGGGACTACCCCCCCGAGTCCTGTCAATAGTTATCGAGGGTAGCATCATGCCAGGACAAGCTCTTGGTGGCAGCTGTGGCACCTGGCCGCGCCACCCAATATATCCCTGGCTTTGTTGGTCCTTTTTTTTCGACCAAACAGTGCCATATGTGCCCCGGAGCAGCCATGTATGCCGCAGAACACCAAATTGCAATGGATATGGTGCCATCCATGCCACGGAGCCCTTGACCTAGGGTCAGTAAAAATTTGTTACCCAAATAGTGCCATGAGTGCCATGAGACGTTCTGATCGAGGGTCAGTAAAAAAATGTGACCCGATTACTGCCATCAGTGCCAGGAGACGTTCTTACTGAGGGTCAGTAAAAAAATGTGACCCCACTAGTGCCATCGGTGCCACGAGACGTTCTGACCGAGGGTCAGTAAAAAAATGTGACCCAATTACTGCCATCAGTGCCACGGCTTGTTATGACCCCGGATCAGTAAAATTTTGTTACCGTAATAATACCATCAGTGCCATGTACCATTTTGACTGGGGATCCAGTAGAAAATATGACCCATGCAATGCCATGCGTGCCACGGATCATTTTGAAGCAGGACAGGGAATGCCATTGGTGCCACCAATAATTCTCGGGAAAATAATATCTGAATACTGCCATCGGTGCCACGAAACATTTCAGCACTGGACCAGGGGAAAAATAATACCAAAGCCATGCCATCAGTGCCACGGGTCATTTGGATGCTGCATCAGGGGGAAAATAATAGCTAGAAAATGCCATTGATGCCACGGATCATTTGTATGCCGGATTAGGGGATCAATAATACCCAACCTATGCCATGGATGCCACGGAACTGGATCGGGGGAAATACCCTAAAAATGCCATCGGTACCACAGATCATTTGGATGGTGGATTATGGGGAAAAATATGCCACCATTTCAAGGTTGGATCCCAAAAAGAATGACAAGAGAGGAATAACATGGGTGCCACACAACACTGAGACTAGGATCACTAAGAGAGCTTTCAACAAAGAGTATTGCAAGGACCAGAACATCTATAAGCATTTTCTTTGTGATCCAGTGGTGGTGACTTCAAATGCCATCGGTGCCACTGTTTGATCATGACTTCGAAAGTCTCACTCTCTGTCAACTCCTAGTGACGCTACCCCTTCCAACACTGCAGACAGTTCTTCTCCTTCAGCATCGGGTCCCTCATCCTCATCGCTGGATCCATCATCCAGCAGCCATCCGTCCTGAGATCCCTCATCATCCTCCCCCCTGCAGGCTCATCAATGTTCATCTCTGTTGTTTCAGGTTCCACATCCGGTAGTGGCATCGGTGGCATCGATGGCTCAGATGGCACTGTCCCTTGTTCTTCAGGATTTGGCACCAGTGGTACTGGTGGCGAGACCCGGATTCCGGGTTGAAGGGTCCCTGTGAGGGCAGGGCCCAACTTGTCCTTTATTGCTTGGAGCCTCTTGGAGTGAACATTATCAAACCTACCCCGTCGGTTTCGATACTTTCGAACGAAGAAGGCCAATACTGGATCCTGTGCCTTAATCTCTGACTCCCACTGGACAAGGAAGGTCCGTTTGTCCTTCATATGGGTCACAAAGCGGCGAATTTCGATGTTCAGTCATTGAATCTCTTCCCTGGCCCACTTGAGCTTGTAGTAAGAGTCAAGGAGCTGACAGGCAGCAGGTGTGGCCCAGGCACAGATGGAGGAAGTAGTGTCTGGATTCCGGAGAATGTCGAATTCCGAGAGGAAGGTATAGTCAACGACTTCAGCCCAAGTGAGGAGGCAGCCAGGAGGGTCAAGCACTGTGGCCACCGTATTGTACCGATTCAGGGCATTCCGGATGGCCTTTGATCTAGCTTTGAGAGCTTTAGCAATGTGGTCTCTGAGTGTGTAAGCTAAAAACGCATATTAGGCCCACTCCCCACTGCCAATTAAAGGAAACGCTGACCTAGACCTGACTGGTTAACCTTGGTGAGCTCCCAAATCCGCTTGACCACCAGACCTTCGAGTGTATTGATGGCTCGCCAATACCGCCGCATGGTGACTAGCTCTGCAGCCTGAATCCACTCTGGATCCTCTGTTGTCCACCTTACCTCTATTGACAATTGATGTTCTGTTGTCTGCACAGTTTCCACTGCCCTATCATAATTTTCCTTTGCATGTTGTCTGGTGGTCCCATTTGCAGTGGAGCCTTCAGCAAAGACATCTTTGAACTTCTCTTTGAAAAAGGAGCACGGATGTCAATGGTGGTATGGTGTGGGTGGCACCAGTGGCATGATATCAGTGGCACGATGGGTTGTGGAATTATTGGTGAAAAGGCCCATGTGACAGGAATGGCATTGGTGGCACAAATTGGAGGAGAGTGGCACACATGGCGATTTCAGTGGCACACGTGGCGACTTTGCGAAAGGAGACAGTGGCACAGGTGGCAATGAAAACAGTGGCATCAAAAAGCCGTGAGCTCATTTTCAAGGCCAGTCCAGTAAAAGAACACACCTTCTATCAGCCAGATTGACCAGCTGTTGGTAGTATTCCATGTGATCAGTTTCTTCGGCTGGTTCCACCGATAGTCCATCCAGGTACACCTTCTCTTTTTCCAAATGAGCCTCCATCATTTCTTCAGTCACACCAGCCTGTGCCATGGCATACTTGACAGTTTTTTCGGTGTTGAGTATGCTGACTGCCTGTTTGTAGTTGTTGACCAAAAAGGTGCCTTCCAATTGATGGTAAGAAATATGATGAGTATTAGATGGAGAAAAGTTACTCAGGTTCGCATACATATCAAAGGTATCCACATGAGCCAGGTAGGTTGATTGTCTACTTGCAGTGAAACACACTTGCATACTGAACAGACCTGGACAGCCCATTGGATTTTGAAAAAATACGCTCACATCCCTCCAGGTCCTCAATGCCCATCCCTTCAACATAGGTTGCCGAGCTGGCACTGACGGTTGTGAGCATGCCCATGGAATGCTCCGACCAACAACCTGAAATTGTGCTCCTTGGCCTTTGGACCGAGTGGAGAGTTCTTCAGAGTTTTGGCATGGCCACATCCAATGTCATAGCCAAAGCCTATATCCTTGCCAAAGGCATCCATCATGACATTCTCAATAGCCAGAGGATACTTGGCACTGTCTCTTGGTTAGCGCGCTATAAGTGCCATCAGTGCCACCACTTACAGCTCTCCACTTCTGACCATGTTGGCCACCAACAGCACGAAGCTGTGCCGGCACAATGCAAGAAAAATGCCTGTCTCACCGAAGATCCCCCACATTTTCGAAGTGAGTTCCTCAGAGAGGTTCTTCCAACACTCCTCGCATGCAGACGCCTCTTCAGGATCAAGAATATCTTGAAAGTCTTGAATCAGTACTATGCTACCGATGCCACAGGCACATCGTGCCACCAATGCCATGTATGCTAGGCTGCACTTGGATGGTGCGAGTCTGCAGGTGCCACAAGTGCCACAGACCGAATAAATGACTCACTGGCAGAACCACCTCTTCAGCCAACCGTTCCTTTACCCACCGGTCAACATTCGGCTGGCTAATGAAGGAGTCTCCGCCTGCAGATGCTGCTCTGGGGTCTGGCCTCTCAAAACCACCACGGAGAGGAACACCGTCCTCAGTGAAGCCCTTGTCCTTCTGAAGGACGCGTTTCAAGGAATTGTTACTGTCACATGTGGCTAGCATAGAGAAGTACAGCTGGCCTTCACCTTCGAGCTTGTATGTGCAGGCTGGGCAGCAATTTTTGAGACGCCAGTCCTTCGAATCCCTCTGCAAGGCTTTATTCACCCAATTGTCCACCTCTTCAAGTATACCAAGATAGAGATCAAAGCAAGTCGTGAGTTGCTGGGCGCTGTAGGGTTTGAATGCTGCTCCCTGAAGATCTGATAGTGCCTTCATCTATGCCTGGATTCCCAAGGCTGGGCACCTGAGATGGGTCAGTCTATACATCTCAAGCACTCGCATCGTGATCACAAGTTTGGGCTTCCATGGTGAGCATGGCATCAGGCCCTGCCCCACCAAACAAGATGATATATAGATGTCCGTGCTCTGCATGGGGACGTCAACTGTGTAGGTGTCTACCGTCCCTTAGCACGGAAAATTCTGAGAAGAAAGCAGACATACTGAAAATATCCATGACCATGACAGTATATGCATTCTCAACCAGCTCTGGTGGCACTGGTGGTGGTTTCTTCTCCAGCCTGCCGCCCTGCGCAGCCGTAAACTTCATGTACGTGTCTGTCATTGCTTCCATTTGCTGGCAGAAGCCATTAACACAGCGCTGAAGAATATCCCAGTGGTTTCGGGTATCCCGTCCTCGTCTCCTGCAGTCCATAAAATTAGGGCAGTAAAAATGGAGAAAAAAAGCACGGGCCTCTTCTTCTTTCCATGAATATCTTCCCAAAGACCCCTCTCCAGATCTGCCATCTCTCTACCCCCATGGCTTATATCAATGGGCACTGACCCATCCACTACATCGTCGTATGTGACAGCGTTGTCATCTTCCCATTTATCATCTTCATCTGGAATGTGTCCAACCTTGTCCAACCTTTGTTGTATTTCGGGAGTCCGAGCTACAAAATTAAAATAGTCTCCAAGTAAAACAATCTGTACGGACCTGAAACCTCATCTGCTACTGCCTTTTGCCTGGCTGCAACATCCTTTCTGAAAAGGGTTTTGAGTTGGGAGGTACGGTTTCCGTTTCGGTCTTGGCTCTCCACTGATAATCTGATCTTGGTTTTTGGTCTTATACGGTTGGGATTTGTCTTGGTCTTCTTCTCCTTTGGCATTAGAGAGTGTGTTGAGTGGCGGGAGAAAAATTTGACAGCTTACATCATTCTGAGCTTACCGATGTCAATCTTCAATGATTTCCCATTAGGATCCGAACAATGCCATGAAAAGCTCTAGTGGCACGGGTGGCACAGGTGGCACAGGTGGCACCAACCTCTTTATTCAGTGTGTATGCCATGGATGCCATTCAATTCAACTCCTTGTGCCACCGATGCCATTTGATTTGAAAAAAATGATGTTACAAGTACAAGGAAAGCTATGAATTATGCCAGTACTCATTGTCAGAATCATATGCATACTCCTCCTTCAAAACCTTCCGCCCTAATTTAACCAAACAGACAAGGGCCCTTGCCTCCTCCAGGGTGTGGCCTGCTGCCACATGGGTGATGATCTGTGGATTATCCGTTGCACAAAGAGTGGCTTGGCCCCGGACTGCAGCTATGTTAAAATCTGCCAGGGCATCGTTGAGAGAGGTGTGGATGGCGCCGCTGCCACAGACAACATATGTCTGGGTGGCATTGAGGGGAAGGTCTAGTGCTGGGGGCAGAGTCCTTGGGCCACACCGGAGGGGCTCCAGGGGAGGGGGGGAAGGTGATTGACTACCAGGGATAAAGTTTCGGTCACACCCCTCTTCGTCAAAAGGGTGGGGTGGAGCTCGGCGGGAGTTCGCATGTGCAAAGCGGTGGAAGCTGAAGGTGGCACTGAGCGATGACACAGTGCTGGGAGACGCTGAAGTGCCAGTAGTGGGAGTGCGTGGGGTATGCACAGCGGTGGAGCAGTGGGCCTGGGTCTTGGGGGTCCAGGGAGGCTGCGGGCACGGATGGTGGGGCTCGAAGGGTGGGCATGCTCCCCGGCGTTGCAGCAGGCATGCCACACAGGGAGGCAAGCCTCCCAGGAGGAGAACTTGGTGGCGCCCCCCCGAGGAATATTTTGGCAGACACGCTGGGTGCTTGACCTTTTTTTGTATCTCTTTCAGGGTTGGACCAAGGCGGGAAAAAAAAAGGGACGCACCAAGAGGGGTAGATGCCGCAGTTGTCCAATGCAGCTGGGCTGGAAACCAGGTAAAAGGAAGTGGCTTGGGCCCGTGTATCGCCGGGGTCAGGGTGGAAGGGTGGGGAGCATTAATAGGGCAAAGACATTGTGGGCGAAGACATTGTGGGCGAAGAACAAGTTAATATTAGTCACGGGACTTGATCTGTATTTTTTTTGGATACCACGCCATCTGTGCCACCTGAAATCCTTTGGCCTGCCACCGAAAATTGTTGATCTCTCAAAAAAAAAATGAAGCTTTGCCACCTGTGCCACATGTGCCATCGGTTTCATAAACAAAAGTTTTGTACCCTACTGGCCATCATGCCTCACATACCCATCTTTGTCCCTCCACAGTGTATCTGAAACCCTTTGCTGGAGCTCATCTTGTCTTCTGTGGGTCCAAAGTGCGTATTCCAAGGCATAGTCTTTTTTTTCTTCCACCTGATAACCCTGCTTAGTTCCCTTTTGCGCATTTGCTTCCTTCCTTTTTTCCCGCTTTTTGAATGCTAGAAGATAATGGTTTCTAATTGGGTCAGTCAGAGTGGGAGAGTGTAAGTAAATGGAATTACTTCTCCCTGTAGGCCTTGTCAGCACATTTCTTCCTGTCCTTCTGCTCCTGTACACGCTCAGGCTCAGGGTTGGCCTTGATGCTGGCTCTATATCTACCCAGCTTCCATGTAGATATCTCAAACAATGTCAGTTGCCACATACCTTGCAATCTGAATTCTACTTTTCTCTGCTTCCTCTTCTTTATGGCTGCAGCAGCTGAGTATGGATTGCGGTTAGCTCACTCTGTGTACATACTTTTCACGATATTTGGCCTGTGCAGGCTGTCTGGCAACTGGGTACGCGATGGCACTGGTGGCACAAGGGAGTGTTTCTCCCTCTCTGGCATCCTAAATGGACAGCAGGGCATTCATAATGAGCCAGAGGGACAAGGAGATCACTTACCAAGTCAACTAGGTCGAAATTTCGAGGTTGAGAAAATTTGGTGTTGTGGTAAGAGTCAAGAGGTGGGGTACCCATATGAAAGTAGTGAACCATTTGGTTTGTTGGATGTTCCAAAATATATCACATTCCATGGTTAAAGAGAAAATTCAAAAATATTTGGGGACACCCAAGAGATGTGTTGCTTTGATTCTGCCAATTCAGATTGAGTGGCTGGGAGCTTAGGATGAGGTGCGAAGCGAAAATGTGGTGGGACGTGTACATGATCATGGCGAGAAGTGTTATGGGATCACAGTGTCACAGCCAAAATTCATGTGGCACCAATGGCATTATCCATTTGGTTACATTTTTTTCATGGCATCGATGGCATGGGTCACAAAATTTGTGATACTTCTTCAATGAACCCGTGGCATCAGTGGCAAGATGTTTCAAATTCAAGAAAAACATGTCAAAAAAGATGTGCTACAGCCCAGCCTTCAGTTCTTCAAGAGTAGAAAATAATGCGGACCCAGCCGATGCCCGCTTCAAGCCCAACCGCTCCTCCTGCTTCGCCTGCGCATCTGTAAGTGTCTCAAAAAATTCCTCCTCTTTCCGAAAGCCGTGCTCAACCCATCGGAAGAGACCCCCTGCAGTGCACTGGGTGAACGAGTACCGCCACTTACCAGCTGCAATGGGGATGTTGCAATGGAAGATGGCTGCGCTTGGAATGAGGAAAGTGGCGTCAGGGGGGAACTCGAGGACGAGCTTGCAGTCCCAGAGGATAAGATGTCCTCCTCTCGTGAAATCGAAGTTGCCAAGCGCTGTTATTGAGCACCGTCCGAACACCAGGTTTGCAAAGTCCCGATGGCCCAAGGTACAAGTTTGTGGGCCAAGATTGACGGTGCATGCAGACCATATGCTGTTTTGGAAGGGATGAGAGAGCTGGTCGTACTTTTTGTAAAATATGCTCATGTAGTCGATGTAGAAATCAAAAACGTTGGGAGCCCAATTGGTGAACAAGCCTGTAAGAAAGCACTGAGGAAAGCTGGAGAGGCATGCCAGTCACATCCCGGTTGCAAAGCCCGCGAGTCGTTGGAAGGCAGGTAGGGCAATGAGTGCTGCAAAGATTGCGGAGTTGATGACACCGTTGACCAATGCCCCAGACTGGAGCTGTCCACCCCCGTACAAGTCCCCACCCGATACCTGGGCAAAGTTCCCTCAATGGTGGTGGAGCCGCTCATAACTGAGGGACGCTTGGGCCCGAGCAGCCTCCAGCACCTGGACAGCAGGGTCATGGACGTGCGTCATAAAACCCTCATCGTCAGGCATACCACCATAAACCGCACAGACCTTCCCATCACAATCTACAATGGGCCGAGGGGTACTGGAGAAGGTTATGTGAGAGAGGGAAGAAAAACAAAAATGCAGCATGACGAATCTTCCACTCAACTTCACCAGCCGAAAGCCTTTATGCTTGGGTCTCTGAAAAAGTCCTGCAACCGGTAGGTGCAGCCGTCATCGTCACGGAGCCCGATGAATCCAGTGGCTGCAATCCGAGTTTTCCTGAGATGAAATTGAGCTGTGATAGGAGGTGCGGCTGCGTTGATATGTCGTTGGTGACGGGATGGACAAGGGTCACGGAGAGGATCCGCTAGGGCCTTGACAGCTGCACGGGCATTGCGACGTTTAACTTTGGACCGAACTTTATCCCTTTGCATTTGTGTAGTAGGGGTCGGGGTGGTTGGTTGGTCAAAAGGAGTCACAGGGATCAGAGACAAGAGGCTCGAGGGAGTTCCAGTGTCAAGCTCTGCGAGATCCTCGTGGTATTGGACACCGACAGCAGCAGCAGCAACTGCATCAGTGATGGAGAAGTTTGTGGAAATTTCCTACCAAGAGCCAAAGGCGTGGCCAGACCGGGTCTGGGAATGAGTGAGCAAATTCAGAAGGGGAGAGCGTCGGAGCTGTACAGTTCGAAGGGTAGAAATGTCGATGCCAAGGAGTGAACCTGAACCTGGTAGGAAGGTTAGCGGTGGCACAGATGGCAGTGGCATCGGTGGCATTTCGAGTCACAGTTGACAAGTCAGTTGACTGGGTGGCACAAGTGGCATTGGTGGCATTATTTCAAGTCCGATGTGTACATGGCACGGGTGGCACGGTATGTTTCCATTCAGACACATTGCCGCTGGGTTCCGGGCTCGGATACCGACGACATGTGCATGGTTCCCCACCAGGAGTACCATCCACGTTCTGGGTTCCCCAGCAGGAGTACTGCAGACAAAGAAGGAAAGGAAAAAGGGCGGGCACAAATCTTGGCAGCCAGCCAAGGCCCGCGCATCTCAGTGTTCCCTGGCAGGAGTACAACAACAGACAATGTGAACTTTACCTTGGAGCTTGATGTTGAGTCACATGGTGCCCCCAGTAGCAAGAAAGCGCAGACGGTGGTGGTAGAAGCCAAAAGGGAGCTCCCTTAGTCAGCCCCAAAGAAATTGTGCCATAGGAGTGAATTTTACCTCTTAATTACATCTTCAAGACGTACTGTGCCACGGGTGCCATGGCTGATTTCGTTGGCCGCCAGTGCCACAGGTGCCATGGCTGATTTCGTTGGCAGTCAGTGCCACCGATGCCACCCATCATAGCCCAACGGTGGGCACATGCTTGATCGGGACTTCAAACTTTTTTATTTTACCACCACCATCACGTTCGTTTCAACACCACAACTTCAAAGGTAAGTGTAGCTCAAAATTGGCAGGTGGGTTCATATACTCACTACCGGATTCCCTAGATGTCAAAGGGCAAAAGAAACACCAATTCCAGCAATGCCACCCAAGGGTCTCCAACCGTGTCCCCAACTGTGGCTCCCCCTTCGCATCATAGCACCCGTAGCACCACCAACACGGTTCCACCTCCCAATTCTGGCCCATCCGCATCGAAAACTCCCGCCCGGAGTCTGCGCAGCCGGGCAAGTGGCCCTGCCACCGATGCCACCACCCCCCCAAGCCCATCTCTAGGTGGAAAGGCCAAAAGAAGGCGCCGCCGCCAACCAGGATGAAAGCGACCCCTGAACCCGAAGATTCCGACCCTGACATGCCGAACATGCGCTCCCACTGAAGCCAAGCTTGCACAGCTCTGTCAAGTGGAGGCTGCCCAGGACGTCCCGGAGCTTCAAGCCCCTACTGAGCCGGAGTTTGACTTCGAAGACCCCGCTCGTCGACTACCCTAGTGACCAAGAGGATGTCAAAGCCCTCGATGCGGACCAGTCCCCATCTCCCACGACCGCACGCAACGCGGTGCTGGTGCCACCCACCCACCCCTGCAACGACAACGCGCAAAACAAGACAGCACCACTGGTGCCACCCACCCGCCTCCGTGACGATGACATGCAAGACGAGAGGGTGCCGCCAGTGCTGCCTGCGAGTCCCCCAACAACGATGCACAGGACAAGTTGGTGCCATCGATGCCACCTTCCAGCCCCCATGCACCAGACAAGCCAACACCGGTGCCATCAACCCCCGCTGAGGACACAACAGTGCCACAGGTGCCACCTGCCACCCCCCCCAACAATGATGAGGACATGCAGCCAGCACCTTCATGCACTGCCTCCCCGGAGCCCCCCAGCCAGCCAGCATCTACCCCGCCAATCAAGATCATGGTCGCGGATGGCAGCAGCGACAATGACAACGAGAGCGACAGTAGCAGCAGCAGCAGCAGTAGCAGCGACTCCGATTCCGATGCCAATGGCGAGTCTGACAGCGACGGCGAGGGTGCCGGTGCCACTCATCACTGCGAGCAGCACCCCAATGCACTGCAGCAGCCCCAGACGTCGAAAAAAAACGAAGCCGGCAAAGGGCAAGGGGAAATCAACGGCGGAGGTGAACAGGGCAGCAGCAAGGCTGAAGGCGGTGAATGAGGCGAGGGTGGTGCTGGACGTGGAGGTGCGCGAATGGGATGCAAAGCTGGAGGCACATGCAGCGGAGCTCTCCGAGCAGCTCCACCTGGATGAGGACGAGTGCTGCAAGGCACTTGTCCACTTACACAAGTGGAAGAAGCAGGAGAAGTCCCGCAAGTACAATGAGTGGTCCGCATTGATTTGGAAGCAGACCCAGGACATCAATTCGGATGGTGCACTTTGTTTCCTCCACAGCACGCTAGTACTGTTCTTTTTTTCAACAGGGAGGGAGGTCAAGGTCTCGATGCCCGACATTTCCAAACTTGTCAAGCAGGAGATGCTGTTAGACAAGACTTCGAGCAAGCCGCGGTGGACACCGACCGCACTCGAGGAACTCAAGATGGAGTACCTCGCAGCCCACCTCAGCAAGGAGTCGGGAACCCGTGCCAACGACCTCTCCGCTGCCCAAGATGTCGCCTCCCTCGCAAATAGTGTACGGCGGCACTGATGGTTAACATTTGATTTTGAAGTTCCGTCATGCCGAGAAGCGAACCAATGTCAAAGTGTTCGCCGTCTTCAGTGCGGGCTACATTTCCGACACCATCACCACAGCTGTTGTCAGCACTCCTCGGAGCCTCGGCTTCTTCAAGGACGTCCATGACATTGACGCGGCGACATTCGGGTTATCCTACAATCCGTGGGCCACCAGCAAGCCTGTTCTCAAGTCTGAGGTCCTGAAACCCAACCCCAACGTCACGCTTAAGCCTGTCAAGGTGGAGCCCTGCAAGGACATCGGCAAGATGACTACGACCGACAAGTGGTCGTTTGTCAATAGGTGGATGGAGAAGTCACTTCGTGAGTCACCCTCTTAATTCTACCTCCAATTTATTTACCTATTAATACATTTTTTATCCAAGGGAGAAGACCGGCGTGGCCACCGCTACTATGCAATATGCCAACTACTGTCGGGTCTGCATCGGCCAGCTCGGAGTCCAGCTCGCAGGGTGGCCTGACACCGTCGAGATGATGCCCCTGTCCAACATGAGGACAGGCACGGTGTCAGTCATTCAGATGCTGTACAACTGAATTCTGAGCAGCGAGCTCAAGTGGGTGGATGTGAACCCGAACGAGCGGGAGGCGGTGCAGGCAGAATTCAGCGTGTGGAAGAAGGGGGACACGAAGAAGGCGCTGAAGGCCAAGGCGAAGTCCAAGCCGACCGCCAAGAAATCGGGCGGGAGGAAGCGGAAATTGTCAGAGAGTGAGGACGAGGCAGAAGAGACCCCGTCCGAGCACGATGACGAAGACACCGTACCCCCACCCCCCCCCCCCATCCAACAAGCGCAAGCGGCCGGCTGACGACAAAGAGGAAGAGCAAGACGCCGAGGACCGGGATCTGACCCCCGAGCCACGCAAGAACAAGGCCAAGCAATTGGTGGCACTGGTGGCACCCCCGGCAGTAGCGGCTCTCTTGAAGCAGGGTGGAAAGGAGAAGACATTGGAGAAGGAAAGAGTCGAAGAGGCCGCGGAAGCTGAAGGAAGAGGGGCGAGGGAAGGAGAAGAAGAAGGAAAAGCGGAAGCGGGAGACGGGAGATGCGGCCGAGGACGAGCCACCCTTCAAACATGCACACCCCAAGCCCAAGCCGCTTGAGGAGAAGGTCCCAAAGAGTGTTGCATTCATCGAAGACTCAGATGACGAGCCGGGTGCCACGGGTGCCAGCAAGACGGCCAGTGCCCGCTCAACTTGGTGTCCACCCCTCCACTCTTGCGCTCGCCCAAAACACCCCCTGCCCGTCTGCTGCAGGGGGCGTTTTTTCTTTTTGGATACATGTAAAGCACGTCGTCTTGCATACCTTAGTAATGTACCACCACCAAAAAAAAGAAAGTTTTTGAATTGTGTCCATGGCACTTGTGGCACCCTTGAGAAGGCAGAAGTCAACTTGGGTCCAACTGGTGGCACTGATGGCACTGGCACCGGTGGCACATCACATGCAGAAAGCCATTGTGTAATAAGGGATAGCGAGATGTTTCGTGGCACTGGTGGCAGTATTGGGATATTATTTTCCCGGAAACTATTGGTGTGGCATTCCCTCTGCTTTAAAAAGATCTGTGGTACGCATGGCATTGCATGGGTCATATTTTCCACCGGATCCCCCGTCAAAACGGTACATGGCACTGACGGCACTACTACGGTAAACAAATTTTTACTGATCCAGGGTCAGAACAACCCGTGGCACCGATGGCAGTAATTGGGTCACCTGTTTTTACTGACCCTCGGTCAGAACATCTCGTAGCACCGATGGCACTAGTGAGGTCACATTTTTTTACTGACCCTCAGTAAGAACGTCTCATGGCAGTCATATAAACACTATGCTGAAAGCTGTGACTAGTGACCCAAGTCTTTGAGAAGGTCTTCCCCCAATGCTGCCAAAATATGGAAATTCATGGTACAAGACATGAATTCAGGTGAGTTTAAATAAGATAACCTCTAGGATGACCTTGAGTACACTTTCACAGCTTGCCTGGCACAGCAGATGAATCTTTCTACCATGTTGAAGACACCATAGGCAATTTCTCTTGAATTGATGAGAAATGTGGCTATGTTGTTTGTAGATGTTATCGGCCAGCCGCTGTGGAGAGGCTCACCCCAAATTTCTGTCACAGTAACATCACACATAACACGGTCCGAAATTTCCGGTCGATCAAACATCTCTGTATTCGATTTAACTACTGCTACAGGGATTGTGAGCCTCGAAACTGTGGCTGTGGAGGAACCTGCGGCCCCCAACGGTTTAATTGCTTCACGCCGTTGTATACTTGAAGGGTTTTGATGTTGCGGGGTCTATTACTCAGGTCGATTGAAGTGCCCGAGAGTAAATATATCACAGGCAGAGCCCCCCTGCACTACGGGCCCCCATAGACACGGAATATATTGCACCAGGTCCCGAACAAATGACCCAGGATTTGAGAGACGCATCTGCCGGGCCACCGAAACAAAAGGATACACGGATAGTGAAAAAGGTAACTAGTGAGTGCTAACTTTAACTTTCATCGTCCCTTTGAGTTGGCGGGGCTAACTTTACGGTCACGCCCCCAACCAGATAAAATATGTTACGCTGGAAACTTACCTGACACTGAGATGACACTCTCAGTGTCAGGAACCGAATTTTGTGACCCGGACCTGTACCTGATACATTAAAAATAAATGACTTCAATCTTCTACATGATTCGGGCCGTTTCGGACTTAGTTTAAGTTGTTCCGACACCACCCACGTCAGGTGCAGATCATTTGCGTCTGATATTGCTCCTAACACGTTGAGTGGCAGGAGCAATATTGGGTGCACGTACATGTGGTGTGCCAGTCGCCCTACTGACAACAAAAGAGTCAGGTGCAGCTTCGGGGTGCCCAACCCAATAAGTTTCAGTTACCATATCGGGCAACCCAACACAATAACCAATACGGGGCATGTCAAAAAGCCCGACATCGACTGTGCTGCATGTAGGCCTCCTGACACGCCCCGTATTAGTTGGTTACCTGATATGGTAACCAACACTTATTGTGTTCGGCATCCCCACAGTGTTCCTGACGCTATTGTTGTCAGGAGCCAGTTCAGGTCAACTGACACGCCGCATGCATACTGCTGCTGACACCTCGAGTGTCAGGAGCAGCATCAGGCGCAAATGAATTGCGTCTGACTCGGCAAGGGTCTGAACAACCGAAACTAGATCCGACATGCACCTAATCAGGTAGAAAATCAGGCTCGTTTTTTCCTTGCATATCAGGTACAGTTTCAGTTTATATAATTTGGGCTCTGGCGCTGAGGGTGTCAGGTATGTCTCCAGAGCCCCTGATTTTATCCAATTGGCGGCGTGGGTACTTTACGGTACTTTTCCCACGCTTGACAAAAATAACTTGTTGACGGCTAACTGGTACGGTTCGGACAAGACAATACAAGGACCACTGTAGATGCTTCCCAACACCTGAAAAATACTCTAAAACTTATTATTTACACTTTGCTAAGGCTGTGCGCCGTGCCCGTCGCGACGGTTCTACGGGTTCCGTGCGACGGGTAGCCGACCCGTTTTGTCGAGGGTTCTGGAAAACTTTTGACGGCATGGTAACGGGACAGTTTTCAATGAAATTATGGACGCTGACCGTTATGACGGGTGACGGGTTTGTCAATGGTAAACACACAAATTTCGCGCACTTTGACCACTTTCTGAGGGGTTATAAATTTCATTCCTCTGTTAACATTGGAATGATAATCCTTAGTGGTTTGGATCACTCACGAAGGCATTCTCGCTTACCAAGCGCCTCCATCCAATCCAATTCTGAATATCTTTTTTCCAATTATACTGTTAAACTGAGATTCCAGTCATTTTCCCAACGGTGGAACCACTTAAAAAGAATTCAAAGAAAGTGTGTTATACTCACAATGTAATGCGAAAGTGCCCAGCATTGCCTGCGTGCGTGTATTTCAGCCCAACGTGACCGTTAATCTCGTGCTTACTGAAAGATATGCTAATAGGATTTATTACAGGCTATTTTCCAGCCCAAATAATGACTCTTATTCTCTGCGGAGGCGCCGACACCGTCCCGCTGCCTGTGACAATTAATGAATTGATTATGACCATGTGTTGGCGCCATTGTAGAATTACCCCAATTAGCTTCAAATCCAAGATCGCCCGGACATAATGGAAACCTTTTTAACCAAAGTATTGGAATTTAACTATGCAGTCAGGGCGCTAATAGCACGGGATGGCCAAACTTGCATTCTCTGTGAAAGAAAATTGAGGTTGAATATAAGGTGCATCTTGGCACAGCCTGGGACGTGCAATAATTACCGATCGGTTCCTGTAGGGTGCAGAAAGCTGAAGCACTAGTTGTGAAGGCTGAATGGCTCGGATATGGGTGAAGAAAAAGACATAGACTTGCTGCAGTTCACTTTTTTACATCTACTTACACATTTACTTACTGTTACTAGAAGTTACTTAAAGTTACTTGCAAGTAACTTGCCCCGCCAAGTTAGATCAATGCGATCAGACAAAGTAACTTATACCATCAGATGGCATCAAATCCCGCCAAGTTCGTCAAATTATAGTCACAGGAGCATGAATTAACACTTGTTGTGACCCCTAGAGTTGTTAAATTACTCTAGTGTGCTGATACTTCTGCTAACTTGGATTTACTTGAAGTTACTTACAAGTTACTTTTGCTTACTTTACTTGTCTGCCACAAGTAAAGTAAAGTTAGTTTTGTAAGGCTAAGTTAGTTTGCCCAAGTAACTTTGTTAACCATCGGATACACGCCATTGCTCACGTTGCTGGGTGGAATTGAATCACCAGTTCCCTTTCAATCGACCTCGCCAAGTTACCAGCATTTCCTCTAGGCGGACTCCATGGCCCACAACGGCCTAATTTCAATTTCAAGCCTTCGTGGACTCCGTGGGCAGTGGTTTGAATACTGGGAGTCCAAGTGGTTCGAAGAGGCTTAATCCGTCCAATAAGGTCGCGCTCTTAAGGCCCATTTGTGGTGAGATATATGCTCACTGCGCACCAAGTCCTCACAAGCTGGATGGCTGGTTGACGAAAAACCCGATACCAAATAAAACCAAAAAAACGAGCCTCTGCTCAGAAGACGTCGGTTGCTACACAACCATCCCCATACGAGCTAAGCTACTGGGTATGACGGCCTCCACGACCTACGATGGTTTTATTGCTTTGCCCCCATGGTTTGAATATTAAGGTCCATTGGGAGAAAGGTTCATTGAAGTAAGTAAAGGTTGAATAATTCTTCCTACTCCAAGTCGACCTAACCACCCTCTCTTCTGTTTTACGGGCCCGCTTCCCGAAGAAGGACTAGGCATCCTCCCCGACAAGACGACTTGTACAATTGTGGGCCAAAAAGAAAAATCCAAGATATTCGCCGCACACCGTCGGATGGAATCGAACCACCGGCCCCCTTTGCAAAGCGTGCACCTGATAGAGGCGGCCTCTACGGCCCACGACGGCTTCATTTACTGCCTTTGAGGGTTTATAACCCGATGGTTTGGATATTGCCTGTAAGCAGATGATCTATCGTTGACCAGGCCGCCCAGAGCTGGTATACATTACCCACTTGACTTGGGTGCAGACGAACGAACAAAGAATACCTGCCAAACAGGTCAGGTGGGACAAGTCGCCAAAAAACTGTGTCTTTCACCATGACCACGCCGTAGGGTAGACTCGAACGGGCCGGCCCCTTCATTGATCAAAACAGTCGGATTCCTTTAATGTATACCCATGCCCTTCAGGTGAATATTGTGGGCGGTATGTGGGTGGTTCAATTGTGATGAGCGATGTGCAGTTCATGTACGCATATTAAATATCGATGTTGGTACTTAAGGCGAAAGTCCACCTGAGTGGGGGCCTGTATATACAGCGATCCTTATATAGGACAAGGACAAGTTGCAAAACTTCAATGAATTCCAACCCAAACTCACCTGATTTGCGATGCGAAACCCAAAAAAAAGAGGCTACAGGGCCGGACATGCCGTCGGGTAGAATCGAACCACCACCTCCCCAACTAATTTACTGGGACTCGTACTCATTTGGGGGGGGGGCATCCCATGGCCCACGACGACTTCATTCCTCATGTTTGGGGTGTTCATAACCTGTAAGTGATGTCCATGGGTTGGATATTGGGACTGGAGTTGGATTGGGAGCAGGTTTGACAAACAAGAAACCTGAACATTTGTGGGTCTCTGCAGCGTTGTATATGCTAGAAAGGACATGTCTCATATTTTTTAGAAAAATCCTCAAAAATCCCACACAGAGTTCTCGAATTCCGTCGGGTGGAATCGAACCACCATCTGCCCTTCTGAACGATACAAGCCTAAGGGCGTCCGCGATCTACAACGGCTTGATTGGTATAGCGTCAGTGCCAGCCAATTTCTGAGCTAAATTCAAGTGAAAGTACTGCATCATATCTCAAAAACATGGGCGCGTCGACAACACGGTTTTTTTTTTGCTTCACGAGACAAGAGTCTCGTGACCGCGTCGCCTGTCGTAAGCTAAGACTTATTAAAGCAACTTGCACAAACAAGTGCTCCCTTAGCGCTTCGCGATTCGGACGAGGATTCACTGTCTTGTCCGCACGGAAGCGGATTCCCTGTACTCCGCTCTCCCCTCTCTTTGCACAGCGCAATACACCAAGGACAGACCAAGGCCCTCGCAATGCCCAGTCTCAGCGCCTTCTCCCTCGCGCGCGCGGATGCGCAGTGAAAAGGCACCAATTTCCTCGGAGGGACGACCAAGAACTTTTTCGATGGCGAGTTTCGGGAGAGCAAGACGGAGGCATGAATTGATGTTTTGGATCCGGTGCGTGAATCGTCGTGGCGCACGAATGAACGAACGCAATGGGCAGGCAACGCAAGCGCTGCTCTCCCGCGTGCCTGAAACGACACCGGAGGAATTCGAGAGCGCCGTCGAAGCGGCGGCCCGAGCGTGGAAAAGGACGAGCGTGCTTAAAAGGCAGCGCTTTGCCGTCGAGTGCGTCGCAACTGCGCGGCCGGGAACGATAATATCAATGCGACCCTGGCTGCAGGTGCTCATCCGCGAGAACATGGACACCATCGCAACCGCGATCGTCCTCGAGCAGGTCAACACCTTCGCCGCTCCACTCTTCCTTGTCCCCTCCATTCAAACTAAGAGGAGATTACGCCAATTTCGCCCAGACGCGCAAGGCGACGTCCTCCGCGGGCTGCAGGTGAGCGAAACCGCATTCAGCATCCCCACCACGGTCATTGGGGAGAAGCCCGAAGTGAGCAATGACATGGACACCGAGACGAAGAAGATCCCGTTGGGCGTGTGTGTTGCGTGTGTGGGAGGTGTGTTGTCCCTCCCTCTGATTTCTGCATGGGCTAACGATGAGATTAAAACTATAGCATCGCGCCGTTCAACTTCCCCGCGTACGCACTACCTTTCTTCCGCATCTCTCCCTCAACTCACCTCCCTTCTCCTAGTATCTCTCACATGAATTGGACCAAACAGGTCCATGCGCAGCATGATCCCAGTCTGGACAATCCCCCTCGCGATCGTCACGGGAGACACCCTCCTCTTCAAGCCCTCCGAGCGCGACCCCGGCGCAACAATGATCATCGCCGAGCTGTGCGTCCGGGCGGTGCGTACGCGTCCTCGTCCCTTCCCCCTCTTTCCTGCTCCCCACCGCCTCATATCCTCCATCCCGCCCTCTATCCAATACCACCTGTTACCTAGTGTACCACACCCACCTAAATAAAAACCAAACCCCTCCCTTCGCACCCCCCTACGCCTCATAAAACCCGCTAACGAATGTCATGGCTATGTGGGAATTCACGATGTCCGCAGGGGCACAAAGCACGGCAAACGCGTGCAGTGCAAGATCGGCGCAAAGAAGCACGTCGTCGTCATGCTGGACGCGGACATGCCTTGCTTGGGGCTGCGTGCGGCGCCGCGCGGTGTATGGCGATTTCGGTTGGTGCGTGTTCATTCGTGGTTTGTTTTGCGTTGAGTCCGGTATCGTGTGGAGCGAAGCAATGGACGCCGCTGCTGTTATTTATTATCTACACACGCCTGATACAATACAATGCAGACACAGGTGTCTGCGTCGGCGCGGCGCAGACATTCATCCCCGAGCTCGTTGCGCGCGCGGCGAAGCTGAAGGTGAACCCGGGATTCGAGGAGGGGCGAGGTTGTGAGTTTTGTTTATTTTTCTTTCCCTTCCCTGCATTGCATTCAAAAATCTGCTCTATCAACGCTGATTCTATGCCCAACTAACGCTAACCTCCTCTCTCAGGGGCCCCGTAACCACTTGCGCGCATCGAGGCCCTCATCGCCTCCGCGGACGCCGGCCTCACCACCCCCACCAACCCCGGCGAAACCAATCCAAAGCCAAACAAAAAACGACTCCTCGACGGCCGCGGGGTGCGCCTGTCGGGGTACCTCGACGGCGACTTTGTGGGCGCGACGGTTATTCAGGTCGAGGCGGGGAAGGAGGGCGAGGTGGGGGCGCATAGATGAGTTTTGCGTTCGTCTTGCTGCGTTCGTCTTTGAGAGACCGCAGGCATCCTCATCTACTTGCATCGAGCTGACGACATTCGTGTTCTACCCCCAGAGAAGAGATCTTCGGCCCCCTCCTCCACGTTTTTTCCGTCTCCACGCTCGACGCGTCCTCAACGCGAACGATTTCGATTGGCGGTGGATTTGTAGAACCCCTGAATAACAAAATTGATCAAAATCCAATCATGTCCACCAAAATAGAATCACTTTTGACGTTGCTTGCAGAAGGCATTCATGTACCTCCTGTGCCCTGTTCGAATCGTGCCGAACTGATTCCTGGAGAACAAGATGCAGGGCCTGGGCAAGCATCAAAATCGAAATTGTATGAAAATATAATTTATGTGGCGGATTACTACATAAAGCTCAGGAAATAAATACCTCGTCGTGAGGGACCCTCCTTCTGTTGTAGTGACGGTGTCCACGGTCGTCACTCGGGAGATCAGCAGAAGAACCCCGCAAACGCGTGGGGATTCATTCGGAATTATTACATACTTATACAATATCTGTCAGGAACAAATATAACTAACTAGAGAGCAACTCGAGAGAATTAATCCAAAGAGAGTGTAAGTAGGTGGAGATAGCATAGTGTTGCCCAATGTACCCGAGTCAATGGTGACAGGTGACAGCGAGTGGCGGCCTCGGAATTCCAACACCTTCCGTTTATCCGAGTCCTCGTGCCTTCTGATCCAGATCCTCCATCTTCACCATCAGAACACCCGAGTATTGCACATAAAAGCTGGGAGCCTTCACTCGGATTTAAATCAAAGAACTCTGTGACACCTTCCCCTTCTTGCTCTTACACCCTCGCTGCCTATCTTGTGTTCAGATGAGTTCCGACACACTTGTGCCGTTTGGCGAAAAGACACAGCGCATAACGCTTGATAAAAAAGAGGAGGAGATCTTGAATTGCAACCGACTTCCTCCCCACTTTGAAAAGCCGCGCGCAACTGGACCGCTCGGTGCGCTACAACGGGTAATCTTTACCGTGTTGTGCACGGCATCGTATGGACACGCTGGGCTCGAGCCTGTCTGGGCATCCATCAAGCTCAATGAAGCAGGGGATGACAGTGTCTGGGTGGAAGGTACTCGCCAGATCTGCAAACGATTGAACAACATGCTTGTGGTGGTATGATCCCAGTTATATTGCTGATAAAACCTATTCTCATGTTCGTGGAATTGAAGGGGAGTCTGCTCCTGGCCACGTCAGCTGCATTTATAACTACAGTTCCACCCAACCCCACCATGGTGAACTACGCGCTGAACGGGTCATATCGGTGTATGGTCGCTGCCTTTGGACTACTTATCGGCGGCATCATCGTTACTGCGGTGTCGTTCCTTGTTCTTTCTAAAGCCAGGCCCAACTGGGCAGAGAGCGTAGGTCCACAATGGAAAGTGTCATATCAGACTGTTGATATATCTCAGGTACTTTATTGCGATGCTTTCCATCTCTACAGCACGCTTTTGATTCTATCGTACCCAGTGTTTTCCATTGGGACGGGAAGTGTTCTTGTAGCGTCTGGTATGTGGCCTCCCTACATAATCTTCTTGATAGCAAATCCTTTTTTCATCAGGCCTTTTCCATGCCATCTTGTGCTCAGAGGATCGCGTATTGAAAGGCAGCGCTCCCGTGATGGCCTCTCTTCCCCTCTCGGTCGGAGTCCTGTTCGGTATCTTGTACCTGACCAAACACAAACTACAGAATTAATAAGAAGCGCACATTGTCTTTCTGTCAGGCTCTTAAGGTTGGGAGTCGCCTACTTTCCTTTGAGGCAACTGGGCGCCGTGGGGATATGGAGCCAGTGAACCAGATTTTTGTTGACGTTGAAATAGATATTTTATCAAAATAAAATCTGATCATTCTGACGGTGTTACCTCTACTAATCCCGAGTTTGATTAAGCAACATGCGAGATATCCTCATTGGCTTAGAGTTATCTGTGCGCTCCGCTCCGGCCCGCCGCGGATTTTGTAACTCCGGTCACTCTGGTCTCATGAGTCACGAATTGCCAACAAAAAGTAGTCTGATAGTAATCACGGGCCGCTTGTTGGTGGACCGTCAAATTACGTAAAAGAGTGGCTGTACCTATGGACATTCTTTCCTTTGTATGACAATGAATACACACTGCAAATTCAACATGGCCCTCTGGGTACCCCTGAAACCTGCATGTGGGGAGGTGTGCAGACGAACGGGCTTAAACCCTAATAAGGAAATGTTCACGTTGCCATATTGGGACACAGATTTTCAAAAGACTTGTTGGAGACCTGAAACCTAACGGTTCCAGGAATACTGTAGAATTTCATTCAATTTGGCATAGGGTGTGACCCGTGACTAGACTCGTTACCAGTCTGCCTACAATTAGCAAAAACCGTGGCGAGCACTTTGCCGTAGGCAGACTGGTACATCTCGGGGCTCGGCAAAGGGCTCGGCCCGGAGTTTGAAATTTAGTAGTTTCCCACACTAAATTCGCTTAAAATCGATGACACCATTGCTTCGGCCAGCGCGAAGCGAGTTCTCACGCTCAATCCCTTTCAAAATCACCTCCAATTTTGTGGGATTTCTGTGTCCCGAAATGTCATTTTGAGGAGATAGACTTGAAGGGTTGTATTTATCGTTTGTATAAAGAACTTGAACCAAAGAAATTGGTTCAAAATTGAATTGGGAATGATTGATCTTTCTAAAAGTTAGCGTGGGAAACTATTAAATTTCAAACTCCGGGCTCAGCCCTTTGCCGCGGACCGAGTTGTACCAGTCTGCCTACGGCAACCGTACCCCGCCATAGCAGGTTGGTATCCCGTAGGCAGACTGGTCACGAGTCTAACCTGTGACCAAAAATACCGATTCGGTACTTCAGCACCCAACAAAATTTGGCGTGACACTTGCAAAATTCCGGCATTCAAGATGAAAATTTTCAAAAGTTCCGCCGTTTTTGCAGTTCCAAGAGAGATTTGGGCTGGGTGTCACGGATTTTACATTTGGCACTGGGGGCCGTGACCCGTGACCGAGACGAAAATTCGTCGCGGCACAGGGGGTGCATGATGCATGACTGCCAATTTGAATGAAATTGTACAGTATCTTAGAATATTTATTCGTGTTTATGAAGTAAAATTGAAGAGATCTTCGGCAAGAATGAAGTGTTTTATGCCCTAATCCTAGTCTGAATCTGTTGGCGGGTGCGATCAAGGACCTGGGTTTTTGATGGAAAACGTGACCAGTTCCCGCGTCCAAATTGGGACGATACTCGGGATTTGGCCACTTATAATGGTGTAGAAGCCATTCCGACGACATGAAACTTTTATTGAAAGCTCTCAGTAGGTACTGAAAATTTCTCTGAAAATTTTGAGGTCCTTCTTGGTGTACTATTGCCATTTCAAGTCACATACATAAATGACACCTCTTGTATGCATTTCAGATCCAATTTATTTTGTTGAAAGGGTAAAAATGATACAATACTTTGTTAAAATGTATTCAGTGATAATGCAGGTGCCCGAGGCTCTGGTGAGGCGAGATTGTCCGAATTTGGGCGTGGGGAAGTGATCACGTGTCGAACAAAAACCCAGGTCCATGATCGGACCTGTGAAAGGCGAAGTCGCACCAAACGTGAGTCGCAAGGGAAGTGTATTCGGGGCGCAGGGACACGAGCGTGAGGGATACAAGAGACTATGGAAACACTTTTGCATTTCCGCCTCCACGTGAATTCCCAATGAGGAAATTGATTTCGGCAGTTTCGGCTGCTCACTGAGGTTTGCCGAGATCCCGAAGCTCGAGCGCTTTTGTGCCAAACAAGCGTCAAGCCGCTTCCCTCTCGCTGTCACCCTCTGTCACCTCACTTCCTTTCTCTCTGCCCCCCTGCCTACGCGATGTTGTGGCCTTTGGCCCTTGAGTGAACGTCAAGGACTGCCGAATGTTTCGATGCCCAACATGTAATCTTGTTGATTTGCAGATCCTAACGGGGTGGAATCCCGGCGTTCAGTGCTATACAGCGGCTGGGCGTGCGTGATGCTCAATTGTCCCTGATATCAACTGATCCCACCTTTACAAGATCCACAAGCAGATATGGTGCTATTCTGACCTGGGCGAGCTCCCTGACCCGTTGACACCCTCACTCGCCCAGCAAATATCTCGCGCGATCTCGCAGCCTTCTTCCTTTCTCCCTTTGCCTCATCTGCCCTCTATTCTCTTGTTGGGAGACGAGGCTGCCTGCTCTTCGCAACATGATGTGCACGCCACATTGTCTCCCCCCTCGGCTTGGATTCCGACACCCCCCCAAGCACTTCACGAGGCCTCGCAATTCTACACGCTACTGATTTCCGTCTCCACCCCGGTCGGGATTCAGTCCCAACGCGCAGGTGTCGTCGCGGGAAGCTCACACACCATGCTGGGAGATTTTTGACCAGGTGCGCAGTACGCACTTTTTCCCTCTCGTCTGCACTTGCTAACGGTCTTCTTTTGCAATCGCTTGGCGCTCATTGGGGCCGTGCACGTCCTCCCCGCCAAGCGATGCGTCTGAGCTAAACCCGTGGACAAACTCGACGCCCGTTGCAACCACGCCGCCCTGCGAGTATGCGGGGCATGCGGGAACGCGGACGCGGACGCGATCGGGAGGCTGGCAGGCAGATGACTCAAGCGAGCGGGATCCCAGAACCTCATGTGCTGTGTGCGTTGAGTCATCACCAAGCGCGATGTGCGCCACGTCTTGTTCTGTGCCCTGTGTAAGTCTTGTGCCCTGTGTAACATGTACATTATGCAGTATATCAGAAGCATGTTTCAATTCATTATTTATGACACAGTGTTTTTCCTCTTTGTCTCGCACACCGATGATTTAAAATCTGCTCGAATCCTTGACAAGTGGAACTGATATCCAACGCGACGGAGAACTGTGTCAACTTGAAGTTGATTGCGCTCAGAAATGGCCATCAAATGCTCGCGACCCAAGTGCCGAAGCTGCCGAAAATAACTTCCCGATTTGGAACCCACGTGGAGGTGGATTTTTTCCTTCTCTACGGAAATAAACGGATGCGTGCCGAATATAAGGGTGAAGCTGTATGACGGATAGGGGGGGGTAGGTAAGGTAACCGGGTAGCGCGGCGCGCGACGATCCTATTTCCAACAGGACCAGCCAACGAAATCAGACTCCATATAAAACATTTATCAACTATCATAAATGTTGTGGAGTCTGACTACAAGTGAGACTACCCTAATCCTTCTAGCCAGAATCAACCCAAACACTGCTTAGATAATACTATGTTAACAAACCCATCTCATATCATTACAACAGCTCCACCTCTTGCTTAGTTGTAAGTATATATTCAGCTCATTGGAAGATCACAGCAACATTTAGGACCAAAGTTACTGCCCTAGCTCAACGTGCATGCTGTTTCCCTCCTGGCATTCTATTGTGATCAGTGCTGTGAAACTTTTGAAACGAACTAGAATGACGGGCTTTTTTATAAAATGAGTAACATCTGAGCGAAACGCTATCTACCAATATTACACCCGATCAAGGCTTCGCAGATTTCACTTCCATTTCGGCGACCTTAATTCAACCAACGATTTTTACTACTGTAAGCCAACTCCAAGCCAGAATTCAATGCCACAAGACCAAAAAAGGCCAACATCTATAATCTACGCATTAAAAGTTGATCAACCTCCTAAACTCCTCAGACGCCTCCCCAACGCGCGCCTCCCTCAGAGCCAGTGCCATCTTCTCTGCATTGGCACGCAAAATTGCGCCCCGCGATCCTCGTGCAGCTGCGAATGTCGCCTTGAACTCCTCCGACGCGGCCTGCACCGTCCCGGTGATTTGCTCGTTGCTGTGGAGGGATAGGCCGAGTTGAGGGCCGGTGCGGACCTGTCGATGGATTTAATTTAACGGACGAACGGTTCAGGAAGACAGAGTAAGTAAAACAGGCGATGAGTGAATTGACGAAGATTTGAGATTTCAGAATGTACCTGGAAGAGCTCAATAGCCACTGGACTCGGCTCCGCAGACAAAAACGCAGCGTTAATCGGCTGCTCGGCACCCACGGGCCAAATAATGAGTGGGATACCCTGTGTCAGGGACTCGGACACCGAGCTTGTAATGAAACAAAGTAAGCCCCGGGCGCGCCTTCAAATAAATAAAACTCACTTGAAGCCTCCATGCGTGAGGAACCACCCCACGGCACCGTGCTGCAGGAGGGCCCGCTGCTCGACCCAAAAGTCGCAGATGAGTCCCTTGCCACTATCGTTCACATGCTGGATGAGATCTGCGGGGAGGGAAGCCATTTGTCCTCCGAGGGAGAAAATGAATGGAAAGGGGCGCTCGAGGGTGAGTAGAGTGTCTAGGAGTGCCTCGACCAGCTGCGGCGTTGCGACGGGGAAGAAGAACGACCTTGGAGAACAAGATGAAAAATCAGGAGTCGGGAGGAAATAATCAAGAATGAACGCGCCCGAAGGAGATGTACAAGACAGACTTGAGTCCATACTCTCTCACCACTCGGTCCAAGAACGACCTGACGCGTTCGTCGGAAGGCACCACAGCGGCGCTGTCCGAGTCCGTCCAACACAGCTCATGCGCCTGCATCCCAACCGCAAAGAGCTCCTGCCCACGTTTCGTATACAACTCCCGGCAGTACGGCACGCCCACAGGCTCGAGGCAATGGCTCGTGGTAACGATAAACCCATCGACCGCCCTCGCGAGCTTCTGGCCCTGCATAAATATGCTTGCGAGCGGACGGCCGGCGGCGTATGCATGCCGCTCGTGGTCGTACATGTCGGGTGCGCCGGGGAAAGTGATTACGCGGCCGGAGAGCTTGTCGGTGCCGTTTGATGCTTCGACGACCTGTGTTTGAATTTACTTAGTTTACAGCTAATCGTGACGTGGATCCTGCTGAGGACGAACGTATGGGAACAAACCTGCTGCACGATATTCTCCAGCGAGCGCCCATCCCGCCTCACAGGATCAGCGTAAAACCCTTCCGCGATTTCCAGAAAATCGTAGTCGCTCAGATGCGCCGGCATTGAAGAAACGGGAGAAGACCACCACAGGAGGATCTTGCACGCGGGACCCAGGATCCATTTTGTGGGCTCGATAACCGAGCCGCCACAAGAGAAGTCGAACTGCGGAGGAAAACAACGATTTAAGGAGCAGAGAAATGAAGAGAACCCGACGCACGTGGACAGCGCGGGGTTTAGGCCACCCTTCACTTCCCTCCGCTAATCGAACAATGGTCTCCGTCCATCCGCGGACGAGCTGTTCTGTCGCTACCTTGATCATAGATGCTCCGAAATCCATGCTACGAGGTTGAACTCGATTAGTGTTTAGTACATAGGAATAGTGGATTAGGCACTGCACGCACCCTGCGTCGCCGACACCGATGATTCGAAGGCGTGCCTTCAAGTTGTCGCGTAGTCCCTTCAACTCCGCCTCCATCTTGGGGACTACACAAGCACAATTATTGTTATAAGTTAAAAAACAGTGCGAGGGATGTATGCGCATACCGATGAGGTTATGCTGGACAATCGTAATAACAAGCCCAGGTTCCGTGGCGAGCATCTGCGTCACGGCGTGCATGTAGCTGATGGTGTGTCCCCAGGCGGGGAGGAGCATCGCGGCGATGTGGTGCGTCGGGGTCGGGGTAGCCATCCGGATGGGATTCTAGAGGGGAGTATTGGGGACGATGAAGGAAGGCGTGAGTGTAGTATTGCGAACCCAAAGAGTGATTCAGCCTAAATACTCGCGGTCGACGCGCGCGAATCAATCAATGAACGTGGCCGGCCATGGCGAATAGGTAAGCGTACGTTCGCCTTTTGCTTCAAGAATCGAGATTCATCATAACTTGACTGTGGAGGGATGTGAAAATTGGTAAGCATCGCAGACTCAGTGCGACTAAAAGCGGATTACACGCACAAAGATGGAGTGTTGATCCGCGGGCGATAATTCAGTTGCACACTTGATATCGATCTGGGAAAACTAGAAACGATTGCTCAGCTGGAAGTACCACGAAGTATCCTCGCGTCAGCTTGACTGCGTTGTATAAGCGGAAGATTTCGGGACATCTAGGAAAGATGGCTATAAAAAGGTTTTTCGACCCACGGAAGTCGGCAGAAGTTTTAAAACTTGGCATAATTCCGCTTATATATGACGGTCTCCAGGTTTGTAAGACTTGCGACCGTGGACAAACACGTATTTCTCATCGCGGGATTTGCGTCAAGTTGTCAACTTGTCCCGACACCTGAAATGTTTCGGTCTGTCATTTGCTTGTCTGTTCTCGCCTCTCTTCAGCCCGGGCGCCCTCCTTCGATGCAAATGAACGAACATATGCATTATACATTTACGAATGAGTGATGCTGTTTTCTAGAAGTCAGAGTGTATCAAGCCCATCCCCCGCCGGTTACGACATGCGATAGACGCACCTCCATCTCAAACCGCCTCGCCACCGCCCCCGAGCATGTAAACACCGCCGCGCCGTTCCCGAACGAGTTCGCTTTGGGGGACGCGTCGGGCGTGGGGACACACAGGACGCACATGACGGGGTCGAAGGTCCCTTCTCTGGCGGACGCACGAGCGTCAGCATAAGCTTAATACAGCGGGACGCAGAGGACGTTGATAAAAGAGGGAGGGAGCCCCAAACTCAGGTATACACCCCACCTCCCCCTCCGTCCCCGCCTCGATCTAAATAATCATCGCGCCCACAAAGTTGCCCTCGGGGTACCCCGGCACGCGCACCCCGCGGCCGTCGAGGAAGAGTTTGGCCTTGCCGGGCGCGTGCTCAGCAGAGGCGCTCGATGCGCGCGCGCGCGGCGGGGGTGGTTAGGGCGCCGCTGAATTGAGAGGTGGTTCATTTGAATGGAATTGGGGTTAGTTAGCGTTGGTTGAGAATTAAATTGGATCAACGCCATTTGGAGGCAAGGGGGGAGTAGCGAGGAAGGAAAAGCGAACAACTCACAACTCCGCCCCCTCCTCGAACCTGGTTCACCTTGAGCTTCCCTGCGCGCGCGACGAGCTCGGGGATGAACGTTTGCGCCGCGCCGACGAAGACGGCTGTGTAGTGGCGTTGGGTCAGTATTCAGGATCCAGTATCCAGTATCCGTATTTAATCATTAATATGACAGTAATCGTTGTCTCGTCGAACACTGCGGCAAGGTGGCAACAGCAAGAAATAAAGCGACGGAAGCAGAGCAAAGAAAGGAAGGAAGGAAGGAAGAGAAAGAAAGGAAAGAAAGCAGAGCAAGGAAGAAAGAAAGGAAGGAAGGAAAATTTAAATAACCAAACACAAATCACCACTTACCAACCGAAATCGCGATACACCGCTGGCCCGCCGCCGCACGCAGCCCCAAGCAAGGCATTCTGCGCCTGACTCTTGTTCGCGTCCGGCACGACGACCGCGTGGTTCTTTGCGCCCATGTTGCACTGTGTCCACCCATCCGTTATTCACACAGGGAAAAGGTATAGAAGGCCACCGCACCTGCACGCCTTTCCCGTGCTTCGTGCCCCTGCATGAAAAAATTCACACATACTCATACCTTAGTAGTACCTTATGAGCTTTAATTAGGCACGCACAGCTCATATATATGTCGCCCCGCGCTATTCCCGCCGACGAAGCTGAGGGCGCGGATGAGGGGATGCGTGCAGAGGGCGTTGACGGTGGGGACGGTGCCGTGGACAACGTTGAGCACCGGGGGGAGGCCTGCGGGGCGGTACGGGAGTATGTGTGTGCGTGGGTGGGATATTTAATTGTGTAGAGGGGGATAGTGGATAGAGGGTGGAAATGGATAAAAGGAGGAGGGCAGTTGGGAGCAAGGGAGGGGGGAAGAGTAAATCGATTGGAAAGAAAGGGAAAAGGAGCAGGAAAGCGGTGGAAATGCGCACGCACCGCGCGGACACACAACTCGGCGATGATCATGGTCGCGCGCGGGATCGCTCTCGGAGGGCTTGATGAGGAGGGCGTTCCCCGCGACGAGCGCGAGATGGATCGTCGACAAGGGGATCCTGCTGGCGTTTAACATATGGAAGGGTAACTCATACAAAGCAGTATGGGCGCGAGACGACTCGCGCAGGGAAGTTGAACGGCGCGATGTTGCATATCGTTGCAATTGAATTTCGTTGGCCAATACAGAAATCAGAGGGAATGGACGCACCTGGCGCACACGCCCAACGGGACCTTCCTCGTCTCGGTGTCCATGTCCTTGCTGACTTGGAAGTTCTCGCCCATGGGCATGGTGGATGGTGCACGCAGTTTCGACGACCTGCAGCCCGCGCACGTCGCCTTGGGCGTCTGTGCGAAATCGGCATGATATCCTATTCAGTAATGGAGGGTACGAGGAGTGGCACACCGGGGAAGGTCTTGCCCTGCTCGAGGACGATCGCGGTCGCGATGGTGTCCATGTTCTCGCAGATGAGTGCCTACAGCGTGCGTCATATCAATATTATTGTTCCCGGCCGTGCAGGTGCGACGCACTCGAGGGCAAAGCACCGCTTCTTCAGCACGCTCGTCTTCTTCCATGTTTGGAACACCCTGGCCGCCGCTTCGACGGCGCTCTCGAAGTTCTCGGTTCTCGTCTCTGGCACGCGAGAGAGCAGTGTTTGCGTCGCCTGTATCCATATGCATCGTGTTCCTTCAGTCGTTGGGGTTAGGAAAAAGGTTGGATGAGCGCACCACGCACCGGGTCCAAAACATCAATCCACGTCTCCATCTTGCTCGCCTGAAACTCGTCGTCGATAAAGTTCTTGGTCGTCCCTCGAGGAAGTTCGTGCCCTTCCGTTGCGTGAGAGTTCCTCTGCGCGATCGAGGGAGGAGGCGTTGAGGGCGGGAATTGTTAGGTCGTTGGTGTATCCTTGGCGCATCTTGGTTGCATGCACAGAGGGAGGAGATTGAAAGCAGCACCCGGATCAAAAGGAAGAATCTCGAAACATGTGACGCGGTCACGAGACTCGTTGCACAAACCAAATAATAATGTGTTTCGACGTGCCCACCTGTATGAAATATAGCGTAGGCGGGTAGAGTGAAGAACACGTCCGCTTCCCTTTGCTTGAGAAATCGGCTGGCATGAATACTTGATGGTGCTTGTGAATTTAAACTTCCAAATCACAATCCAACATATTCGAATCACACAGGCTATGAAGGTCTGACAATGTACCAATCAAGCCGTCGTGGGCCGCGGAGGACCACCCCCATGAAATGAATTTGACCTCAGCTTGATCTGGTGAGGGGGAGCCGGTGGTTCGATTCCACCCGACGGCGTGTGGGACGGGAACGCTACTTTTTGGCGTTCCGCAAATCAGGCGAATGTTTTATTGGTTGGGTGATTATATCCTTGCATGTATAGGTCACCGCTCGGGTTGACTTTGGCCCAAGTACCAATATTTCCTTTATGTTACATACTTGAACTGGACTCATCCCAATCGACACTACCTCCAGTCCTCAATATTCGCCTGGAATAAGAAATGCAGCCGTCGTGGCCCGTGGAGGCCGCCCCTACCCAATAGGCTTTCCTCGTTGATCTTCAAAAGGGGAGCCGGTGGTTCGATTCCACCCGACGGCATTCTTAGGTGGCGGATTATATTTTTCTAACAAATATCAGGCAGGTCCTTTCTAGCATATCCAACCTCCAAAGCGATACGAATTAGGTTCACTCTCTTGGTGATCAATTGGTCATTCAACTCTGCTCCCAATCGAACCAAGTCTAAATACATACTATCCAGGCCCAATATCTAACCAGTGGCCAAAATCTAACGGCAAGGTCCAAGCCACTTCAGTTAATGAAGGCCCGACACTATACGTGCAACGAATTTGTCTCTGTGATCAATTGAGCAGGCCCCTTCCAATCAAACCCCTCAGCTCGCAACACAGTATGGCCTACTGGTCCCATAGGCAAAGACATAAAGTCGTCGTAGGCCGTGGGGGGTCGCCTTCAACAATCAAGTCTTTATTCAAGTGCAAGGGGAGGCGGTGGTTCGAGCTCACCCGGCGCCGTGTTCAACCAGCCCGCTGACCGATTTTTGGGGGTTTCATGTCTTAAATCTGGTAAACTTTGGTTGGTTGGTGGAGATGCAATTTGATTTTGTGTTACATATCCCTGTAAATACAGGCCACCATTCAGGTTGATTTTGGCCTACTCAAGTACGAACATTAAGGTTTGCTCTACGTATCCGAACTGAACATCGCCCATCCTAATCGAAATACCTACATACAGTGCACAATATTCTGGAGGATATGGGTATGGGCATACCAGTGGTTCGAATCCACCGTACGGCATTCGGTGTTCTTGTGGTGAAAGAAAGGGTTTTTGGTTCTTGTCCATGGCCAGCCAGCCGACTGGTTCCGCAGGTAGTTTTTGTTCTTCTGCAACTCAATCCGAGTGCGGAATTCCCAGCCTCCTAGGTGGGTCTGGTCGACGATGGCTGATATGCTTACAGGTAATATCCAAACCATCGGGGTATAAACTCCCAAAGGCGAGGGAGAAAGCCCTCGTAAGCCGTAGAGGCCACCTCTATCAAGTGCACGATTTACAAGCCAATTGAGAGGGGAGCCGGTGGTTCGATTCCACCCGACGACATCCATCATGAAAATCAACGGCTTTTTTATTTCAAAAACCAGCAGATGCGTCTCAGGTCTTGGTTCATTCGTTCATGTATCCGGGCCCGCAGAGAAAAGCAAAAGGTGGCTCTGCTTGTAATACATTTACATGAACTCTCGGGCACTTCAATCGGCCTCATACATTCCACAAAATTTAACCTCATGGAGTATCCAACAGTGTGCAGGTGAAGCAGTTAAGCCTTTTTGGGCTCCCCCCGACCAAATACAATTTTTCAGTGCCAATGAAGGTGGAGCCGGTGGTTTGAATCCACCCCGCGGCATTCCCAATTCAAAATTACATTTTTATTTGGCTGTTTCGTGCCGTCCCAAATCAGCCCTCCCCTTGAGTGGTATATATGTAGCACATCAAAGAGTGGGTGAGTCTTTGTGATGACGGGTTATAGAGTCGTGCACTATTAGCATGCCCAGAGGCCCTATGAAGGGAGGTTACCAATCTATGCACTCTATGCCACTATGCACTATATCGTACTTTAGCTTAGTCAGTGTTCCGCGGAACGCACAGCTTCATGTATTAGATAAGCAATTCAATCTAACCTGGTACTTGCATAGAGCTCTGCTCCCTGTGACAAGTATGGCTCAGAGCTCAAGTCCTCATTGTGTTTTCTTTGCATGAACTCCTTAGTGTGTTTTTCTGTGTTTTGTAACCATCACGTTCTTTTCATGCACGTGTGCACGAAAACCTGATTGCATCAAACCTCTCGTCATTATGTTTTTTTGACCCACACCCAGAGGACATGTTTTTTTCGGGATACAACACATTTTTTTGATTTATTAGACAGTATACTAGAGAGCTTGCGCAGAGCCACCAGGAGTCACCTGGTGGCTTATCAGGCATGCGCGAACTGGTGGCTGGTGGCTGAACTAGTTTCGCTTTCAAACACATACTGCAACTGCATTCTCCTTCTTTTTGAGCTAAAGTATCTCCCCAGTGTATCTGAAAGGATGAGCTAGAGTATTTAACTCTGTGGGCTTGCTTTTAATTGTGTTACACAAATTTGTTCAGGGATTTTAGGCTACAGAATAAGGTTCTGCAAAATCCACTCAAGCAAGGTCATCAACATGGTCAAGGAGGAGCTTCACGCAGAATGAAAGCAAAATTTATTAGCCACCAGATAGCCACCAGATGGTATAGCCACCGGTTTGCGCATGCCTGATGAGCCACTAGGTGGCTTCTGGTGGCTCTGCGCAAACTCTCTAATTGGCCGACCACAGTGAGTAAACTTGTGTATTTTCGAGCATCTGTAAGGGCAACCTCAGCTCGGCGCGGGAGCGTGGGAACTAGGGGAGAATCCGAAGAGAACTCAATTCACAGTACTAAATACAGGGTTCTAGAATACGCACCTAGCGGGAGAATCCAAAGGGAAGAAAGGATAAGGATTCCCACGCTAGGCGAGGTTTTTATAGGTACTAGCCAGCAGCACGTGTCCGAAGTGATCGGCAGTGGTCCCGAGCTTGATCACATAGCACGTTCCAGTGCGAGCGACTGGACGAGGGGGAACAGAGGGGAACGGAGTCCGGAGGGACAGGGGACGATGTTCCGGGCGGAGGTGCAGCCTGAGGTTCTGTACGGAAGGCCGGACGGTCGGGCGAGGCCGGACGCGAGAGGGGCGTTGGGCGAAGGATCGGATGAGGCAGTGGGGCAGTGGGATGGGCCGGAGCCGGACGGACGGAGGGACGGAGGGACGAACGGGCGGTTCCCCTGACAGCATCTGACAATTAGCTGAAGAGGTCTTCCATGACACCATGAAGCCTGGAATTCCCCAGATCATTGCAATGCTCGCAGACAGTGCTAGGAATGTCCACTATTCTGCCTCTTGCACATTAGGGAAACTGGTCTACCATCGTAGGTCAATCAATTTGGATCTCTAACAATGAGTTGTAGCCGTCTTCCATGACACTATAAGGCTTGGCATTCCCCGGCTCATTGAGATGCTAAGGGACAGTCAATCCAGTGCTGGGGGTGCATTCAGGGATTTGATTGACCATTGTACGTGAATCCTTGTGTATTTTCATGCATCTGACAATTCATCGAAGATGTCTTCCATGAAGCCATGAAGCCAGGAATTGCACAGATCATTGCAATACTCACGGACACTGATCAGGCTGTCCGGTATTCTGCCACAATGATATTTGGGAAACTGGTCCATCATCATAAGGGGCTGGGTGAAAATGATGTGATTGACGTGGCACTGCCGCACAACGTTCAAGTCCTTCCAAACATCTTCTCTGATGTCAATTTAATGTGGGATGAGCTTTATACATGTAAATACATCACCTGGGTCCAAAAAATATGTTGTAATATTTTGTTATACATGATTGAATAGGGTATCCCAATCTTTGCCTAGATTGTGTATTGTGTTGGATTTGCGGGTCAAAACTCGTAAACTGGTGGCAAGTAAAATCATTTCTATCAAGTAAAGTTCGAATACACAAGAAGAGAAGCTTCAATGCGAGGTGAACATCTGGATTAATGAATTTCAAATTATAAGATCAGTGTTCCACTCCACTGATACTACTTGATTTCTGGTTCAAAGGTGGGTGGATATAGGGGTGAAAGAAGAAATCTTCCACATTCAGACCATCTCACATGAGAACACCGAGCCAAATGAGTGACAATGTGGCTGCTCCATGCACAATTGGTTACATCAGTGGCTGTGCTTCTGCTGCGGAAAAGGGGAGAAATGACACGCAGCCTCCACTTCCACTAACACCTATCTCTTCCCCTGAAAATCGAGCCGTTTGGATGTTTTGAAATCTAAATGCATTGTTTGGACCACTTGAATTCCAAGAAATACTTTCCAATAGCCATGGTAAAGCCTATCCCTAAGTTTGACTAGACCATTATTATTAGCCTGCCAATCATGTCTAGGTTGTTCTAATATGATTGTATTCAAAGTACAAAAGAAGCATCTAATGATAGGTATTTCCAAATTGCAAGCTGCACTTTGCCATATCCCCCTGATATTGTGTGGTAGCGTGCTAAACATGTTGGCTGTGGCATAATAAACACTGTTTTGAATGGCAGAGGAAAGCAGATGGTGGGGAAAAGATTTGAAGGAAGCAGAACGCACTTGTCTTCTTGCTTTTGTGCGTACCTTGAGCGCGCGACTGGAGAAAGCGAAATATGTTCTCGAATCATGGACCAGTGTGACATCACGCTCTGGCTAGCCTGAGCGTGATGTCACACCCCGCCCTTCCGTAGATTAAACTTTCCACAATGGTTCGGACCACAAAATTCGCAGCGGACAACCCCCAAGTGTTTTAATTCCATGTGTATGACACCCTTTGAGTGCGTCTGGAAGACGTATGAAGCGCGACTCACCAAACTTCTTCACATAGGGCACCTCCCAGTACAACTTCATTCAAACTTGCTGCTCACCACTACCCTGCTTCATTTATTATGGCTTTCGAACTGGCGGCCGCTTCGAGTATCCGAACCTGATCACATTGGCGACGACGTAACAATAACCCCCACCCACACCGTCGGTCGCGGACGACAATGCGTTGACAGTGCTAGCGAAAGCGCCGAAAGACGATATGCTTGTACTGGTCAGTGCGATTGGGTGCGCCAACCATTACTTATTTATTGGGTTTGCACGTACATACCATGCGACAATGGTAGCAGTAAGAGACAGAGTTGTGAAATGCATTAGCTGCTCCATTTTTTGGCTTGCATAGTGCCCGACCCCGGTGTCCGGACCGGAAGATACATAGCCTGACTTCTCAATAGTTTTTCTGTTTGGTGCTTGAGGCTGGGCCTTTGAATATCATGGCGATGGCGGATAGCGATGTCAAATTTCGGACTGGGGCCACATGCGAAAACCGCTTCTGCAGCGCCAGTCGGAATGAGGCTCGACAAGAGGCACCCTTGGGGAGCGCTTTTATAGTGATAATGTATCTGCCCTTTGTTATATGTTATTGCCACTTGATGTGTGAACTTGTTCTGATCTGGTCCAGACTGAGGTTCGGTGAACTTACTTTGCTTTCGGTCTGGTTTCTGGGCTGTACGGCTTTCCAATTTGCACTCTGTAGTGGCTGTTTACTGCTCACTGACGGAAAGTCCGCAGGTACTCCGAACTTCAGGTAGAATCAAGATGAAATTAATCGCCTGTACAGGGTGCCAAACCCGCGACTAAGAACCCAATTTGGCTTTTCATTTCGGGCGCCCTGAGATGGCATCACGGAGGCGCACCAAACCACTATCAAATCAGAGATCATGAAGAGCAACCACACGAGAAGCCAGACTGGGTTTGACCCGACAGGCGCTAGTACTAAGTGATATTACAAGTATGTGATGTCACGTTCTGGCTAACCAGAGCGTGATGTCATATTGACCCTTTGTCCGATGCCACGACAATGTAGGCCAACATTAACTCTCGGTAGACCCAGTGATCACGGTGTCATTGGCAAACTCAAGTTGACTGGTGGTGTCTAAGTACCAGAAATTACTGGGAATGATCCAATGTAGATTAGGTATTGGGGTATGAGTATTTAAAACCGCTTAGGTAGGCTATAGCATAAGACTGAATTTGGAATGCAGTGGGCGTACACGTCACAATTTAAGTGAATAAAGGTAGACAAGTGCAACAAGAGCAGAAAGTTGATCAAACAAGTATTATCCAGGTGAACAATATCGCCTTATTTGGGATGCTCGTCCCTTCCTACTTATAACGTAATTCAATAGGATCACTGTGGCAATCAATACCGGGCCGTACGGTCCATCGACAGCCGCTTTTTCTTGTATTCGTTTTAATCTCTGCACATATTCTTGTGTACCAACCAGTGTTTTATGGCGGTCAACATGTTACTTTAATCAAATGGGGTACAACATCATGTTTTTGAGGCGACAACTGTAAATTCTGATATAACTACATAAAAACTTTCGAACTTTTCTTGTCAAGAAAACAGTCTTTCATGTTGAGGTAAAAAATCTTAGGTTAAAATCATCTTTCGGGAAACAAAGTCTTTGCACTTTGGTGAACCTAAATGTTCTATTCTTGAACTTCATAAATTTTTGTGTTGACACAACAAATGAACCTTTGGTCTGCACCAAAACTCTTGTCAAAGTGGTGCACAAAACTCTAGGGTTAGCACAGCCACAGTGATCGCTTGCTGTTCATTTCTGTTACCATCATGTATTATTATAATGTATTATATGGCGCTCAATGAATATTTTTCTCGTACATCGGCATTGTTGAGGATTGTATTCAAGAAATCCCACAAAAAATGAGGTCACATGAGCATGCTGCGATGGAAAGTAGGTCGGGTTACATAAGGGACCCGACCTAGTTTAAGGCCTTTGCCTAACACAACCAACTACAACATTGATCAGATCACACTGAGTGGCTGTGCTGACCCTAGAGTTTTATGCACCACTTCGACAAGAGTTTTGTTGCAGGCCAAAGGTTCATTTGTTGTGTCAACACAAAAGTTTGTGAAGTTCAAAAATAAAACATTTAGGTTCAACAAAATGCAAAGACTTTGTTTCCCAAAAGATGATTTTAACCAAAGACTTTTTATCTCAAAATGAAAGACTGTTTCCTCAACAAGAAAAGTTCAAAAGTTTTTATGTAGTTTATATCAGAATTTACAGTTGTTGCCTCAAAAACATGATGTTGTACCCCATTTGATTAAAGTAACATGTTGACCGCCATAGTGTTTCACCCTCTGTAATCAAATATAAGGTATATTGAACCAGAGTTACATTGAGTATTCATACCTTCCAGAAACAACGAAGGAGTAGAAAAACATCAATCGGAACGATACCAAGGGATGGTTCAGATAAAAATAAAAATAAAAAGTTAAGTACGAGTCACGCCACGCTCATAGTGGTGGCCTCACCCAACAAGTTGTTCTAATATGATTGTATTCGAGTGTAAACATTTCAGAAATGTATAATATCCACTTATTGCCATGGGAGTCAATAAATCTGAAGGTTTTGTGTTACTATAGCATGTGCTGACCTTTGTCTATCAATCTAAATATTCGTGCTGTTTGATAAAGGGATGGAGTAGAATAAAGGCTCTGGAGTAGTGGAGGTAGTATTGTACTCAATAGACTCTAAGTAGTATCCCACTGTATGACTAACATATGACTACCTAGACATGTTACGCATTGATGCGGTAGTGGCTGTTTTTGATGCGGCAATACTATGCAAGCTTTATTTTATTACAGACATATTATCTAGGCGTGCAGTTTGTAGCACCAAGCAAGGAATTTTATGTGCAGCCGGAACCCTCTCAGTAGTGGATGCTGGCCAAAGTACCTATGGGATGAATGGTGGTGTGCTGGTAGGCTCCAATTTAATTTTGTTTGACCACCTCAGGTTACCCCTCCCCTACTCCCCTTAGGGCTGTTTTTTGTGGTGACTTAATTGGCCTAACAGGGGGTCTTTTTAGGTGGACATCCCATCCAGGATGGTACTTCCCATGAGTTGTGATTTTTGGCATGGGATGTCCCATGGACTTTATCATATGGGACATTGCATCTGCCACAGGCGGAACCAAAAATTTGCATGGGATGTCCCATGGTCCCATTTTGGAGGCAGGACCCTGGCACTAGCTGTATTTTTATACGCGCGACGGCGGTAGTAAAGCGGTGATTTGCTGATCCAAGGTGTGGTGGTGCCTCGCCACTCAATGTGTCCTCTGTCTACGCATACCTCAAAAAGTGATGTTACTAGTTGGCGTAGAAGAAGCGTGTCGAGGTGCGTGCAGGTGGTTTGACGGTTGGCCGCTAGGTAGCCGTCGCGAGCCTCGGTGAGACTAAACAAGGCTGTGTCTAGCTAGCCGAGACTTGCGCTGTCTAGGTGCACGTGGGAGGCTAGACGGGGCTAGCCGGAAATCGGCATTACCTCGGTGTGACTACGTTTTGATCCGCCAAGAGGTTGGCTGAATGCAGTGATGCCAGTTATCTCTACCAAGCTTCTCTGATTAATTACACTGACGGCGTCTAAGTACGTTGTCAATACCGTTGGGTGGGTCGCCTTTTTACGAGACACTTGTGTTAAGAATGGGTCTAAAATCTGAGATTCGCAGTACCACAGTCCACCACAGTCCACGTCACACCGCTCAAGCCCAACATCACTAGCCTGGCTTGGCCTGAGAGGGCTTCGTTTGGGACACCAGAGGTAAAGAACAGGGCACCCAAACTGCAAGTGCCTTAAACGCGCTTGGTTCGCACCAGGATCAGTGATTGAACAAAGGTGTCAATCAGCTCTTTCGCAGCTTTGTTTTGGACTTTGAATCACCCTGAAAAACAAAGGTGCCAAAAGGGTGATTGACGCCCTTGTCAATGTGTATCACTGTGCGTGAAACAAGTGCGTTTTCAGGCACTTGAGTGTCAGGTGCCCCGTTCTTTGCCCCCAGTGGGAGGCTTGAGGGGCCAAGGCCAGGCCAAAAGCATCACTTTTTTTCAACACTTATATCTACCTCGCTGCTGCTGCGACAAACCCGGCGTCTGTCTAGCTTCTGGAACCATTCAACGTGCCCACGCCACGCAACAGGTCTATTTCTATTTCCGCAATATCTCTCCGAGCCCCAATGGTTAAAAGTTCTGGCGAGAAAACAATGCTTCTGCCCCGCTCAACATCGATCCAGGCTCCTACGTTCTTCCGGAGATGCAAGCACAGAGACCCAAAGCGATCTTAACGACACCTGTTTACGGCGAGGAGTCACATTTCCTCTTTGATTAATTACACTAACGGCGTCTAAATACGTTATCACTGCCGTTGGGTGGGCCGCATTTTTACGAGATACTTATATTAAGAATGGGACTAAAATCTAAGATTCGCAGCACCACAGTCCACCACAGTCCACATCACACCGCTCAAGCCCGACGTCGCTAACCTGACTTGGCCTGAGAGGGCTTGGCTTGGGAGACTTGAGGGTCCCAGGCCAGGCCACAAGAATCACTTATTTCCGGCACTTATGTCTACCTCGCTCAGCTGCCGCGACAAACACGGCGTCTGTCTTGCTTCTGGAACCATCCAACGTGCTCACGCCACGCTACAGGTCTATTTTCATTTCCGCAATATCTCACCGAGCCCAAATGGTTAAACTTCTGGCGAGCAAGCAATGCTTCGGCACCTCTCAACGTCGATCCAGGCTCCTGCACTCTTCCGGAGATGCAAGCACAGAAAGTCAAAGCGATCTTCACAAGGGCGCTTACAGGACCGTATCACCTGTTCACGGCGAGGAGTCACATTGTAATTTGGGACTACACTGGTGCCGGAGAACTTTTCTGCGCTCAATTAATCTGATAGGTTCTCACAGTATGGGCGGTGAAGGGTTATGAGATATGTGACTGCTTTGGGAGTGCTCCTCATGCCTGTCAACACACGCAACACACCGGCAACCTGAGTGGGAAGCAGCAAGCATATACAGTTTGCAGGTTCAAGATCCGGGTGACGCCGGCGCCTTTACTCCATGGTAAAAAGCCACCGGCTTCACATAAGATGTTCCGTGTCATCGGAGCGCCGAAGCTGGGCCAAGCGAAGCGCTGGGGCTCTTTGCATACACAGGTGCTTCTCATGCCTGTCATGCATACCCTCTCGAAGGGCCGATCTCTGCGAGGGTGTCGGATCGATCCTTCCATGCCCTTGGAGTACCAACGCGCTAGGCGCCTCAACATACGGTACAGATACATGTCTTATCAGTGTGATAGATATCAAATACAACAAGATGATTCCGGTCTTGATGCTCACAGCAAATGAGCGGGAGAACCACCATGATACTCATGTCTGCTATATAAGATGGGATTCCTCAATGTCATGCCTGCCTTACGCCATCACAAGTATGTCGAAAATCTCAGTACTCGAGTGTGGCATAGAGCAACTTCTCATTCCTGTCCATATTATGCCAACTAGCATACACCTTCAGAGTAAGCACCCCCCTATCATCACCACTGTCCTAAAGCACTCAGGCGTTTGACATAGGTATTTGTATCAGGTCTCTCACCAATCCTCATGATGATCTTCCGGGGGACATGCAAATGTTCGCTCAACTCATCATCAAGATGAATATTTTCCTGCAAACCATCCCTGTGGATTCAGAGGAGTCCCAAACAGTTGGAAGCTCGATTTTGGATGTACCATGTAAGTACGAGGTGGCTATCTACAAGCTAAACTTCATAGTTTTTCACAGCCCATCACATACTCCAGTGTTCTCAATAGCCATCTTGCGCCAAAGTAAAACTGCGGGCAATCGTCTTCTTGGTTATGTGGAAGTGAGACTAAGGGAAGATCTTGAATCTGTGGAACTGGATAGACGTGCGTATACATCACCCACTTTCTCCGACTGCCTTTTTGATAAGCATTATGTAGGAGTTTTCAGCCTCCAACTCAATAAAGTGAACCCCGATGGCCCTGCCCTCGAACTTAGTGCAGGTTTCTCTGTTTCTGAGGCTCCACCCCTAGAACTGTCCAGTTTTGATATGAGCGAAACTCCGATGAATCACAGTGAGATCACAGTTATCCATGTTGCATTATCTTCTGAATCACCCACAGTTACTTCGGTTCAGAGCCAGGGGATGACAGAGGATCTGCAGAAAATGAATTCCGCCAACAGTACCCAAACCGCTGTGGATCCCCTCAAACTTTGGGTGATGCATGAAAGGATCCTTCTCTCACTGCCCATCAGTGATGAAGACAGAGCTCAATTGCTCAAGTTACTGGGGGACATTTGTTTGGAATCTTATGAGAGATCCAGGACTAGGGAGGCTCTTAACCAGGCAATCTGTTCATACCATGATGCAGTACGGGATGATCCCAAATCTGCTGTCTATCTTGGGGATCTTGGCAAGGCTCTGGGTCAACGCTTTGAGCTGCTGGGGGACCAAAATGATGTCCACCAGTCCGTGTCTAATTTGGAGGGGGCCATCAGGCTCACCCCAAATGGCCACCCACACAAATCTACACTCCTGAGTGATCTCGGCAAATCCCTCTTCCGTCGCTTTGAACGGTATGGTGACCTTGCTGACATCCACCACTCAGTGTCACAGTTTGAAGCCGCTCTTGCCCTCACCTCGGATGGCCATCCAGATAAGCCACAATGGCTCAGTGGTCTTGGCAATTCCCTTCGCAGTCGCTTTGAGCGGCTTGGAGACCTCACTGACCTCAATCAGTCGGTATCAAGTTTGGAGTCTGCTGTGTGGCTCACTCCAGACAGTCACTCAGACAAGTGTACAACACTGAGCAATCTTGGAAGTTCCTTGCTTATTCGCTTCAAGTGCTTCAGTAACCTGGCTGATATGGACCAAGCCATAGAACTGTTTGAAGCTGCTGTTGACCTCAGTCCAGATGGCCATAGACACAAGCCCTTGTGGCTGAACAATCTTGGAACTTCCCTTCTCAGCCGCTTTGAGCGGCTTGGTAACCTCACTGATGTAAACCAGTCAATATCTATGTTGGAGGCTAGTCTTAGGCTTGCTCCAGAGGACCACCCAGGCAGACCTACACTGCTAATTAATCTTGGGAACTCCCTCTGCCGTCGGTTTCAGCACTGTGGTGACCTAATTGACATGCACCGCTCAGTAACACAGTTTGAAGCTGCTGTTACCCTCACCCCCGATGGTCACCCAGCCAAGCCTGGACGGCTCAACAATCTGGGGACTTCCTTGAATGGCCGCTTTATGCAGCTGGGTGACCTTAGTGATCTCAACCAGTCAGTCTCCCACTTCGAGGCTGCTGTTGAGCTCACTCCAGATAGCCACCCAGCCAAGCCTGGACGGCTAAACAATCTGGGGAATTCCCTGCACCATCGCTTTGAGCGGCTGGGCAACCTCAGTGATCTCAACCAGTCAGTCTCCTCGTTCAACGCTGCTGTTGAGCTCACTCCAGATGGCCACTCAGACATGTCTTCACAGCTTACCAATCTTGGAAATTCTCTGCTTACTCGGTTCGAACAGCTTGGAGACCCTAGTGACATCAACCAGTCAGTCTCTAAGCTTGAGACTGCTGTTAGGATCACTCCAGATGGTCACCCAGACAAAGCTCGGCAGCTGAGCACTCTTGGAACTTCCCTACAATCTCGCTTTGAGCAGGCTGGGGACCTCACTGACATGAATGAGTCAATCTCCAAGCTTAAAGCAGCTGTTGAGCTCACTCCAGATGGCCACCCAGCCAAGCCTGGACGAATGACTAATCTTGGAAATTCCCTGCGGCAGCGCTTTAAGCAGTTAGGTAACCTTAGTGATATCAACCAGTCAATCTCCCAGCTTGAAGCTGCTGTTGAACTTACTCCAGATGGCCACCTAGACAAGCCTGCGTGGCTGAACAATCTCGGAATGTCCCTGCGTGGCCGCTTTGAGCAGCTTGGCGACCTCACTGATATGAACCAGTCAATCTCCCAGTTTGAGGCTGCTGTTAAGCTCACTCCGGATGGTCACCCAGCCAAGCCTGGACGGCTAAGCAATCTGGGGAATTCCCTGTGCGATCGCTTTGAGCAGCTGGGCAGCCTTAGTGATCTCAACCAGTCAATCTTTGAGCTTGAAGCTGCTGTTGCCCTCACCCCAGATGGTCACCCAGCCAAGCCTGGACAAATGACTAATCTTGGAAATTCCCTGCGGCGGCGCTTTGAGCAACTGGGCAACCTTAGTGATATCAACCAGTCGATCTCCAAGATTGAGGCTGCTGTTGGGCTCACTCCAGATGGCCACCAAGGCAAGCCTGCACTTCTAAACAGTCTTGGAAATTCTCTGCTTGTTCGCTTCGAGCACATGGGTAACCTAATTGATATCGACCAGTCAGTCTCCAAGCTTGAAGCTGTTGTTGCAATTACTCCCAATGGCCACCCCGACAAGACTAAGTGGCTAAACAATCTTGGAAATTCCCTATTCCGTCGCTTTGAGCAGCTTCATGACCCTGAGGATTATCAACAGATGCTGATCAACTACACTTGTGCCGCATCCTCACAAACTGGTGCTGCCTACATCCGGTTTAATGCCTCCAGAATGTGGGTAAAGTATGCCCAAAGTGTCCAACATCCATCTCTCCTCCAGGCATGCACTACAGCCATTGATCTCCTCCCGGACCTGGCTTCACTCGGCTTGTCTATCAGTGACCGGCATCATCACATCTTGCAGGCAGGTCATCTGGTGCGGGATGCAGCCTCGGCAGCCATTGCTGCACATGAACTTGGCACTGCAGTTGAGTGGTTGGAACAAGGGCGGTCAGTTATTTGGGGTCAGATTGTCAACCTGCGTACCCCTTTAGATGATCTCAGGAAGATCCATCCTCAGCTTGCGGATGAACTCATGTTATACTCCACTCAGTTGGACATGGCTGCCAACCAGAGCCAGGTTACTGAGGAAGCCCATTCTAGACCGTCACAATCACTCCAGGCCGCTGCACAGCACTCTCATGATATTGCTGAGAAAAGACAGCAACTTCTTAAGCGGATTAGAAAGTTAGCAGGTTTTGAGCGGTTTTTATTGCCAAAGCCAATCTTGGAACTTTCAGTTGCAGCAACAATGGGCCCTGTTGTCCTTTTGAATATCAGTGGATATGGCTGTGATGCTCTGATCCTCATGCCAGACCTTGGAGACAAAGTCATGCATGTTCCACTCCATGACTTTGGGCTGGACGAGGCACAGGTTTTGGCAGAATCTCTTGGATCCCTTGTGAGAGGAGCTGCACGTAATGGGCGGCTGGATGGCCACTTGGAGGGCGAGATACCTCTCAATGAGCGATTTCCACATATTCTCTCTGTGCTCTGGATACGAATCGTTAAGCCTGTCTTAGATGGAATAGCTTTCACGGTAAGCAAAATTCATGGGATGATTCAGAGGCTTATCAGTAGTGGACTAGACTCCACCACACCAGAATCTAGGACGTATCTGGTGGTGTCCAACGGGACCACTTGCCTTCCTCCCCATCCATGCAGCAGGCCTCTATGGCGCAAATGAACCCTGGGGCTCAAAGCTATCCGACTTCTTCATTTCCTCCTATACACCGTCATTGACAGCCTTGATTGAGGGCTTCCGCGCTAGAAACCAATCACAGAGAAAACTCCAAATCCTTGCTGTTGCTCAACCGTCTGCAACTGGACAAAGTTACATTCCTGGAACTCTGAAAGAAATTGACTCGATTCACCGCCTTGCTACAATTCCTATTCTGCATTTGAACCAAGATATGGCAACTGTTGAAAGTGTTCAGGAGGGCATGCAAAAATCCCCCTGGGTACATTTCGCATGTCATGGCATCCAGGATCTTATCAATCCGACTAAGAGTGCCCTCCTGCTTGCTAGAAATTCACAATTGACACTCTCGAGCATTATTGAACTATCTCTCCCAAATGCAGAGCTAGCATTTCTCTCCGCATGCCAAACTGCTACTGGGTCCAAGAGTCTCGAAGATGAATCAGTTCATCTTACTGCTGGCATGTTATTGGCAGGATACCGCGGCGTCATTGGAACAATGTGGTCCATTATGGACTGTGATGCACCCCAAGTTGCTGCTGATGTTTATGGCCATTTATTCAAGACATCACCACCGGATTCCACGAGGGCAGCGGAAGCGCTTCACCATGCGGTTAAGAAGCTCCGGGACTCTGACAAGGCTGGGGGAACGAAATCATTTTCAAGCTGGGTGCCGTTCATTCATGTCGGCATTTAAGTCGGTGAATGCGATGAACGATATATGTATGTATGTAAGACTTATGCTCCTCTGTACTTTCTGTTTTTCTTTGCGCTGGGGATTGAACCAAAAATTGAAATATATGCCCATACATCACCTACTTCCATTGTGAAGCGCGTATTAGCCATTTAATAGTATTGGTTCACAACATTTGCAGCAGGCCAGATTAATCTTGACTTGCATTATTCCAATTGAACTCGATCAATCCTGACTTGCATAATCCAATTCACGAGAGATTTAATCCTAGGGTACAGTAGGAACGAGTAGTACTGTGGAATGAATTGTCAGTCGGATTTAATCGCTGTAAGATTTAATACGTTACGCCTGTGATTTAATCCTGTGTCAGTAGTTTAAATCACGAGGAGTACTGTGAGATTAATTGTCAGTAGGATTTAATCGCTGTAAGATTTAATCCTGTGACACCTGGGATTTAATCCTGTGCGTCCGTAGTTTATATCCTACTTGATTGAAATTGATATAGTACCTATTTAACTCTTGACAGTTCTACAGATTAATCCAACTTCAGTTCCATCCTACTACTCGTGACATTAATCCTACTACAGTTCTAGGATTAATCCTCCCATGGTTGAATCCCGCGATTAATCCTACTCACCATTTGATGCTGCCGAATCTTGCGACTCGGTACGCGCACATTGAGCAAGCGACGCGGGGAAGGCGCGGGCGCACTGATGCGGGGCGGGGCCCACCCGACTCTCCGCCCCCCCTCTTTCCCAAAATTCGACCTGTTCTCTGTACAGAGCGCTTATCCTGCATGCTTTGCCCGGTGGGCGACCTCAATATTGTCCCTACCTTACGCCCCCGTGAAAAGCCCCAGAAAGTCTGGCTTCTCAACGCTGAATTCCACTGGCTTCAAGCGGACCTGGTCGTTGCGCACTGCGCCTCCTGTCGAGCAGACTACTATCCCGACTCCATTACATATAGAAGCGCGGACGGTGGTCGTCGTCAGAAACTTGAAATGATGTCTCAGTACATTCGGGTTTCGAAACATGGCATCTGGGTGGATCGACAGATTGCGCGATTCCAGGAAAGCGCTGTGAACAGACTCCAATCTGGGTGGTCAAACTTTGCGGACTGGATAAACGACTCTACTCGCTCAGAGCGGAAGCTCACATATCGCCAATCCCACCGACTTTTTGTCGAACACCCTGCCCGCCGCCTTTTATGTTTCCACGAAAAAGATGCCGACTTCTCCTGTTCTGCGCATCCTAGCACAAAAATGCTCTCAGAATCGGTGCGGGCAACTGTCGGGGTTAATGGAGGGTCCTCGCGAGCTGCGATGACACACGGATGTGTTGACTGCACCCACATCAAGCGGTATCACTCAGATCTCGTTGAGGAGGGTGCTATTCTGGGTGGAGATATCGACGTTGTTGGGATGCCCCCAGTCCCAAATGAGGTGGGCAAACCGTGCTGCGCGTGCCGTGCTTGATGCTAAGCAATCACAGAACCTGCCCGCACCCGTAGATCCAGCAATTGCTCAACTGCCCGCACCACAGCAGCAAGAGGTACCTCCCGTCGGTGAGCCACGAGGATATTTGCGCCTTGCTGTGATGGATGGCAAGTCCATTAAACATCGGGTGTGTATGAAGGCTGCTTGCTGATCAATACTGAAATACTTTCTTTCGCCAGAAATGCGCCTTGGACACATGCGAAGGTCCATTGGTCAACTACAGGGATGGCTGATTTTGCGAGGGGCATCTGAACTTGAAAAATGTTTGCGGTATCATTCCGTGCGGTCGTCCGGTCGTTCATCCCGGTGCCCTGACTTGTGACATGGAGTCGCACATCGCGTGGCACCGTCAATACGAAAGCCGCTTCTCTCGATTGTCTTTTCCTGGCGTCCACCGAGTTATGCGTCGACAGCAGGGTCTCGGGGATAACGACTCTGTCCCACGGGATGGAAATCCGACTCCGACCCCTGCTCTGCGGGTCGAACTTGACACGCTCGGAGACACCCCCGGGAATCAGGTGGCCACACATTCAAAGCCAAGAATATTTGCTGCTTGCAGACTATTCAATGGTCGTGTGGTTTTCCCATCAGCTGGGGAAAATGTTACCGTTCGGAAAGCTCTCCCCAAGTCGTCCGAATCTTGGATCGGATTTGGGAGGACTACCCAGATGCGAAACCTGGCTTCATTGCTTACGACGACGCATGCAGCCTTCTTCGCTACATCGTTACCCAGGATCCAAACAGCAGATGACTTTCCACCACCAAGTTTATTGTGGATGCTTGGCATTACATCGGTCATTGTGCAACAGATATCCTCTGCCGTATTTGGTGCAATCCCGCGCTGGTGAATGGCTCACAACCAGACCTCGTGATTGTGCAGCAGGATGCACACGGCACTAACCATCAGACACGCACATTCAACACGGAAACTGCGGAACAGCTCAATTCGTGGCTCAGTGGGTTTGAATCAAAGTTGCGCCAGATGTCTGACGTCAATTCCGATTTTTTCGTCCATGTTCTAATGCTGATATACTCGGAGAGGGTAGAAAAGCGCATAGCGGCTAAAGGATTAGAACTGTCTGAAGAGTTTTGGATAGAAGCTACAGGAAATTAACTTGATTACATATGCCTAGATCTTATCCTTTCTGCTTTGTCAATCATGAGAGCATTCTTTACCCATTAAACCATTTGGACATCAGTTTTTACCTGGGAGTGGATCACCAACTGCACATAGATTAGAAGGGTCAGTAGCCATGTGTTGATTCTGAGTATGCTCAAATAACAATTCCAAGTACTTACATGGCAGAAAGGAAGACTCAAGAGCGTGTCGCAGCTAATTAGGCTGCACATTGTAAGGAAAAGCGAGGAGGCGGAATTGACAGTGGGCTTACCATAAATGTTCTCCAGGCCGCAGAAATTGCTAATGAGGAAGGTAAACTACCTTTGAACGAACTTTCACAACTTGATTTGTCAATGTTTGTGCCACATCAAATGTGAAAATAAATAAATTGTGAGGGCGGCAGTCCATTGTAAGGAAAGGTAGGGATGTAGAATAGGAGCTACACTTATCATGAACTCCTAGAAGCCCTCCAAAGTCGAAAATGAATCAGGGAAACTACTTATTTTTGAACGAACTTTTGCGACTTTATTTACAACCATTGATAACTGATGATGGCCAGTGGATTCCACTGGACGGAAACGGCAGCCTGTCCCAGCGTATTCCACTGGAAACCAGTGGAATCCAGTGGTCAACCTGCAAGCCCGAGACCATTGTGAAAGGGTGAAACCCGCTGGAGGCTGGTGGAAAACAATGGAAATGTCATTGGTATAGAGCCACTGACTCCCACTGTTTACCACCAGTTCCCGCCCAATAGAGCTCCGCCAGTACATCATGAGCCAGCGAAATCCACTGGGACTCGATAGCTCACTGCACTGGTTCCCGCCATCAACCAGTGCCGAACACTGCCGATCAGCCGAATGACAGCTCCGCGTGTATTACTGCAACTTTCCCATCCGCTTTTGCCGATCTGCCGGCCAATGCCGACGGCGCTCCGTCTCAATCAACTCGGATTCCTTTATCAACTTCGATTCATTCATATCAACTTTGATTCACTGCTACTCGGATCCTTAAGTTATCAGTTTTGGTTATGCTGTCTGTATGAAGCCTTTTAAGCTCCAACAACTCCGCTCAGCTCCGACTTCCAATCTGCTTCGGACTCGACTGCGTAAATATCGCCGCGCCGTTGCCGAACGGGTTCGCGTTGAGGACGGCGATGGCGGCGTCGAGCGTGGAGATGGAGAGCACGCAGAGGACAGGGCCGAAGATCTCTTCTCTGGCCGGGACGACGGACGCCACCGCACACAAATATCGTCAGCATCGTGATGGATTGAAAAGAAAATTGAGTAGGTGTGAGGTGAAAGACGGAGTAGGGACGGTTGAGCAAAATAGAGACCAAAACACACTCAACTCCGTACTCTCCACGTCGATATTCATCGCGCCCACAAAGTTGCCCGCGGGGTACCCCGGCAGTGGGCACGCGCACGCCGCGGCCGTCTAGGAGGATTTTGGCTTTTGCTTTCGCTTTCCTGGGGTTGGGTTCGGATTTGGCGTTGGCTTCTCCAGGATGAGCGTCCCTGTCCTCCGCGGAAGCGATGAGGGCCTCGATGCGCGCGCGCGCAATGGGGGTAGTTACGGGGCCGCTGGAGGGCGGTGAGCGGTGAGCGGTGAGCGAATTTTTAAAGCAATGCAGGGAAGGGGAAGCAAAACAAGACTCACCACTCCGCTCTGGGATGAACGTCTACGCCGCGCCGACGAAGACGGCTGTGTGTGTGTTGGATCAGCTTTCAGATTCAGTAGCCAGTCTCCAGGATCCGGATTTAATGATATGACAGGAAAACGCACCCACAGAAATACAGACCGCTGGCCCGCCGCACGCAGCCCCAAGCAAGGCATCCAAAGCCTGGTCCCTGTTCGCGTCCGGCATGGCGACCGCGTGGTTATTTGCGCCGATGTTGCATTGCACGGGTTTGCCGTGCTGAGTGCCGCTGCGGACATCGTCAATCCACGCATAGATATCACATTTGTTAGTGAGTTTCATGAGGCGGAGGGGTGCGAAGGGAGTTTTGAGTTGGAGTGTGGATTTAGGTGGGTGCGAAGGAAGGCCACGCACAGCTCGTATATATGCCGCCCCGCGCTCTTCCCGCCGACGAAGCTGAGGGCGCGCGGATGAGCGGGTGCGTGCAGATGGCGTTCACGGTGCGGACGGTGCCGTGGACGACGTTGAGTGCCGGGGGGGAGGCCTGCGCGTACGATATTATATGACGAGGAGTAAGAAAGCGGAGTGGAGACGGGAACGCAAGCCCGAACACAGCTCGGAGAAGATCATTCTCGCGCCGGGATTGCGCTCGGAGGGCTTGATTAGAAGAGTGTTGACCGTGACGAGCGCGGGGGGATCGTTCAGAGGCGAGATTTCAAGGTTTCATTCAATTCATGTGAGAGATATCAGGGGAAGGGAGATGAGGAGGAAAGGGGGTGCGTACGCGGGGAAGTTGAACGGCGCGACGCTGCATGGCGTTGAATTTCGTTAGCCAATGCAAAAGTCTTTATGCCCGTGGTCATGTCCTTGCTGACCTTGAGCTTCTCACCCATGAGGGTGGTGGGGATGGCACACGCTGTTTCGGCGACCTGCCGGCGCGGCGGATGTCGCCTTAGGCGTCTGGTGAAATTGGGGGAGGGCACGGGGAAGAGTAGCGCTCGAGCACGATCGCGGGCGCAACGATGTCCATGTTCTCGCGGATAAGCGCCTAGAGCCTGGGTCGTATTAATCTACACTGTTTCTGGCCTTTCACACTCGTCTTCTTCCACGTCTGGAACGCCCGCGTTTGCGTCGCCTTCATTCCGTCAATCTTCAAGTAGTCTCTGCGCGGATGGGCGGGCCACCCACCGGCTCCAAACCATCAATCCACGTCTCCGGCTTCCTCTCCCGAAACTAGCCGTCGATAAAGATCTTGGTTGTCCTCCCGAGGAAGTTCGTGCCTTGCCACTGCGCTGAGAGATCCTCCGCGCGCGCGAGGGAGAAGGAGCTGGCCGGGCATTGTGACTAGCATGTGTGGCGGGTTGTCCTTGGTGTGCAAAGAGAGGGAAGAGGAACCTTCGGTGCGCACACGAGGCGCCTTCTCATCAAGCGCGCGTGAATCTCGGTCCGATTCGGGAAGCGCCGACGAAGGGCTTGTTTGTAGGTCTCGGGACTCCCGACTGTTCCATAAATATTTTTTTGGCCCGCGTACACCATGTATTCTATGTGTCGTCGGTTTGAAGCGGGGGGCAAACAAGTAGAGAAAGACGGAGTTGAGCTGGATTTTGGCGCAGAAAATGACTATCATTACAGTAGATTTACTATTTGACATGAACCTGCAGTTGAACCCTTCCTAATCACAATCTAGAATAAGTGGATGTGCAGTATATGGAGGCCTGACACTGCACCAATCAAGCCGTCGTAGATCGTGGAGGCCGCCCCTCCCAAATACTTGGTCCATCCTATGATGGGGAAGGGGCCGGTGGTTCGATTACACCCGACGGTATTGCATTAGTGCGTGCGGCACATTTTTGGCTTTTACTCAAGAATATTGGGCAGGTCCTCTCCGGCATATAAGGCCCCCATAAAATTGACACGAACGTTAAGGTTGACTCTCTTTGTAATGGATTGAACCGGCTCCCAATCAATCCACTCTCAGCTCGCAACACAGTATGACCTATTGGAGCCTACAGGCTTCCAAAGGCAAAGCAATGAAGCCCTCGTACCGTGGCACGCCCCCACAAAATACAGTATTGCGAAACTCCTATCGAGAACGGGGAGCCGGTGGTTCTAATTTCCATCTTGCGGCGTGTCCAACGGCCGATGCATTTTTGATTTGGAATCGCTAATCAGGGGAATTCTGGTTCGTTGATTTTGAGCTATATATTCCTGTGCAAGCCAACGCGCAGGGTGACTTTGGCGGACCAACATGAATTAAACCCCCACAGTCCGCAATATCCACTTAGAGGATGTGGGAGTGAGTATGGAAAGAATGCAGCCGCCGTGGGCCGTGGAGGCCTGCCCTAATAAATAATGATGCAAGCTTCCACAATGCCAATGCAGGGGGTGCCGGTGGTTCGAATCCACCCTACGGCGTGGTGGTTGCTAGTGGACTTTTCTTTTGCGCAAACTGAGCACAAGCGGGCATGTAGGCTCTTGGAGGGAGACAAAGTGGGTTTTATTCGGGTTGAATTTTAAATTCGCGGTCCTCAACACACTTCAATGAACCGCTCTCATCCCGATTAAACTGCAATATCTTATCCAACCCATCAGAGGAAATAGACCCCCAGAGCACAGGAATGAAGTCGTCATGGGCTATGGAGGCCTCCTCGATGAATTTCTCGGGATTATTGAACTAGATGGGCATGTAGTGCTTCGATTGCACCCGACGGCGTGTTGCGTTTCGTTTTCTTAATTGGAGAATTCTTTTGGTTTTGAGTGGGGTTTTGATCAAGAGGCCGTGTTTGAATGGTTGGGGAGGTCTCCTCGTGGAAGTGCTTCAAGTTCTGCTTGATTTCAAGTCGCTATGAATATATGTACGTGCCCGTAGAGGTGGTCCCAAATAGTATACTAATAAAACAGACAAGATATTCCAGAAGAAGCGGGTAGACGAGAATCGATTCTTGAAGGCGTGGCTGATTGAAATATTCTGATGGGAGTTGCGCCTCGGGCGCTCGGTAGCTTTCTCATCGTCGACCAAGTGAGCAGAGGAGAGCTTACCAAATATGTCTTGTAACATATTCGAACGTTGTTACAGTCTTCCCTAGCATTCCTACCGAATTTCACTTTTGTCTATCAGAGGATGGGGTTTGGTTTGATTACTTGAGGGCCTCCAAGCGAGATCATCTGAAGAGTTGGGATACAACACGCGATGATACAGCTGGGGCTAAGGAATCAGTTTTATGCAGAGGGACCGAAACCACCATGGCCAGTGGAGGACAATTCAGGTTAGGTTATATCGGGTAAGGAGACATATACGTGTCAGGAATCTAGGAGACGTTTAGTAGCGGCGGCATTTATAAGATATAACGCATGCCTTGTCTGCTCTATCGTTCCCACCCGGGAAGAATCGGCAAATAACAATGGCAGACTCAACCACCGTTTGGCCTCCTCAAGCATTGAGGCTCTGCACGATCAATGAATTGTGCGCACCAAACAGATACATCTGAGCTTACTCAAGTCATTCAAACCCTGTGTTGTAGGCAGCCACTCATGCTCCTCTACATGTCCTTCGAATCCGTGCGGCGGCGTGCATATGTTTTTTTGTTTGAGTAAATCAGCATATTACAGCCTTTTGCGGAACTTAGGGCAGGGTCAGTTTTTTTCCATTTCAACAATTTTCATGAGGAACACTGTCAGAGGCTCAACTTTGATCGAACCGCCTCGGAGTAGGCGTGTTAGAATCACATTCAAAATCCGCGGTCAGCTGAAGCAACAAATGCGGTATTTTCGGAAGAACCAACATGTACATTCTGATTCGAGGGACCTTGATAATATACGAGTAATGTGGTCGTACCCGAATCTGCTTTGAGTGCTCTATTTCTACAGGAGGGGAATGACCGTTTCAACCAAGTGCACAATGAATTACAATTACTTCAAATATCATCAATCCAAAGTTTATGTTGACTAGAGTACATAAATAGGTATAACATATGCAAAATCTAGGTTAATCCGAGCAGCACTCCAATGCTGCAGGTGACTTACCGAAGACAGAGATTTTGCGGTAGAAATTTCATTTTTTGATCGCATCAAAAATACCGATATTGGTTTGGCTGTGGATTTCCAATGCGATTCTAACGCGCCTACTCCCGAGGCAATCCGATCAAAATTAAGCCTGTGGCAGTGTTCCTCATGAAAATTGTCGAAAACTGAAAAAAACCATCCCCGCCCTAAGTTCCGCAAAAGGCTGTAATACACCCCTCAACATCTAAAGCCTCGGAGTATAGTACGGCCTGAAGGTGAAGCAATTGAGCATTGTGGGCGATAGAGGCTGCTCCTACAGAATACCGTTTTCTTTGTTTAGTTGCGTTTAAACGGCAAGCAGGTGGTTTGATTCCACCCGACGGCATTTTTTGGAGGGATTTTTCTATCTTGCCAAAGAATATTGGTATAGTTGACCGCGCAGAGTGCGACGAATGTTTCTCTGTGATCAATTGAGCCAGCTACCACTCAAACCACTCACAGCTCGCAACACAGTACAACTTATTGGCCTACAGGCTGCGAAAGACAAACAATTACAGCCGCCGCCATATACCGTGGATGCCGCCTCGATCGAATGTCGGTGCCATCAATGCATCCTTCTCGGGCGTGTCCAGTGGAGTTAGGTGGTCCTAGGCTGGCTTCCAGTACTCAATGACTCGCTGTACTTTCGATAGCATTTGCCAGCGGTTCAAATGGTCCGAACATTGGACTGGCACAAATATTGCTCAGAGCTGCTCATGCAAACATTCACATTATGTTTCAATCCACGGGCACGTATATATATGTGACTTGAACTCAAGTAGCAGAACAAGCACTTCCACTGAGGAAAGCTGCTCAATGATCCAGACACGGCGATTTGATCAAAACCAAAACCACAAAAACTCTCCGTGCAAGAGGAGGCAATACACCGTCAGGCGGAATTGAACCGCCGGCTCCCCTTTCTACAATCAGCAGAATTGTCCTACTTGAGGTGGGCGGCCCCACGGCCCATGGCAACTTAGTGGCTTCAAGTTCAAGCCTGCAAAGACTCCACTAGTTTGAATGTTGAGGAGTTTAAGTGGTTCGAAAGGTTTAATCGACCGCATAAAGGTCGGTCTAAGACCCGGTCTTGAGCTTATTTGAGGGTAGATATGAATATATATATATATATACTGATGGCGGGAACGATCTCCCCGACACGCTAGCTAGTTGACGAAAAAGCCGGCACAAACTAAAAAATGTCCGTACAAGGCTACAGTATACCGTCGGGGGGATTCGAACCACGGGCCCCCCTTCATCGTTCTGGGTGCACTTTACTTGCTAGGGGTGGCCTCCACGGCGCACGACGGCTTCATTGCTTCAAATCATGAATTGCAATGGTTTGACTATTGAGGGGTGTAAGTGGTTCAAATGTTCAATTATAATTAAAGACCTGAAGAGGTTTCATTCATCACAGAGAAAGCCAACCGAAAGGCTGAGACCCGCTCTTGTTCCACGCTAGATGTATGCCACTTGACATGAAGTCGAAACGGAGTCCTAACAAGCTGGTGACACACATCCCTCCCAGTATAAGCCGCCGGATGGATCCGAACCACCGGTTCCCCTTTCTATATGAGCACAGAGATTTTACATTAGATCGAGGCGGCCTCCTGTGGGAGTCTATCTTAATTGCGCCCACTGCATGCATTAATATTGGTATTGGATATCGTGAATTTTATGTGTTTTGATGGGAAACGACGGAGAGGATCACGTACCACAACACGGGCGACTTCCTATCGTCTACTCTTTCCAAAAAAACTCTCTCGGAGCCGTCCTACGCCGTCGGGTGGAATCAAATCACCGGCCCCCCTTCACAATTTATACCTTAACGCGAAAATTGATTTGGGGCGGCCTCCACCACCCCGACGGTATAAGAGCTCCGCAGGCCTATGACGGTCAATCCGTCACATTATAGATTTCCAAAAAAATACCTGAGTCTCAAAAAAAAAAAACTTCGAAATCTCAGAATACCTTGATATCGGATTGCTGCATACCTAGGCAGTATGTTATACTCAATCTCGAAGGAACAGGGCGACGTCTGAGTGGATTGAGCATAGGACGCAATTTCGGACCAATTGCCAACATCACACAGCCACCACATAAACAATTTGATCGGGTGCTTTTCTTCTTGCACCAACCCAAGCAAGTATGTGCATATACCCCTACTGGCTCCAACTGCTCATAAGACCATGTTGACATACTCTCATCCCCCTCCAATACCCCGCTCCTCCTCCTCCTCCAAAAAAAAACCTTGACCCCGCACTATCTTGGTAGTCATTCTCGTGACAATCCGGATCGCACCGTGATTGATGTCGGAGATTAAAAAAGAATTTGCCCATGCTCTGAGATGCTCCAATTTTTCAGAAACAAAATTTTTACATAACCCTACTGAACACCTGGCCTACTGCAGTCCCAACTTCAACTGTCTTCCTGGGCAGGAAGGTTCAAGAGTGTATCCAAAGTTTGCTCTCGAAAACTGCGTGCCGCTCAACGGCTCACCCAGGCAAAGCCTTTTCTGGACAGGACACAGCTGTTCGCAATTGCTGTGGCATACGGTGCAGAAATGACCCTTGGGCGGCAGGCCACGTAGTCTCCGGCAGATCCTCGAGATATAAGCTGCTGGAATGATTTTCAATTCTCCACCTATTCGCTCATTCTCGAATTCAGTGGGACTGCAATTAATTAACCATTTTTTGACTGAAGATTTGCTCGCTTGGCGGTGCAATTTCAGCTTTATCCCCACCGTTTCTTGCTCCGCTCTCGATTACTTGTGCTCATGTATGTATTTCATTATCTGTCTTTATGGTGCCATTTCGCAAGCCTTGTGGTTATACCAGCTGATCCAGGTATTTCATTCTGAAAATGCAACCAGCATGTTGATAAATAAATAAATAAACAACTAACGAACATACAAACAATAAATAAATACACTACTGAACTGAACTGGAGGATAAATAGATACAGGGCAAGGCTTCGAAAAAACAAAATCCACAGTTAATGGTCAATAAATGACATCAAGCAATGATAGAAAAATATTGATCCAAGGCTAGAAATGAGCCAAGATAGTCACCTCTCACATCGTGATAGGGACTGTGTGTTCTTCAGCATCCTCATCAACAGAATCTTCGCCTTTCATCATCAAGGTTTCTTCTTTCCCCAACTGAATGGGTGCATGTAAGGTTTCTAGTTTTACAAGAGCTTTGTGGTGGTCTTTTTCCCTGGTTGCAAGCCTGGAGTCAATTTGGGCTATGTCTTTGGTCTGTGATGCCCGCTCAAATAGTGGCCGAGCAGCCTCCCAGAAGCTAATTGCCTCAGAGGTACATCCACCTTTGTTTCCCAGATCTCCAAGATGTAACATGCTTTGTGCTCGGCTGTGATGCACGTCCATTTGGGTAAATCCCACTAGGGCCACTTGATAGAGATTGGCAGCTGAATTTTCATCATTGTCGGCAATAAATACATTTCCAAGAAAGAGAAGTGCTTTGTGAAGGTCTAATTTAACTTTTAATTTGGTGGCAGATGCCAAATAGATAATGGGCCATTTGTATTCCCACATGTTAACAGGCCAAGCTCTGATATTGGCTAATTGTTCCAGGCACAAATTTCTAACTTGAGCATTTCTTCCCCAGGACACACAAAGACACTCTTGGAATTTGGCCTTTGCTGAGTCAAATTTCTCATCTCTAAGCTCTAGCATAGCTTGCACTGTGTCACAGGCAGTGAAGTCTAGAACACTCTCCCTCCTTAAGATCTCCTTGGCCACTCGCAACTTGTGGTAAATATCTTCTTTAGCCTCACCGATCATCATGTCAATTAATCCAACATTGAGGAGTGAACTTGCATAGGAAACAGAATTGTCTTCAGCAGAAGTAGTTTCAATGACTTGACTGAAGAGGTGTCTTGCCTCTGTATATTCTGATTTCAAGAGATGGATTTCTGCCAAGGCCAATGTTATATCATGAGCAAACACACTTCTTGACATGCCACAGATATGCAGAAGCTCTCCAGCCCTTTGAAGTTGTACCACACTCTTTTGGTAGTCCCCAAGGTAGCGATACAACCTGGCTCCTAGGTAATTTGCCACACTCTCCTGATACAAATTTCCTGCTACTTGAGATAGTTTTTGTGCTGCAGTTGCATATGCCATAGCAGCACTGTAATTGCCAGTCTCCAATTTGAACTGACCAAGTCGAAGCATGACACTGCACTTATGTGTGCTGCTCTCACAGAGCTCTGATTTTTCTAGTGCCTTGTGATAAAATCGATTAGCTTTTTGTAAATCCCCTTTATGGTATAGGAAATAATGGCCTGCAGCTTCATAGAATCTGGCTATGATAATGACAGATCTATTAGATGTGAAATGCCTGTGGGAAGGAGTGGTGCTCACTTTCAAGAACAGGATCTTTTATATGCTCAACATAACTGATAGCTTGTGCTATCATCACCTCTGACACAATTGGCAAGTAATGTGGGGTGATGAGGAATTCAGTGAGAAACATGGTTTCAAGTTGGTGATCACAGAGTTGAGACAAGGGAGACCAAATATCATTCATCAGTGGGGAATAATTGCGTCCAGTCGCATGATAAAAGCGGTTCACGATGAATGCACACAGGATTGTATTTGCAAGGATTGGGGCATGAGCATGCAATCCCCATTGTAAAACATTCTGCAAATTTGCCATGTTTAAGGTTATTTGATGGATCAAGGGTTGTACCTGCTGTCCAGATTGTTTCTTGTATAGCAGCAAAAGTTCATGAAAATAGCTGTGAATGGGTTGGATACGGGACTGGGAAGGAGGCAAGAACTGCTGGATATATTCTCTGATGGGCATCAGTAGCACCAGTCGCTGATTTTTGTCCCTATATGCCAATGATGTAGCCAGCAATGCAGCCTTGCAAGTGAGTATATCTGGAATGCCAAGCTTGCCTTGCACAAGTTCCGCTTCAGAAAGTCCATTTGGGAGGATTGAGAGGAGACTCAAGAGTTCCTTGCTGTCAGATGTGATTCGAGGACTCAACAGAGAAAGACTGATGGATGTATCTACACTGGATTGCCGGTCAAAACCAACATAAAGCAGAGATGTTTTTTCTGTTTTCCAACGTGAAAGAACACTAGAGAAGCCTTCATAGTTGGCCAGATGGGCAACGAGATCAACAGCCAGTGGCATGTTATCTGTGAATCCCAAAAGTTGTTCCATTTCCTCAAGAGTGTTGGAATTGTCTGTAATCTCAATAAAAGTTTGTCTCGCAGCATCATTTGAGAGACATTGCAATGGCAAAAAAAATGGATGGGTCCATCCAACTTTGGCAGGTCTCTCAGCCCCTCGCATTGTGATCTAGAGGGTGTTAGAAATGAGGTTTAACCGAAGAACTGTGGACATACTATTAATGCAAGGTGTTCAAGACTGGTGAGGAGGGACAAGAACTCTTCAACTCCAGCTCGAGAATAAATTGGCTCCCAAACTGTCTCCAGATTGTCCAAGATCAGAAGACAGGACATTTTCTCGAGAAATACTGGACAACCAGCTTTGTGAGATCTTGGCCAGATTTTAAGCCAACATGCAATCCAATCAATGCAGCAAGTTCAACACTGGTGGTTGCAGCTTCAGCACTGACAAAGAATTGGTGTTCAAATTTGGAAGAGGTATCTGGATGGTGAAGCACTGCTCTTGCAAGGCTTGTCTTGCCCATGCCACCACCTCCCAGAATAGCAATCCTAGGTGGCTGCTGACTGATCAATTTAAGAATGTCATTCAGCTCTTGTTCACGACCATGGAAAATCTTGGGCTTTGAGGGGAGCATTGAAAATGAATTTGAGCTTGAAACAAGATGTAAGGAATAATTGAATCATCAAACTGATCATTTACCTATGTTTCGATTCATTGACACCCAGATAAACCTGCTCAAGCTAAGGGAAGATGCACAGAGTTCTAACAATTTACATACTGATGACCTTTCCGACATGGTAGTTTCTGAAAGATTTTCAATCAGCTCCATCATTTCTTTGTGCATCAGGTTGGCTGTCTTTCTGAATTCCCTGATCTCATCCAATGTTTGAGTCTGTGTTTGAATCTATATACATAATGTTAAGCCACGGAAAAGAAATACAAATGAGTCATACACAAAACATCTCTTGTGCCTGCTTCAGTCCTGTATGACAGTCTTGAAGTAATTTGTTCGTTTCATGGTTGTGGAAGAAGTGCTTGATCTTGTTTCCCTGCTGTTGTGCTTCAACAAATGTGTATATCTTGTGAAGTGTTCTGTTTATGGATTTTGTCAAAAAGTGCATTTGAATAAAATTAAACATTATTTACTCAACAAATTTTCCGATGTTATCAAGCATCGATGGAGGGAGGAATCCAACCGTCTCTGATTTTATATGGAGCCTGACAACTGCATACAAGATGTGGTGAATGTTTTCCATGAGCTGAGCGCATTCATTTTTGTTTTGCTTCACGTTCTATGATAGTTGAGCAGTAACAATGCAGAGGTCCATGAAATATACCTGAACTAAATTGATCAAGCTCTGAATGGTATTCACAATGGGCTGAACAAATGGAGGCCCAAATGCATCATTGAGCTCCTTGAGAAGTGGCAGGGCAAGTGTCAAACACGTAGTGATCTGGTCGAGGTGAGCTTTGGCGCCAGTGAGCTGGCGGAACATTAACATTGTAGATGTAGGGATCAAACTTGAGCTCCGCTCCTTATATATGGCCTCTCCGGGCCGTGTTCACATTTTCTCATACAAGTCACTCTCGTTCAAATCTCCAGGGTTGGCCATTATCGACTATCTGCGCAAAGGGAACCGGATGCATTGCCGATAAGTCCGAGTAGCGGATTCAACTGTAAACATCACATTCAAATGCTGATGTCCCATAGGCTCTGAATTCAGAACCCCAGGGACTCCGACAGGAAGTGCGTGGGGAAAGAGGCATACTCGAAGCCAGATTACTCGGGTCAAATTAAAACACCAGCAACGTCAAAATCTGGCCCACACCGGAAGCGGAGTTATTACAATGGAATTAATTGAATACCAGTAGCGACCGAATATAGCGCACGCACCGCAGGGAAGCGGGCTTAGCATAAGTGCATCTACGCAGATCCGTATATAAACCCGTGGCAGGAGATTTAGTGGCGCGTGGACAAGAAGAATTCTTGGAAGTGGGGTTACTACGATGAAATCAAATTGAACCCCGATTTCATCCATCAGCAGCAACAAATATGGTGCACGCACCTCAGGGGAGCTAAGTGCGTCTATATATATAAACCCATGCCCATGGTTTCCTTGGTTTGCCACTACTCCTACTGATGTATGTGTGACACTTCTATCTATATTTTGCTTCCAGGGCTCTGGATAACCGCTACAAGACATGCCTTCGCTTCGCTCCGGCGTATGTGTAGACCTGTCAAAAGACGGTCAACCGTCATATAAAATCACCGTTGAGAAGATGGCCCGTTGAACTGAGGTTCTTCAAAATATTCGTTCGAAAAAGGTACTCTCTCAAAGTGCTTGGAGGCGCTATATTTTCCATTATGATACACGTTTACCTACAGGCTACTGGGAGACACTATTATCCTGTCACTCCGCCAATAATACAATTCAGAAACAATTCAGGTGTAGTGTAGTAAACTTACATGTGGTGTGGGTGATTCAAGTTCATATGCTCAAACGAGTAAATCAGCGTTAACATGCAAGCCTGATGAGTACGTACGAATGCTGCCGATGGATTTCAAGTCGGTGCCGCCTGTGCAAAATCATGTTCGGAGGTCCGAAAAGGATACCAACGGACTCAGTACCTAGATACAATGTAGCATGGGGAACGAGCGTACCAAAAACCGGTTTGAGGAATGGGTTCGAGTGTTGAAGTGCGACAAAATTAATGGAAGTCATTGGGTCGAACAGATCTGCCTGCAACATGTCCGGAGTAATTAAGGGGATTGAGAAATTGGGAAAGATGCCGATGCACCAGGGCTTGAAGAGCTGGGTCAGCTGCATTTGAAACCTGAAATGTTCATCAGACATGTCTTAGGACCTAAAAAGGTTGTATATCCGTGGCTGGGCGACGCACTGAGATTCAGAGAGGTGAGTACAAATGGGAACACTTTGTGAAGGACGCATCGGGTTGGGAGCAGAAAACGAAATTATTCGTGAAGCGCCCTACATCAAAGATATCAGCGAGGAGAGCAGGGACGCATGCGCAGTGAGCTGCAGCAGCATGTAGAATAGGCGATACGAGTGCCAAACAAAGGGGAAAGCAAAAGGCTGCAAGATGTGCAGTTGATGGGGAACATATGAAAGGAACGGCGCTCATTATCAGAAGAGGGTGCGCAAGGCCAAGTTGAACAGCTTGAGAAATCATTCAACGAGCTTAGAGAGCCTTTGCATCCGAAACTTGGGGTGTTTTGCGTGTCCGATCGTCTTGTGTCGAGTCAGTCAGCAGCATTTGAAGCTTTCGATGAATCTTCCGGCCATCCCGAGGTACTCAAGTCCCATCTTGCGAAGTCTTTGGCCTTCCGGATCTTGAGCCATGCGTTCATCGTGATTTGATGATCGAAGAGGCGCCATCAAGAGCAATCCAGGAGGTTTGTCACTGGCGAGGTCTTCAGAAGGAGGTTATTGAGAGAGGAAACCAGGCTTGAAGCACAATTTGAAAGGAGGAAGAATGCGAGGGATAGTTGGATGATGATGGGGGAAGGAACAAAAGGTGATTAGACGGACGCCTGCCTTTTGAATGGGCTTTGAGCGCACGAAAGTGGCCCGCACCAGTGCCGGCACGGAGCTCGGCACATGGTTGGGAAAGAAAACTCTAGGCGATTGCAACACATACTGATTCACGGGGTCTCAAGGTATGGGAATAAACACACAGAATTGGGTGGGTTCGGAGCGAATACGAGAGCAGGGAACCAAAGGGGTATCTTCGGATCGCGGCAAACATGTACAACCTGATTCGAGGGACCTCGATAATATACGAGTAATATCCTTGTGCGCATAGTCTCATCCTCTGGAATGATCTCCATCATTGATGGACAGCGTCGGTTGCATCAACTTGGCCGAGTTGAAAACGTGATCAAGGACGCGAATACGTACGAGAAACTACTTGTTCAAATCAGTTCAGATTGTCTTTCTAGTCGTGCGGACAGTTGCCCAAAGTCTAATCTTCAAAGCCAAACTGTTCACATCCAAAATTCAAAAACAAGTCCTCGCATGCGTTGACCTCGGCGAAAATATCTTTGCGATGTCCGAAGCTCCTCCAGCGAAACACACCTGGGAAACTCAAAGAAGTGATTTCAGGTTCTCACCACTGTCGCAGTCTTCGTCTCATCGACGGGAAATCGCAGTTAAAGCAAAGTTAAAGCCCGAAATCAGTTAACATCTCCGTCAACAAGCATCCGGAGAGGCCATACATAGAACAATGACCATCCCGTCACGCCGGTTGCAAGTGCCTCGAGCCTCTTGACTGTATCCTCGCTGAGGCCAGTGGATGTAAGAGTGATTTTCGGCACCAGCAGAGAAAAAAACAAGGGGGAAAATGCATCATTGGGTTCTTTGCACACTGTGCGCAGAACGGCGCGGTCGCTTTGCGAGAGCTGTGTGCGGCTCCGTCATGATCACGGAGTCAGTCCATGGACCGTCACGAACCTGATCTCCAATCTCCTCCAGCACCTTCACAGACAAATTGAGAAGCATAGAAGTCGAGGTCGACTAGAACAGCTGGTAGGAATAAAGATGGGAGTGGTAGGCAAGTGTCGAATGGACAGCAGTTGGCATCAGATACCGAGCTGAAGCCGAGACGCTGGTTGTCAAGACGATGATGGACCAACAGGAAGGATCTGATCTCCGTCTCCTGACGTTCGACAGTGAACCGCAGATACCCTTGTCATTTCCAGCTGCTCTGCTCCGGGGGCTACTCTATCACCCTCTTTTTAAAATTAAGTCGTTCTGTCTGAAGCCATTTTAAACTCCGCTCGTCAGTTGACACAGTTATAATCCGATATTACCCCGTCTGGAACCCGTTTAAACTCCGTTACCGGCACCACCTCCCGGACCGAGAAAGGATGCGAGGCCGCGAAGCGGCCGAGCAGCCGCTTGTATTTTACAAAACTACCCTATCACTGCGTTGAACTGGTTCCTAGCTAGGCGTGTCTAGGCGTTGCTACGGCCCTAGGCATCGCCGGTTCCGCGGATCTCAGCGGGCCTCGCAGGTTGCCGGTCTAGGGACCGGTTCAACGCAGTGTATGTCTCAACCCCTCACATCAGAGCTGATTTTGATTCCAAGTGATAGAGGAGAAAGGTTACTTACTGACATTGATTTTGCCGCTGTTCGTTATCACAGCTTTATGTACTATATGTATGTATGTATTGATATTGTGTAGTGTTCTATATGACTTGGATCAGGCCTCTCTGAGGCGGTAGCTAAACCTTTAGGAATTTATAGCATTATCTATATCATTTTTATCGTGCTAAGTAATAGACGCCAGGGGTGCATAGATAAAGGTGCTCAGATCACCTGATAACCGCAACCTCAAAAAAGAACGGCGTAATCTGGCCAGGGCCAAGCCAAGCCAGAACAATACTACACTCGTAGTCATACAAAATGTTAAAATATTCCTTCCCGAAATTAGAGCATTTGCGGTGAGCCACCAGATTAACTGGTCGCTAATTTTTCCTCAGCCAAACATAATCATTGAGGGCTGCTGGAGCCACTATTTAGAGCTCCCAATGGGAGCATGAAATAGTGGCTAGCTGAAGCTGAATGGCCTCGAGGGGAATCCACAAAAGGAACCACCAGTTGCCACCGGTGGCTCACCGCAAACACTCTATTTAACTCAAAGGGGACCAAAGATAAGAAAAAATGATATCACCGACAAGTTTTTTCTCTGAGGAGGTTCGGAGCTTGACCTACCTACCTATCTAGGGAAATTGCCTTATATAGGCGTCAAATCAGCCGATTTAGATGATTCATTTTGATGGTGGTCTTCAGCAGGTTGTTGGAGTGTATTCCAGTTTTCAAAGGAGAGAAAAATGGATTGTGGAACGAAACCACTTCTTTGGGGGCATGTCAACGAACATTGATTGACATAATTGTACATGTTTGGTCTGGGAGTTGGGCCAGTGTTGGCGGGTTGACTTTGGTGTGATTCGTGCTCTGTATCCTTGAGACAACTTGTGGAGAGACGTCTAGAATTGCTAGAGTCTACTGGAGCCCCATATGGGCCTGGGTTGACTATATTTGCTTACAATTTTTTTTTTCTGACAGTTGGGACCAACCTACCTACCCTACCCCATATGGTAATTGCTTATCATTGGGCCCCCTTGATTTAACTTGCCCAAAATTTTGGGACTTGCTCCAATGACTCCCATGAGATCCTGGGCCATATCTGCCATTTTTTTTACTGAACCAGAACACTGGCAGAGTGGTTTGTAGGAATCAGGCCAAGTGGGTGGCTGTGTTGTTTACACTTGTTAATGCCAGTGTGATTTGACATTTCATATTACTATACACAGAGATTTCACTTTTGGGTACCACCTACTGTGGGCTGGGTAAAATCCAGGTTCCTCCCCAGCCGCGGTTTCGAGGATAACAATCACTGTTGGAGTTTTTAATTGAATTCTGTGCTCCGGGAAATTTCGGGCTATGTGTGATTAATGTGACATATGTGACTTCAAAGTTGGGGGTAAGCCTCTCCACGGCCGTTGTGTCACTGTAACATCACACATAAGTACAATGATGCGTGCGTGCTCATTCGCTTCTTTGATAAACACGCTAATAACTTCGTCGCTTTTACACATCGGCGCACGTCCATCCGATATCCGGTATCGATGACCTTTGGCACCAATTTTACGGCGGTTCGACAGTGCGTAACAGTATCTTCGGCCCCGGCAGTATATCCCTTTCTGATTTTTCAAACTGTTTTACAACAAATCTGTGCCAACCTTTCATTTTCGTAGGTGTGTCCGGACTCACCGCATATACTCCTCATCATCTGCTTGATGGGTTACGGTACGTGCAAACCTATAAGCTCTGTCACCGCGCTTATCTTTCCTTCCCCGATTCGTTTCAGCCACTGTTCATCGTTATTTTGGTAGCCATCGCCCATGTTACGCGCTGCTTGACTTGGGCGGCCTTGAACTGATACTCGCGCTGTGGTATTGAGATTTGCGATTGTCCAGGCTCCGAGTCTAGCTTTCACACCGCTAACTTAATTGCAGAACTGAATGTGATCCCGAGAAGCAACTTGATACTTCAGCTACCGCAGTTTGTTTGAGGGTCCTTATAGGACAAAACATGAGTTTGTGCGCTTTTCGGACTCGTTTGCTTGAGATCTTTGAAGAAATCTCAAGATCTTCAAAGATCTCAACTGAATTTTGTCAACATCAAAGATCTACAGAGAAGTTGGTTCTTTGATCCATTGACACAAGACAACACTCCGCTTCGCTCCGGTATTCAAGAGCGCAAGAAGGGAAATTTAAGCTCATACAGGAAGAGATTAATATTTCCATAGTATTGTTTCAACATGAACTGTATCATTCAGCTGGCATAGTACATTACGAATGTGAGAATATAGAACGCACACCATTATTACAAAGCGCCGCGTTCGAACATTTTGAATGGGAGTTGACTAGCCAGTACCGCGGGAAAGCAACATCGACAATCCCAGTCCAGAAAAGGACACCGGGGGCAAAGACCGACGCATATGAAATCCATATGCTTTAAATGCATGGAGTACGCATATGGGTGTGACACTTGACAAAGCTCTTTGTCAGATTTTGGCAGATTGGTAACTAGGTGCTACATAAAGTATATTTAGTTAACCTGAATCTAAGAGATAGTTGCATAACAGTTGTAGTTAATTCTGCAATTTGTTAAAGGTAAATTCCAGTGAATGCAAAGGTCTTGTTTGGATGAGCCGCGACTCGGCCGCAGATGCCGTCGGGGCTCCGCGGCGTATACGGGGATCTGATATATCACGGGTCCCCTCGTTGTCTAATATCAATAGGAGACAAAGGTGATATTACTCGTATATTATCGAGGTCCCTCAAATCAGAATGTACATGTTTGTTCTCCCGAAAATACCGCATTTGTTGCTTCAGCTGACCTTTCAACACAAACTAGCTTAGACGCCCGAGCGCTTGGTTAATTTCACCTCTGATGGGCCGTGTTCAATGACGTGAATTCCATTTTTGAGCCGACCACATGCCCGGGAAGCAGCGCTCAACGCCCGGTCAAAAGGCAAGAGCTGTCCAACCTGTCCGACATCCTTGCTCTTCCTCCCCCATCCCTTCTGCGCTAGCTACTCTCTGTGCGTTATCAATAAGGTGTCCTCTCTCTATGATGAAATACAACACTCAGGCGACACACTCTCGACTCCGCTCATTACTGGCATTCAAGATCATTACTCGTGTATTGTTACTCGTATATCAGATTGCAAATGCTTGCCCATCATCGACATTTGGCCGTTTTCTCCCAGTCTATGTTCTTCATTCTCACGTACGACGAACTGGGAAATGCAACCTCCCTTTCCGCCTGATAGAAATCTGCTCTCTCTCACGCGCACAGCCCACCCGGACGCTCCCTAGCCGCTTCAGCCCCACTCAAAAGGAAGAACGTCACGTCAATGGCACGTTCCTCTCTTCGCATCCCCCCTCATTCATCGTCGCTCTTGCAAAATGTTCCGCGGTGCTAGCTGGAGGCTTCGATGTGACTCCCATATCTGCAGAATGCCCCAATCCATATCTCTGCCCTCAAGTCTCACACGAGTGTCCAGACCCTGCGAGTCCGTTTTCATCAAGAATCATGTAACCGCAAGTGTACGCAAGTTACCCGCAAGTCGGCTCCACGATCAAGCATATTCCTTCGCTGTTTTCCACCCTGCTTACGCGAATGGGCAAAATTTGCTAGCTTCGTCAATGTCAAACCGTTCTTAAATTTGCTTCGGTGCCTCCGCCGCCTCGGGCTCTGCGCGCTTGACTCCAGGGTGCTATTTTATCTGTGCGCAAACCCCATATTCATTCCGGGTGTTGGGCGATCAGAGGATCTTACATTTTGACGCTAACGCTTCGCGCAGATATCGATGTCACCCTGAGGTGTTTGTTGAGCACAAAGACGTCGCAGATGGACCACAGTGAGTGCCCAACCCGCGCTAAATGCCCCCGCTGATCGCGAGAGACGGCAGCGAAGCTCCTGGAGGCCCACCCAAGTGAAGGGTGCGCCATCCGAAAGACTACTATTATGAATGCGATGTTCTACGGGAAGGTGCGTCAAATTCTTCTCTCGCATCATTCCGCCTTTTAACCTGCTCTGAGAAGGCGGAATTCACCCCCGAAGAACTAGTCGACGACAGGGCCAACTCTCCGCTCGCTTCAAGTCTTCAGGGGAGCTCGGCGAGCACGGGTAACCATGGCGCTTGGTAGCGGGAGGAAGAAGGGTTGATGGGCGCACAGAACTGGTAGCCCACTCCGTCCGGTTGATGGAAAATTCACGGCACTTGAGGTGCATGCAATTCAACACGGTAAGCGCGTCTGCTCCTCTGTTCCATCATCGCGCGGCTCATGTTTTTCCCATCACCTCAGGCTACTAGCATGGCTCTTATCGCGGAAGGAGTCCCGCGCGCACGCCCGACACACACTCAGCACTGCTCTAGCTTGGTGCCCACGGTGACGATGTACCCGTCAGACTGGGATGCCGCCAGGTGTTTATTGATGCCCGCTTCGCACCATACAGAGGTTGAGAACGATCTGATGTTCGGCAACGACGCCCCGCTGTCCTTCCTCCGGTGCTCGAACGGTGTGTAACCTTCGCAAGCAGATCTCAAAACGATCAGTGGAGGTACAGTGGGCCATACACTACGATGATTCACCCCAACTTATCTCCATCGCACGGCGCAGCGCAGCGTAAGTGACCGTAATGAGTCGAAACAGGCCCCTTCCCGGTGTTACCTTTGTCTTGACTGCAGTTGAGTACTCATATTAGGAACACTCACGCGATAATACTTTCAGTAATGTAGTTGCATCTTAGCTGCGACTTTATGGGGGCCATACAATCTACTGTGAGTCTATCTACCTAATTTGCTCAACCTCCCTCCACTGAATAGCTCCACAACACGAAGTAATTTCGAGGTGGTTTACGCTTCGCCGTTGGTTGAAATATCTTAGCTACCGCCTCTCGTTTCAAGGTAGTAGCTGTACACACGCAAAGTATTAGAAATGGATTGAAATAAAGTGCGCCGACAATGTCAAGTCAGTCGAGTGGGTTGTGTACCACATATCATATCCTCAAGTTGACTTTGAGAATATTCGACTTGACCTACTTGATAACAGACGCGAAGCTCACCAGCCGGAGCGAAGCGACGGCATGTCTTGTATCACTCTATCAGTCAGGCTGATATATCACACTTCCTAGTCTCGGCTATCAGTCCCTCCTGACATCCGTGGGCGAGATCGCGCCGGTATTTTCTCGACTGGACTTCGGGTTAGTGCATAATTCAAAAGATACATGACGACTGAATATTTTGGTACATGCTTTCAATAATTCGAAATTTACTGATAGCTGCGATTCATAAATCAATCAACTCTTGTTTGCGCACTTCAAGTTGCATTCTTTACCTCGGGGCAACCCATCGCAATCGCAGCCCGTTGAACTGTATATTTTTAAATCCGCCCTGTTGCACTGGCCCAATGCTAGCTGCGCAGGCAGAGCGAACCCTGGATTCACGGCTGTGATGTGTATGCAGCTTGTGCGCAGTGCACACGGGGAGTTCATATAACTCGTCAAAAAATGAGCACAGTGAATATCAGCATGAAGGAGAATCCACCTATTATCCAGCTACAATATTGGTGCTGATCATGTGGCGCATTTTCGAGGAACATTCAAGTCACTTGTATGTGGAATGTTGCGGGATTCCGAGACAAACACACAGGGAGGCGAGTGGCGAGAAGGTAAACACAGTAATCCTTAGTCTAGGTAGTTGGGTAACACGACCAAGTAATCCTGAGCGCTCTGGTGCTGAAGTTCAAGAGGTGCAGAGAGGCGCAAAATGAATACCGTCTTTGGTGCTCGGGCAGCGCAGGGCAGCGAGATTGGAACCGTTTCGGCTGCTCGAGAGGCTCAGAATAAGGACCGTTTGGTGCCGGAGCAGCGCAGACCGCTTGAAATGTGACCGTTTGAAGACTGAGCAAGAGCTTTGGCGGCCTGTAAGAGGAAAATCCTCGCTTCGATCAAGCTCTCAATGGAGAAACTCCTTGGCTCACCAGAGCCGTTTCCCGGCATCTGTGAGTCCTCGGAATGACGGATTTCTCCTTTTTCTGCTATTGATAACCGGAGGACCCGTGATATATCAGATCCCCGTATACGCCGCGGAGACCCGACGGCATCTGCGGCCGAGTCACGGCTCATCCAAACAAGACCTTTGCATTCACTGGAATTTATCTTTAACAAATTGCAGAATTAACTACAACTGTTATGCAACTATCTCTTAGATTCAGGTTAACTAAATATACTTTATGTAGCACCTAGTTACCAATCTGCCAAAATCTGACAAAGAGCTTTGTCAAGTGTCACACCCATATGCGTACTCCATGCATTTAAAGCATATAGATTTCATATGTGTCGGTCTTTGCCCCTGGTGGGATTCAGCAACAGCTTGAAGAGTAAATGAGATCGATCCTCTCGCCGATCCCAGGCACAGAACAGGGAAATTTGAGATGAGCGATATTGAAAAAAGCACAGAATCGCGGTGAGAATGTGCACCGATATACTTAGCCCAGAAATAGCACAGTAGATTCGAGTCGAAGCCCAGTACCCAGCAGACAGAATGTTTGAAAAATCAGACCAGGGCCAGAATTAATGTTGAGGACGAGCGAATTGGGCAAAGAATGAGATCCAACGACAGCAGCCTGCCTTTATATATGTCAAGAGTTTGCCGGAAGGGTTGCGTGGCTTCACGGCTGCATCGCTGCGCCGTAGACAGCAGTGACTACGGTTTGCTGCGTCATGTCAAAGAAGGACTGCGGCAGGTTAGCCGTTCCAACCCAAATGAAAAGGCTGTGTTGAGAAGGTAAAGGCAGTGGAGCACAGAAGGGGTTAATCAAAGAGCAAGAGCAGAGGAAAAACAAATGGAGAATGGTTACATGGGGATATAGCACAGCCGAACGAGCAAAATCTTAAAGAACGGTTAATCTTTTTATTGCACAGCCACACCACAGTTTTCGACCGACTTCTTTGAACATCTACAACAAACATCCTGCTGTCGGAAAGGCGAGGTGCATCACCTGAAATTTCAGAGAAAGTTCAAGATCTTGGGTGTATTTTCATGTTGATTGTTCATTGCCTTCGCAATCAAAATTTCGTGTTGGGGTCTCAACGGCATCATCTGCTGAAGTGTTACAGTGTGATAGGTACGGAGTCAGCAGTTATTACCCAGTTCAACCACCTTCCTTTTGTGAACACCTTATCTGCAAGGCTGTCAGTTATCATAATACAAGTTAGTTTGAAGTGAAAGCTGTTCCCTTACTGTGGTACATCAAGAAATGAGATCTGCACAGCGCAAATACGCACGCTCTCTCTCTACCCTTTTCTGGGAAGCATAAGGTGAGAAGAAGTAGGATGAGATGGTCAGACAGCTAAGGAACTCAGCAAGTCAAGCAAGCAAGTTTCAGGAGCTTGGGCCTTGGGATCTTGCAGTGAGATAGTCCACTAGTTTGCAGCCATGAAATCTAATGATAAGGGAGAGAGTGAAGCAACAAATCACTGTCCCGATCAAATGTCAATGAATGTTGGGAGTATCAGGACCCCAGCACACCACCTGATGTTATAACTAAATTAGAACCCAGCCCATCAGACAATTTCACTTTCAAGTGTTCTTTGTATTTTTTCAAAGAACAACAATTGTGAGGGTCCTAGTTTTCCATCAACCTCTCTCAAGATCTCTGACAAAAGGCAAACACTCACTCACATTAAAGATTGTGGAATATCTTGCAAGATCAATGGAGATGTCTCAATGTGCAAATGGCATCTATTTCTTCAGAGATCTCACCCACATGTGCCCTCAAAAAGTTCACTTCTTTGAAGCTCTTCATAGATCTTCAAAGATCTTGAGAAAGCTTTCAGCTCTTTGTAGATCTTTGAAGTTCTTGGAAGATCTCAAGGTAATAAACACACAAAAAGCCTTTTGTCCAATTAGGACCTTCATAGGTTTGCGCATTCTAATTTGCATATTTACAGGCGTTGTTGGGGGCAGGGCTTCTTGAGATTCCTAATATGTACTTACCTCTGCGAGAGACTGGTAGTAAAAAAAAATAACAAAGTGGAATCTCTGTTGTTTCAGTGAAGTCCTTGAGTCGTCGCGATCATCATTGATCAATGTCCAACAATTTGCTTTCTGTCATAGTTCTGAGGTGTGAGTCACGCTGACTTAAATATCAGTGCCGGAGCGAAGCGACGGCATGTCTTGGTATATTACAGGTGATGAAATCAATCGGATGAGTGCAAAATCATGGAGGACAAGATTACAGAGATGATTCAATACGAGTGTGCCACAACTCGAAAAGGTAGTAATGTCATCGAAACACCCGGATGTCGAGTAATAATATTGTGGCCCATTTCCAGAATCAACATGCCCGAAATGCCCGGGTTTTGATCGCTCTACCTATTTTCAACAGGTCAGCTTGCCTCTGCTTGGCTTACAACACCCCATGCCTACCCGGTGGTAAAAAGCTTCTCAAATCCTCGCGCTCCAGTATTTGCCTTCCGGTGTGTTCAACTTCAATATCCATCGTCGCGATGCTCAAAATTTAAAGTGCCAACCAAAGTTTACTCGCACCTTGCCAAAAGCCACTTCATTTCGTTTCGCAATTCCCTGTATAACTTCAACATACATCGTGCATCGCCTACCTCCTACCCAGCTCCTATACTTCGAAGCACTACTTCTACTTCTACTTCAACACCGGCATCTTCACCGACGTACCCTGCCCCTCCCCGTCAACGTGCACATCGTCCGACCGCCAGAGCGTCCTCTTCGTCTTGATTTGCGTGTGAAAGTGGATGCTGCTGCGATGAAAGCGTAAGTCGACACGCAAAATAAAATAGAAGAGTTGAGGAGAGTTGAGGAGAGTCGCGGGGTGCCAGGGAAGGAAGTGATACACACACCCTTTCCCTAGAAATCAATATCGCCCAGGAAGCTCGCCTGCAAAGTCTGGTCGGCCAACGTGTCTCATCTATCCTCGGCCACACCGCAATACGGGAATAATCAATACGGAAAGGGGGAGAAACGGGGCGCACCGTATTCCCGTCCACGAAAAACATCGGCAGCGACAGCGGAATCGGCACGTTCGCCCCAATCTGCCCCGCGTGCACCTGCGTTGCGTGCGCTCTACATTCAGCGGCTCAGCCTACCCGCGTCTCAATCGTACGGAAGCGTATGACGGACGCACCTCCCATCTAAAACCGCCTCGCCACCGCCCCCCGACCGCGTAAACAACGCCTCCCCGTTGCCGAATGGGTTCGCGTTGAGCAGCGCGATCGCTGCGTCGAGCGTGGGGACGCACAGGACGCACAGGACAGCGCCGAAGATCTCTTCTCTGCCCCAAACCATCCATCATCGGTACTACCTGGTGGAAAAATAAAACAGAGGAGGGTTGAGGTGGGTTGAGGGGAATGCGCTGGCGAAAAAAAAGGCAGGAAAACGCCGCCTCTTCCCTCCTTCCCCGCCTCGATCTGAATAACGGTTGCGCCCACAAAGTTCCCCTCGGGGTACCTCCGCACGCGCACGCTGCGGCCGTCGAGGAGTTTGCCTTTCATGGGGCCGGCGTCCTCCGCGGAGGCGACGAGGGCCTCGATGCGCGCGCCCGCGGTGGGGGTTACTACGGGGCCGCCGGGTGGGTGCGCTGGTGTTAGCTTGAGTAAGTAGAATTAGGGGTAGCGTTAGTTGGGATGAGGTTGGTTCCGAATTGGAATTGTAATTGAATGAGCGTTGGTTGAGCAAATTTTTACTTAAATGCAGGGGTAGATCGGAAGGCGGAAGGAACAGCGTACAACTCACAATTCTGCCCCCGCTTCGGACCCCTGCGTCACCTTCAGCTTCGCCGCGCGCGCGACGAGCTCGGGGATGAACACCTGCGCTGCGCCGACGAAGACGGCTGCGAACGTGCACGCTTAGTATTCGGCGTGCGTGCGTAGATAGATCATGAAATAAATAAACACGAAACACGTACGCACCCAGAGAAATCGCTATCCTCCGCTGCCCCGCAGCGCCGCACGCAGCCCCAAGCAAAGCATTGAGCGCTTGGTCCCTGTTCCCGGCATGGCGACCGCGTGGTTCTTTGCGCCCATGTTGCACTGTACGTGTTTGCCGTGCTTCGTGGCCTGCGGAAATGTATACATATGACAGTAATGCGTGGTGAGTTTTGATTTCGAGGTGCCCCACGCTCGAAAAGGGAAGGAAAGGAAAGAAAGGCGTCGCACGACCTCGACCTCGAGCGAAGCGAAAGCCGAGCAACGCCAGAAACGGGCAACAACTCGAAAGGCACGACAAACAAGAAACCAAAGCGCTCGAAAAAGAGAAAACCAAACAAGCAAACTCGAAAGGGGACGGAAAACGCCCACTCGTCTCCCCCCTCCACTCCATCTCCACCTCCAACGTAAAAAAAAAGCGAAACGAAAAGCGACGTACAGCTCGTATATATGCCGCCCCGCGCTGTTCTCGCCGGCGTAGCTGAAGGCGTGGATGAGGGGTGCGTGCAGAGGGCGTTGACGGTGGGGACGGTGCCGTGGACGACGTTGAGCGCACCGGGGGGAGGCCTGCAGTGTTATATTAGGTGTCGGGTAGTATTGGATGGAGGGTGGAAAATTAGAAAGACTCAAAGAGGATACAAGGCAGAAAGAAAGGGAAAGAGGAGTACGCGCACGCACCCTCGCGGACACCGGCGATGATCATGGTCGTGCCGGGGTCGAGCTCGGAGGGCTTGATGAGGAAGGGTGCTACCTGTTACAAGGGCGAGGGGATCATCCAGCGGGGGGTCATGCTTCATTGGGGTAAGTCATACAAACAAATGAGAATGAGCATGAGAAGACTGAACAGAGCGAGTTCTTATCGTGAGCCAATGCAAAAATCCGAAGGGAGGGACAGCGACCTGGCACAAACGCCTAGCGGGACCTTACTCGTCTCGGTGTCCATGTCCTCGCTCACCTCGAGCGTCTCGCCCATGGGCGTCGTGGGGATGGTGCACGCGGTGTCGACGACCTGCCGCCCGCGGAGGACGTCACCTTGAGCGTCTAGTGAAATTGGCTGAGTTTACGGGGTGATAAAGGAGGGGACGAAGAGGGTGGCGCACCGGCCTTGCCCCGCTCAAGCCGGTCCCGAAAGTGTCCATGTTCTCGCGGATCAGCGCCTGTAACCTGAGTCACTGAGGCCCGAGAGCAAAGCGCTGCTTCTTCAGCACGCTCGTTTTCTTCTATGTCTGGAAAGCCCTGGCCGCTGCTTCAACGGCGCTCTCGAATCCCTCGGGGGTCGTCTCAGGCATGCGGGAGAATTGCCTGCCCATCACATTGCATTCGGTCATGATCAAATTCGTGCGCCGGGACTCTTCACGCACCAGATCCAAAAAATCAATCCACGTCTCCAGCCTGCTCTCCCGGAACTCCCCGTCGATAAAGTTCTTGGTGGTCCTCCCGAGGAAGTTTGTCCCTTTCCACTCCGCGAAGAGTTCCTCCGTGCGTGAGGGAGAAGGCGCTGAGACCGAGCATTGCGAGATCCTTAGTGTGTCCTTGGTGTATTCCGGTGTGCAAAGAGAGGGTAGTAGCGGAGCAAAGGGAATCCGCGTCTGTCGGCACGAGGCGCCCCAGCGACAGCAACAGGCTGGTTTAAGATTAAACCGCAACGTTGGCGACGTTGGCCCGGTTTAAACCATTTTGGTTTAAACCGTAAGGTTGCCAACATTGGTTGCTGGTGTTAGCCCGGTTTAAACCGGTTTTAAACCATGGCTTAAACCGGTTTTAAACCAAAAAAAGTGCATCCACTCATGTTTTGTACAACAAAGCTGTGCAGAAAGGTGACCCAGTTTAAACCATGTTTTAAACCATGGCTTAAACCATGGTTTAAACCAAAAAAAGAGCATCCACTCATTTTTTGTACAACAAAGCTGTGCAGAAAGGTGACCCGGTTTAAACTGGTTTAAACCATGGCTTAAACCATGGTTTAAACCAAAAAAAGTGCATCCACTTGTGTTTTGTACAACAAAGCTGTGCAGAAAGGTGACCTGGTTTAAACCAAAAAAAGCGCATCCACTCTTGTTTTGTACAACAACAAGGAGCAGAAAGGTGAGTCTTGATCAGGTGAATGTTTAATATTACTAAAGTATTTCAAGCTCCTAGTCAAGCGACCATCTTGAAGGAGATGATTGCTAGTGAGCAAAGAGCGGAAGACAGAGCTCAAGCAAGTGCTACCACTCCTGTTGCTCTCTACATCAATGTTGGATTGAAACTTCAAGCCAGACGGTATGTTCCTCAACTTCTTCTATGCATAGATAAATACTAACTAATGAATCGATCAGGCGTACTCTAAGATCAACACAGAATCCCACCAGTGAAGATGACCAGACACAAGATAGTGTGGTTGAAAAGCAACATCTAGGGGCAGATATCAAGAAATGGCATCAGCAACAACAGCACATTTGTCCTCAGGTTCTCCCATCTGTGGTCTCAGAGCCCTACAAATCACCTGAATGGGAGAGGTTATTCTTGCCCTCCAACTTTATTAGCTCGGAGCGAACCAAATTAGGTCTAGAGACTTTGGGAGCAGAAGAACTCAAACTGCGGCAAGGTGAAGCAAATGATGCTCTACGTAGCTTGCGTGAACATATCCAACATAGTCAAGCCCTCAGACAACACAAGAATGCTAGTAATAATGCTGTTCATGGTCAGGCAAAGAATGCTTGAGCAGTGCAAAAGATCAAGGATGTCCAAACTAGGCTCCAGAATTACGTCAAAAAGTACCGGCATGCTCGTACTGCAATGATTGCCCTTGGATGCAATCCACAAGACCCAAAGTTTGGATTTCCAGAGCTGAGGGATGAGGATCTTTACACAAAAAATGTAGATGAGCCACACAAGCTAGGTGATGGAGGAAAGGTTGAAGGCTGGATTTGGCGACAGGCCGATTATGGAAACTTGTCTCCTGCAGAGGAAGCTGAATATGTCTTGGATTGTAAGTCAAGCGATCTCATGTATTGTTTTAGAGCTCATCATTGTATAGCGGCAAGAGTAAAATGGCACCGTGCTCATGCAGATATGGAGCGATGGAAAGAAGAAGTTGAAATTCCGGGCCAAGAGTTCCGTTGTGCAGTTCAGGGATTCAACAAAATGGAGGCTACCTGGACTGCTCTTGCTCATGATCATGAAAATGAGCCAGGAAAAAAGGTTTATGCATTGAAGGTTGCAGGTATGTATCTACAGATGGGGAAAGATGCACGAGAGCAATTCAAAAAAGTTGGTGGCACTTGGCCCAAGGCTGGAGTTAGTCTTGCCCAGCAATTCAAATTTGAGCGCCCAGATCCAAAAATTGATTGGGCAGCTGTTATTGCAGAGGATAGTTGAATATATATATATATATTTGATTGATATAAGCAGATCTGACTCTTGACTAAAAAATATGAGTCAAGCTTTTTTTGGTTTAAACTGGTTTAAGCTGTTTTGGTTTAAACCAGTTTAAACTGATCTGGTTTAAACCGGTTTAAACCAAAACAGATCTGACTCTTGACTAAAAAATATGAGTCAAGCATTTTTTGGTTTAAACTGGTTTAAGCTGTTTTGGTTTAAACCGGTTTAAACTGATCTGGTTTAAACCGGTTTAAACTGATCTGGTTTAAACCGGTTTAAACCAAAACAGCTTAAACCATTTGTAGTCTATTATATAAAAAACAAGTTGCCTATAGGCTTGGTTTAAACCAGGCAAAGGTTGGCAACCTTGTGGTTTAAACTCAAACGAGCCTACAGTACCCAGCGAATCTCGGAAGCGCCAAGCAAAGCGCTTGAAGTTGTTTGTGCGAGTTATAAAAGACAGGTGACGCGGTCACGAGACGACTACGGACTGTCCCCTAAATACAAACACGCGTGCGCTCGACGCGCCAGTCCGTTTAAGACGGGCCGTAGGCGCCTAGATTACAGGAGCTCGGCTTGCCTTTGGCTCACAAAATATTAATGGCCAACATCACAGTAAATTTAATATTTGAGGTGAATTTAAATTTGAACCCCTCGCCCGAGTCAGAGTCCAGAATAAGTATTAAGATCCACCGACTACACAGGCCTGTAGGTAGAGCCATCATGTCGTCGGTCGGGGCGGTGGAGGCTGCCCCAAACCAATTCGCGCGTAAGGATATAAATTGGGAAGGGGAGCCGGTGGTTCGATTCCACCACGGCGTATTACAGCTTCCAGATGAGTTTTTTGGGGGCAAAGCAGTAGACGATACGAAGTTTCCCGAGTTGTGGTACGTGATCCTCTCCGTCGCTCCTCATCAAAACACATAAAATTCACATATGCGTGCAGTGGGCGCGCGATTAAGATAGACTCCCACAGGAGACCGCCTCGATCGAATGTAAAATCTCTGTGCTCATATAGAAAAGGGAACTGGTGGTTCAGGTCCATCCGGCGACTTGGGCTGGGAGGGATGTGTGTCTTCAGCTTGTCAGGATTTGTTTGCGACTTTATCACAAGTGAGCATATATCTAGCGTGGAACAAGCGTGGGTCTTAGCCTCTCGGTTAGCTTTCTCTGTGATGAATGAAACTTCTTCAGGTCTTTAATTATAAATGAACGTTTGAACCACTTACACCCCTCAATAGCCAACCCATTGCAATCCATGATCTGAAGCAATGAAGCCGTCATGACCCGTAGAGGCCGTCCATAGCAAGTAAAATGCTGCCAAATCGATGAAGGGAGGCCTGTGGTTCGAATCCACCCGACGATATAGCCTTGTACGGAAATTTTTTAGTCTGTGTCGGCTTTTTCGTCAACTAGCTAGCGTGTCGGGGAGATCGTTCCCAACATGAGCATATATATATATTCATATCTACCCTCAAATAAGCTCAAGACCGGGTCTTAGACCGACCTGTATGGGGTTGATTAACCTTTCGAACCACTTAAACTCCTCAACATTCAAACTAGTAGAGTCTATGAAGGCTTGAACTTGAAGCCACTAAGTTGCCGTGGGCCGTGGGGCCACTCACCTCAAATAGGGCAATTCTGCTGATTGCAGAAAGGGGAGCCGGCGGTTCGATTCCGCCCGACGGTGTGTCGCCTCCTCTTCCACTGAGAATCCTTTTGGTCTTGGTTTTGACCGACAGGCCGTGTCTGGATCGTTGGGCAGATTTCCTCAGTGGAAGTGCTTGTTCTGCTACTGCTACTTGAGCTCAAGTCGCTATATATGCACTTGCCCGTGCATTGAAACATAACGTGAGTGTTGGCATGCGTAGTTCTGAGCAATATTTGTGCCAATCCCAATGTTCGGACCATTTGACCCGCTGGCAAATACTATCGAAAGTACAGTGAGTTGTTGAATACTGGAAGCCAACCTAGGACTACCTCCCTCGACCTGAAATGCCCGAGAAGGATACATTGATGGTACCAGCATTCGATCGAGGCGGCCTCCACGGCCCACGGCGGCTGTATTTGGAGCCTGTAGGCTAATAGGTCGTGTTGCGAGCGGTGAGTAGTTTGATTGGTAGCAGGCTCAATGGATCACGGAGAAACATTCGTCGCACTCTGCGCGGTCAAATTAATCGTTCTGTAACGAAATGGCGTCTCGGCGGTGCAATTACCGCATGTACTAGGCTTATCTCGTTTGTATTTTCCTTTCCTCCCGTCCTTTAAGTCGTGCCCTCCTACCCCATTTGTGAACCTGGTTTTCTCATTGGTCCGCCCCAAACATTCAATTGACGGCGCAACGCTGACATCAATCATAGCAGAGGCCCGCACTCGACCGCTTTCAGTTTAATGTGCGCGGGATGTATCCAGATTTTCATTTAAAACGAGACTCAACAGCTGACCTACGCGCAGTTCCTTCTGGACAGGTCGCAGTTACTGCTGCATACGGCGTAGCTAGATTTCAATCATAATCGTGCCGAGGGGGCCGCGTAGTCTCGCCGAAGATCCTCGATATAAGGACAGGGTCAGGTTTCTCTTTCGACAAACTTTCCACCGTTTCCCGCGTCCTTAGATTTTCAGGAATTGGAACGTTCTCTTCTTGGATCAATTCTGGGGATTATTGACGCTTGAACCTTCTACTGGGGATGTTCCTCGACGCTGTTTTTCAAAACTGCTCTGAGAATTAGCCATCAATGTGGGCCGTGGTTATTTCCCCAATCTTTCCTCGCTCCTTCAATGCCGAATGGTTTGGTCTAACTGTCTTCCTTCGCTCGTGCACTGGGAAACCTCGCCTGCCATAGGGTTCCAAAATTTTTTGGCTATTCTCGGCCCGCAATCCGTCGCGCTCTCCCTATGTTGTCCTCCAATTTTCGGTGCTTGTCAGGGGAACCGCCCGTCCGTCCGTCCATCCGTCCGTCCGTCCGGCTCCGGCCCATCGCACTGCCCCGCTTCCTCGTCCGATCCTTCGTCCGGCCTCCGGACTCGCACCCCAGCCTGCGCCTCCATCCGGAACGTCACCTCCCGTCCCTCCGGACTCTGTTCCCTTCCGTCCGTCCGGCCGCTCTCACTGGCATGTGCTGTGTGATCAAGCTCGAGACCTCTGCCGATCCCTCCGGACACGTGCTACTGGCTAGTACTTAAAAAACCTCGCCTAGCGTGAGAATCCTCATCCTTTCTTCTCTTCGGATTCTCCCGCTAGGTGCGTATTCTAGAAACCTGTATTTAGTACCATTCAATTGAGTTGCTTCGGATTCTCCCGCTAGTCTCCCGCGCTCTGCGCCGAGCTGAGGTTGCCCTTACAGCAGAAGAAAGGATCTAAGGGATCAACTGGTCAAGATTGCGAAGTTCGGTGTAGACTCGGACTCGGACCGCTACGCTAGCGCTCCGGCCTCCCCGACTTCCAACCTCGACCCCTCCTCCTTGATGGACGCTCCGACGCCCGGAAGCGGGTCCGCGCCACCCGAGCTCCCGGATGTTTACATCCCGGAACCGGCTGCCGACCCCGAATCCCGGCTGACCGCGGTCGAAGGCTCTCTTGCAAACATCGAAGCCCTACTCCTCCGCGTTTTACACAACAACCAAAATCCACCCGCGACTGCCCCCGTCCCTGCCGCTCCGGCTCCGGCGGTGGGTCCAGACTTTACCACCCTCACCCCCGTAGCAAAATCGGTTCTCCGACCGAACCCCCCGGCCGTCTTCGACGGCGACCGGACCCAAGGACGGATGTTCCTCCACTCCGTCCTCACATACCTCCGACTGGTTCCGGAAGCCTTCATGGTCCACGGACAGCTCGTCGAGGAAAAACTCGTGCGATACGCCATGTCCTTTATGGCGCGAGACGCGGCCGGATGATGGGCCGAACGACAGTCCGCAATCGTTCCGTTCCCATTCCCGTCCTGGGCGGAATTCGAGTCCGAGTTCCGGCTCCGGTTCGTCGAGGAAAACGAGCAAGACCAAGCTCTCCTCCGGCTGGAGACCCACAGCTACTACCAGGGCTCCCGCGACGTTTACCGGTACACGGACGACTTCGAGGAACTCGCCGCCACGGCCGGGTACACGGATCCGCTCGTCCGCGTCACCAAGTACCGAGCGGGGCTCGACCCGAGGATCAACACAGCGATCACCACGTCCGGAACCGCTCCGGCGCTGCTAGACTACGCCGGATGGCGTCTCCGCGCCTTCCGTCAGTACGACGCCCTCGCCCGCGTCCGAGCGGGAGCCCCTCCGACTCGCGCCCCGGCTCCGGCCGCACGCCCTCGCACTGGGACGTTCCTCCCAGTCCCCTCCTTCACGCCTGCTCCCAAAGCCGCGCCGGCGCCCGCCCTTCCGCCTGGCATTCCGATGGAAGTTGACCGGACCCGCGCGCGCTTCGCACCGCGCGCTTGCTTCCGCTGCGGTGCGTCCGGACACCTCGCCCGAGACTGCCCGACTCCCTCGGACGTCCGGCACGCAGACGTCCTGGACGAGGTCGTCCGTCAACTCGGAGACGACCTCCTCGGAGAGCTCTTCGCGCGCCTCTCTACTACCGCCGGGCTTCCGACCGAGCCGGACGCCGGAGACGCGGAGCCGGAGGGTTTTCCGGACGCGGTCGAGTAAGCGGTGCGCCCTCGGTCGCGTCCCCTAATCGTTACTCCTGCTTGTACAAAGATATACCCAATAAATCAGCAGTTGAAACGAAAGACGCACCCCCTGCTCCGGCTTCCGCCCCCCGGCCGGAGCCCCCTATTCCCGCCCCGGAGGCAAAAACCCCTTCCATTCCCCGCGTCCACCGTCCGAGATGGGAACGCAAACTGCCCCGGCAGTACGTTATTGATTCCGTGGAGGGCCGGAACTCCCTGCACATTCCGTTGGAGATGCAGTCGGTAGAAACCGCGGCTAAGATGTCCGTGAAAGGTCTGGTCGACTGCGGAGCGACCGGAGACTTCATTGACTCGGAGTACGTGATCTCCCGCAACCTTCCCGTCCGGAAGCTCTCCCAGCCTATCCCGGTCCTCAACGTCGACGGCACACCCAATGCATCCGGAGGCATTACGGGCGTAGTTGATATGGTCGTCAACTACAAGGGTCACTCGGAACGCATCCAACTCGCCGTGACGCGGCTCGGGAAGCAGCACGTCATCCTCGGTTACTCCTGGCTTCAGAAACACAACCCGGAGATCGACTGGGAAACCAAGGAAGTCCGGATGACCCGCTGCCCGACCAGCTGCAGCACCTGCCGAGACGAGCTTCGCGCCGTCCGTCGCAGCGCGAAGATCTCCGCCGCGATCCTCCGGCAGCTCCGCGAAGGTCCCGTCCCGTCTATCTGTGCCATTGACTCGGAGGAGTGGTGCGGAGACGACGGGTACGATCCGGATGGCGACGGAGACGACTGTCCGGACCTCACTCCGGACCCGGACGAAGACGACGATGACGAGCTAGAGGAAGGCGACCGGATCCTCTACACCGCGTTCGCTCCGGCCGAGGAAATCCGCGCCGGGAGCACCGTCTCCCAACGGCTTGCGGAGGCCTTCGCCCGGAACTCGGCCCCGCCTGGGACCTCGGTTCCAACCTGGGTCGAGGACTTCTCCGACGTCTTTGACAAGGAGTCGTTCGACGCGTTACCGGAGCGCCGGACGTGGGACCACGCCATCGAACTCGTCCCGGACGCAAAGCCGGCCAACTGCAAGGTCTACCCGATCTCCCCCCTCGAGCAGAAGGAACTCGACGCGTTCATCGAGGATGGGCTGAGCACCGGCCGGATCCGTCCGTCCAAGTCCCCGATGGCGTCTCCGGTCTTCTTCATCAAGAAGAAGGACGGAAGCCTCCGGTTCGTCCAGGACTACCGAGCGCTCAACGCGATGACCGTGAAGAACCGATACCCGCTCCCGCTGATTAACGACCTCATTAACCGCCTAAAAGGAGCCCGGTTCTTCACGAAACTCGACGTCCGGTGGGGCTTCAACAACGTCCGGATCCGAGAAGGCGACGAGTGGAAGGCCGCGTTCCGTACCAACCGAGGACTCTTCGAGCCCCTGGTGATGTACTTCGGCCTCACCAACTCCCCGGCCACGTTCCAGACGATGATGAACGACATCTTCCAAGACCTCATCCTGTCCGGAGACGTCATGGTATACCTTGACGACATCCTCATCGCTCACTCCGATCTCGCGCGCCACCGAGAGATCGTCCGAGAAGTCCTCCGGCGGCTCCGGGCGCACAAGCTTTACCTCCGGCCGGAGAAGTGCGAGTTCGAGAAGTCGTCGATCGAGTACCTCGGCGTCATCATCTCGCACAACCACGTCGAGATGGACCCGGTCAAGGTCGCCGGAGTCGCCGCCTGGCCTGCTCCGGAGAACCGGAAGGACGTGCAGCAGTTCCTCGGCTTCACGAACTTCTACCGGAGATTCATCCGGGCTTTCTCGGACATCGCGCGGCCCCTCTTCGACCTCACAAAGAAGAGCGTCGCTTGGACCTGGACCGCTGCCGCGGCTGCCGCCTTCCAAGCCCTCAAGGATGCGGTAACCGCGGAGCCCGTCTTGGTCCTGCCCGACGAGTCGCGTCCATACCGGGTCGAGGCGGACAGCTCCGACTACGCCACCGGAGCCGTCCTGTCTCAGCCGGACGCGAACGGGAAGTGGCATCCGGTCGCGTTTTACTCCAAAAGTCTGAGTGACGTCCAGCGCAACTACGAGATCCACGACAAGGAGATGCTTGCGATCATCCGGGCCTTAGAGGAGTGGCGACACTTCCTCGAAGGTACGCAGCACCCGGTCGAGATCTGGACGGACCACAAAAACTTGGAGTACTTCCGGAAGGCGCAGAACTTGAACCGGAGGCAGGCGCGGTGGTCCCTGTACCTGTCCCGGTTTGACTTCGCGCTCCACCACCAGCCCGGACGCCTCATGGGCCGTCCGGACGCGCTGTCCCGCCGTCCGGACCACGGAGTGGGCTCGGACAACACGGACGTTACCCTTCTTCGCCCGGACTTGTTCCACGTCCGCGCGCTGGAAGGCGTCGTGGTGGCCGGACCCGAGGTCCCCCTCCTTCGTGACGTCCGGGAGGCCTTCACGGGTGAGCCGGACCTTGAGGACCCCGTCGCGCTTGTCGCGCGAGAACTCCTCAAGAACCGGAACGTCCGCCCCCCCCGGTCGTCCGAGTGGCGTGTCGCAGAAGGGCTCCTTTACTACCGCGGTAAGGTCGTCGTACCGCGGAATAAGGACCTCCGGCGCCGAATCATCGCCCTGCACCACGACACCCGGGTCGCCGGACACACCGGACGCTTCAAAACCCTCGAGCTCATCTCCCGGAATTACTGGTGGCCCCAGCTGTCCCGTCACGTCGGCCAATACGTCCGGACCTGCGATCCGTGCAACCGGACGAAGGCGCTTCGGAAGCTGCCCCACGGAGAGCTCCACCCGACCGAAATCCCGGAAGAACGTTGGGACACCGTCTCGGTGGACTTCATCGTCGAGCTCCCAGACGCGCACGGGTTCGACGCGGTCATGGTCGTAGTCGACGTCCTGGGTAAGCGGGCCCATTTCAACGAGTGCCACACCGGCCTTGGCGCGGTCGGAGCCGCTCGGCTCTACTACCGGAACGTCTGGAGGCACCACGGAACCCCCCGGAAATACATCTCCGACCGTGGGCCGCAGTTCGTCGCGGAGTTCACCACGGAACTGTGGCGCCTCATCGGGATAGAACCAGCGACCTCCACCGCCTACCACCCGCAGACCGATGGCCAGACCGAACACGTCAATCAGGAACTCGAGCAGTTCGTCCGGATCTTCACGAACTACAAACAAGACGACTGGGACGAGCTCCTCCCGGCCGCGGAGTTCGCGTACAACAACCACGTCCACTCCTCGACGCAGCAAGTCCCGTTCATGACGGACACCGGAAGGCTCCCCCGGATGGGATTTGAGCCCAACGGACTGCGCTCGAACGTGGAATCCGCGAACGAGTTCCGCGACCGGATCGCGTCCGGAGTCTCGGAAGCCAAAGCCGCGCTCGTTAAGGCCAAAGACGAGTTCAAGCTGTACTACGATCGCCGACGCACGCCCACCCCGGAGATCAAAGTAGGCGACCGAGTCTGGCTAGACGCCTCCGACATCCGGACGACCCGTCCGTCCGTCAAATTCGCGGACAAACGCCTCGGCCCCTTCAAGGTCGTGAAGGTTGTCGGAAAGGGTGCGTACAAGCTCGAGCTCCCCCCCCGGTACTCCCAGCTCCACCCGGTCTTTCCGGTGGTGAAACTCCAGCTCGCGGAACCGGACCCGTTCCCCGGACGCCCCCGGAACGACGAACCCCCACCCGTCCTCCAGACGGACGACGACGTTCAATGGGAGGTCGAGGAGATCCTAGAAGCGAAGGTCCGTTATGGCAGCCTCTGGTACATGGTGCGGTGGAAAGGCTACGGCCCGGAACACAATAAATGGGTAAAGCACTCCGACGTCTTCGCTCGAGACGCCATCGATGCCTACTATCGCCGCTACCCCAACGCCCCGCGCCGGATCGCCTCGGCCGCTTTCGACTCGCTCTCGTTCCGGAGGCGCGACGCCCAGGTCCGATTCATGCGTCGGGACGCCGCATTCCAAGGGGGGGGTGATGTCAGGGGAACCGCCCATCCGTCCGTCCATCCGTCCGTCCGTCCGGCTCCGGCCCATCGCACTGCCCCGCTTCCTCGTCCGATCCTTCGTCCGGCCTCCGGACTCGCACCCCAGCCTGCGCCTCCATCCGGAACGTCACCTCCCGTCCCTCCGGACTCTGTTCCCTTCCGTCCGTCCGGCCGCTCTCACTGGCACGTGCTGTGTGATCAAGCTCGAGACCTCTGCCGATCCCTCCGGACACGTGCTACTGGCTAGTACTTAAAAAACCTCGCCTAGCGTGAGAATCCTCATCCTTTCTTCTCTTCGGATTCTCCCGCTAGGTGCGTATTCTAGAAACCTGTATTTAGTACCATTCAATTGAGTTGCTTCGGATTCTCCCGCTAGTCTCCCGCGCTCTGCGCCGAGCTGAGGTTGCCCTTACAGTGCTGGGCTTATTCAGCCTTTCTCCGGCAATTCCATCCACTGCGCCGGATGATACATGCAGCGCAGTACAAGAGTCTTGCGGGCGGCTCACCTCGTCTTTGGCCCTAGACTGTTATTCCCAGAAAACCAGCGAGCCTTCACTGGCCAGATAGAGAGGTAGGTTTGGTGAACCTTTGGTCCCCAAAATGGCTTATTTCTGCGAACCTCTGTGCGCAGCAGAACACGACATTTTCTCTTTGTCATTTGCTTTGTTGCGCATTGCAGTTGCAGATGGCCGTTCGAGGGATAAAAGCATGCATCTCTTGTTGGTGTTCACTGTTCAGAGGAGGGGCTGATTTTAAAGGAGTATTCATATGATTCTGACATTGAATACTGTCCAAGATCAATCAGGCAACAACCTTCAGCAAAGAGTGAAAGGAGTCAGAAGATTGGTACAAGCAGAAGTAGATAAAGAAGGAAGGGAAGAGTCAGAAGATTAGACTAGTACAGCTATATATCGCACCAGGATTCATTGTCAGAATGATATGAAGTGTGATATATAGCTGTACTAGTCTAATCTTCTGACTCTTCCCTTCCTTTTTTATCTACTTCTACTTGTGCCAATCTTCTGACTCCTTTCACTCTTTGCTGAAGGTTGCCTGACTGATCTTGGGCTGGACGGGGTGTGGTACTCATGGCATTCTTTGACGTTCTTTTTGGATCCTGTGAAGAAATGGTCCCTGACACTGATGGCATTATTTGGGTAATGTTTTCCGCCCCAATCCTCAATTGAAATCACTGATTGTGTAATATTTTCCACCAGATCCTGGATTGAAATGGTCCGTGGCACTGATAGCATTGTTTGGGTAATATTTTCCCTGATCCCAGATCAAAATGGTCTGTGGCACCAATGACATTCAGATATTTTCCCCCCTATTCCAGATCAAGGCGGTCAGTGGCACTGATGGCATATTTTGGGTAATTTTCCCCCCTACCCTGGGTCAAAATGGTCCGTGGCACCAATGGCACAATTTTGGTAACATTTTTCTACTGATCCTGGGACAGAAAGTTCGGTGGCACTGATGGCACTATTGGGGTAACATTTTTTTACTGATCCTGGGTCAGAATATCTCATGGCACTGATGGCACTATTTTGGGAACAAATTTCTACTGATCCTGGGCCAGAACGTCTCGTGGCACTGATGGCACTATTTGGGGAACATTTTTTTACTGATCCTGGGTCAGAAAGTCCGGTGGCACCGATGGCACTGTTTTGGTAACATTTTTTTACTGATCCTGGGTCAGAAAGTCCAGTGGCACCAATGGCACTCTTTTGGTAACAAAATTTTACTGATCCTGGGTTAGAAAGTCCAGTGGCACCAATGGCACTATTTTGGTAACAAATTTTATTGATCCCAGGTTGAAATGGCTCGTGGCACCCACAGCACTATTTGGGTAACAAAATTTTACTGACCCTGGGTCAGGGGTTTCATGGCATGCATGGCATGATATCCAGCCCAGTTTAGTTCTGTGGCATGCATGGCAGTTCCATGGCATATGTGGCACTGTTTGGTTGAAAAAAATGACCAAACAATAGCAGGCATATACTGGGTGCCGCAGTTGCCACCAAAGGTGTTTGGTGGCCATGCCATGTCTCAATAACTATCGACGGATCTTGGGGGGGTAGACCCATCGACAGTTATTGAGCGGTGGCGGTATTTTCAGATGCATTTCCCTGTCTGTCAAGCTAATTTTTGTATTTGGCCTGTTGTGAGTTCACCCGCAGTGATACTGTTGATATGGATTTGGATAGTAGGCCAGAATACCAGGAGAAGCTGAATGGAAAAGAGCTCAGTGGGCTCCGTTTGCTTTCCTTGGTCAGCTGGTTTACGCTTTGATATGGCTTATTTGGTCTAAGAGTCAAATTATCACTCATTCTCATTGCTGTAGCACTGCTGAATGTGGGGGAGAGTCAAATTCCAGAGTGTGCGGTGGGTTCTCCCTCTGTTGTTGGTTTCAGTGAATTTTGCTTCCTGAGAGTTTATGTGACCTGTTTGTTGGTGGCCCGTATGTGAAAATATTCACATTTGGGCTTTTACAGAGAACCTGGGGGGCCCAGGGGAGCAGAATACCAGAATACATGGTAGTCTCCACTCCCTGTCTATGTTCAGCCAATTTCTCTTCTGCATGGTTGATTTGCCCGTTTCCTGGGTCAGTATAGGCAAAGTTCTTGTTCCCCAATTTTATAGTGCACTGAAGAGCTAAGGGAGCTGAACGCCAGAGTGGGTGGTGGGCTGCACTTCTGTTTTTTGTTTCAGTTGATGGTTCAGTTGATTTTGCTTCTGCAGGGTTTATTTGACCTGTCTGGGGACCATACATAAGAATCGGTAGTGGCGGCAAGCCGCCGGTCCCCTACTCTATCTTTGGTGTGGTGATAATCCAAGTTGTTTGTGAGTTTATAATTTGATTCAGGTTTATAGTTACACATGTGCTTTACTTACAGGTCAATCCAAGTCATTTGTGATTCAATTCAAGTTTGTAATTGTTACACATACTTATGCTTCAATTGACAGGAAGAGGCATCCTTGCATCAATGATGCGCCCGGAAGGGTGGTCCTCCTTAAGCACTGCATTTTGCATGGCCACAGTCACGTTGATGAAGAAGCTGCAGCTGTGCATAGGACGAAAGGCAGTAGCAGTGGTCAACCACTTGGAAAGTGATCACTGCCAGCACTGTTTGCTTGCAGAACTCGGCCACGTATGGATATTGACCAGCTTAGCAGTGATGTGCAGAATCTCGAGGTAAACAGTCACTAGGAGTGGAAACTCATTGTGTAATAATACATGCCTTGATCATCCAAAGATTTTGGCTGTTGACGAGAGATTGCAAAATCGCAAGATTTATCAGCGACATTTTGGCAGTATGTTTTAGATTTTGCTTTATGATGAAGATGCAATATGGGGAACTTTGGTGGTGTTGATGAGTGAAAAAGCAGGCATGAGTACAGGTTGTAGGAAGAAAACTGATAGCAAAAGCACAAGTTTTTGTCGAGATACCTTGCCGACATTTTGGCAGTATGTAAATTTTGAATGAATTTAGAATTTCGGTGTGCAATAAAAATCCGATGTGGGGACTTTGCACAAAAAAGACTGATGGTAAAAGCACTGGTTCTGGTCGAGATTCCTAAACAACATTTTGGTGGTATGTTTTAAATATTGAATCAATTTGAAATTTCAATGTCCAATGGAGATACGATATGGGGAACTTTGGTATTGATGAGTGAAAAGGTAGGCATAAGTACTGCTTGTACACAAAAAAAACTGATAGCAAAAGCCTAGGTTTTGGTCAAGATTTCTCAGCAACATTTTGGCGGTATGTTTTAAATATTGAATCAATAATTTTGGTGTGCTGAAGATCCAATATGGGGAACCTTGGTGTTGATGAGCGAAAAGGTAGGCAAAAGTACTGCTTGTACAAAAAATACTAATAGCAAAAGCGCAGGTTTTGGTTGAGATTCCTCAGCAATATTTTGGCAGTATGTTTTAAATGTTGCATCAATTTGGAATTTTGGTTTGCAATGAAGATCCAATATGGGGAACTTTGGTGTTGGTGAGTGAAAAGGCAGGCACAAGTACTGTTTGTTCAAAAAAAACTGATGGTGAAAGCGCAGGTTCTGGTCGAGATTCATCAGCAACATTTTGGTGGTCTGTTTTAAATATCGAATCAATTTAGAATTTCAGTGTGAAATCAAGATCCAATATGGGGAACTTTGTTGTTGATGAGTGCAAAGGTAGGCAAAATTACTGCTTGTACAAAAAAAACTGATAGCAAAAGCACAGGTTTTGGTTGAGATTCCTCAGCATCAGCAAAATTTTGGCGGTTTTTTTTAAATGTCACAACAATTTAGGATTTTGGCGTGCAATGAAGATCCAATATGGGGAACTTTGGTGTTGGTGAGTGAAAGGGCAGGCACAAGCACTGTTTTTACAAAAAAAAACTGATGGTGAAAGCGCAGGTTTTGGTCAATATTCCTCAGCAACATTTTGGCGGTATGTTTTAAATGTTGCATCAATTTAGAATTTCGGTGTGCAATGAAGAACCAATAGGCGCGGTCAGAGTAGACGGTTTAGGCGGTTTTGGGGTCGGTTCTGAAGAAGGTTTTGAAATAGGTTTTGATCAATGCCTGTATTATTTCAGCAGCTAGAGGGTCTGTTATATCCGTGTCGGCGAAAGGAGAAGAGAGAGGAGGAGAGGAGGTAGGTTCTGGATGAAGGATGTCCGGGCCGGAAGGACAGAAGGCCGGAGGACGGAGCTAGACGGAGGTTAACGGAAGTACGGAAGTTAACGGAGGTCAGTGATGTGGGATCCGGAACTACGGATATCGAAACCACTACACCACAGGGGGTTAAGGGTGAGTGGGGATTGTACTGCTGGCAACTTGAATAGGAAAGGATGACAATGAAGATGATCGAAGGACTTCACTCGTCGGCCGGACGAGTAAGGTGAAGGCCGGACGAGTTGGGTGAAGGCCGGACAGGTTTCCGGATGGCCGAACGAGTTTCCGGAAGGCCGGAGTCAGGGCAAGGATCGAGGCCGAGTCTACAAGAAGTCGGAATGAGTCCGGACGTCGGATGAAGGACGGAGGTCACGTCCGGACGTCGGACGAAGGTAGATTGTCGAGACAAGGGAGCTGGAAGAGGCGGAAGTAAGAGAAGACTACCGGACGAGTTATCCGAAGACAGAGATAACGTTACAATGTCAAGTCAGGAGTATCGGAAGTTCGAGAGTTCGACCGGAAGTGGGTTGGGACCAGAAACCACGTTAATAATCAAACTGAGGTACATCCAAGACTGTACTACGCATTTATAATATTTACAGGCAAGTCCGGATGCGGAGAGAAGTAACTAAAAGACAATAAGATAAGTCGTATAACAATAAGGACAATAAAGGAAAGCATGTGGTGCATAAGGACATAGGATGTGATGGTAAGTCGGATGACTGATGAAACCATCGGATACGACACCGCGTGGACTTGGTGTTGTGTGGAGAGTCCGAGGAAGTTCTGTGATACTTCCGAGGCCGGAGCCGGAAGACGGAAGACGGAGATCGGGGGACCGGAGGTTCGGATGAAGATCCGGAAGTGGCGGAGAATGCTGGAGGTTAGGCCGGAGGCGGCCAGATGTGGTCGGGAGTGGTCCTGGAGTTGCACGGGCGTAACAGGGTCAATAAAAGGTATTTTGCATGCATTTAGACGAGCATAGAGCATGATAATACTCAGAACCGTCTTCAAAACCGTGTAAACCTCCTCCAGAGAAGGTTTTACAGGTGGTTTTGGATTTAAAATGGTTCTCCCATGATTAATTAAATTAGAACTGTTTTCAAAACCGAACCCAAAACCGTCTACTCTGACTGCCCCTAATATGGGGAACTTTGGTGTTGATGAGTGAAAAGGTAGGCACCAGTACTGCTTTTACAAAAAAAAACTGATGGTGAAAGCACAGGTTTTGGTTGAGATTCCTCAGCAACATTTTGGCGGTATGTTTTCAATGTTGCATTAATTTAGAATTTCGGTGTGCAATGACGATCTAATATGGGGAACTTTGGTTTTGATGAGTGAAAAGGCAGGCACAAGTACTGCTTGTACAAAAAAAACTGATGGTGAAAGCGCAGGCTTTGGTTGAGATTCCTCAGCAACATTTTGGCAGTATGTTTTAAATGTTGCATCAATTTAGAATTTCGGTGTGGAATGAAGATCCAATATGGGGAACTTTGGTGTGGATGAGTGAAAAGGCAGCCACAAGTACCGCTTGTACAGAAAAAACTGATGGTGAAAGCGCAGGTTTTGGTCGAAATTCCTGAGCAACATTTTGGCGATATGTTTTAAATGTTGCATCAATTTAGAATTTTGGTGTGCAATGAAGATCCATATGGGGAACTTTGGTGTTGATGAGCGAGAAGGATCATAACCCATCATTCTGAATTTGGGGTTATCAAAACCTGAACATCATAATGACGCGCTAGGTTTGTACTAATGTTGCTTACATCGTCCATATACAGAATATGATGTAGGGCCCGCATTTTGGCGCAAGGAAAATGTCTAACAGTACAAGGTGAGACCCTATCATTCATAGGCAGAGTCAGCGAGATTTGGGGGGACATAGTGGCGTGAAGCAAGAGATACAAAGAGAGGCGGTGTGCAGCATTATAACACGTCATTCTGTGTTCGGGTTTATCAAAATCTGACTTCATAATGACGCGCTAGGTTTGTACTAATGTTGCTTACGTCGTGAATACACGTGATATGACGTAGGGGCAGCATTTTGGCACAAGGAATTGGGTTTCATCCCCACAGAACCCTTTTCTGTCATAACAGAGTAGGGGATATTCACATTTAGACTTTGATGCAGAACCTGAGGACCCATGGGGAGCAGGATACCACAATATGTGTTGGATTCCGCAGCCTTTTTCTGTTCAGCCAATTTTGCTTCTAAATGTTTGATTTGACCTGTTTCTGGGTTGGTAAAGGCAATATCTTCATTTCAAGCATTAAAACCCACCAAAAGATCAGAGGTAGCCAAATGCCGGAGTGCATAGTGGGTTCCATTTTGTTTTTCTGTTTGGTCAATTTATGGTTTCACATGTTCAATCTAAGATGTCTATGATTTGGTTGATCAATTTACTTGTCCAGATTTTTCAATAGCCTGCCCAGTTGATTCTACATGCAATGGGTAATATTTGATAATCACCATGGAGGCCAGCAGTATGGTCCACCGCAGCAGGTATAATACACGTGAACAGCTATTAATAGACCTACTGCGGTGGGGGGTACCTCTTTCTGCCATACAAAATAACCCACCTAAGAGGTCCCTCACGTGACCTCCACGGAGGGTCCTGAGGTGCGGATTCGTTTGGTGCTGTAGTATAGCAAATATGGCTATAGGACTCTGGCATGCACATATTGTGACTGGCTCCTCGCACTTGACACGAGTGTAGATGAAGTCGTGATCACACTTTTCTGTATGCCAAATAACTGTGTGGTTTCACTTTAAGTACCCCGGAGACTCGTTTTAAGGATGTTCACGCACAAGACCACTCTCATCATTGATATACCATTCAACGTAAATGGTTCAAGCTTGCCTAGGAGTTATGGCAACTCTGCCATAGAATTTGTATGAGCTATGCGCCGACAAATGGAAATAGATGCTAAACGGTCGCCGGACTGCCGGAGCGAAGCTCCGGCATGTCTTGTTGGTAATAAGCAGGCCACCACACATCAGTGGCGCGGTAAGCTACAGACTAGTTTGCGCCACTGCATAAGTCTTTATTATGCCTTTTACTATATGTATAGTGACTAGCAGTAACCCGTGCTTCGCCACGGTGGGCACTTCACAAATTTTAATGGGTTACTTCAAGTGTAATAAGAGATTATTAGGGTCTAGTACTTAGTAATACAATCTTTTGTTCAACTTAGTGATTGCGACGTCGGCGACCCTGAGCTGAAGTATCTTCACCCTTGTCATCTGTCTCCGGCGCTGCGCGATCGTCCTTCATCTTACGCTTCTTGGCGCTAGGTGCTTCCGAAGCGACCCCGCATGAGGATCCTGACTTCCGAAAAACCCAGTGAATTTAAGGCGAGCAGGAGTTCCGCCGGACACTTGCAAACAATATTACTCAGTCATTTTGATTTGATGACAGCTGATTGGCTTTTGGCTTTATGCTGAGTCAGACTGGCCAAAAACAACTTGGTCCACATCGATGATGAAGTGTTTCACCGTGTGATCATCGTCGCGCTCGACACCGGTCAGGAAGCGGGTAATAGAGACAAGTTCATTGTGAGCGGGAACAGGCTTACACTTCTGCCATAGCGGAGAGTCAGGAATGAGGCAGCGAACTGGGAAGACCTCGTGTTTCTTGGTCGCAGAGATATACTGCATCACCGCAATCTCGAACGTCGAATCTTCCTTGTTAATGTTACCAATCATTACCGCAGTGCGAGTAGTACGCCGGCCGCCGGCTAGGAAGCGACATTTTAGATATAAGAACGGTACCGGATCTGAATACGCACCATTTCGAGTCCTACGATTATTCGAGACCTCGCGGATAGGGCTTGGTCGGGGCGGCAGACGACGGTCCGAAATAAAATTGGAATGGGTGCGCAAAGCAGGGAAACATATCCTGCTCCTCGTTTCTGGTGTTTGGTATACGCTGCGTCGGAGGCGGAATCAATGGGATAATCTCCAACCGTCAAGACGGCCCACAGCATTCGGTGACCAAGACAATTGAACGGCACCTGGAGAACTCGTGAAGGACGCAGCTCCTGAAACGTATTACCAGGGATATGAGAATTATGTCTGGCGGATGCGGCCAGAGAAGCACGTTCTAACGACTGGTGAAGACCCAAAGTGTCAAAATCACGTCCAAAAACGAACCAATCTACATCCATTCGCGTTTCCCTGGTCTCGCGCTCCCGTCTGCTCCGTGCCTGTTGTGCGAGAGCTGCCTTCATTGGTGGGGGTTTGGGGGCTGGGGAGAACGATTCTTGCGATCTTGTTGGTGTCGCCTCAGCTTTCCTAAAGAGCGTACACGTCATGTACATTTTCATCGCAGCTGGCCTGTGTGACACGATGTCGGCATAGACTGCCGTCTTCAGATTCGCGCAAGTCGCGTTGACATAGTCTTCCGCGTTGCTGATGTCGTTGAGGAGTGTTTGGAACCGTTAGTATGCTCCTGTCACGTCCAATTGAGCAAAGGAAAAAGGTCAGGAAATCCAATCACATTGCTCAGAAGGTCGGAAGCTCTGGATAGTATTGAGATTTTACTTAGCTCAAACGGTGAAGGGTGAAGGCAAGTGTATTTGCAGGCATAATACGTGACCTTACAGTATGGACAGAAGAGCGGAGCTGCTGTGGAGCGACGGAGAAGGACGGTCGAGGGGGATGGGAAAGGAAGAGCAGTGGTGAGTCGTTAACCGAAGTTACAGCATCGGGTCACCGGAACGATGGTGATATGTATAAATAGAAATTCAATAGCGTGACAGTCTGGTGGGGGACCCGATTTCTAAATTCTGGGTGGGTCTCCGAATTCATCCGGAGCTGTTGGAGCAATTGAAGGAGATAAAGTTATGACAGCCAATTATAATGTCCAGTCAAAGGTGTTCTTGGCCTCCCGGCAACGGCATTTTTGCTCTTAAGCTCTTTCGTCTCAACAGAACTCTTCGTTTCCGTGCCCTTTAACTGTTAGCAGGAATCTGTTCAGTCTTAAGTCATTTGTGAGTCCTGATCCATACGCGCTTCTCAACTCAGACGGGATGGTCGCTCCGATCTCTTTGGCTCTCTTGCCCACCTGCAGCGACAGCCGGAAGGTCCGAGACCAACATCTCAACGAGTATATACAAGGTTAGTGGGAGTGGGAGTGGGCGAGTCGCACTGATGGTGCTCGAGTCGCACTTTTTGAATCAAAAAATGGGACTCGGTTTCCCGAGTGCGACTGGTTACCCGACGGCTTTGATGGCAACAAGATCGGCGCCCGCAGTGTCGACGTTTCGGTTACGGATGCCAACTAGTCATCCAATTTTGCGCCTAATCTTTACCGCTATTAATATTTACCATAAAAGATGTATGTGTATGGACTCCTGAAAGAACCCGCCAGTTTGGAGCGAAACACATGGGGTGAACCAATTAATGTAGTTGAATACTACTAAGTCCAAGCTTGTGGCACATTAGCTCTTCAGTCGTGAATTCATTGTAACCTTCCATAAAAATCCAAGTCATCCACGCTCATTCACCCTCGCAAAGTCAATGTGGCCTATACTGGATCCCGGGAATTCACCACCTCAGAAGTGTGGTATTTAGAAATAAAATAACGCTGCCCCTACACTGAACGAGAACGAGTTTTATAAATTCTCATCGCCGCCGTGGTTCCATAATGGACCGACGAAGTCCTGGTGCTAGAGAGACCGGGAAAGTGAGCGATATTTCAGTCAATAGCGATGAAAGCGCACCGCAGGTCATGCTCGCATTTCCTAGAAGCCCCAATCGAATTCAGATGAGTTGAAACTTGGAAGGCGACCAAAAACTTATCCTGAACCACACATAGACAATCCTGTCAACCGCAGGCTGCTTGAGTACCAGCGCTTGATAGAATGGAAATAAAATTCACACCTGTCCGAGTCTTGGGATGCACACAGGTACCGTCGTCCGATAGTCAAACGAACGCTGCACCGCGAGGCAATAGCACCGATAATTTCACCTTGTGTAAGCATTAGAGCACGACTGTACAATTGCTATGAAATTCCGCCATGTTTGGGACCGGCCTGGCAATTTTGGACAGGAGATCGATACAAAGCGTAAGAGTGCATGGGGGAAAACTAAAGAGAACTGCACAGCATAAGATACATTTTGCAGAGATTTTCAGTGGTCTCGAGGAACACTTCACTGTAAAAAGCGGGGGCATTGAATACCAGTACCTGCCCATCCCTGAAAATTAGTGCCCAAAAGCACTGGAATCAAGTACCTGGGCACCGGATATTTAGTACCCAAAAGCACTAATATATAGTGCAATGTGCTCATTTTTTCACTGATATGCAGTGCTTTTCACTATAATTTAGTACCTCAAAGCACTAATTTTCAGGGGTGCTGCACACTGATTTACCGTGTTTTTCACTGTAAATCAGTGTCTCAAAGCACTGATTTTCAGTAGATGGCTGCGCACTGATTTCCAGTGCTTCTAGCTGCTAATTTTGGGATTGGGTTCATTTCGGTGTGGACAGTGTATATTAGTGTACATATGGTACATGGGTGTATATATATGACTGAAACTGAATGGAGCACTCACCCGCCCTGCAACGGAGGACACTATAAAGGACGGATCAGATACAGCCAAAGTAATTGAAGGATCAACGGATCCTTACCATTCTCAAGGCAAAACACGTCCAAACGCGTCCATGTCTTGGAACGCTGGCTCAACTTCCATACAAGTATGTGGCAATAATGAACAAAGGCCATTAGCAGAAATTTCCAAGTCAAAGAATCAATAAATACTTACGATTGGACGTGGAGGGGATGGATCTCTTGAAATAGCACTTACCCCGAATTAAGCCAAGAGCGCAGAGTAAGTTAATAGGAAGTGGCACCTTCATCTACTTGACACAGGTATGGCCGTCTGCTGCAGAAATAGACCTAGTCGTACTTGTGGAACACACTTCAATCAATGAGTTGGATGTATGGAACGCACCAGGTGTCGACGTCGCTCGCATAGGACCGTGCAGAAGTTGTGAATAAGATGGAAGAGCAAAGGTACATACGTACGGGGATGTCCTTTTCAGAAATCAAGTCGAGACGCACACTTGAGCATGAAGTTAAAGGCGAATGAAGCAACAGGAGAACGAATGCAACTGGTAGGTCTCCGGAAAATTCGTTGTCAAGTATGCAGGAACAAATGATGGAGAAAGATCGACCTACCCGTTTTGAGGGTGAAAGGGTACCAAGCAGATTCTTGCTTGAGAACTGCACGAGAGTACTGGGAAATATAGGTCAGTCGACAGGATCAGTCGGAACGAAAAGTGTGGGGAAAGAACACATCGAAATTTCACTGGGCGTGTCTGAGGATTGCCAATAACGAATTTGCCTCAACAGCAATGATTATCGAATGAACGCACCTGGAATCCAGGCGTGGGTAATCATCTCTGGATTTGCGAGCAGACGCTCAAAAATATTAATACCAGCTAAAAGTTCGTTAGCAAAGCGCTCGGAATGAAATAAAACAAGGCAGGAAAGGAGTGCTAGTACTTGACAAGATAAAACGCCGCTGTAAGTAGTATGTCCTCATGAATATATTTTATTTTCCGGGGCCCGATCATCCAGAACAGCGAGAATTTAGCGCCAGGAAGCAAATTTGACTCAGAGCCCGCACCTGTTTTCCAGTCACCGCAGCTGAACGGAAGCCACCGCGCAATGCAATACGTGTGTCCACGTTTGCGAAGAACATTAATACGGACCTGCAAACCGGCACAGCGGCTCACGTACCTGAAGTAGAAAATTTCGTCCTCTAGCTCTCCCCGGGATTGAAGACCTGCGCGCCACTGCAAGCAAACCAAGTCAGTGACATGGAATCAAAGTCAAATCAGAGAGGAATTAACTCGCTGGTGTTCTCGAAACTGGAGCCAGCTGCCCTCGAATCTACTCGCAGAGCAAAATCAGTACTAACTTCCAAGTCAGGATGGTGTGCAAAATTCACTTGCGAGCCAGCCAGCCACAGTGCACTCGTCCCTGCGCCGCAACAGAAATACCCCGTCGCAGTGATTGCTTGAGGGATCGGATGAGCAAGACGAAATCAGCACCGCGGAATCAATTTACTGAAGTCATACCTCCAATGATACCCGGACTCGGCTCCTTGCAAAATCAGCGACTATCTACATAGCACAAAAAGCAGAACGAGTCAGAAGCATTTACCGAAAATGTCTAGAGTGTAAGTATGTAATTTGAATTCAGTTCAGTGAAAACGCGGGCTGAAAACAAGTCAGACACACGAGACGGATCAGGTCCTGGAGGACTCACCCAAGTAAATATTAAATTGCAGAAGAAGGGAGGATTGGGTCGATCTAAAATGGTATCAAGTCAGTTTTTTTTTTGCGGAGGTACGAAGATAAATTAAAGTTCAGCCAGTTTAAGATGGACAGATCTAGTGGCGCATAAGGCCATGATATTATCGTGTTACTAGCAACAATATCCTCCTGTGAGAAAAATTAAGTTGGGGACGAAAATTGAGACAAAGACAGACTTTTGGTTTCGGACACACTTTGCGGAATCCTCTCACCGGTAGGTTTTTTGTAGGTTTTGTCCGTCTACGCTGCGTGCGAGATGAGCGTATGAATGGCAAAGATTCAAAGATGATGGCTTACCGGAGTCTGCTCCGGCCTCAACGCTTCGAATCAACCCGAAATGAAGTCAGTCAGAATTGAAAGTGCCCGATGATGAATAGACGTGCCTTCAAGGTTGAACTTGTGTTATCTTGGTCATGAAATACTATCAATGAACTCGGCGTTCAAGGCTGCGAGCCAACCTGGAATCAATTGAACTAAGCGATGGTTTTACTGCGCCCTCAAGGTTCAACCTGAGTTGTCTTGCTAGTGAACTAAATAGATGTAAAGACACAAGGCAAGGGCTGGGCAAGAAATAAGTCGATGGAATGAAAGACAGATATAAAATTATAGAAACGAACCTCAAGAATCGGCATGCATGATTCAATAGTGAAGAGAAAACAGTCGAAGGAGTGAATCGACTCAAAGATGATACGGACCATATTGTCGTTCAAGTGGATTTCGAAGTGGAAGAGCGCGCATTCCAGCCAAATAGTGGAGGACGGGAAGTGAAAACTACAGAAATCTGCCCCGAAATTGAGCCACATCACCGGCAGTCAGAATGCGCGCATACATGTAAACATCCCAACGACAGGGGGGGCGGGAACAAGTACGCGCTGAAGTGCAGAGGCTGCTGTCAAACAGAGCGGAGCTGCTCAATGTCAGTGGAATAATATCTCGGCAGAACCTGGGGCAATGCCCTAGTGCATACGAACCGCACTCACCATAATTTATAGTTTGAGTGCCGGTATGCGCAAGGCGCCCAGATCCGATCCTGCACTATGCGGAATCAAAAGAACGTCAAGGCATGAGGGGGGGCTGAGATGGCGACAGAGAGAGGGCGAAGAGAGGCATGGAAGGTGGGTAGGGAGTTAGTACGAATTGAATGGCTAGGCGAGCATAGTCACGCACTTCTGGGGGGAATTTGTCTGCACCTGGGTCCATACAAATGTGTGTCGGAGCCTAGAGGCAAAGGGATGTCGCTAGCACGACATTCTTGAGACAACCAATCCCACCCATAATTCTGTCTCGCTGCTAGTATCCCAGGTAAGAGTCAAGCGACGTGTGGGGACAGAAAAAGGCCTTCGACATGAGAAAAGCTTACTTATCAAAAGGTAAAGGTGTTCGTAAGGGTTTCGAAGCCGCTGTTGTCCTCCAAAGCACCCTTGTTGGTGGAAAGCGGAAGCCCCGTATTTTGGCCTTGAGCAGTTGATAGTGGCCTGGATGGCATTGGAGGTGCCCTGTGAATGTTTGTGGCGGTTGTGTTGAGCGATTGACGCGGGCCTGGCAAGCCAAAATGGGAGCAGAGAGCAGGAGACGACAATGGCAAGGGAAAACCAAACATGTCACACTGGAACGGTCACGTGCTGATACGTCACACCGTTCATCAGGAAAAGTGTTTCCGAGCCATAGCAGCCATAATTAGCTCTATTTCGGCATACTGCGCGCTAGGGCAGGCTGCCTAGTCTGCCCTGTGTGCTAGGGAGGGCTATGGCATTTGTGGTTCGTCCGGCATCCCTCTACCTCAATAATGAACGCACTTGAAGCAGCGGGGTGAAAAAAAATGCCTGCAAATCATCAATGAGTTGGTTGACTGAAGAGGAGAATTGGAGACTGCATTTGTGCGCAACTAGTCATTGGGGAAAAGACGCACAGGAAGTGGCTGTGCACCCTAAAATTGCCTCTCGATACGGGATATCACGTGACTGCCATAACCTTCGGCACGTACAGCATGGACAACACAGGTCAGCAACCCGAATGGTTCCAGATCCAAGACTGGTATGTCGAAATATATCTGTTGCCTCAGTGGTGCTATGGCAGAATAGCTTGAGCAGAAAAGCAGTAACAGGAAAAAACAGAGATGGTGACTAAGTATATACATACCTCATAATCCAGCCACTAGTCTGTTGTGCGGCCTTCCCGAGTGAATTGCACATTATTACCCGTCACTTCCCACAATGTGAAGCTTCGAGTCCTCTCCGAGTGAAGCACACAAATCAGAACTTGGTGATGGAGGGAACAAGAGAGAATGGTGGTAAGTGCTCCTTGTTCAAGAAGAAGAATCCTACTGTACTCTACTTGTAAGTGAGCTTAAATAGAGTACTAAGAACTACGGATTGAGTCAATGAGACTCAGGAATAAACTATGGGATCACAACGGACTACAGGAATAAACTACGGTACTACGGCGTAGGGAGACGGAGGTGAAGGGACGACTGCGGCGGCCCGAGCATGCCGGAACCTTACACACAACAGTGCAAACCATTAGCTCAATACTCCTTATTCTGAAGGGAAAAATGGTGCACAAACAGAGAAATACTCACCTTTGGCAATACATATAAATTCAGTACGAATTTGGGAGATACACACTGCACGGAGACACCTGCAATGGTTACCAAGACAGAAAACCTTTGCAAGCCAGCGAACGTTCCAATATTTCCGCAAACCTAGGGTAGGCTGTAGATTGGGTAGTTTCAAGTCTACGCCACATCCTGCAAAATCCTCTCCATGTGCGCCGTCTACAAGAACAAGTCCAACCCACACCCACTGTCCAGCACGTATTTCCCTTTCCTCTGCTCATGTGTCAACGCAAGATGATCCCCACATCCCGCGCCTGTGTATGTAAGTTGCAGCTCCCATACACCGCCGAACCGCAACAGCTGCTCCAAGAATGCTTGTCGCAGCCTTTTCGGGGCGGGTCAGGGTCGATGAGGAAGAGAGTTTGGGAGGGCAGGAAAGAAAGAGGCAACGGTGTGGAAGATGTTCGAGACAAACACAGTGAGGAAAATGCCAGTTCCACAACAGAGTAAGGCATACCACGAGTGCGAGTAACCCGCGGGTCCACACAGGTTTACTCGTGGGAAAACCCGTAGGTACGCATACCCGCGGATCCGGGTACTCGTTCCCACGGGTAGGTCACGGATCTGAGTATGAGACCTGGACCCCTGATACTCACATGAGTACCCACAAGTATTATTCCCTCTTGAGTGCAGCTGTAGTATCTGCAAGAATGGTAATTATTGCCATCACGCAACCGCCCTGTGTGCAATCCGTGGTGCTGATATGGTTTTTGAGTCCTTGATTTCCACCTTGATGACGCAATCTGCGGAAAGAACAAGTTCTGGTTCCGCACTGCTTCATTTCACGTGATTTACGCAACACCTTTTGTGTTCCATTTTAGCATGATTTTGGCATTCTGTCAGCCTTCTTGGAACAAACATCAGCCAAAATGATGATGTTGTCATACAGACTTGAAGAACTTGGTGCACTTTGTATCATACTTGCTATCTATTTCTCTCCACTCTGCCACAGCAACATTCATATTTCTACCAAGAACAAATATGGCATGTGAAAATTTGTTATTTACAATCTGTCCAGCACTTTTCTCAAGGCAGACAAGTTGAAAATTAAATTGGCTCATGTTTGACTTGCATCTTCTATTGAATACTCACAGGTACTCATAAGTACTCATAGGTTTACGAAAACCTGTGAGTACCCATGTACTCACAAGTGTGGATCCGCAGATATGAGTCACCCGTGGGAACTAAACTCATGCGGATCTGAGTTCGACATTTTTGACCACGGGTACTCGTTCCCACGGATCCGAGTCACCTGCGGGTGCACTCGTGGTATGCCTTACAACAGAGCCACTTACTGGAGGAAAGTCCGCCAAAGTAAGTTCAACATGGTCGGCAGGAATCTGAGGGACAACAAATACTGCAACCTGAATACATTGAGTAGAATATCTCATACATCCTCCTCCGAATTGTCTGGCTCCCCTCCGCCCTTAACTCGTCCAAAGGAACAAACTCTGGCTGCATCATCCCCCCACTTCTGTCCATAAAATACCACTTGTTACGGGTTTGGATTCGGCCAACAACTACCATTATGCTTTGGATATCGACCACAATTTGAGCTGTGGCTTGATGCTGGCGAGTAAGTTCAAGGGTTGCATCCTTTCCCCCTGTTCTGTATGGTGTTAAAACTGCCAGCAATCTTACCTTGCCTGCAAATATGCCCCAGAATTTCCGATTGGTAGGCAATTTGCAGACCAGAATTTCGTTCAACTGGCCATACGAAATTGTAGGCACCCATGAACCACCATGATAATGGTCCTTGACTTCGATCTCGAACTACCAGATCCTCAGTGAAGTCCAATGGAGTCAAAGTTTTGGATCTTACCCGAACAAAAGATGTGTCGCGTTTGTCCCCACGTTGGTTGTCCATCCAAGAACAACCAATCAAGTCACCATCCGCAATTTACAACTTTCCCCACCGAGGCATGATTTGTGGCAGACACAACTGGACGGCCTGGGGTGTGGTACGAAGCAAACCTGCAAAACATCGAGCAATCTTTTGTCGCATTGCTGCATCTGGCTGATGAGTCTTTTGGCAGGTGCACAGAGAAAAGTCTGTGGGTCTACAGGGAATTAGTTATTAAAAACACAGACAAGCGGTCTTTTGAATTCTCACAAGAGTCAAATTGTTGCTCTGTCGATAAAATTCCATTGGCTCGTTGCACTGGAGAGGAGAGTTCCTCGGTGACATCAAATTGTGCGTCCAGTTGTTCAAGGTAAGCCTGATGAAGGACAATGTTGTTGAGGTTAGCCCACGGTGACTTGGAATGAAGTGCACCTTTCAGGAATCCACAATAATGTTCCATCCAAAATGCCCAGGTTGTCCAACTTGGTCCGCAAAATAAGATATCTTCAGGGACATGGAGCAATCCATGGACAGTGAGTGTGCATGTCGAGAGTCGGAACTCGTCATATTGATAATAATAGCTGGAAAAGCAAAGTCACCAACTGAAAGAAACAGTTGGATAAGCCCACCAATCATATTCTTCAATCCAAGTGATGATCCTTTTCTTGAGATCCCGGACCTCAGAATGGGTTATTGTGAATGCGATGCAATTTTGGATGATTTTGGCGAAGTCACACAGATGGTCATGGTATCTTTTGTGTTTGAAGCGACCATTGAGGAGGATCAGTGCCAAATACACAAACCAGAAACCCCATGCCTCTGCAGTGAACTTTCCAGGGCCATCTGCTATTGAGCAAACAAATTGAGCTGGAATATGGGGCACAGCAGTTGCGGTTTCCGCCCAGATCTCTGCCCAAACATCTAGTTCAATCTCATACCCCTGAGATCCCTCATTGAGACCCTTGAAACTACCGCTCCACAATTTGACAAGGTTTGGCACAACATTCTCAAAGAAGAGGTGCATGATGTCCCAAGGATAGGAGCGGGCAAAGTCCATGGATCCTACTCGGCGCAGAGCAGGAAGGCCCTTTATTCCCTTGTGAAATGTGAGGTTCTTCCGGTCCTTAACCAGTTTCAATGTCTGCAGCTGGTCTGCTATATCAGCGAAGTTGGTGTGGGTGCGTAATGGGAGGTTTTGGGAATTCCACGACTGACGAGGTTCTCCAGGAACATCAGGGCGAGCCAGAGGAATATAATAAATCTTCTCCTCTCCAGAAATATTCTGATGACCTTTCATCTTGCAAGAACGGCAAGGACAAAACCCATTGTGACCTTTGATGTTCAGTATCTTCTCGATGGCAAGGATGTCGCCCATTCCAATGATTGTGTAGGCACAGAGGTCGAAAATGGACCAGGAAATGCAGTCGCATGTGGGGACGCCATATGCCAACCGAACACATTCATCTTCAAAGGGAATAAGAAAGCTCTGATAGTCTTTGGGTGGATGAGGGCCTGGGATGACTCCTATGCACATGGTTTAAGTCAAGTGCGTACGCACTGCAGTCCGAATGTTATAGTTTTGGAGGAGTATTGGAGTCGCTGAAGGACCTTTGTGTCTGCGATCAAACAGTAGAAATGAATCCATGCAGATTCCCAGAGCAATATCATATCTGCCGGAGAAGTAATAGTGCTGAAGCTCCTTTCCATCCACAGTGACCTTTGTACTGAAAAGGTTCTTGTAATGCGCACAATCGAAAACATCAGAGACTTCATTTGGGCATGCCTTGTAGTTGTCGCGGTACAGCACTTCATGCACGGTCTTCGGGTTAGAAAAGAAGCCCTGCATGTGGGGAATAATCGGTAGATAGCAGAAGAGTCGGCGCGGCTTCCCAGCATTTGTATAGTGAGGTTCCTGGCAATCGGCGAATGGACAGGATTCAAGGTTGGCATATTCACCAGTATAAGCTATACACAATCTAAGGCAGCAATGAAACCACTGTGGTTCAATGCGAGTCAGAATTGCGATGCGATGGATCATTGCCCAATGGGAACTGATGTCCATTTTGTGATTGAATGCCTTTCACATGTGCCTGAAAGCAACATGCGAAATTTTAGCAAGGATGACCAGTTTGAAGGCCCGAATGTTATCACGGTCTTGGTCGGTCAAAACACCGTTTCCTGCACCATTGAATGTAAAATCATAAAAAATGAAGCCTGGGACATACGCGCTTCCCATAGGTTCCGCTTGTTGTCATCGAACATCATCTCATCCAGTTCACGCTCCATGTCTGCCAGGGATTTCGGATTTTCTTCTTCAGTTTCTTCATCAAATGAAATCCAGTGATCGATGCCATCCAGATCAGGAGTGGATTCGACAGAGCCAGAATTGTCAGAAAATGATAGGTTGGAGTCCATATCCATGGTATCGGTGACTCGTGCAGATGTGGATGGGGAGAGGTCGTCGTCTACAGACATGCCATCATCTGAAGCTAACACATCGGATTCTATGACCTGTGTAGTTTCCATGGCCTCAGGAGAGGAAGATCTCATTGAGCTCGTTTCAGATGTGGATTCAGATGACTGTTGCTCCGAAGGGTTAGTTTCCTGCGAGTACTTTCTGCCCGTAGTTTACCGCATGTTGGTTTACAACGGCAGATTTTCTTCTTTGACTCGACCATGGCAGATGACGACTAGACAGAATACAAAGATATGAATTTACATCTGAGAACAAAAGAATGGACCCACATTTCAGGTGAAATGCGGCAGGTGTTTGGATGTAATAGACGCCCAAGGAGGCTCTGGATCAGTTGTTAGTGCATGTATCAATATATTGGAGGCTGTAGAGCGTGCCACAGTGTATAGAGCAGAAGTTAAGCCGAATTGTGAGTAGGTGAGAGTCAACATGATGAATGCACGATGCAACAATGATGCAAGACTAAATACGGCCAGCCGGCGGTGATTGCCGCACCGCACCGCCACCAAATCGGATGCCAGAGCTGATGAGAGGCAAATCGGAGGTGCTAGGTAGTTGCACACTAATATGGAGTGCTTTGAAAATCAGTGCCTCAAAGGCATTAATTTAAAGTGAGCAAAAAAGCACTAATTCCCAACACACTAAATATCAGTGCTGAAATCAAGAAATCAGTGCCTAGGTACTAAAATGCAGTGCTTTTACTTTTTACAGTGACTTGAGCCTAGAATCCTCGGGTATTTGAGATGAACGACTGAGCAGCTTGAGCTAGATTTGACTCGAGATGGTACGGCCGCAGAACGCAGGTGCCAACGGGTACTGAGTACGCAGACCAGCTGCAAGTGCAAGGTGATTTGTGGTGAGGGGGGAGCGGAGTAGGGGATAAGGCAGTAGTGAGGGATGTCCGCAATGATGATGGCGGAAGGGAGGAAGTAATTCATGCAGGTGGCTCTTTTTGAAGCGCGCAACGCCGACATGGGTATGAATGGCACGAACGGAGAGGGAAGCCGATTTGGGCAGCTCAGAAATAGAGCGGCTTGACGGCGTGGTCCGTAGTAGAAATGAACAGCCTCGAACAGCATCCTGTCAAGAAAGGCTGCATACGCCGTACGGAAATTATCGGCAATGAGCGGGGATTGATAGCGCATCAGTGCATCAGTCGCACTTCAGATGCATTCACCATCAGTCGCGCTCCCTAGCAGGGTTGAGTCCCATTAATGGGACTGAGTCGCACTTTCTAAGTGCTGGGGTGGGACTGGACGAGTCCCACTCCCACTAAAATCGTTGTTACTCCATCTCAACATCGTCGTGGAGTGGGTTGCCGGAATGCAACATCTGGACGAATTCGGACCCACTCACGGATGAACCTGGTGTGCTGCCCCGCTCGCTCCACATTGACGTTTGGCCTAGACACTCACATCTTTTCTTATATAGATCTCTTGTTTCAGGTTCCCGCTGGATCCAATCAGTGGTCTCAGGAGCCCGAACTGCGCGCTGATGCATACTGTGGCGGGATTCGATGTCTCCCATGCCGTCATCCCTTTGTAACGTGTCTCGTACATATTCTTTTTAGAAAAAATACGCGGTTGGTTCAATTCTGACCTTCTCTTTGAAGTTTGAACTCCCATTCCATTTTCTTGATAGACTTGCATTGAGTTGCTTCATCGTCCGATGTCTTTAGCATTGCGACAGTCATCGGCAGTTGGAGTCCGACCGCGGCATGTCACAGGTCCGCCGAAGTATTTTCAAGTGGTTCTATTGTCTATTCATATAGTATTCCTATGGAACAGTATCGTGGCTGGGTCTAATCAGCCCCCGAACTAGATTTTGATGCAGATTGCGGGGATTCGATGTCTCGCATAAGCCCGCACACTTGGCCCCTCCTTGGCACGTCTCATGCATGTTCCATTCACTTGATCCACCCTTTCCCAAACAGGTTTGTATTGGGGGTTGCTTCACCGTCCCGATGTCTCTGACATTGCGACGCTCGTCGGCAGTCGCAGTGCGTCCCGCCGCATGACCTTGCTCCGTCTCGAATTCGGTTCGAGTTGTCCATGGCTTCCATCTTCTATTCCGAAGTGTCACTAACACCAAGTAGCTCATATCGGCCATGGAACATCATGGAAGCGCACCGCTGGGCTATGCCACGGGAGCGATAGATTTTGGGCACAAACTGCGCCCCCGAATTCGGGAAAATTCGGGAAATGATGCCAGTGCGCCAGAGTCATCTCTACGTGCTCATCCGCAATAGTTGACCGCAGATGCTAGACTCAATTTGATCTCAAAGTCGTTTTTATCAACGAAGATCCTTCCACAGCGCTTCGGTGCGGTCAGAGTTTACGTCTTCCATATTTCGATGCCTATCTTGCCGTGAGGTAACATTGCACAGGTGCAATTTACGACAGTCACGGTGGTTATAATGAAGCATGGAGTCCCCTCGAGTTCTGGTACCCCTTCACTACTACGCTGTTGGCGCACACCCAGATAATGCCCAACTCTTATACATTTTGTGTGGTATGCTTGCTCTGTGCTTTTGCCTCAAGTACGTCCTCTACTCCCATCTCCCAACTGGCCAATTGACGGGGAGTACCGCACCTTCGAACAGGTCTGGCTCAAACCACAAAACCAGCGGTCACGCTGTGGCAGTTTGGTGGTGTTCATCGCCTACTCCCAGGCCAAACTCCCAATGGAGCCCATTGGGACCGCCGGCAATGGTGTCGCAACAACGTATCTTTATCAGGCACTGAATCCCACCACGGTCCTTACAAGTGACACAGACGGGTTCTCGGAAAAGACGATATTGGCTCCAAGTGAACTATCCAGCCAGCCTTCTTTCCCTTCACAAATTGCAGACTGATCAATGATGATAGCCTCAAGAACTATCGTCGTGGCTGCCTCGGGATGGGTCGAGCCCCAGGCGACGTTCACGATCAGTTGTGGCTTTGTCGATTCCACGTTTGGGCAGTGTTTCAATTTGGACAGTACTACGACCGTGCTTTCCAATAGTGGAACACCGTCTCCAGTGGTCATTCCAGTATCTCAAATCCTCAACGAAATATCAGTGTCGTCCGTGCCCATGTCATTTACCGCAAGTAAGTCCCGTTAATTGTCGCCCCTCCCTGTTCTCCTACATGACTGAGGTGATCTCTACCAGCTTCTGGTCCGACCTTTTCTGGACTCAGTTCGACCTCTTCTGCGACTATTCCCACCCCAAGTGACGACAGTAGCCCAACTTCACCGACAAAGACGCCAGCGGTCGGAGCTATAGTTGGCGGTGTGATCGGCGCCATGTTGCTCATAATTGGTGCACTACTCGCACTCTGGTGGTGTCGACGTCAAAAGATACGCCACATCACCGAGGACGCCAACATTTCTCAGCCGCGTCCCTACAACACCCAACTGAATGCGCCTATGAGGCAAGTGGAACTATCATCGACTGAATTGTCATCCAAATCGCTGGTCCTAATTCGCGGCACAAGGAACCATAAAAACGGGCAAACCTCAGGTGTAGCGAACATTGGCCCCTCGAATGTTCCATGCGATATTCCAACGTCTGAGTTGGCGTGGGCGCTTTACCATAGGATGCAGCATCAGGACTTTACTGGAGCACCATCGCCTCCTCATTATACTTGATCAAACCGACATACTGTTTTTTTCTTTTCTTCAGGACTTATAAAAAGACGGTGGGGCCGACAAGCGGCAAAGCCCGCTACCGTATTTTACATGGATTGGTGTCGAAGAATTTCAAATAACATCGAGTTCTGAAGCATGTGCAAAAGCTATAGCCTACAGGTAGTACATAGAACACTCAATAGCACTGAATAAAGGAGAGGCATTTCAAAGGAACCCCCGTTCGAAGTGTCGAAGTGACGGCGCAAATGGTACGCACGTAAAGAGTAATAAGCACATTATGTGTATAAAATATAGCATGTTCACCAAGAGTAGAGTCTGCGACCGTGACTTTTGTTTTCGTGTCGATGTGCCGTGATCAAGTTCAATTTTGAGTTTCAACATATACCGTTGAATGGCGAAATACAAGGCTCTAGATTCGATTATATTTTGCGCACCAACGGGAAACACTCGAATCTCAAATCCGAGTGATCTTTTCCCGTCCAACTCGACTCAAGAAGGCGGTTCCACATTCAGCGTTGCATGGCTAAATTCATTCAATTCAGAGCCCCTTACGGCGCCCATTCGTTGACCGAATATCAGCCTACAGTGACTTGATAGTGGATGGTCCCCTCCTGCTTTCCGTTTTCCAGGACGCGTTTGATTCCGGGTCCAGTCATGATGCGGCAGGTTTGGTATTTTTGGTATGAGTTTCAAGTTCAATCTTTAATGCTCCTAGATGCACTCTAGAAACAGACAACTCGACTCGACAGCAACCTTTCTAGCCGATTTCCCCTTGTATGCCATAAAATGCCTGCCATAATTTCCAATACCTAATACGTCCACGTACTCCCCTCGGCCTTTTGAACTCGGTCGCAAACAGCAAATAGGTCCTCGGGGTGTTGTTCATTCTACCCGGAAGTAAGGAGATGAGAAGTTGAACCCTACCATGAGCATGAACAAGGGGGGATCGGGATTCAAATTCCGTACATGGGGAGGGGGGGGGGGGGGTCCAGGTCAGGCTGAAAAAAACTTTTCAGTATATAAAGTTTGAAGCTTCAAAATAGCTAATAAACCATGAGGGAGGTGTTAGTTAGTTGTAAGAAACATATATAACTACCCAGGGAGTGTATAGAAGAAGGTTTACTACTCTGAACCCATGCATTCCATAATTCAAGCTGAGTTGAGGCCAATAGTGGTCAATTCTCAAGTTAGGAATTATTTAGTTGTGAGAGTGCAGACTGTTCAATTTATCACCAACACTTGATAGATAGTATAAAAAAGCATGATCAAGCTCAAAGAGGTGGTGGGAATTAAGTTGAACGGCAGCGGCTGGACCCGGAGAGGTCGGGCCGTCCCTAGGGGTGGGAAACTCCTTCCTTATAAGGAAGGAGGGGGAGGGGGGGGGGGGTTCACTTGGGGTCGAAAAAAACTTTTCGACCCTATATCCGATTTTCGAATCCCGATCCCCCCTTGAGCATGAAAAAAAATATAGACCAGATAGTTGCGGGTTCCAGAACCCAATACCTGTCCCAGGTGAATGGGATGCCAGCAGCGGTACTGAAGCACGTCCTGAAATCGCAAAAGGAATTCATGAACGATAGAAAGGCGTCCATAATATCGAGAGAACAACTAATGCTACCACGAGATGAAGGGGGCTTAGCCATGCTTGACATCGAAGTGAGGAACGATGCACTGCACCTTATGAAGGCTGCCTTCATGAATCTGACTTGAAAGGGGGAGAACCGAAGGTCTCAGCGCCGACGCACATCAAGGCCGGAAAGGAAAGCTTAGGGACCGGACGTTTCTCCAACAGCTTTGAATTGATGCTGATCAACCAACGTGTTTTCGGTCAACTCCAACCCGAGCGCCAAGAGCCTAGACGATTCAGATTTGGCTGTATCCAAAGAAAGAATCCGTGCGCACCTGAGAATCGGATGCAGAACGTTGAAATGGTTGTGATGCGCAAAAGCTTCAATCTCCGGTATATAGGGCCTCAACGCCTGTGGGTGCTCGCGCTTTCTCACGTTGCGATTGGCTGGGGGCAAAGGTCAGCACGAAAACAAACATGCAGGAATCGTTACACACTGTTGTAGTGCTCGATCTGGTCCTGAACCCGTCCTCAATCTTCTGTGAAAATACGTCAATTTCAAGTCCCTAAAAGTCATTATAGACGGCCGGACCCACCCAAGTTTGTCGCGGCTTGTACCCTTCATACACGGCCGCCGAATCCCCGGTATATGTCTTCTTCTCCACATTACTGACGTCGTCAAACGTCAGATTCGCAATGCTGAAAACACGAGTCGTCTGTGGAGTATGAGTGAGCACACACGGATATTGACTAGCTCCAGACCCCCGCACTTGCTCTTGCGTGTATCCGTGATTGATCACATAGAAGAACCCGTGGGACGCCATGGCGCTAACCACCTCTGCGGCCAAGACTTTGCGCCCAGCCGCCGTCATTGCCTTCGATAGATCGATAATAGCGAGGTCAGCATATTCCACTTCCAGCAGAATGTCTGTCAGCGTGCGTACCAGGAGTGAGACGGATACCTACAGTTTTCTATCGATGGCGGTGGTGCATCGTACGACGGAGGAGAAGGAGTAGTGTAGAACCTGAGGAGCTGCAAGAGACGGCGGATCGCTGTGCTTGCCATATCTGACGACAGTGGATGACACAGGGAGCGTTCCAGGCTAGATTTCTGGCCGGATGTCCTATATATGCAGCTCTGATTTCGAAATGAAAATTCGTTCCCGCAGCTACTTGGAAGTAATGGCGATACTCCGTCAGACGACCACCAGGAAAAGGAGGGAACATCATTTGACTCTTGAGAGAAGTAGAATCTGTGGCATGAGGTACGCCCTACCGGTCAGTGCTGATAGGAGATTGCAAAGAAGCCCGCCTGGCAGCCAGCCTGCATACTAGCTGGAGATGAGATTCAGCGAAATCACCAGATGTAAACCATAACCCTGTAGCATCAAAGTTATTATTATTATTCATTATCGGGGTCCCATGAATCAGTGTGACTTGTTTATTTTCGCCTGCCGTCGGGCGTCACCAATTCCCGAGCTTCTCGGATTATTGTCTGTTCTCAATTCCAACAGTAACAGTCGCAGTAGTTGATCCCTTTGAATGGCACGGTATATCCCCACCATTGTATCTCATTCTGTTTTGTCGCTGTTTTGATTGAGATTCAAGTTCGATTTGAGTTTGTTTACGTTATACTCCAACCACTGCGGAATTGAACCTCATGGTTGTGGAGGAATTCCATCGACTCCATCAACTCGACTTCGGAAGTCCGGATACTTATAGCGCACGTTGCATAAGGTGGCGCACAACTCGGAACATGTATAGCAAGCATCCGAATAGATCGTGATACAGTGACTTGGATACGGGTATTGATAACGACCGCTACCCCGGGAATTCCTAGTATTCACAGTTTTTTCTCAAATGAATCCTCCTTGATCATCCGCTTTTCAGCCCTGCGCCTGAAAGCAGTTGAAGGTGAATTGAAACGACGGTCTGCTCGGAATTTTCCAGGGCTTCAGGATAACGGCTGGGACGGAGATCGTAGTTGTCCAGTACTGCAGGAACCCCATGACCAGAATAATCCTGTTTCGACATATGCTCATTCTGAGTTGGTTTGAACTTGGGGTTCCTCTCTTCGGGCGGAGAAGAAGGGGACTGGAAGGATGAGAGTTCGACATGAACTATGACTCTGTTGTCATTTGACGACGCGATGCTCGTGGGGTCCATTACACTCGTGATCGGTTCCGGAAAACCCAAGATAGATCGGACGAGTGTGGTAACACCACGGATGAGAGCCTAAGGAGGATAACGGTGAGGAAAGAGCTACTTTGTTCAAATGGGGACCCAATCCACCGGATCTGAAGCCCCTAAGAGACCGTACACAATGGCGCGTCCACCATATAGAAAATCGCCTGAGTTGAAGTCGCATGTTAATGTCAAGTTTTATTATAATGAAGGGCCTTACAGAGGAGTAAGACATTATAGTCCTTCAAATCGATGCCGATGAAGACCACGCTGAAATCAGAACGACAAGGCTCACCGTGGTGTTGTGAATTCCGTTCGTAATGGTCGAATGAAGGACCGTAGCGATGCTCAGAAGATTCACCACACAAGAGAATGCGGGGTATAGTGCTGCAAACGATGGGCGGTGAATCCGAGCCTAGTTCGGAATTGCGGAAGTACGCACCGACACGGAGGATGATAGACTTGTACCTCGTTGCTTTGATTATTTGTGGGGCAGTGGAACTCACGCGCGAAGAATTGGACATTGAACCAGTTGCCACAGTGAATACCTTTCGAAGACGCAGCTGTTTTTTGTTTGAGTGGCGGTCAAGACGGGTATCTTAACGATGGAATGGCTTACATCGTGTCTGAATAAGAAAATGAGGACGTTCATTGAACAGACTAGCTCTCCAATGACGGTAAGGAACTCCATGCAGTTTGGGTCCCGATCTGCGGAATTTTCAGAAGGGAACTTGGTACCGCTGAGATGCGCAACACCCAATGAACGTCCATTTGGCTATTTTTGCGAACTTAGGCCTATCAATTAAACCACCTAAGCTAGCATACAGCATGTAGTCGTCGCTAGGTAAAACTAGTGCGCTAGGCCTCTGTTTGGTGATACAAAGGAGGGTCAGAGCGAGCTCCAGCTACTGGCTGTAAGCTAGGAATCCACATAAGGCAGACACCTTTATGAACGGGTCTAGTCTAAACCACCTAGGAGATATACCACACCATACATTCATAGGACATTAGTTCTAGTTGGCCTAGGAAGAACAACTGAGACAGAAGAACCTAAGGATATTGTGCTAGCAAGGACGCACACTCAGATATTGTAGAAGAACAGAGGATCGGCTGCTATACAAGCTAGCGGAGGACGCCTGATACCTACAATAGGACCATGCTGAACATCAAGTATCTAGGTGACTAGTTACTACAGGAAGAACATATACAGTACATCCTAGGACTAGGAGACAGTACACGTGACAGGCGCGATACACTAGCGGCACCCAAACATGAACACATTAACTATTGTGTCAGAAGATATTATCATAGACGAATGCCGACACGGACGATGGCATGGAGAGCTATTCTAGGACGTCATGAGACCTCCATGAATCAGCTAGGAACTATTATTGGACTGGATTCAACTCCAGGCCGGCAGGATTCGTAGTTCAGGCTTGTGATCAACGGCCTAGGAATTACCAATACCTGCAGAAACTATACCCGGAAGACATTCGCGATGACTACCAAGGATATTTGATCATGACGACTCAGGACGGCTGCCGTTTCATTGGCTAGCCAAGCATTTCTCGTTACTCATTTCTTTTACTTAAACACTATCTCCTCCGGGATTCATTTTCGTGGCGCCTCAAGCATGCATGCCCGCCTTGCATGTATAAGCTAGAGGGCGAGGACAAACTCATCTTTGATATTTTAGTCACCATGGATGGTAACAACTCACTGAAGCGGGTGCTCCGTCGAGAGAAGGTGGACTCAGATGGAGATATGGGAACGGGTGCCAAGTTTGTAGTTGGGAAGTCGAAGGAGCACATGGATAGTCGAGATGCTGGGGATGGATATTATTTAGACAGGGAGAAGGTGAACGAGTGGTCGAAGCACCGTTGATAAGCCGTGAAAGCAGCCACACGTGAAACGCAGCTATTTTACGATTTTCAGTATAAACAATCACGCAGACATCCCGAGAAGCTTCTGCGACGCCTCGGGCGGAGAGCTATCAGTCATATAGCTAGAGTCGCGCTCACATGGAGACGATCTCAAATAACCAGACAGTACCTAGGAACCCGCCTAGAAGCGCTGACGCTGACTTGGACTACAGAGGAGTTAGAAGGAATCTATATTTGGCAATCGCGGACGCAACTCAGTGGTCGTGACCACCTCCAGAGACACTTTGTTTGTCGCGGAATTCCTGGAATTAGTGGACGTGTGTGTCACATGCAAGCGGAGGGCTCCGAGAACGGAAAAGCGGCGAATACCCTGAACGGCTATAACTCCGAGGTCCGTGCAGATCCGGAATATGACCAAGATGAATTAGGTGACCGATGCCAAAGCGCGCTCCAGGTGGAGCTGTCCGATCAAAGATGGCAACAGCCGAAACGCGATCAATATAGTTGAACCGCGAGAGTTTGACAGTGCCCGCGAACCGTACAAGTCGCTCGCGAAGAGACCCCGACCTCAGTAGGAGAATCTGAATAGGGCTAGGACGAAGAAGAGACGCGTCTAGACAAGAGCGTCGCCCGAGCTGCGAGTCGCGGACCCAGGATATCACCAAGATACCATAATATTTCAACTTCGATCGATCGAGTCTGAACCGGTGTTCGATCTACCGGTATAGGGAGCCAATAGCGTTAATCGAGCAGGGATTTCGAGTCAGATTTCACGGATAAACGGACCAGTGTATATAATATTATTTAGTCATTGCATAAGAGAGTAGTATAAAAGAGCAGGCAGTTTAACAGTACAGTAGCAGACCCCGCCTCTAGACACAGCAGTGTTGTAGATAGGTTTGGCTCGAGAGCTCAGTAGCCCAGTGCGACTGTTCTTTCACCTGATATAAAAGTGACTTGTGGTTTGGATTAATATCCATGTGGACTTGTGAACCTGAACTGTGGAATTGTGTCTGTGAACATGTCTGTGTCCTGTGTCTTGTGTTTGTCTTGTCATTGTGTCCATGAACGTGTTCTTGTGTGTCCTGTGTCCTGTGTTCTGTGTCCCTGTGTCCGCGAACCACTGTTGTGAGCTTGTTAAGCCAACATGTTAGCACCAACCCGTTCCTCGGAACAAACCACGCCAGACCTTCGAGTCTGTTTCTTATACTAAGCAACCTACGTTCATCCGTGAACAAAGGAAAGCGCTCCTCGAACCAACAAAACGTACCACGCTCAACTACGAGACTCTCTCGAACGGTTGAAACCTGCACGCACTTGGCTATTTGACCTAATACTTGGTCTACACCCCCGAACTTAAACTATCATTCCTATTAAGGAAGGTGTTGTTGAGTGGTTTTGGTTAGGGTTTGGTTTTCATAGAAGTTAGCTTCGTGAACCTTTCTCGAACGTGATCCATCCGCACTAGGAGTGACTGTCTTTCACCGTATTGCAGAGATGCTGCCAATGGAGGCAGTAGAGGTATGATCTCCTTGATTTTTTTGGGACTTTTCTGACAAACAATTTATTAGGGCAAAGACTCCAATCCATGTGCCGACCGATGGAAGAACATGGTCGAGGATGTTACAGCGAAGATGTGGGGCATTTTTGATGAGACAGGAATCTTCCTTTGTCTCTGCCGTCACGGATTTGTGCTTGCAATGTGTGACATGATAAAAAGTGGGGAATTGTGAGTTTGCCTCTGTCTTTTTTATTCTGGGACTTGGACGGTGCTCAGATCCAAGTACCCATTGGCAGTGACCGACTGCCTCATCCAGCACTTGGGCCAGGATATCGGTAACGGCTATGACGTTGGGTGTGATTTCCAGACAACCATCAAGAAGAGTCCCCTTGCAGATCGTGCGAAACAGTGCAATTTCCGCTGCCTGGTCGGTGCCTTCCATGGTCATGCACATAATCGACTCTGCCAACTCTGTATGTTGGCCACATATGTCCTGGGCCTGGGCTGGGAAGATTTGGAAGGGTGCGAACATTTTTTTTCGGGGTCGAACAAGTTAGCAACATCCTGCCGATATGCAAGTCGGTTTCACTGCCAGCAAGAAATCACTTCGTACATAAAGCACTATGACAGTTCACATACGTACGCAAATCTTAGTAAGCACCTAAATTTCGGTATCGGTTGCAGGCTAACCTATTACTAGGTAAATTTATTGAGGGCAACTATAAGCAAGCACTGGATACTTTGAAAAAGGAAAATACGCTTCTCCAGTGGATGGTTGAGGAAGACATTACAAGCTTTGATACTTTCCGAATTTGGCTCGAGGAGGAGAAGGAGTTTCTGCTGGGACTAAAGACAGGCTCAAAGGATCAAACAGGGACCTTGGAGATGGAATATGTGCAGAAGTTGGTTAATCTGGATTCGAGCCGGTCAGCTTTCCTGTTTTTGAGGAGCTAGACCTAGTCACTTATTCCTTTTCAGTGCGAAGTATTTGGTAGTGTCAGCGGAAGCAAGAAAAGCTCAAGGTGACAATGCTTCATATACACCTGGTGCTGCCTCCAAGGCGGAACATGTTCGACGTCATGCTAAGGAAAAATTGGACCGGGATCTGGAGGTGGTACAGGAGCTGGAGGAAAAACTGGAGATCTCTGAACGGTGGACGACAGAATCACCCAAGTGGATGATAACTGTGGTGGAGATCAAGCAGAAGAAATACCAGAAGGCACTGGATGGAGTGGAGCTTCTTGCTGTGGAGAGAATATTTGAGTTGACAAAGATGAATCGATCTCAAACAGGAAAGTGGTTTTGAATTTGGTCTTTTTGAATCAATCAGCTGAATATTCCTTACAGGGTACAAGCTTCGAAGGCATATTGCAAAGGCTCTCCAAGCTAGGTCAAAGGCCGTTCGGAATGCCATTGATCGATACAACGATGCTGCGATGTCCTTGGATCCACCAATGCCGAGCCTCACATGGGAACAGGTGGTCGAATATACTTTCTTGGCCGACTTCGATATTCTATGGGATACATGCTCTGAGGTTCAGTCCCATCCATGGACTCGGCCGGCCTATCGACTTGCTATGGACACATACTTCAAGATTGAGAGGGCTAGAGAGGAAATCACTCGGCTCAACATTGAAATCCGTCGGCTGGTGACTTGGATCCGAGATGAAGGTCATTTTCTACGAGATCGGGAGGCTTCTCTTCGTTTATCAGACGGGAAGACTGACGACCAAGCAGAGAAGGACCTTCTCTTGGTAGTCCAGATGAAACTGTACAGGCGACAGAGAGGTCAATTTGATGACAAGCATATGGAGATCTTACGGAAGCTTTCAAGGATGAAGGGGTTCATGGGGAGTATTTCACCTGGGCGGGCAGTCGAAGTTCTTGGGGAGTTTGATGAAACAGAGGAGATGGAGGTTGATGAAGGTGGAAATGGGGAGCCTGCACCAGACAGTAACTCTGATGACTCAGAGGATGAAGGCATTGAGGCAGAAGAAGAGAGAGTCTCAGACATGCTGTATCAAGTTTCCATGATTTCCCTTGATGATCGAAACTTAGCTGTAGAGAATGAAAATTAAAGCTTGTACCTACATTTTATAAAGTTGCCTTTTTTGGAATTCTGCCTTGGTTACATCACTAACTTTATTACAACCTTATTGCAGCATGCATGGACGGCAAACTTTTTGTATACGACTTTATTGCAACTTTATTGCAGCAGTGTGACTTGCCCTACTCTACACGCAGGGTCAAATTTATTGGGACTTTATTGCAACTTTATTGCAGCTTTATTGCAGCCTTGGTCTGGTTGGACCTCTACATATAACATCAGATTTATTGCAGCTTTATTGTAGTTTTATTGTAGCTTTATTGCAGCTTTTGTTGTTGGGTACCTAAACATCACAGGTGACATTTATTGCAGCTTTATTGCAGCATGGCTGTCTGGTGTATACCATGTCTCAAAACCTGAGATATTGCAGCTTTATTGCAACTTTATCGCAGCCTTTATTGCAGCATATGGCAAATGGCCTGAATCCTTTATAGTTAGAATGGGGGATAGCGCGCCATCCCCCATTCTAACTAGAGGGGTTTTGTGGGATTTATAGGTGGTTGTAAGTGTCAAAAATAAAATGGGGAGAGAGTGAATTCTCCAGCGAAGGAACACCGACGGAGACAATCAAGGAAGCCGGATGGGAGTGCCGCCAGCAAACCGGATTAAAGAATGGCCAGGAAAAGCGCAGAAGCTTTCTAGACTCACCTGCGTGGCATAATCGCGCTCCAAGCCCAGGCGGATGAGAGTTTAGGCCTTTTGTTGGAATTTCAAGTGCATCACTCGCTATCTCCGACGCTGTTCCTTGTCAGATCAAGGGCACAGGTACCCCCATCCCTTTCATTTACGTTGTTATACCTTATTTGACTTAATTAGTGTGCGTCTGATACCGCTCCTGACACTTCGAAGTGTCAGGTGTAGTTTCTTTGCTCCTTGAACAATAAGTGTTACTTAGGTGAGTTTGAGACACCGAACACCGGCCATCAGTCAGCATCAGCCAGCCTGGTTCATATCACTCCGCAAAATCAATACAATCAGTGCCCTCAGAAACATACCTGACATTCTTAATATCAGTGGCCAAATAATCAAGCGAGGAATGTTATCTGATATGTGGAGACGAAACGGGACTGATTTCTTGCCTGATTCGGCACATGCTGGAGCAGGTGTCCGACATCCTGATACTGCTGGTGGTAGGTGCAAATTATTTGCATCCGACATTGCTCCTGACATGCTGAGTGTCAGGAGCAGTATCTGGTGTACTTTAACAATAAGAATCAGGGACCGCATAGGGAGGTTCTCAAACACAATAAGAATCAGATGGCCTGATCCTGGCCATCATTCGGCATCAGATACTGTGATTCTTATTGTGTCGGGGACTCGCCTCGCACTGCACCTAATACCTATTGTACCAGTGAACCGGAGACAGAACCTGATACTAGAGGTGTCAGGAGCCATATCAGGTGCCAAGAAATTCCACCTGACACATTCGGTGTCGGAATAGCTGAAACTGATTCTGACATACGCCAAATCAATTGGAAAATCAGAGTGATGTCTTCCCCACATATCAGGTACCATTCCAGTGAACATTATTGGTAGCTGATACTAAGAATTTCAGGCACATTTCCAGGTGCACCAATTCTATTCATTTTGCAGAGTGTATTGTGTCTGGAACCGAGCTGATACTGTACCGAACACCTATTGTTCCACAAGAATAGAACGTACCTGACACTTCAAGCATCCGGAGCCAGTTGGCAAATCAGATTGATTGTGTCTTGGAAGTCCGGTAAGATTTCAGCGACTGTAATTTGGTCTCTGATACTAGCAGTATCAGGCACATTTCCAGATGCCAAGAGAAACCTGATTTTGCTGAGTGACATATTCCTGTACTTGGACGCATTTCCAGGTGCCCCAATACACTTGATTTTTCTGAGTGACATATTCCTGTACTTTGACGCGTAGATGATCCCCAAGATCGCAATTCGGACCACGTTCATCCGCCTTATAGCCTGAGTTTATCATGTCGTCGTTTGCGCTCACAAGTATCTCACTCCGATGGCCCAGGTACTTCTTTTGTACGCGAATGAACGTCCCACTATTTCCCATACATTCTAACCGTGAATTATTTAGCACCGCACCCATGGTAATTAAGGCACCTCGTCGAAGCTCTGTATTTAAGTGTGCTCAGCTCGCAGGATCCCAGGCAAATGGGCGTTGATCTCAGCCCTCACGCTGCAAGTCTGTAGGTGGACAACGTTTTTCTCCACTGCACGCCATTGACCAGGACATTAGACAAATTCTACGTCTGTTTCCCTAAAGAACACGCGCGAATAAAAGTGCTTGGTATGTGCTATCTTTGCTGGACTCCGGTCCCTGATGACTAATGATGAGCATAGTTTATCTTGTTTTCTTATTACAACTGGCTCAAACAGCCATTATGAGCCATTTTGCGTACACGATCCTTGTGCTGAGATGGGGGGAGCCTAACGCATTCAACTTCCCGTGGTCGGGCTTCATTTCACCAATATCAGGCGGCTTGAGTCTGTCTTTCCCCTTGTCGCCTTCTACCTCTGACTTTCCTACAGCATCGGCTATCGTGCAGATTTTCTTTGCGAGGTTCGTGGATCGGGCCGTCGTTTGTTCCTGTGTCCATCTTGAACACTCGTTCAGGCGAATATTCATTCTGAAGGGAGACAAGATGTGGGCTTGCGTTGTGGCCGGGATTATAGTCCTGGTGTGTTTCAACCCGCTGCTCATTGCATATTTTTCAACTGATGGACACGATACTTTGAGCTTTCGTTAATGCAATCCTTAGCTGGAATAATAAATGTAGCTATATTCGCAGCATTCACGACAGAGGTATCTGAACTCAAGCATTTCGCGACCGGAGTCAAGGTCTGCTATTCTTCATTTCTGAATAAGTAACTGCGCTGACTCCATCATCCGGAGGTCTGGTACATCGGCAGTGCCGTTTGCGACATCGTGATTACGATGACCATGACTTTCATAGTAAGTATGAGTTCGGCGGTCCTTCCTATCCATTTCACTAAGTTTTCCTGGTGTAGCTCAACGACTATCGCAGCAAGATTCCATGGAAGACGACCGACACATTGCTCAACAAACTCATTTTCAACACCATAGAGACTGGTGCAGCAACCACCTTCGTGGCTATTGTGGGAGTTGTGCTCTCTATTCTGTTCCCCGCAACCTACCTCGGACAGCTCCAGTGAGTATGTCCATACATCCTGCAAGAGTTCCACGCTGACACCGGCTTCGCAGGGCGTACACGCATGGACCAGTGTATTTGACCCTCCTCCCTGACCTCAAATGTCCCTCACACTGATTTCAGATATGCCATTGTGATAGTCGCCAGCTTGAATGCTCGAGCAGATCTAACCCCCGGGAGCGTCGCTGTCACTCCCTACGGCGGCGAGATAAGCTGGGGCCGGCCGGGAGGCACGACCGACCAAGAGGCACCTCAGACAGTCCATATCACCACCCATGCCACCACCCAGGCGAGTTTGATTTATTTTGGCCAGGTGCCCTTTTGAGGTCGGGAAATCTTGACACATGGGTTGCGTGCAGGCGGAAAGCAAAATGTACAGCTCGGATGTTTAGGCATTCAGCCTCGGGTTCCGTTGGTCTTCAATTCTCACCATTTGCTCATCATTCATTATCCCCACCCTATATTTCCATCCTTCTCGTTCCCATCCTACCATCACTCATTTTTTCCCTATCCTACCCTCTCAAAATTGTAGCGAGTTCTCAGGTCAATTTTATATTTACGCCCCGTACTTTGCGCCCGATTTCAACTCCCTCGAACTCGAGTATACCCGAATTTGATAAGTTCGGATTGCGTACTGCGAACACGACCGCGGCGAGTAGGAAGTGCGCTCTACCACCAAGCGCAGTCTTATTTCTGCTTAGAAGCGAGCATACTTCAACGATTAAACATCATGTGCCAATTTCAGGATGCGTTCCACCGGTCAATTCGGGTTACGGCATTACTCGTATTACTTGTATATTACAAGACGGACCTCCGCTTCGCTTCGGTAATCCGGAACCCAAGACAAATGCAACGAATATGTTGTCCTTTTTCAACGAGGAAATTCAACTCCCTTGGTTTCTTACCCAGAAACAAAAGCTAAGACGGAATTATTGTGGAGCGAAGGAGGAAGCATCATTCGACACGCGAAATAAGTCACAGGTAGTCGAATAGTGAAAAAGTAGATGGTGAACAGAGGAACATTTTATTTAAAGTGTGTGGACCTCTGCTTCGCTCCGGCGTAGGAGTGCAAGCCCTGAACATTTATTTTTCAGAACAATCTATTCATGGCATAAAATGCAAAATTTATGTCACCTGTGGCTTTCATCACCAAAGAGCTGAGGTAACAACAAAGGATTATCGCAAGCTGAAGGAGAATAGATAATTTATTCTGCGCGCGAGAAGTATATCACTAATGGACGAACCACTGTGGCTTTATGAATCCGATCGGCGAACAAAACCAATGTTGCGAAAAGAAAGTTTGGTCGTGATTTTGGGGGAATTGGCGCCGTGAAATGGACAACGGAACCGAGCATCGATTGATTTGATTGTGGAGCAGCGGACGAAATTGATCACTTGATGAAGTTGAGGTCAGCGAGAAGTAGCGAGGTCCGGCAAGCACATGGGGAGGGAACAGCAAGAACCACGGGGACAGAGGGATAAAACTTTGGGTACTTGAAGAATTAATCCTGCTAGCGGTGGCATGGGAATGACGTAGATCTTGTACCATAGTGTCCAGAGGAAAAACTACGGCAGTAGTTGACAGCCGCGTTGAGGTTTATCAGGTCAACATTCAATAATGTGAGGACGGAAAAATGGGGGAGGATCGCCATTCCAAATGACAGGAGCGGTGTTTTATATCTCTAGGATCGCCATACCTGACCCCGGCGCGACAGGCTGCAACAACTGCGCTGAACTGCGTACTGTCTGAGTCCTGTCAAGGAACACTGCGGTGAACTGCGTCCTTTCAAAACAGGCTGCGCATGTGTCAGCTGCTCACCCGCAAATGAAAAGGCAGTGGCAAAGAGCACCAGAAATCGATGACAGAAGGGGTTAAACAAAGGATGAGGAGCAGAGGAAGAGGGAAGGAGCGAGGATATACGGGGAAATTTGCACTGCCGAGGAGCCATTTGCACTTGGCAACTTTTCGCCCTTGGGTTTCCTTTTTAGGATGCACCTTTCTGGGAAGTCATCGCCGGCAGGCCGTTCGACGCTGGAGGAATATAGGCATTTAATAAAGTCCTGTCACACTAGCAATTGTTTCTCAAGTCACCGGGCACGGAACGGGTGGCAAACGTAGTAGGTGGCAAGTAAAAAAAATGGTCGTAAAATTCAAGTGAGCCCCGAATATATTAAAATCCACTATCTAGTGCGGTAATACGAGCCTACAGAGACAGGTAAGGGGCCATTATCGCGGTAGTAAGATGTCGTTTGCGGAATATGGAGAGGATACATTGTGTTATGAATTGCGATGCTTTTTAGGAGGACCTGCATTGGGGACTCGATTGCCTCTTGCAGGCTGACCACGGAAGGGGGCGGGATCGGAGGCGTGGTATCGTGATCTACGGGCAGCAGGCCGTCAGTTAGGCCCTCGAAATCGCCGTCCAAATCGCCGTCCAAATTGTCGGCCTGGAAGGATGATGGGATGTCATCAAGAGAAGCCCTTGTTTCGGACGGTCCGCTGGGAGCGGGCGCCGCCGTTCTCGGTTTCTTTGCAGTACGCGCGTCGGGGTGCGCTAATTTTCCGCTCGACTGTCCGCCAGCATACCCATCGGTGATCTTCCGCTTTTTGCCACCCTTTCTCCTAGAACCCATGACTTGCTCCGTCTCGTTCCGCGTGCCTTGATTCGACGCGATATTTTTGACGGTCGGGGGAAGCACTTCAGCTCCATTTGTAGTGTCCGCCAAGGCATCATCGAGAGCGCGTAACGACGTCGTCAGCGGCTGGGAAAGGGTGGCTTTGCTGCGCTGTATGAACTGCAGCTTGTTGACAATGTAATGAAGCAGAAGCAGCATGGCGTCCTCTTGATTTACCGCCGGAACGGGCTGAGAACTACCACGTGTAGGGGCGGTCGGAGCAAGTGACTGCTCCACTGAGGCGATAATATCTTCGTCCCATGGTTGTGAAGCAACCGGGAGCGAACGCGGCACCACGAGATCAGGGAAATGGTCTTCGACAGCGCATATGTGCTTGCAGAAAGAGATTTCGGGGAAGGAGGGGCATCCGCATGTGTAAGCCTCGAGATCGACGGTGTAGCACTGTCCAGGGATTGATTGAGATTTTACAGTGAAGCGGCGGCCAGCCTGGATTTCTTCTATCATTTCGCAAGTGATGCTTTCGGCTTTCTTGTGAACGGCGTTTCGCTGGAGCGCAAGGTCGGGCCCTTGAAATCCAAATTGTTGGGCGCGATGATTAGCGATGTAGTTCGGAAGGGCGACGTTGATGAGTGTATGGATAAGTTGATCAACGCGTCGGTTGCGCTTTCCGTCCATATGAATGCTCTTGAGAACGTGATGCCGTCTGAAGGAAAGAATCAGCAAGCGCAAGATCAATGTGAAAGAAACACGTACGCTTCGACAAGCATATTAGTATCACACAGTTCAAAGATGGATCGATCCTTGCGGTAAACGGCAGACCACAACTGCCTGGTCTCTGCGCCCAGATAATTTTTCTCCAGGTATTCAATCACGCTATCTGGAGCTAGAGCCTTGATTTCCTCCCAACAACTCCAGAACTCGTCTTTATCGGTAATGCGAATCCAGCCTTTGAGTTTTTCCCACAATTCCGGATAATGGGCCACGACAAAGTGTTGCTGCCATGCGTGGAGGACATGCCACCAGCAAAGGAGAATGTGTGAGTCGCAATAGCGGAATCGCAGTCTCCCCAACTGCCCCGAGTCGTTGTCGGACATGAATTTGCGTGGTAAAACATTCGGGTTTAGCGTGCGGACATTCATCAAGAAGTAGTCGATGGTATCGGCCTGTCCGTTCGATGCAATAAGCCACGCTATCGGCATGCCGTGGCCGTAGCGATCGCGGACGATGATGGTGAAGAGCAGAACACCAGAATAATAGGTGGTGTTATGGGTGGCATCCACCCCCGCAAAATCCCGGCCCCATGCACGAAAACATTGCCGTTGGTATGGTGTTTGAATTTCAAGGAAGAAGCCATCGGGATCGAGGTCAGAGTCGGCGGGAGGAGGGTCACTGCTGGATTTGAAGTACATCAAGCCGCCAATGGCTCGCAGATGTTCGCCCCATTGGAGCGTTGACCGGCCATCTTGTGGATCCAAGCGGACAGTTTCGGCCTCGATCTTCTTTTGGACGCGCCGGATATCCCGCCTTTTAATAAATTCCTCGCGTCGAGGAGCCTGCGAGACAAGATTAGGTAAATTCTGTTCCGTATGAACATCGCCCCGGGCACGCGACAACTATTAGGACGGGAATTAGCGATGTTGGAGGTAACTACAAAGGAAGGAATACGTACCACAATTTCGGGCCGAATTCCGCTTCGTAAATCTTCTTCGATTCTTTGGAGAGTAGCCAGAGGTATGCGAGTATAGATTAAATTCTCGGCACCGGTCGAATGAGAATGGAACGTCTCATATCTGCCGAGGATTGTAGTCGTTCCCGGGTATGTCTTGGCGACCAAACGACACGGACAAGGTAAGCGCTCGTGACCAGCCTGCCTACGGGATGCCAACCAAATGTGGTGGGCACGGTTGCCATAGGCAGGCTGGGACATCTCGGAGCGCTCTAAAGGGCTGGGCCGGAGTTTGAAATTTAAGGAGCTGTTTGAAAGATTATTTATTCCTGATCTAATTTTGAAGCCATTCCCTCACTTTAAGCTCTGTAAACAAACATTAAATTCATCTCTTAAGTCCTGTGTCCTCAGAATTGTATTTCAGCTCCCAGAAATCCCATAGAGTTGAAGGTAGTTTTGAAGGAAAGTTAGCGTGGGAACTCGCTTCACAATTGCCGAAGTCATTGCGTCATCGGTTATAAGCGACAAGGTGGTCAACGGCCTGCGGCCGTCTCCCTCCTTGTTTTGATCCTAATATTTCCGATGTCGGAATTTGAAATGGCCCGGAGTTAAATCTTGCACCTCTCCAAAAAGGAAAGATTAAAAACCCGTATGTTTTTATAAAGAGTTTGAAAGTTAGCGTGGGAAGCCATTCAAATTCAAACTCTGGCCCAGCCCTTTAGAGCGCTCCGAGATGTCCCAGCCTGCCTACGGCAACCGTGCCCGCCACATTTGGTTGGCATCCCGTAGGCAGGCTGGTCACGAGCCCATTGGTCTGGATCTTCCTCACCCTGTCGTGCTTGGGAACATACTTGCTCTTGCCTCCAGTACCCATCCGAGCACAAATATATATGTACTTCTTCGTCCATTGGTGCTCTGTCGTCCCTCTATTCGGCTCGGTCTCCTTGAGGCGAAGCTCGATGGAATTCTGCTCTTCTTCGGCGCGCAGCCACGCTGTCAAATTGTCAAGTGACGGCCAAGACAGCGTGTACTGGCCCGATTCGACATCGGCCAGGTATGATCCGCGCTTCTAAGGCTCCAACTGTTTCCGTGTGTAACCGGTTATACACGGTAAAAACCGTATACGTGTGCGTGTAGTGTACAGACTTGTGTACACGGTATACTACACGTATACACACAGTTTACACGGTTAATGTGCGCCGAACTGGCGCATCAACTGGGTTGTCTCCTGGGGAAAATCGGAGCATTCCGCGATCCTCATCGAAGCGAATTTGAGAAACTCTTCACCCTCGGCAAGGTGAGTAAATCATTCTTTGGGTCTACCTGTTTCTCATCTTCGCTTATTTCAGCTGCGAGCGACTGTCGTGAATCTTCACCACAATGTTGCAAGCACTTCAAGTCGACATCCAAAGCCATCTACAGACGAGGTTGCACCGTCTGGAAAGCTGCTTTGTGTACTGGTGGTCATTCGGGATGTTAAGCATCCCTGGAATTACACGGAGGTTATGATTACTCGGGTCGTTTGCTTCGGAAGGTAAGTATGGGATTAATTGTTCGGTGTACGTATATCTCTGTTAAGATGTGAGTTTCCTTATATGGACTTTGGCGTCTCGCTCCATACACGGAATTGCATATCCTATGGATCGGTTTCTCTTTTACTATGTTTTGACGTTGATCTTAAGTGTACATATATATATACCCTAACTATGTTTTCATCCCTCAGTCTCTACCACAACCTGGGTGCGATTGAGGGTACGTCTTATTACTTCTTACTTCACTTAATCACGTACATTACTCATAGATGTTACTGTATATTTGACAGGTAATAAACAGAGTCTCTACCACAACCTGGGTACGACTGAGGATCTTACTGTATATTTGACAATCTCATGTATCGTTCCAGGCAACTGACAAGTGGGTGATTGATCGGGAGGAGTCGCGCCCACTCCTCCTGAGCCTCGAAGGACTGGAAATTGCTTGAAAAATTGGGTGAATGCTTCTACCGTGTATACACGTGTATAACCGGTTATACACCGTGTATGAACCGTATCCGTGTAGTGTACGGGAATTCGTACACGTATACTACACGGTTGGAGCCTTACGCGCTTCACATAAGGCGAGCGGATAGGAGGCGCCGACAAGAAAGTTTTGAATGTAAATGTAGCGGGGGTAGATGGAGGCGCGAGGGCGTGAGCAGGGGAGGAGGTGTGTTCTTGGGTCACCGACGAGGTAGTGGGGATGTACTGCTCAAATTCCAGTGTGCTCGGTGGCAGATTCTGTCGAGGTGCAGAATGCTTCGCGCGAGGCTCGGCACACGGAACATAGGCACGGAACGGGAACTCCGACATCCAAGGGCTTCGAATGACGGCTTGACACGTCAATGTGAGCGAACGACGTGTCGGTTGGAACGGAGGCGCGGTAATGAGCACTGGTGGCAGCCGAGGCAAGCTGGTGCGGAGTAGTGATCGGAAGAGTGCAAGATTATTTCCCTCGATTCCTGCCACCCAGAAACTCATTGTTCACCCCAATTAAGAATAACTGTGACAGAGTATGGTGTAGAAATGCGAAATACAGTATTTTGCGGTCGCAACGGAGGCTTGCCGGGAGCACGTGTCAAAGCCTTCCCGATAAGGAAATGCTTAGTCACGAACCCAAGGGCGAAAAGTCAAAGACTGCCATTTGCTTAAAGAACATTTAATTGAGATCCTATGAATCAGTATGTACATGCTTGCTTTCGCCACTGGCGCTTGCCGATTCCAGAGCTTCTCAGATCATTATCATTTCTCAATTCTCACCAACCCGCAGCAATTATTACTCATATCTTAAGCAGATGCACTGATTCTATTGCATCTGTTTACATTCTTCTTCTCCCACAGACTGCTAATCCCCGAGGATACACCTGTTTATTTTCGACGGAGCGCCCACAGGTGCTCAGTGCATCAGGAAAGACCTCTTTTCCTAATAGGGTCCTATTGCCCCAAACTTTGGGATAATTCGGTCAAATTATCCCTCTTACCTTCATTAGCTTTCTAGTGACGTTGAAAATAACTTAGGGGTAATTTCCCCAAACTTACCACACATTCGCGCCACATTCACAGTAGATTCTCCGCTAGTTGGCACATTTCACGTCGGTTTCCCCTTCATTGGACCATAATTCGCAGGCAAAAGCAGCCATGTGGCATCATAGAATTCAATGGGGAGTATCGTAAACTAAAAGAATGACAGGTACTACGGACAAACATCGAAATATTGACTGCTGTCAAAGAACCAAATATGTAGAAGAGATTAGCAGTGGGCACCGCGCCCACTGAGGAATTTATAAACGGAACAACACGGAATGAGGGATTTAATCAGACTCGGGGACCTCGACCAGGTTGATGAGGACAGCGGAGCTGCCAGTAGCGGTGGCGGTGGCGGCCGTGGACTCACTGGAGAGGTGCGTGAGTACGGTGAAGGACAAGTCAATGTGAACACAGTACGTTACGAGGTTGTAGAGCTTGTGGAGGACGCGATGGAGAGCGATTGGCGCTGCTGCACGGGTGTCACTGAGGGTCCTCATGTGGTTGCGGTAGATGTCCTCGTAGGCACCTTCTGTGAAGGGAATGTTTTGAAGTATACCTGTGGCGCGATACTCGACTAATGCGCCATAGACCTGAAAGACATTAGCAACCCGCAGAATTCACTAAAAGAAATGGATCACTAACCGCAGTGGCGGCAAGGCAGACCATAGCGTCAGGGAGCTCAACGCGATTAGGATGGTTGGTGCTGGTGGAAGCGAAGAGGTGGAGGTTCTTGGTCCGAAACTGACCAGTGAATACCGCTTTTTTGAGGACGCCGACGATCGCCTCGTGGTGGAACGGCAGCTCACCCTTGAGGCGATTCTGGGGAGTGTTAGCATGGTAAACATGGGAAGACTGCCAAGCTCACTGTGGCCGAGTCGACGGGAAAGATGTATCGATGGTCTTGAAGACGTTCCGTGACGATGGTTCGGACCTCCGCGGCCGGCAAGTGAGCAAAGCGGTAGAGCCCGGGAACTTCCTGCGCTGCGAAGCGCTTGAAGTCCCCTCGAGTAATATTAATACGATCCAAAGGCTGTCTCGCATTGAGTAAGAAGTCTATAAAGATCGAAGTGGTTCACGTACAATGTCGGCGAGACGCGCAGCAAAGCTGAGATCAGTCTCGAGTCGATGTTTGATATCGACCGCGGCGGGACCTTGGGAAGCTGAAAGAAGATAAGAGCGCGCGAAGCCGGCACGAGAAACGATGGCGGGATACGCATCCTCGAAGACGAGGGAGAGCTTGATGAATTCGATGCAGCCCCGGAGGACCGCCTTGAGCTCCTCTGTTTGACTGGTGAGCCCAATGTCCTTACCGGGTGCAGGGAACATGATGCGAGCCGACGCAGGCCACTCGCTCTCAGGACGCGATGCCGCATCGACGCTCGCGGCCGCGATGCGGTCAAGCTGCGTCTTGAGACCTTTAGACAGCTTTCCCGCCGTGACCGGAGCCGGTCGCACCTCGGGCCTCTGAATAAATTATAAGGACCATATATTTCGACAACAGAATGAGCGTACCTCAAGCTCGGCTTGCTTCTGACGAGCGGCCGACACCTTGCGCACCTTCAAGATAATTAGAACCGGTGGAGCATGATGCAGAAATAATTTACCTTCTTCGGTGCGGGCTTGCCGTCCCCGTCGGATTCGCCTGCCTCGCTGTCGATTACAATGTCCCCCTCCGATCTGGTCGAATGGCGAAGGTCGGAGGTATCGACGGGGATGGTGGAGAGACCCTTAGCGATCGCCTCGTGGAGGGACATATCATCATCGCCGTAGGCTTGTTTCTTACGGCTGATGGACTTGCCCTTCTACAAAAATAGTTAAATGATATGGTGCCAACGTGGATGAGCTATACCTTCTTGGGGGGAGCAGGATGCTGGGTGGCAAGTCCTCCTCCGCGTCACTATCAGGGACACGCAGGTCCTGGCCCGAAGACCACGACGCAGCCGAGGAGCGGCCGCTGCGGTGACTGAAGCCGGACTTGGACGCGGGCATCTCCGCGTCGCTGTCATCGATGAACACGACGCGGCGGGGGGCATCAGGGAAGGTGTCATCGGTGTCGGGTTCGGACTTGTCCTGACGGCGCGCTTTACCTTTCGCCTTGACGCGAGGCTTGTCAATCTGGTGGAGGTCGTGAGGTCATCGAGAATGAAGAAAGGTAAAAGGCAGTACATACCTCAATGGACTCGTTGTCGGAGTCGATGACATCGTGCGCCGAGTCGTGACGGCGAGCCTGACCTTTGGACTTGACGCGAGGCTTGTCAATCTAGGGGGGGGGTGTCGTGGGGTCGTTAGTTCAATGTGTAAGATAAAAGGCAGCCCTTACCTCGATGGACTCGTTGTCTGAGTTGAAGAGTTCGTGCACAGAGCCATGCTGGCTCTTCATCTGTTACAGGTGAGTTACAGTTCTCCGGGACAGACGGCTACTATACCTCGACGTCAACGTCCGAGTTATCGCCCTCTTCATTGTCGGCAGCCTTGGATTTGCCAGATACGATGTGAGGAACCTAGCCTAGTGAGTAAAGGAAAGAGTCTGGGTGCATCTCCACTCACCTCGGTCTGAAACTCATCTTCATTGGGTGAGACATCGTGAGCGTCCTCGCCGTCAGACTGGTCGCTCTTAGGATCAGTTGAGTTCGAGTTTTCTTCCGAGGAGACAGCCTCCTCATCCTCCGAGGCCGATTCCGCGATTACACGAGGGTTTTTAGCAGCAGCCTTACCCGTCTTGGCAGCGCGAGACTTCACTAAACATAAACGGGTTGTAAGGGACATGGAGTTATGAGGAAAAACGACATTTACCGCCAGCGAGGGCCTTGAGACCCTTGGTAACGACGGCCTTGACCTTAGTAGTAGTCTTGGATTTGACTTTCGTGGGGACTAGTTTAGTGAAGTCGATATAGACTGTATAAGTAAATTGGGAGGAGAATCAAAAGTAAAATGAGACGTACGTGGCTTCGCCGCCTTGGACGTAGAGTCGTCGGAGTCATTGATGGTGGGAGCGACGTACTCTAAAGTGAGGTAAAGTTAGCGTTTACGATCACACACTGTCAACGGCGATCAACAACTTACTTCTTCCAGACGTCGACGCTGCTTTGGCCTTGGGTGCGGACGCTGCTTTGGCCTTGGATGCGGAGACTGCTTTGACCTTGGTTGCGGGCAGAGGCTGCTCAACTGGGAAAGAAAGATATCAGCAAGATGGACTGCAATAACAAGCAAGAGAGTCTACCTGTGGCGTCTTTGGTGCTCCGGGCCTTCTTGACGACCTCAGTGGCTGGCGCTGTCTCAGATAATGTCCTTTTGCGGGACGCCCCAGACTGGTCGGCCTTCCAGACTAACACAATGCTTCAGGGATGTGCTGGGGAACACGTATCTGAAGAACGTACTGGCATTTTCATTAGCCTTGACCTTGGCCTTGCGTCCACCTGGATTTTTTCCTGGAAATGGACAATGTTTATTAGCAAGATAACCTCAGACCACAAGAGAGAAATACTTACTGCTCTCAGCTTCGAAGGCTGCTTGCACCTGCCTCGCTTCCTCGGCCTTGGCTGCCAGGGTGTTTTTGCGTTTCTGGGCCGAAGTGAGAGTTTCGGTGGATGGAGTGGACATTCTGGTCGAAGGAAGGGCTGAGTGCGATCGAGAGGGAGGGATTAACGAGGAAAGGAGGGTGGAACGAATGTGGTGTGGTGGTGGAGAAGGGGGAGATGCAGACGGTGAAAATAATTGAGGTCCGTGTTTGGGTTTGATCGCGCCCGCAGGCTTGTGCTGATTCCATGCTTTTCCATGCGTTCAGTGGTGCCCGGTGATGATAGGATCAATTATATCTTGCTCAGCGCCGTTTGAGACTCAAGTACCACTCGTTAACTTTGCCCTTGAAATTACATTCATTCCCTCGGTCTCTATGCCTCGCTGCCCCGGCTGCAACGTGGATTGTATCGGTCAAAAAGGACTCACCCTTCATCTGAGACTCATGACGAATGAGACTTGCGCCGCGATATTCACATCTGCCGAGAATCACGTTGGCAACGCCCCACCTACGCTAGCCGCCCTCAGGAACCTTCCATCGGAGGAAGAGCAAACTCAGCAGCCTCAGGATCATGGGCTCCCTAGGGGAGAAACCGAATTTGCGGGGGATTTTTTTGGCGATGATTATACAGCCGGGGATTTCCCGGTTGACTCGGACGATGAGAGCGATAGTGATTCCGATGCGGGGGATGATCCCGATGCTGCGAGCCGCGCGGATCTCGAGGGCGGGTTTGAGGTCCCTCGGCCAACTGACCAGGACGACCCAATGTCGAACCCTGATGAAGGCCACGCACCTCCAACCGCCTTCCGCCGCGAAGCTCGAAAACTAGCCCAGGATAAATTCCACCATAAACCCATTGTTGAGAAATTTCCCGGGGGGCTGGCGGGCTGTCCTATCCCATCTTCGGAGACACAGAATTCGGAGCAACGCTATGGCTCGGTCCTCGACAACACATCTACAACTAATCCTTATGCTCCGTTTAATTCGAAAATGGACTGGGAGGTGGCGCGCTGGGCAAAACTCCGTGGATCTGGCTCCACTGCATTCACGGACCTACTGCATATCGAGGGTGTACGTTCATTCGTCCTTATTCCACTGCCTCAATTAACATATCTCACTCCAGGTTCGCGAGTCCCTTGACCTCTCTTACGGAACCTCCGTGCAGCTCAATAAAATCATCGACGAGAAACTCCCTGGCCGCCCTAAGTTCACGCGCTCGGAGGTAGTCGTCAACGGCGAGGTCTTTCATCTTTACTCCCGAGACATCATCGAATGTGTTCGCGCGCTATGGGGGGATAGCGATTTTGCTCCGTACCTTTTTGTTGCGCCGGAGCGACACTACATCGACAAAGATAAGACGATTAGAATGTATCACAATATGCACACCGGTAAATGGTGGTGGAGCACACAGGTGAGATTAGCTTTATTCGATGTTCAGGCCGCAAATATTCATTTAAATCTAGGTGGAGGTCGAGAAGAATCATCCAGGCGCAACAATTATCCCAATTATCATTTCCTCCGACAAGACACAGCTCACTGTCTTTGGCAACAAAACTGCTTATCCCGTGTACATGACCATCGGTAACATTCCCAAAGAAATTCGTCGCAAACCCTCACGCCGGGGATATGTCCTTCTGGGTTATTTACCGACGTCGCGCATGAAGGGCGTGAAGAACAAGGCTGCGCGCCGACGCATTCTGGCAAATGTCTTCCATGCGTGTATGCGCCACATTCTGGCTCCCCTCAAGGATGCTGGCGCGACCGGGATCCCGATGACGAGCGGGGATGGGGTCTCACGTCGCGGACATCCGATCTATGCAACATTTGTTGGCGACTATCCTGAGCAGTGCCTCGTCACCGCTGTCAAGACCGGCGAGTGCCCTTCCTGCGAAGTCCCCCGCGATGAACTTGGAGAGGACACCACCTTCCCACTGCGCAACTTGGAGGCTGTTCTCGCCGCTCTCGATGCTCTCGATGATGGGCCAGCGATATATACCAAGGCATGCGCAGAGGCGGGGATAAAGCCTGTATATCACCCGTTCTGGGAAGGCCTTCCCTACACGAACATATTCCAGTCCATAAGCCCCGACATACTCCATCAGCTCTATCAAGGGATCGTGAAGCACCTCATTGCATGGCTGAAAGAATGCTGCGGCGAGGCTGAGATCGATGCTCGTTGTCGTCGATTGCCCCCCAACCACAATATTCGCCTCTTCATGAGCGGCATATCCAATCTGTCGCGGGTAACCGGGAAGGAGCACGACCAGATCTCGCGCTTCTTGCTGGGAATCATCATCGATATACGGCTGCCCAACAACCTCGCCTCGGGCAGACTTCTGGCGGCTGTTCGCGGCATTCTTGACTTCGTTCACCTTGCCCAATATCCCATGCACACCAGCGAAACCTTGGCGCTCTTGTCGGATGCCCTCCAGCGCTTCCACGATAACAAGAGTATCTTTGTTGCGCTGGGCGTACGTGACGACTTTAACCTCCCTAAACTCCACTACTGCCGCCACTACGTCCTGTACATCAAGGGATTCGGTACGACCGACAATTACAACACGGAGTACACGGAGCGTCTTCATATAGACTTGGCCAAAGATGCGTATCGCTCTACCAACTTCAAGGATGAGTTTCCGCAGATGACACTCTGGTTGGAGCGCAAGGAGAAAATTTACCGGCACGAGAAATATATCCAGTGGCGCCTTGATGGCTGCCCTTCCCCTCCAATCCTTGACCAGCTCCCTCCCGGCATCATCTACGAGCGACAGCTTAAGATGACGAAGCATCCCACCCTCAAGTCTGTGCGTCTGGGTCGACTCATTACGGACTACGGTGCTCAGATTTTCCGCGACGCGCTGGCACGCTTTATCACGAAGTTCAATAACCCCTTGTTCACCTCCCGCCAAATTGAATCGGAATCCGCCCACATCACCTTCGCATTCCATGCCCTGCCTGTATTCCACCGCATAAAATTCACCACACAGGATCCCTACACCGCCCTTGGTCCATTGGACTCCGTGGTGGACTCGATCCATGTCCAGCCACGGAAGTTGTTGAAGAACGGCGAGGAGATACCAGCGCGATTTGATACAGCACTTGTTAATGATTCTACTGGTGGACTCATTGGCGTTGATGGTGAGTGAAGTTCCGCATTTTCACGTGCTGTTTAACAGTGTCCTATAGGTTACCGAGTTGCTCAAGTCCGCGTTGTTTTTTCAATTCCTCCTCGCCATGTTTCCAACCTCTTTCCCACTGGCATCTCCCCACCAAAACATCTGGCATATGTTGAATGGTTCTCACCATTCACAGAGCCGGAGCCGAATCACTTGATGTACAAGGTGAACCGGTCCTTGAAGGACGGCGATCGCATTGCTAGCGTCATTCCTTTGGCCAACATTCGACGCAGTGTCCACCTTTTACCGAAGTTTGGGCCCGTAGCTCCAGCTGAGTGGAAGTCCAGTAATGTCCTTGATGAATGCTCCCATTTCTTCGTTAATTCGATGACTGACCGTCATGTCTACACTACGCTATTCTAATTACCAAACCTATGCTCTTGAATATTTGCTTCAATATATTTAAATGTGACAGTGCTGCACAGTATTGTCCAGCTAAGGAGTAATAAGTTACTGTTCACCGTACTGCTCTGTAGCAGAAGGACATATTACGGTACGCATCCGAGTCAGCAGTGTCACATCACAACGGAAGAATGCACGGACTACCGCAAGGATTTTCGCCGACTTGTGGTCTGGTTTAAATTCCGACCTTCCAAGCAAACACGGAAATTGTGATAAGCACGGCAATCTACCAAACTTGCCCCACATTGGGGTAATTTCCCCTTATTCCCCCAATTTGGCAGGCGGGAACCAAATTTCCCCCAAATTAGCGAAGGAGGTTTTTTCCTGATGTGAGCGCTCAGTGTTAGGGGCCCGTTCCATTGTTCTGGTTGCCTCGAGGCAGTTCAACTCCGGTGGTTGCCGCTGCACCCTTAGCCATGCCGTCATTCACTGCGTTCAAGGCCCTCCTATACTCAGCCTCAGTCAAGGTCCCTAGCCAGAGCTACACAGAACACCTCTGTGTAGCCGACTACACAACCTGTGTCTAGCTCTGTATAGTTCTGTGTAGGTCTGCATAGTTGTGTGTAGGTCAGTCAAGGTGTGTGTAGGTGGCTCTAGGTCTGCATAGCCTCCTAGACAGACATGGTTTTAGGACACCAACCCTGTCTCCCTCATGGTTAGAATTCATGCAAGTAGCACCAGTATAGCTCAGTAGAGCTGAGTGTAGTACCCAAACTCATCTACACAGACCTACACAGAGTCTGCTTAGGTGACCTAAACACAGCTGGACAGGGCTACATGGACCTTGCCAGATTTGTGTCTAGGTGTGTGTAGTCTTCCTAGACAGGGCCTTTGTACCCAGCTACACTCACCTGTACAGACCTACACACATCTCAACTCACTGAGCCTAGGAGGCCCTTGAACGCAGTGATTTTTGCCCGCTCAGGGCCCACTCAAAAGTAGATGTCCGTCTAAATTCCTTCTCTCCTTCGCCCATCATCTCCTCTCGGGACTGCCGGCGATCATTCTTTTTTAAGTGCGAAGCTGCCAGCCGTTCTTTTGCGCAATTAAATCTTCTTTGCGAGATCTCGCAAGCATGGAATTAAACAAAGTCGTAGGGTCGTCAAGGCTCAAACTGCAACCGATTTCGAATGAAAGCCGGACTAGCAGTACTCAACCAAGATGACTTGGAGGTGGCGCACAAGACCTTTCAGACTTCTGCTCTGAGAATCTTCGGTCGTCGTGCTACTCAGGAAGCTTTCGCAACCAGCTCAACAAATCGCAAGGCCTTCGATGCGATGATGTCTGTTATTCTACCTTCATCGTGTCATGCTCATTCCTCAAGTGGTCTTCCTTCTCACATGGTCAAATCATCAAGTATTTTAAGATCGCAAGCGCTTCAATTATGACAGATTGTCCATCTTCTTCTTGGCATTGCATCTGTATGTCACTCAAATTTTTGGTCTTTCATTAGGGACCACTTCATGGCAATCCGTGAGCCTCGGTGTTGATGTTACTGCGGGTGATACGCCACGCGGATGGTACGCATCTTCTTGCATCTACACTCACATCTCAAACTATTCATTCACCGTGTTTCTGATACCGTGCATTGAATTTATTTTCCTTTGCCGGCGCTGAAGTGATCCGCCGGTTTCTCGAGTGCGGTGAGCACACCTTCGAAGTTATAATTAATTTCTTTCAAATTATTCTTGGCATTTGAAGGCTCGACATAGCATCGTCCGCGGTTGAGTAAGTCCCAGCCAGACTGGTCCACGAATGGGTCTGATCAGAGATCTAGGATTTCCATGCCGGTTCCACATTCTTGGCCGTAGCGTCACCGTGTTGGTGGGGTCCGATCCCATTGTACTTTGAATTGTGTGCTAAGTTATTCCGCAGCTCTCATAGCGACCCTGCATCGTTCAATTACATTATTCTACACTGTCTTTTCCTTGGGAGGCACAATATGTGCATGTTCAACTATATTTGACATTAATTTCTGGCAACCGAAAATGTGTGTAGAAGTTCGTCCACTGCTCTCATCCATCTTTGTTTGTTGACGCACAACTTCTAAGTAAATCTCAAAACAATGCAACCAGTTTTAGCTCTAGAATCGCATTCAATAAGTTCTTCGATAATATCATTGTTCTAAATTCAATGCTAATCCATTCTAAAGCCTATTAGACCATTAGACACTGTTCTCGATGCTGCATCGCAGGCATGAAGTCAACGACTGACTTTGGCCGGAGCCCATTCTCCAAGTGCGTGATTTCTCTATACAGTCTCGGTGTTCAGAGAGGGAGCCCGCCGTGTTCAGCACTCGTCCTGTCATTCATTTTTCTCACCTGTAATTCCCGAGGTATGCTACTTATATTGCTTGCAGTTTTAAATCTTTAGACGATGACTCTGAATACAAAATCCAGCTTCCTATTGAACTACTTAGCTGGAGCGAAGCGACGGCATATCTTGTTAACGTGTATAAAGAAAGCCTCAAATTGTATGGTATGCTACCCCGCCTCTTCTCACTTCGCCATTTCGGTTGAGCTTATAAAGTTCAACTTAAGTTCGATTTCGAACCAAGAGAAGCTGCCTCGAGGCGTTGAAATTCACATGTGTAATTTATTCACGCGCTCAAGGCCACTCAAAAGGAGAGACTCTCTACACACACTGCTTCGTGGAGGGGGGGGGGTCCAGGATAGGCTGAAAAAAACTTTTCAGTATATAAAGTTTAAAGCTTCAAAATGACTCATAAGCCATGAGAGAAGTGTTGGCTGGTTGTAATGAATACATACAACTGCCCAAGAACTGTATAGACTGTATAGAACAAGATTTATCAGTCAGAACCCATGCTTTCCGTGATTCAAGCCAAGTTGAACTCAACTGTGATAGGTTCTCAGGTCAGAAATTATCAGGCTGTTAGAGTGCAGAGTGTTAAATCTATCACCTGCACTCATTAGATGGTGTAAATAAGCACAAATAAGCCCAAGGAGAGGGTAGGACGTAAGCCGGAAAGCGGCGGTTGGGCGCGGAGAAGCCGGCCCGGCCCCAGGGGTGGGAAACTCCTTCCCTATAAGGAAAGAGGGGGGGGGCGGACACGAGGCGGGTTCGGACTGTAGGGCTATTGAAACTAGCTGAACACACCAACTGTGTTGTGTAGAAAATCTGTCTGCCAGATATTAGAATCCGCGGTGGTCGAGTACATAATAATATTGTGGCCGCCTCTCTTTCCTGAATCAACGTCCCCGAGATGCCCGGCTCCAACCAAGCGGTTTGATCACATTCAACGGGCAGGTTTGAGTCTGGCCAAGGATGACAAGAAAACACTCTGCTCGAAGGTAAATTCAAAAGGTCTGCTTGCACCTCGCCAGTCCAAACTTCATTCGCTTCGCAATTCCAGTTACAATTACAACTACAACTTACACGTCTACTCATTTCATCTCACCTACATCCTACACAGCTCCGTATACCGTAAGGCACTACTTACTTCAACACCGGTATACTCACCAACACACCCTGCCCCTCCCCGTCGATGTGCACACCGACCGCCAGAGCGTCCTAATCGTCTTGATTTGCGTGTAAAAATTGATGCCGCTGCGTGCAGTCAGTTTAGTATAAGTAAAAAAGGGAGGGAAGAGAAGTGACGTGATAGGAATAGCAATACGCACCTTTTCCCGTAGAAATTGATATCGCCCAGGAAGCTCGCCTGCAAAGTCGTCAGCCAATTTTTTTCTCTCTCTCTCTCTCTCTCTACACCTGCCTCGGCCACCTGGAGAAAGGAAACGGAAAGCGCACCTTATTACCCGTCCACGAAAACATCGGCAGCGGCACCGTAATCGGCACGTTCACCCCAATTTGCCCCACCTCCATCTCCATCTTAAACCGCCCCGTCACCGCCCGCGAGCGCGTAAACACCGCAGCGCCGTTCCCGAACGAGTTCGCGTTGCGGACGCGTCGAGCGTGGGGACGCACAGGACGTACAGGACGGGGCCGAAAATCTCTTCTCTGGCGGACGCGCGAGCGTCAGCATAAGCTTAATACAGCGCAACGCAGCGGAAATTGCTGAAAGAGAGAAGGAGCCCGAAACTCACGTGTACGCCCCCACCTCGCCCTCCTTCCCCGCCTCGATCTGAATCACCGGCGTGCCTACCCAGGTCCCATCGGGGTACGCCGGCACGCGCACGCCGCGGCCGAGGAGGATCTTGGCCCTGCCGGGCGCGTGCTCGGCAGAGGCAATGACGCGCTCGATGCGCGCGCGCACGGGGTGGTTACGGGCCCGCTGGTGGGGGGTTAGCGGGGGTTGTTAATTGAATGGGCGTGTGCTGGTTGGGAAGTGAAATAATTGAGTTAGCGGCAGTTGGGGAGGAGAAGAGAGCAGGGGAGCAAGGGTAGAGGGGAGGATGGGAGTAGCGGGGAAGGGGAAACTCACAACTCCACCCGCTGCTTGAACCTCTGGTTCACCTTCGGCTACCGCGCGCGCGACGAGCTCGGGATGAATATCTGCGCCGCGCCGACGAAGACCGCTTCAAGTGCGGTATTGAGTCAGCATGGAGTCGTGCGTAGATAATAAATAAACACGAAACACGAACACGCACCAACCGAGCTCGCCATGCACCGCTGCCCCGCCGCGCCGCACGCAGCCCCAAGCAGCTCATTCAGCACCTGGTCCTTGTTCGCGTCCGGCATGACGACGGCGTAGTTCTTTGCGCCTATGTTGTACTGCACGCGTTTGCCGTGCTGAGTTCCCTGCAGAAATAATAAGTCATGAATTCGTACACACATACACATGCACCGTTGGTGGGTTTTATGAGGCGAAGGGGGGTGCGAAGGGGTGGTGCGGAGGGGAGGTGCGGAGGATGGGCACGCACAGCTCATATATATGCCTCCCCGCGCCGTTTCCGCCGACGGACGGTGCCATGGACGACGTGCAGGAGTGTTATCGGTTATAGACATAGGCCATGGGCTGATGGAGGGATGGGCCGCGCGGAAGAAACGAAGGGATGAAGAGAGCAAGGGAGACAGGGACTGGTCGGAGGGTAGCTGGGGAAACAGAATATTAGTCGGAACGAAAGGGAAGAGGAAGAGGGGTAGGAAGGTAGAATGGAGACTCAGACGCGCACGCACCAGCCCGAACACGCAACTCAGCGATGATCATGGTGGCTCCGGGGTCGCGCTAGGAGGGTCTGATGAGGAGGGTGTTGTCCGTGACGAGCGCGAGCGGGATCGTTCTGGCGTCGATTCAAGGTTTAGTTCGTGGGAGTGCGTACGCGAGGAAGTTGAACGGTGCGATGTTGCATGCTATTGCAATTGAATTTCCTTAGCCAATGCAAAAATCAGAGGGGAGGGACACGCACCTGACATACACGCCCAACGGCACCTTCCTTGTCTCGGTGTCAAATCTCCTTACTGACCTCAAGATTCTCACCCGTGAGCGTCACAGGCTGGCGCACGCAGTCTCGACGACCTGCAGCCCGCGGAGGACGTCGCCTTGGGCGTCTGGTGAAATGGGCATGATATCCTATTCAGTAATGGTGGGCACGAGGAGTGGCGCACCGGCGAAGGTCTTGGCCTGTTCGAGGACGATCGCGGTCGTGATTGTGTCCATGTTCTCGGGGATGAACGTCCTCAGCCTTGGACATTCGTGTTAATATTGATATTTATCCTTAGTTCAGGGTGCGACGCACTCGAGGGCAAAGCGCTGCCTCTTCAGCACGTTCGTCTTCCTCCATTTTTGGAACGCCAGGGCCGCCGCTTCGACGGCGCTCTCGAATTCCTCGGGCGTCGTCTCGGGCCCGCGGCAGAAAACATTGTTTGGGTCGCCTGAGTCCGTTAAATCGTTAGCCTCTGTACTGCCAAAAGAGCGGGTGGGGGACGCACCACGCACCGGATCCAACACGTCAATCCACGTCTCCGCTTTGCTCTCCCGAAAATCGCCATCGATAAAGTTCTTGGTCGTCCCTGTGCGCACACGAGGCGCCTTCCAGTCACGCTCGGTCCGAATCGGGAAGCGCTTAGTTAAGACAGTCAGTGACGCGGTCACGAGACATACTCCTGACTAGTGCCATCTCCAAAATAGGACGCGTGCGCGCATGCCGTGCATTCGTCTGGTTGAAATGATGCAAGGCGCGTTGGACAAAGATGGAATTGATCATGAGCTTGATTTTGGCTCACAAGATGGCCAACATTTACAGTACTAGATTTAATATTTGCATGAACCTGCACTGTGCAGTTAACGTTGAACCCCTCCCACCACAATCTTGGATATTGATATTCGCTCGAAGCATACCAATCAAGCCGTCGTGGGCCGTGGTGGCCAGCCCTACCTAATAGTGATAACCGCATGGTGCAATTAGACGGGGGATGGTGGTTCGATTCCACCCGACGGCGTGTGCACTTTCTCTATTTTTCTCTGGCCCACAAGCCGTTCCACGTCTCTGTTTCAAGTGGGAAAACGTAAGTACGGCCTGTAAAACGGAACAAGGGGTGGTTCTTCGGGTGACTTTGAGTGTAAAACTATTGAACTTTCATACTTGAATCAAGTAACCTCTTCCAATGGACCTCAATAGTTTAAGCATGAGGGGCAAAGCAATAGACCCTTCGTATGCTGTGATCCTGGAGGCCTCCCCTCCGGATTCATCAGCGGCACCAGATTGGATAGGGACGTGGTTCCAATCCACCCTACGGCATTCTCCTGGTGAAAAATATAATTTTTGTTGTGGCTTGTCCCTGCTGACCTGTTGGGCAGGCAGTCTTTGTTTAAATACCGGGTTAGTCTCGTTGACGATGAGATCATATGCATATGGGTCCCAACACCCACGCCATCGGAGGCTATAGACCCACAAAGGCGAGGGAATGAAGCCGTCGTAGGCCGTGGAGGCCGCCTCTATCACATAAGTATTCCACCCCTTTGAGAGTGGGATCGGTGGTTCGATTCCATCCGACGGCATTCCGCAGGGAATGTTTGGTTTTTCTGAAGAATTTCGGACAGCTCCTTCCTAGGAGGTCAGACCCGTAGAGGGATACCAACGGTCAACTTGACTTTCTTGGTGATCAATTGATCATCAACACCGACTCCCAATGGAACCATACAAAGTACTAAGTAGGCCAGTATCCAGCCACTGGACCCGCAAGAACATCCATCATTGACCGAGCAGCCCTAATAACTGAGCCGTTGTAGGCCGTGGAGGTCGCTCCTACCAAATAGATTTTCCGTCTGTGTCTTCAAAAGGGGAGCCGGTGGTTCGATTCCACCCGACAGCGTGACCTAGTACGTTCTGACTTTTGCTTTTGCCGACAAGTCGTCTTGTCGGTGAGGCCTTTCCCGGATCCCTGATCCCTTGTTCGAGAAGTGGCCCCATAACACAAAAGAGACTTGGCGTGGGAAATGTCCGGCATTTACCTGCATGAACCTTTCCCAGCGGACCTCAACGTTTGATCCATTGGGACAAAGCAATAGAGCCGTCGCGGGCTACCCCAACCAAATAGTCGCGTCATGATATGAATTTAATTGAAAGGAGGGAGGTATGGTTCGAACCCACCCGGCGGCTTAGGAATAGAGAGAGATTTTTTGGCTTTGTTTTGTTTGTGCCAGGTTTTTGGGTCAACTAGCCAGTTTGGCGGGAGTTCGTTTGCAACGTGAGCATATATATATCTAGCCTCACACAAGCTTAAGAGCACCTCATTTATGGGGTTTATTGAATCTCTTCGGACTACTTGGACTTCACACAATATTCAAAGCTTTGGCCACGGAGTCAATGAAGACTTGAACGTGAAGCCACTAAGCTGCCGTCGGATGGAATCGAACCACCCGCCCCTAAAGTGGAGTCGGCCAGAGCTAAACAGGGAAAGAAGTCGTTGTCTCGGAATAGATGTGAGACAAATGGACCACATTGGGTGGGCTCAGAGCAAGGGCTTGGAGTAGATGAGAAAGAGACGGCAAATCGAGGTGATGGCAAGCATGCACATATACGAGGTATCTCTTGCCGTCCTACTTCGACATCGAATAAGACGCACTTTTCACCAATGTCTTTCACCGAGCAGACTGAATCCACCCCATATAAACAGATACGAGCAAGACAACCCAGCCCGGATATCCTGGTGGTCTACCAAGCGTATTCCACGACCGAGCAGCAGAAGCTCAGTGCTTCTTCTTCTTTCAAAGTCGGGCGTATGACGTGGATAAAACCGTCTTTCTTCTGGTGTACGTCCTTGAAAAGTCCCATTGTTGCGAACAGGACATCTGATATCAACGAATTCGAAATATGTTTCCCCAGGCATGTATCGCGCTGGCTGGTCTTACAAGGGTCGAAATCAAGAGGGCATTCTGGTAATCACCATGAAACAGGAAGGACTTCTCGAGTTGCTTGCCCAAGCAACAAAGACACCTGACTCTCCAGTACGCTTTCAATGGGACCCAGAGCGGAACGTTCGACTGCATAAGCTGTCGTACGATCGCTTCAACTCGGCATATCGTCAGAAATCCTCGTTACTAAGTGGATTGACGAATGGATCGTCAAATTGAGGATATCACAGACGATGTGCGAAGGTGGAAAAGCTGGATAGACGAGGGAGAGGAAGGAATACAGAAGGTAGTGGAAGACATGGAAAGGCCTGAATGGCTCGAGAAAACACTTGGAGTCCCACCTGAAATACGGGTACAATTACAGATGGATCTGCCCTTTAAAAAACTACGACCTCCATTTTAAATCCTAGTTAGTACACATGATCCAGGTGTCGCTGTACATCACCGTCTTCTGCGCGAGTCTTAATCAGTCACATTTAAAGCCGAAGCCCACAAACCAAATATAGAGCGATGTAAGTGATATCTTTTTAGGTCAGGGTTAGATGGCGGATGAGTCAAAAAAATTAATTGAGATCCTATTCCATTTGTTGCATCTGAGAAAAACCTAGTGATACCGAGGCTCCAGCCAGGAGCAGGGTTGCTAAATTCACTGCGAAATTCGCCGAAATCCGGGTTTTGATTTCTCCTGGGATGTTTGATATCGCAGAAAGCCCTCTTTCTGGTCTTTACACCCCTGCCACATTTGCGGTGCTGGCCAAATATGATATAGCTACGACAAAACACATATTGTACTCATATCCATATCATATTCACACTCAGGGGTCATATCGTATTTGTAGCGTTGCATATTCATATTTAAGAGCCAAATACAAATATATTTTCAATATATCAGAATATATCCTACTGGGCATGAATCTTGAAATCTGTGTAGTTAATTCCTTCTGCAAGTCCATTCCTTCGTCACACTGTCTAACGACACCGTCTCCGCAGTCATGGAGGCCTGGGAATTGTGTTAAACTGGAAATGTTTGACATCGGCAGTCACTGCATTCCGTGGGGTTGTAGGCACAGGATCTGCCTACAAGGGTAGGCAGAGGTAGACCCACCTCGCAGATAAATCGACATTTTTACTACATCCCGAGCTCTGTTTCTGGTCCAAGCCGTGTTAAAACACGCTCTTGCTTCACTGAATGTGGGAATGTGAGTATTTTTAACGACACAGCCATGGCTGTCAATCCTCGGCTCAGTCACGGCTAACCTCGGCTTACTTACGGAAATTGACACGGTATGTCCCGGTTGTTGACCGATTACTGTACAATTTCATTCAATTCGGCAGTCACGTGTCACGCACCCCCTGTGCCGCGACGAATTTTCGTTTCGGTCACGGGTCACGGCGCCCAGTGCCGAATGTAAAATTCGTGTCACCCTGGCTAAATCTCTCTTGGAGCTCCAAAAAAGGCGGAATTTTCGAAAATTTCCGTCTTGAATGCCGGAATTTTGTAAGTGTCACGCCAAATTTTATTGCGCGCCGAAGTGCCGAATCGGTATTTTCGGTCACGGTCACGACCCATGCCGAATTGAATGAAATTCTACAGTAATAAAAATTGACTTCGTGGGAGCATGACAACCGGTTAGTGCATATTAGCCAAGTGGGAATGTGGGAACAGCAACAGAACACCCAATTACCTGGATAGGGGGGCCTGCGAAGACCGACAGTAGGCAGAGGGTAGACCCAAGTAGGCCCAATTTGGCCTACATCACGTCGGCAGACTCTCCCTACTGGGGTAGGCCGACGTAGACCGACGTAAGCTCACGTAAACCGACCGTGCCTACAGGCCTCGGAATGCAGTGAGTGCTAACTCCAAGAAGAATATCTCGCAAAACTCGTCCCATATTTCTGAGTGCCATAGATTTTCCTTGCGCTTGTGTTAGTAGTGTTCTGATGGCAAGAAAACTCCAAACCTTCCACCACCCAGAGGATCGTTGAGTCAGGTGCAACAGGGGAAATGTCAAGGAAATGTTGCCGAAATAAACGGCCATCATGGTGCGCAATTTGAGATATGAACCAGGGAGATTATTAATAGCAGTAAGGAGGGCGGTGAAGTCATCATGAAGGGACGCAGCCATCTTCATTCCGCAATTCCGAGCACTTTCAGACAGGTGCTATTGTAATCAATCTGGGACCTACCGATTTTTTGCATCTGAAACACTGTTTGCCGTCGGTCTTGAGCCCAACCACCTACCTACAACGCATCTTATTATCAATCCTGGTGTCGTATTGATGTCTCAGCTAAAGCACCCAATTTATTGAATGTGAACCGGCCGCGAAATCACTGGAGTTCAAAAAGTTGTTGAATGAGCACACTGACGCCGTGCTCAATCAATTTTCACGACGCTGCCATGAACCATCATATAGAATAAAAACCCTAGTTTTACCTTGATGCCGCCGGCTTGCGGATCAGTTCCCATCAAAGTCCAAACAAGTGACCACGTACCAGCGGATTTTATAATCTTTTTAGTAGTACATATACTGTATGGAAAGTTGACGGGGTTTACCGTCAGCTTCGTCAACTTCGTCAACCACATTGCATAAGCTGTGTATTGTTTGGATCAGTTGCATCGGGCTTCCGTGTCACGCCGCGCTCCCCTCCTCCATCACCAATGCGGTATGTACATTACTGTAGTATTTCGTTCAATTTATAAGGTGGTTTGGGTGTGACACCATCGTATGAATTGATCCTTTCATAACAGGTCCCCTCTAGGGAATTTGATCTGCTGGCAGGGCTCGGCATTGCTCGCAAGCTCAGCTAAGCCCAAAATTGCCTTTGTGACTTAGTGACTTATGAAAATTTTCATAGATTTTTGGCTGTGTGACGAGTCACCATACAATTGAACGAAATATTACAGTATCTAGCCTTGTGAGTGCTTGCCCAAGCGGAAACTCTCAAATACTCTTCCAAATCACTTACTTGAGCATTCTAGCTTATTATGTGGATTTCAGGGCCAAAATACTCTTGTCCTTGATGCAGGCAGCGAGCTGTATGAAAGTCATTGCCTTCTCCATGCCGACAGACCCGGCGAGACCGGGAATCTTGCTGAGAAAGTCATGTCCTCCTCTATGGATGCCATGGTGTAGTCTGGATGCGTGAGTCAAGGTATTGCACGATTTATCGGGGTAGAAAGCAAGTAAAGGGGGTGGATGCAATTGTGATGCATACGGTGAAACGGTGCACTTAAGATACACGTGATATGAATGCAAATAATGCTAGCACTCAAAAACACGAAACACCACAACACACACACACACACAACTACTCCAAAGATCAAGTGCTTCTCCTTGTGAGTTCGGGTCTGGTTTGTAGTATGCAAACAGCGGATTTGGATCACAAATAACACAGAATATAGAACACTAGGGCTGAACTATCCAGAAACAGTGCCTCAGAATGCAATGTTCAATTGCTTAGCTCTCAGCTAGCAACCTAGATGAACATAGGAAAAGGGTGGATACAAGGCAACCTTGACTAGGCGTCGCAGAATACCAGGGCAGAGATTGTAAGGTTTGTGAAAATCCTCTCATTGGCAATCCACACAAATATGAGGCTAACACCAAATAGCTTCCAAGCTACACACACTAGGCAGCCCTGAGTGTGAACCTGTTACTTCCGATAGCAGGAACGTTTGACTACTTTGTATCGGTCTTAGCTCACTACATGCATCCAGCAAGTCAATCTAACACACTACAGATGGTGCTAGGGCAGATCCAGGGCGAAGGCAAAGTCACTGAAAAGGTATAATCCAACTAGGAGTAGGAACCCGGCATCCCATCTTCTATTAAGGCTATGCAACTCACACCACAAGTGTCCAGTAAGTCAGTCCAACACACTACGGATGACGTTAGGGCAGATCCGGGGCGAAGGCAAGATCACTGACAAGTTGTGATCGTGCTTTACAAGGGAATACACCCAATGGTTTTTTACGTGAAGTCGCTAGGACAACAACACCTTTCCTCTTAATCTTATGTTTCCAAGTTCCAGAGTCAACCAATCAAGATTCCACTTATAGACTACTACAAGCAGAGTTTGTACACAAATCTCCACGAATAGCCTGAGACAACCTGCCGCCACGAACTAGGGCAAATTAATCTGGTGTATGTGGCTTGAGTGCTGTCCTATCATACATGTGAGGAGATAGTGCTTAAGTAAAAAGAAATGAGTAAAGAGAAATGCTTGGCTAGCCAATGAGACGGCAGCCATTCTGAGTTTTCATAATCAAATATCTTTGGTAGTCATCGCGAATGACTTCTGGGTATGGTTTCTGTGGTTATTGGTAATTCCTAGGCCATTGATCGCAAGCCTGAAGTACGAATCCTGCAGCCTGGAGTTGAATCCAGTCCAATAATAGTTTCTAGCTGATTCATGGAGGTCTCATGACCGTCCTAGAATAGCCTTTCGTGCCGTTGTACGTGTCGGCACTTGTCTATGATAATATCTCTGACACAATAGTTAATGTATTCATGTTTGGGTGACGCTAGCGTGTTGTGTCTGTCACGTGTACTGTCTCCTAGTCCTAGGATGTACCGTATGTGTTCTTCCTGTAGCAACTAGTCACCTAGCCACTGAGTCTTCGGCATATTCCTATTGTAGGTATCAGGCATCCTCCACTAGCTGTGTAGCAGCCGATCCCAACCTGTTCTTCTACAATATCTGAGTGTTCGTCCTTGCTAGCACAATATCTGTAGGTTCTTCTGTCTTAGTCGTTCTTCCTAGGTCACTTAGAACTTATGTTCTATGAATGTATGGGTGTGGTATATCTCCTAGGTGGTTTAGACTAGACCCATTCATAAAGGTGTCCGCCTTATGTGGATTCCTAGCTTACAGCCAGTAGCTGGAGCTTGATCTGACCCTCTTTTGTATCACCGAAAAGAGGCCTAGCGCACTAGTGTTACCTAGTGATGACTAGAAGCTGTATGCTAGCTTAGGTTGTTTATTTGATAGGCCTAAGTTCGCAAAAATAGCCAAATGGATGTGCATTGGGTGTTGCGCCGTCTCAACGGCACGTGCGGGAATCACAGCCAAAGGCATCCCGATTCGGTTGTTATCCGAGAGTTTACGGAGTTGACAAAGTTTACAGAGTTTACAGAGATTTGGTGCACTTTCCCAAGTCAAGGATTTACTGCCTGGTCTGAGTCCAATTCGCTCCTGGTGCGAAACAAATGATCTGGACGTGATCACGATTCGGGGACTCCGACAACCGACGGCGTGATTGGTCCGAACTCTTGCCTCCTGCTTCTTTCCACTTGGCACTTTGTCGTTCCTCGTCTTTGCGTCTGTGCTCTGCGCGACTCAGCATCGATGGCCGGACCGCCCCCCATTTACACCGGGGACACTGGTTCCCATGACCGCTGGCACTAGCATCGACTGATTTGGAGCGAGGGCTACGTGTATGAGACTTGCGGTACCAGTTGTCTTGGCCCTTGCCGCTGCTTCCATGCAAAAAAATCACCGGGAGTATAGCAATGATCTCGAGATCATCTCCCGATCTTGATTTGAAACATAACTGCATCAGACTGTTTCGCGATGTTTCGGCGCCACGAGCATTACCTTTATAGCAGACGGCCTCCATTTCCGCCATCAGTAACCTGCTTTTTCCTCATGACACCCTCGGCTTCCAGCGAAGAGCTCGTGCAGCAGATTCAGATTGGTCTCTATGTTGTGACGGTATGTCTGCGCCGTCTCAACTCAATCTTATGCTCGACGACTGATTCGAAAAGGCCGAGGTATTCCTCTATGGTTAACACTCTTTTCTGCGTGTCCCGAAGCCATACTGAAATGTATTCGCTAGGGGCGTATGTCATTTTGTTCGGGTTTTATCTGTACAAGAGCGCGGTGGGCCGCGACGCGGCCCACCACTTCGGTTGAGAACTTTCCATTCAGAACGGTGAAGCCCCAGTCTGCATTAGCACCGCAGTACCCACGACTGGACAGAGAAGAATGATAAAGATCTTGTGGGGAGCGGCAGAGTCCGCCGAACGATGGCCGGCATTGAGCCGAATCTATTCCCTACCATTCTCTGAGGGTCTGAAAATGCCTCGGACAACATCTGCAACAAACCTAGGTTGAGGGGAGCCCCGCGGAGAAGTTCAACTTCAATAAATAAGTCAAGATCAGTTTCAGCAAATGGATTGGAAGTCGGATCTGAGCAGAGCTGTCGGAGCTTAAAAGGCTTCAGACAGACAGCGTAATTTTATAATAAGGGTAATATCCTTCGTACCCGTGGGACAGCGAACCGTCGTTTCCTGACCGTTGCTACAATATCCCTTTTCGTCCTCTCCACCGCACACTGCGCATTCCTATTGGCGAGCATTGTATGCGACAACATGGCGCTTGGGACGACCATTTATTCTCCGTCCGTGGGAGAGCCTCTGAGTCGATACTCCGCAGAATGGAACTGCGCGGCAAATGCGGTGTATGTTACCAGCAGGTACGTATTTATCTGCCTTGAATGATTGGGCGCAGCCATTGACAAAAGCATGACACGCAAGTGTTTTAGCAGATAGCATTTTCGTCAGCTATTTTAGCGATATCAGACACCGTGGAGTCTCTGATTGTTCCATGCTTAGCCAACATTTGCAGCAGGCCAGTTTAATCTTGACTTGCATTATCCAATTGAACTCAATTAATCTTGACTTGCAGAATCCAATTCACTAAAGATTTAATCCTAGGATACAGTAACGAGTAGTACTGTGACTATTTATCAGTAGGATTTAATCACTGCAGGGTTTAATCCTCTGTATAGATTTAATCTTGTTGTTGATATAGTACCTGTCCAAGATTTAATCCTGCTAACCTGGGATTTAATCCTGTGTGTCTGTAGTTTAAATCCTACTTGATTGAAATTGATATAGTACTTGTCCAAGATTTAACTCGTGAGAGTTCCACAGATTAATCCTACTTCAGTTCTATCTTACTACTTGTGACAGTTTTACAGATTAATCCTTCTACTGTTCTATGATTAATCTTCCCACGGTTGAATCCCGCGATTAATTCTACTTGCCATTTAATCCTGCCGAATCTTGCGACTCAGTATGCGCACGTCGCGCAACCGAGGTAGGGAAGGCATGCGCGCGCTGATGGGGAAGGCCACCCGACGTGCATGCTCGTCATTTCCTTCCTGTGTGCCTCCTCCATTCAGACAAATGAGATAAAGGGAGCGTGATGGAGAAGGCGCAAGCAAAAGAGAAAATGAACGAAAAGGGCTCACCAATTTCCATTCCCCCAGATTAAAAGCGCCTCCCCTCGATTCAACGCTCGCTTGGACGTCGAATTCTGCGCCAGGTTCAAGGACTGAATCCAGGTTGATTTGATAGGACCGTCTTGAGAGTCTTGAGGGAACGGAGCCCAGGAAACTATCTTGAGATCGAGACACAGTCTTGAAGGCAAGGTCTTGAAGAAGCCAGACTTGAGAGCCGAACTAAGAAGCTTGAAAAAAGCCAGCCTTGAGGCCTCGAACACAGACTGGCAGCTGCCAGCCCATGAGTTGTCGTGAAGCCGAGAGTGTCACTGCCACTTTGCCACCGAGGCGAAAACATGCAGAACAAATGCCACTGGAATCTCACCATACAACCATGCAGACATCTCTTGAGGACTGGCAGGAGAGGTTCCCCATCTGAGGAAAGACGCCCGTCGAAAGTAGTGAAGAGGGTTGAGCAGGACATGGGGCAAGGAAGAGATAGCGGTAATGTTTGACCAGGTTTGCGCCATCATTGGAGTCGACCGATTGTTCTGCAGCATTGTTCATCAGAGTTTCAATGACTTCACATCTTTAATTCTCCCTTCTTCCATTACCTTGAGGCTCCCGCTACCTCACAACTCAAACTCGTGGAACCCCAGCCCAACCACCCTCAACAATCAAACCTCTTTCACTGGGATGATCTGTCCTCGGTCTCTCGTCAACGGTCTGCCTGAAGACTACTGGGTTTCGTGGCCTTGTGTTTCTTGGTGGCATCTTGGTGGCACTAGTTATGAAGCTTTTCTTGACACTTTCTGAGCAGTTGATCTATGGTGGCACAGAAAACAACACGGAAAAGTAAAGGTTAATCAGACAGTTATTCCACGCGGTCAGTCCAGCGAGCCTACCTGCTCATTGTTTTATTCAATGATGGCCTGAAGTCCGACTAGCTAATCAGATTAATTGTGCCATACCTTGGAGATTAAATCTCAGACATGGTGAGAATTAATGGTGGTACAAAGTATCGAATCACTGCCTCGATTAATCGTACGGTGCCTTGGACAGATTAAAACTCGAACATGGTAAGATTAAGTGTGATATGAAGTCTGATTGGTTACTACCTAGATTAATCGCACACCATGCTTTGGATAGATTATATCTTGGATGGATTAAATCCCTTGCAGGATTAAATCATGCACTTGAAATTTGACAGTAGAAAAAATTAATTCTAGCTACCCGTTTTTCCCAGCCTCTTCCCACTGTACTTGATGTAGGATTAATCTCTAGTGAATTGGATAATCCAAGTCAAGATTAATCGAGTTCACTTGCATTATCCTAGTCAAGATTAATTAGCTGAGCTGATATCACTGGCTTAGCTCTTTCGCTGCTATGCCATCTGGAATTTCCGGCGGAAGATTATCATCTTTCCGGCCTTCTTGATCTTCAGCGTAGCGGGTCAGTTTTGCAGCTTTTGCCTGATAGAAAGCTCTCAGTCCCACATTTAGCGACTGGTTACATCGAAGTATTCCTATCTTTCCGGGATTCGAGTCTGCTTTCCAGTGCGGGGTCAAGCAGGAAGGCATTTATCTTCTCTCTATCCATTTCAACGTCGATATTGGCAACTGTTGTCTTGATGGGTTTGAGTGGTGAGTACTGCAGCTGGCTCGACTCTATATTATTACAAGTCCACAGGCGGTCGCATCTGGTGGTTGAGCCGCGTAGCCCGACCGGTGGTTGGAAAGCAGGTAACGGATAAATACTGCACTGTGCTCAGTCTCATGTGCGTGTCACATCCTCCGTTCTAGATCTGGGACTGACATCAATCAGTCTGGAGTCCGGAGCCTTTTACCTCGCTGGGGCGATTGCTTTCATTGTTGTCGCTCGATTTTTAGACACACATTTTGTGAGAGCCATTTCTTCAGTCGCGACCGCATCCTAATTTTCGACAACCAGACCACAGCCGGCGCAATCCTTGGCCAATTAGTGGTGCGTCGTGCATGATCCGTTCAACCGTCTCCGTAATGATTCTCTGATGATTTTTACATAGTGAATCGCACCAACTCTCATTGCCGTCCGCGTCGGACTGGGACACAGTGTTGAGAATGTCGACAGTTTTGTGGCGGCGCAAATGCGCGCTCGCCGCTGACCAATCGCCGCTGCGCTTTCGGATCGCCGCTGCTTCACGAGATTCAAATGGCCTGGCAATGGTTAGCTCTCCACCGGTAAGTGATGATAACGACGCGAAGGCTGAGGCGGTATGATATCCCCGGCGCTGCTGCGCTATACCTGGCTACCTACTCATGACGCGTGAACATTGAACTCGACATTCTTAATACCTTTCCATTTCCTTTGGCACCAAGCAATAGTAAGAGATGGGAGATCTCGTAGGGGGGAGTTAAATCCTGGCAAACGATTTTGGATGCCACGCATGAGCAGTGGCTTCCTTACCTGTCTCATCAGTGAAATTATTTCGGGACTGGATGATATAATGAACAGACTGCGACTTGGTCTCATTGCATGTCCGACTCCGAGTGATGAAATTGAACATAAACAACTCGTTGAACTGGAAGAGGGGGGGATGGTGTAGCGCAAGTCATGGGTTAGGGTGTTCAGGTTTAAGCTCAAATTACGGTGCCCGTTGGTCAACAACCTCGGCTGCTCGCTCCCAGACCTTGTTAGACGCCCTCCTGCCGGAATTTCTAAGGCTCAGCATTGCATTGTGTGTCCGAGGCCGCGATCCCATTCATCTCTATCAATTTATCGGTCTCACCCGCACACTTTCACGACATTGACAGATCCTTCCTTACGCGAGAGGCTGTATCTTTTGGTGGATTTATGTACGGTTGCTTGGAAGGGAAATATGTGGGGGAGGGAATCTAGCGTGCGTCCTGCGTGCCTTTTTACGTTTCATCTTTCCTCCATTCTTTCCTTTCTCGCTCCATATCGCGCTTGCGCCACTCCGAATTCTGTACCCGGCTGACTCGAACGATCACCTTGTGGTGCTTATTGACGACCCGCGGGGGCGGGTGACGCTTTCAGTTTAAGCCGCGCAAGGACATGCGAGCAGGAGATGAAGGTGTGCTCAACGGTCTTTGGTGAGTCGGCACGTTCACCCCAATCTGTCCTGTCTCCAACTCAAACCGCCTCGCCACCGCCCCCGAGCGCGTGAACATCACAGCGCCGTTCCCGAACGGGTTCGGGTTGGGGCGCGTCGAGCGTGGGGCCGCACAGGACGTACAGGACGGGGCCGAAAATCTCTGCTCTGGCGGACGCACGAGCGTCGGCATAAGCTTAATACGGCGCAACTCAAAGGAAATTGATGAAGGAGGGAGGAGGCCCAAACTCATATATACACCCCCCACCTCCCCCTCCGTCCCCGCTTCGATTTGCATCACCGGCGCCCCCATCCGGTTCCCATCGGGGGACGTCGGCACGCGCACGCCGCGGCCGTCGAGGAGGAACTTGGCCTTCCCGGGCGCGTGCTCGGCAGAGGCGATGAGGCACTCGATGCGCGCGCACACGCCGGGGGTGGCTACGGGGCCGCTGGGTGGGGGGTTAGCGGGGGCCGTGAATTGAATGAGCGTGAGCTGGTGGGGAGTGAGATAATTGAGTCAGCGGCAGTTGCGGAGAGGAAAGGAGCAAGGGAGAAAGGGGAGACGGGAGGATGGGAGTAGCGGGGAAGGGGAAACTCATAACTATGCCCCCGCCTCGAACCCCTGGTTCACCTTCAGCTCCCGCGCGCGCGCGCGACGAGCTCGGGGATAGTGTTGCCGCGACTCGCGACTCCACCTCCCGAAGTCGACTTGGAGTCGGTGACTCAAGTCGAGTCCAGTCGAGTCGCATACTCGACTTCGACCGACTTCTGAGTCAACATCGAGTCGACTTGAGTCGAGCATTTTTGGTGAGAATATACCTTTAGTTGATTGTGACAATGGGGTTGTATCATTGTCCTGGTCTCGATAAAATTCGAGCTATCGACGCAGGTGATGTCAATATATCAATCAAGATAAGGTGTGTTCCATTACCTTTGCCAATATAGCTGCCCGGGCTGCAGCCTGATCACAAGTGAACCAGTTCTTCTTGATCCATTCCATCCGAATTGAGGGGTTAATAACTACATTGAGCTGTCAGCATTTTACATATGAAACCTGAAGCACCACTCACACATTGCAATGATGTCTGCATTTGAGGCTTCAAGCTTCTTGTAGTATTTCCTCACTAAGTCTAAGCCAGGTGTGATTATTAGACAGGTTGCGCAACAACCATTCGAGCCATCCAATGGCTGATTTTGTGTGCACAAACAAATGGCTGGTGGCTTGAAGGGCTGACGACTCCAATGTAAAACAGGTGGCATTTTTGGCAAACATGAACCCCGATATGGGTAGCTTGCCTGTATGAATTCTGTTTGATGCTGACAAAAAGCAAAATTCCATAAACTACATAGTTTCCACCATCGTTCTGCCATTGGTTCCATGGAACAAGCACAGGATGGACTGATGTGCACTAAGGGATCTGGAGATGGATCAAGTCTGGCAAAAATGGCCTCAGGTACCCAGCCATTCCAGCCATCAGCCATTGGTTTGCGCACGCAAAATCAGCCATTAGAGTGTTTGCGGTGGAGCCACCCGGCGCCACCGGGTGGCTCATCCGGCATGCGGTCCCGGGTGGCTAATGTGATCTGGTGGCTGTTTGGAACCCGCCCACCATGGTATGTATGAGCATGTATTAAGTGCATAATATCTTAGTGAATACTACCACCCCTCTACCTATGCAAAAGGCCTTTCTCGAGTCCAGAATTCATCATGCTTGCTCTCGGAGTTAGGAGAAGGGCTCGGGGAAGTAGTTTCTGGCACTCTGCCGGTGCTCGCATGTGTAAGGGAACTCGTTTGTATAGGCATAGTGGATGTACAATGTCAACAATGAATTCTTTCCATCCCACTCAAACAGCCACCAAGTGATGTAGCCACCTGGTACCGCATGCCGGATGAGCCACCCGGTGGCGCCGGGTGGCTCCACCGCAAACACTCTATTGGATGGCTCGAATGGCTGTTGCGCAACCTGTCTATTGACACAACATTCTCCTTTGCCAAATCCACATCAGCCTTCATTGCCTCCCAGGCAGACGAGAAGAGCTCAAAGGCGGGAATTGTTGCAGCAAGGATCGGGGTATTTTCCGAGGACATGATGGCGTGAACTGCGTGCAGCTGATGAACATATAGTTCCAATGGCGATTTTCCAAAGGGTGGCTAAATGATTGAGCTTCAAGGTACATGTTGAAGAATCTGGTGACCGACTTTTTGTGTGCTCAAGGATCAGCAATCGACTGAATGTTGTGATTTTGTACACCTGCTGGAGATACCAAAGGTGTTGGAGCATGTAGAAAACTGCGTCCCACCGGGTCTTACCATCTGGGAGCAAGGTGACCTCTGACAGTGAAACCACTTCTTTCCTACAACCAAGTGCAAAAGGCTTTGATGGGAACGAGATCAGTGTACACTGTGCTGACTTTTCAGTTACAGATGTCAACTAGTCTCAGATATTCAAAAGCTACCTGAGGGCCTACTATTAACTGTGTGTAAGTACACACACACTCACTGTGTTCCCCCCCCCAGTAGACCGATCTCGGTCTACCTTGGTATACCTCTGACTACCTCTGCGTACCCTCCGTCTACCCCTGCCTACCATGGTGTACCTCTGTGTACCTCTGACTACCCTCCGCCTACCCCTGCCCTTCTGTTTACCCCTGTCTACCTCTGGCTACGTAAGGTGGACAGCCTTCGCGTACCTCCGGCTACCTCGGCTAATTTGGGTACACCGACCTAGACCGACCTCGGCATTAATGCCCTGTCACGTCAGACTAAATTTGGCTGGGTCGGTCTACCTTCGGCTACGTCGGTGTACCTCGGCCATGGTCTGTGTACCTCTGTGTACCTTCGTCTACATGGTAGACTGAGGTGGAAATACCTAGACTGGGTACGTCTACGCCATGTGGACCAAGGTAGACCAACAGGTCGGTGTACCCTTGGTCTACCTTGGTCCACCACATAGACTGAGCCTCGGTCTACCCATGGGCAGAATGCAGTGACTGCAAATGGAAATGTTTGCAGTAGGATGAAAACCAACTCTGATTCCATTGGTATCAATTTGAGTTCTACTCCTACCTGAAACTATGAGCATCAAACCAAAATGATCCAACTTGTTTCAGAGGGCCCTTCAATGTCACAAAGAACACCAGTTTCTTTGCTTCATGAAAGCAAGCCAAGGACTATAGCTGTCAAGGCCCCTTTCAAGACCAATGAAAGGAGTTTCACAAATAAAGAAAGGCATGTTGAAAGAACCACTTTCACTATGCCTTTCAAACACATTGAAACAATGTGTTTCAGGCATCAAGAAACCTGCGCTATTTTTGCTATTGGCCCGGCATTGTCCGCGCCAATAGCAAAAATAGCTCAACCACTGAAACTGATTGTTTCAGGGTTTCAGAAAGCCGCACTGAAAATGGTTTTTTCAGCACTGCTCTCTTTATTCCCGAAACTGGATATTTTGTTATCATTGAAAGCTGCAATGAAACTTCAAGTTTGTGCAAGCCTTTCATGATCTGCAGAAACTATCTTTCTTTGGGACATTGAAAGCACTTTCAAAATCATTTGATTCATTTTTGGTTGGCATTACATTGATTCTCATAGTTCAAGGTAGGAGGAAAACTCAAATTGATACTAGTGGAATCAGACTCGGTTTTTATCCTACCACAAACATTTCCCTTTCCAGTATGACACTGTCACTGGGGCCAGAGGTGTAATCAATTTACTATGCAGCACGGCCAAACATCAACCAACATTCCCTAAAAGGAGTGCCAACTTGCCACCACTGTGTGTATGGGCCCATGAAGCCTATCAAATATTCAAAAACTACCTGAGAGCCCATTATTAATTGTTTGTAAGTGCACACTGTCACTGGGGCTGGGGGTGTAATCAATTTAATATGCAGCACAGCCAAACATCAACTAACATTTCTTAAAATGAGTGCCTACTTGCCACCACTGTATGTATGGACCCAGAAATCTCTCAGATATTCAAAAGCCACCTGAGGGCCCCCTATTAACTGTTTTCGAGTACACACTGCCACTGGGGCCAGGGGTGTAATCAATTTACTAAGCAGCACAGCTCAACATCAACCAACACTCCCTAAAATGAGTGCCTACTTGCCACCACTGTATGTATGGACCCAGAAATCTCTCAGATATTCAAAAGCTATCTGAGGGCCCACTATTAACTGTTTTCAAGTCCATACTGTCACTGGGGCCAGGGGTGTAATCAATTTAATATGCAGCGCAGCTCAACATCAACCAACACTCCCTAAAATGAGTGCCTACTTGCCACCACTGTGTGTAAGGGCCCATGAAGCCTCTCAGATATTCAAAAGCAACCTGGGGGCCCATTATTAATTGTTGGATGGTTCTAACAATTTTTGAATGACCCGCTCTCATTGTGGAAACATGTTGATGTTTCAAGTTGAACAACGTAGCTCCCGCCTACCATAGAGTATCCTCTTGACTACTAAAGCAGTCTTAATCACAAAACAAATATTTTACATTTTTTGTGTCCATTCAAGTGGCTCGAAGTCACCCAAGTCGACTTCCTTCAACTCGCAAGTCACACTGAGTCATGCTGATGACTCGACTTCAACTCGGTTTAAGTCGACTTTTAACTTGGGAAGGCTGAGTCGCAAGTCTGGGCAACATTACATCTGTGATGTTCTGTTGCATACCAGTCAAATGAATTAACACCACTGTATATATCACCTGGGATATACGAAGGATAGGAATATTAATGCACAAAAGACAATATGTTTCATGTAGATATTACCAGCCACTACCAGTAATAGAGTGTTTGCGGTGGAGCCACCCGGCGCCACCGGGTGGCTCATCCGGCATGCGGTACCAGGTGGCTACATCACTTGGTGGCTGTTTGAGTGGGATGGAAAGAATTCATTGTTGACATTGTACATCCACTATGCCTATACAAACGAGTTCCTGTACACATGCGAGCACCGGCAGAGTGCCAGAAACTACTTCCCCGAGCCCTTCTCCTAACTCCGAGAGCAAGCATGATGAATTCTGGACTCGAGAAAGGCCTTTTGCATAGGTAGAGGGGTGGTAGTATTCACTAAGATATTATGCACTTAATACATGCTCATACACACCATGGTGGGCGGGTTCCAAACAGCCACCAGATCACATTAGCCACCCGGGACCGCATGCCGGATGAGCCACCCGGTGGCGCCGGGTGGCTCCACCGCAAACGCTCTAATACTGCTAGTGGTTGGATTATATGATAATTATGAGCTCTTGAATTGCTCTCAGAAATGTTGAGAACATATGTACATGAGAAAGTTCACCACGGTTCACTGGTGAACTCTGGTGAACTATCGGCTTATTCCGACCAATCGGGGCAGTGACTTGTTTGTCCCCAATTGACTGCTCTTGTCTCCCGCCACCACCGCCGTAGCCCTGCAAGCACCCGCATAGCGCCAAACTCTTCAATATGCATGGGCCAACCTTTAAAAGATTGCCACTGGGTCGCACATTCATAACCGGAGCAGGCCCGATGTGCAAGTCCATACACCACGGCCTCCCCGTTCCCTGTTACTCTTCCTGAAACCTGCCTTGTAACCGATGTTATTTCCTTCGCTATCGTCGCTTTCCATTCTCTTGACTCAGGTTGGGAGCCGTCGTCCATGTTCACGACGCCGCTCGTTTATGTAACACTTTACATGGTCGTGCTCGAGCCGCTGCCAAGCGGATTCATTGTTACTGTCCCTCAATATTGCAATAAAAATCGATGTATCAACTCACAACTGACTCTGATAGGGCCAAATCATATGGTCATGGCTCGTAAATGCGTGAATCAAAAGGCTTATGCAAGCAGTTCACCGAGTTCACGGGTTCACGGGTTGTTCACGGGTTTGGATGGACTTTCTGGCTCAAGGATTTTCAGGAAATGTTGTGCCATGTTGAATGGATGGACAGGGACCCAAATAAATTTCCCTGAAGCAAAGATTCATAAACCAGTTGCAAGAGAGATGTCTTGACACAGTTTGTGCTGTGCAAATACAGATAAACCATCTTTGCAGCCAGGGATTCTGGTACTATCCCTCCCTCAAACAACAGACATGATTGGTTATTGGATGGTGAGATTTAGTCCAAAGCATCTTTCGTGCACCTGACTTCAGCCATGGGCAGAATCATGGAATCACAACTTGGCCAACAATATATCGCATCTTTGTCGATTACGCTCTGATCCAGGCGACATCAGTACTATCTGAACGGGTCTTTTCATCATCGGCGGAAACGGACACGAAGCAACAAGTCCCTACCTCATGGAAGCCCTCCAGATGCTAAATTTCAATTACAAAAAGTCGCGGCTGAACTTCATGGCAGATTGGCAGGAACCTCCAATTGAAGATGATGAGGAAGACTGGCTATGCCATCTGGCCTCTCTTGATGAGCCAGACCATCAGGAGGCATTGCAAGTACTCACTGAAGCATTTGAAACAGCCGATGTTGTGCCAGGTTGCATGCCAGAAGATGAGATGACCATGTAATCAGTGGAATTGTAGCCACATCAATGAAATATGCCACTGCCACTATCTAGTTACACAAAATATGAAGAGCACTTTATTTTCTTGCTATTAATCTGAGAATGTCTTAAAAAGGTGCCGACTTCATCGACTCGAGTCGACTTGAGTCGACTTCGAGTGACTCAACTCTGCGAAGTCGAGTTGAGTCGAGTTGAGCACGATTTTAAGTCGACTCGGCAAGTCGTGACTCGACTTTTCGAGTCGCGGCAACACTACTCGGGGATGAATGTTTGCGCCGCGCCGACGAATATCGCTTCAAGTGCGGTATTAAGTCAGCATGGAGTCGTGCGTACGTGCGTCGATAATAAATAAACACGGACATTTACCCCAGAAAGAGTCATGCACCGCTGCTCCGCCACGCCGCACGCAGCCCCAAGCAGCGCATTCAGCACCTGGTCCTTGTTCGCGTCGGGCATGACGACCGCGTGGTTCTTTGCGCCCGTGCACTGCACGCGTTTGCCGTGCTTGCCCCTGCAGAAATAATAAGTCATTAATTCATAAGCACATGCACATGCACATGCACATGCGTTGGTGAATTTTATGCGGCGAAAGGGGGTGCGAAGGGGAGGTGCGGAGGAAGGGGCACGCACAGCTCATATATATGCCTCCTCGCGCCGTTCCCGCCGACGAAACTAGGCATGCGGATGAGCGGGTGCGTGCAGAAGGCGTTGGCGGTGGGGACGGCGCCATGGACGACATTCAGGAGTGTTATCCGTTATGGGCATAGGGGATGGAGTGATCCAAACTGTTATCTGATATGGTGCGGGCGGGCAACTGGGGTCCATGAATGCAGAGCACATATTTAAATTACTGTAGAGTCTTGCACGAATAAAGTAGCCTTTTTGATTGCTTTTCACTGCGCTGTCACGGCAATCTGGTTAGCACCTATGCCGGAGCGAAGTGAAGGCCTATCGTGTCTAATATATTTAGATGCTGTCAATTCTAGACATCTCCAGCAGTTCTTAGCAGAAGCAAACTTCAGGAGTTGATTGCAAGACCAAAGGCTTCAGAGGGTTATGTAGCAGATGTAAGGCATCAGAAACAGCCCGGTAACGTGATAGGTGGGAGGTTTTAACTGCAAGTCAACACCAACCTCAGGTTTAGATTCGACTCACTCTCTCAGGGATGTTCTCTCAACTTAGAGACAGATTTCAAGGAGATATGCGAGAGAAGTTTCTTGGTCATAGGTCCAAACAAGAAGCACTGGAAAAATTCAATAGTTATTATAGGGGCCAGTGAAAGGCACTAGGGCTAATATATATGGCTGCTTCCTACCTAAGTACTTCTAGAGTTGTACCAGAAATATCCAACACCTCATAGAGGGGTGTATTAGAGGCCAGTATAAAATTTGAAATCAAACTCACTACTCTGCATCTCGTTCATTTTCGACTAGAGACGTGACACACCTCTCCAACAGCATGCTGACAATTTTATTGTAACCACACTTTGAGGCAATCTCCAGTGCAGTGGCATATTTGTCCCCTTCTGCATTGATGTTGGCACCCTGTTCGAGGAGGATGCCGACAATCTCTGTGTGGCCTTGAGCAGCGGCAGCCTGCAATGCGCTCCCATAATATCCCCCTGCCATATTGACATCAGCACCATTTTTGAGAAGGATGCCAACAATCTCTGTGTGGCCTCCAGCGGCAGCAGCCTGCAAGGAGCTCCCATATCCTCCCCCTGCTGCATTGACATTGGCACCCTTCTCAAGAAGGATGCCCACAATCTCTGGGTGGCCTCCAGCAGCAGCAATTTGCAATGAGCTCACATATTCTGCCCCTGCTGCATTGACATCAGCAACCTTTTTGAGAAGGATGTCCACAATCTCTGTGTGGCCTTGAGCAGTAGCAATTTGCAATGAGCTCCCATGTCTTCCCCCTGCCACCTTGATGTTGGCAGCACCATTTTTGGGAAGGATGCCAACAAATTTTGTGTGGCCTTGAGCAGCAGCAGCTTGCAAGGAGCTCCCATATCTTCCTCCTGCCACATTGACATTAGCACTGTTTTCGAGAAGGATGCCAACAATCTCTGTGTGGCCTCCAGCAGCAGCAGCTTGCAATGAGCTCCCATAATATCCGCTTATTATATTGACATCAGCACCGTTTTTGAGAAGGATGCCCACAATCCCTGTGTGGCCTTGAGCAGCAGGCAGCCTGCAAGGAGCTCCCATGTCTTCCTCCTGCTGCATTGACATTAGCACCGTTTTTGAGAAGGATGTCCACAATCTCTGTGTCGCCTCGAGCAGCAGCAGCCTGCAGTAGGCTCCCATAATATCCACCTCCGGTATTGACATCAGCACCGTTTTTGAGAAGGATGCCCACAATCTCTGTGTGGCCTCGAGCAGCAGCAATTTGCAATGGGTTGCCACGTCTTCCCCCTGCCATATTGACATCAGCACCGTTTTTGAGAAGGATGTCAACCATCTCTGTGTGGCTGACAGCAGCAGCAGCCTGCAATGGGCTCCCATAATATCCACCTGCTGCATTGACATCAGCACTACTTTTGAGAAGGATGTCCACAATTTCCGTGTGGCCTTGAGCAATAGCAGCCTCCAATAGGCTCCCATATTCTCCCCCTGCTCCATCAACATCAGCACCATTTTTGAGAAGGATACCCACAGTCTCCATGTGGCCTCCAACAGCAGCAGCCTGCAATGAGCTTCCATAATATTCCTCTACTGTATTGACATCAGCACCATTTTTGAGAAGGATGTCAACAGTCTCTGTGTGGCCTCGAGCAGCAGCAATGTACAATGAGCTCCCATATCTTCCCCATGCTGCATTTAAATCAGCACCATTTTTAAGACGGATGTCCACAGTCTCTGTGTGGCCTTGAGCAGCAGGAGCCTGCAATGGGCTCTCATATCCTCCCCCTACTACACTGACATCAGCACTGTTTTTGAGAAGGATGTCCACAGTTTCTGTGTGGCCTTGAGCAACAGCAGTCTGCAATAGGCTCTTATATTCTCTTGCTGCCTTGATGTTGGCACCCTTTTTGAGAAGGATGCCAACAATCGCTGTGTGGCCTTCAGCAGCAGCAGCCTGCAATGGGCTCCCATATCTTCCCTCTACTGCATTGATGTTAGCACCCTGTTCGAGAAGGATGTCAACAATCTCTGTGTGGCCTTGAGCAGCAGCAGCCTGCAATGGGCGCCCATAAGCTCCCCCTGCCACATTGATATCGGCACCGTTTGTGAGAAGGATGTCCACAATCTCTGTGTGGCCTTGAGCAGCAGCAGCCTGCAATGGGCTCCCATATTCTCCCCCTGCCACATTGACATCAGCACTGTTTTTGAGAAGGATGTCCACAATCTCTGTGTGGCCTCCAGCAGCAGAAGCCTGCAACGAGCTCCCATAATATCCACCTGCTGCATTGACGTTGGCACCCTTTTTGAGGAGGATGCTGACAATCCCTGTGTGGCCATAGTATGATGCCACAAGGATCTCTGAGCAGTTTGAATGCTGTAGTGAAGATGCCCCTTCCAGCAAAAAATTTACAGTGTCCTCAAGGTTTGCAGCTGCAGCAATCCACAATGCAGATGGCTGTGATGGCCATTCTAAATAATTCCATGGTGGGGAATCCCATTCGTCCAGCCAGGAGAAATCTCTTGGATTCATTCTTTTTCTCCATTGAAATGCCCGGCCCAGAAACTCCAAAAGGGTTCTTCTGAGTTGAACTTCAGGCTGTCCAGCAGCATGCACAAGGCAATATTGACAATACCTGTGCAGAGCAGAGGTTGAACTGACAGAAAAATATGAGATTGACTCTGCGGACAAATCTGACGTTGAATTAGAGCACAACCCTGAGGATGTGTCCTGGAATTCATCAAAGGCAAGGTAAGTAAGCAGAGTGCTTGTTATCTCTGTTTGTGCATCTGGGAATTTCTGGACTTGAATCTTGTCGAAATATTCCTGTGTGGTGTAGTGGACAAGTCGCACCACAGAAGACTCATTGTCTACAATGACAAGTCCAGCACAAACAGCAAGAATAGTCTCAATGTCCAGGAGAAAGTCCTCATCAAGCCTTTGTGCACCTGGCTTGATAGCTAGAGCTACTGTTAATTCAGATACTTTCAATGGCTGCTTTGCATTAGCAACCCAAGTGAGGGTAGAGTGAGCCGTTTTCCTGTTGTCCTCATTCTGTGCTTCAATTCGCTGCATTGCAATATCATAGCTGTCATCAAGGTTGTTTGGTAGTTTTTTCAAAGTTTCTCGAACATCCCCGATGGTGTTCTTTGTGCTGAGGGACTCAACATGAAGCTTGGCAAGAAGAAACCTAGTTGAACTTTTGTTTCAGTTGCCAGCCAACACCAAATCCCAATCACTCACATTCCATCCACAGTGTCAAGAATTTTTGTAAGAATTTCCTCTTGTACCACAGGCTCCCTTTTAATATGCCTGGACAGGCATGGAGATAACTTGATCTGTGCATTGATGTATGCTTGAATATCCTCTCGTGCTCCTTCAATATCTAGTGTTTCAAGATTGGGAAAGGAGGAGGTCTCTGGAAAAATGTGTGGCCGTGAAGTGATCATCAGGTTTACATTGCTACCCATTGGGGCTAGTTGTGGGAGTAGAGATTCCCGTTGAACCTCAGGATATTCATCCATGGCATCAACAATAATGAAGACCTGAGAAAGTTCCTTGAGGCTAGAGCTGAGAACATGGACAACCTCTTCCAGAGATGGTGCAGTGCCCTTCTCTTGGTGCTCCTTGTATAAATTCGCTGCAACAGAGCCGATGTCTTTGTCAAGTACAAGCTGTCTCCAGAGACCTGCCAGAAGTTTGGGTGGTGGTTGCTGGTCGGCTTCCTTGTGGTTCAAATAAATGCAGGCCACACCACTATCCTTATTTTTTCTCGATGCAGCGCTGAGATGATCCACAACCATTGATCTAGGATTATTGTGATCAATGGCAACCACCCAATATATAGGATTGACGCACGCAAGGACGGTTTTTCCGGCACCAGCTGGAAATTTCAGCTCAATTAGTCTAGAAGCTATCAGGGCAATGGATTACATACGAATTCCACGGCACCAAAGGGTGCCTCCAGAACCAGATTCCCATTTTTTAAAGACAGGATCTGCAAGCAACCATCCACCAGTTCCCTTTTCCCGCTCCCGTGAAACATCTGCCTGTCGTAAAAAGAAGTTGATTGGCGAAAGCCACTCGATGATTTTTTTGCGTTCTGCTTCCTTGTCGCCGTAATTGAAATGCACTGTGGGACCCTGCCCAACACCTCCTTGACCGCCCTGACCTCGTCCAATGCCGTCTCCACCATCACCTCCCTTGCCTCCTAGGTAAAATAAATATTGTTGTTAATATCCTAATCAATTTCTCTCGCACCATTGATGGTCAGGTGGAATTCACTGGGCTGAGGAGACATGCCTATTCTCGTAAGTATGAATCTTATGTATGAGGGACAGTGGTGTGTCAGCCAGTATCAAATTCACACAAGAGATAGAACTGACCAAGAGGATGTAGTGCTGCAGACGTGGGGGTCGTAGCGCGAGAAATGTATCGGGGCAAAGAGAAGTATAAGAAGGACAAACGTGCATAACATTATATAGAAGGCTGTGACAGAAGATCCGGGGAAGTGGGCCAGCGAACTTAGATTGATGTGCCGCTTGATGAGCTGATGGCGACGCTTCCCTATCTTGCTCCCTAATGAACTATTGCGGTCTTGCTAGAAATGCAGATTGGTCGATATTTCAGTCCACTGGTGATGAGCTGGAGGATAGTGGCTTCAGTGCTCAGCGTGAGGTCTTGAAGGTCGCCGCAGTGTTCGGGTGCAGTAGTTACGTGGGTGTCAAACTTGCATTGACAGTGGCGCTTTGGCATGACAGTCCCACTAACAGCGAAGATTCAATATTAGACTTCTATTCAAAGCTAGCAAAGAAAAAACGGACAATGTAGGCAATGCACTGGAGTACTGTACTATTTCAATCAATTCGGCATGGGTTGTGACCCGTGACCGAAAACACCGATTCGGCACTTCGGCAACCAGCCAATTTTGGCGTGACATCCTCAAAAATTCGGCACTCGAGACAAAAAAGAACACAAATTTCGCCTTTTTTGCACCTCTAAGGAAGATTTGGCCCGGATGTCACGGATTTTACATTCAGCACTGGGCGCCGTGACCAGTGACCAGGACCAAAATTCGTCGCAGCACAGGGGGTGCGTGACGTGTGACCGCCGAATTGATCGAAATAGTACAGTACATTGATTTCTAACCTCTGATGCGAGGAGGTGCCAACAAGTTTCTTCTCACCCGGATCGGCGACCAGACTGTTAATGACGCCGTCTTAATCTCCGACATTGATCGGATTCCGATCAAATGTGCTTCAAGGGCCGAGGTCCCAACTTTGCTCTGGCGGACCAGCTTCGGGTATGTGCGCTGATTGAGTTTGAGCGTTATCAGGCTGATTGAGCAGAACTCAATCGGATAAAATTCAACTATCCTGATTGAGTTTTTACAAAAAGTTCTTGGTCGTCCCTCTCCACTGCGCGGAGAGTTCCTCCGTGCGCGCCAGAGAAACTTAAATGGCGTTGAGCCCGGGCATTGCGGGATGTACAATTGTCCTTGGTATGCAAAGAGAGGAAGGAGAACGAAGCTCAAAGTGAATCCGCTTCCGTGCGCACAGCGTCAAGACAGGTGACGCGGTCACGAGACATCCTCCTGACTAGTGCCATCTCCTAAATAGGACGCGTGCGCGCATGCCGTGCATTCGACGCGCCCGTATGGCTAAAATAATGCTGGGCGGGTTAGAGAAAGATGAGGTTGAGCTTGATTTTGGCTCAGAAGATAGCTAACATTACAGTAATAGATTTAATATTTGACATGAACCTGCACTGTGCAGTTAACGTTGAACCCCTCCTACCACAATCTTGGATGTTGATATTCGGAACTATCGAGGCTCGAAGGCATACCAATCAAGCCGTCGTGGGCCGTGGTGGCCAGCCCGACCTAATGTTGACGACCGCATGGGGGAATTAGACGGGGGGTGATGGTTCGATTCCACCCAACGGCGTGTGCATTTTCTCGGTTTTTTTCTTGGCCCACAAGCCGTTCCACGGATCCCCTGTCCTTCTTCTCTTCGGCAAGTGGGAAAATTTACGTACGGCCCGTAAAAAAGAAGTTTTTCAAGTGACTTTGAGTAACAATTATGGAACTTTTATACTTGAATGAAGTAGCCTCCTCCAATTAGTGTTGCCGCGACTTAGCTCAAAGTCATTTTGAAGTCAAAGTCGCAGCCGACTTGAGCCGAGTCGAGCCGAGTCGCCATTGCAACTCGGTTTGACTTACAAGTCGACTCGAGTGACTTGAAGTTGACTTACTGGTTCAAATTCCAGGAAGGTGTGCTGAGTCATTTACAGCACAAAAAAACAATTTCTTAAATTTTGGTTAACCGTGACCTGAGCGCGTAACACTCTGGTGACACCTGTCACGTTTTTGTGATTTTTTGTAAAACCGCCGCAGATGAAGCCAGAATCACAAAAATACCCTACTGTTCAAAATGGGCTCTGGAGTCGACTTGAGTCGACCCAAGTTGACTTAGACCTACAAGTTGAGTCGAATCTATTTTTAAGTCGCCTTTCGGAGTCGTGACTCGACTTATCGAGTCGCGGCAACACTACCTCCAATGGACCTTAATATTTCAACCATCGAGGGCAAAACAGTTCCTGGGGGGAATGTTTGGATTTTTCTGAAGAATTTCGGACAGCTCTTTTCTAGGATGTAAGACCCGTAAATGGGCGCACCTCCTGTAGCCTGCGGAAGGCGGTGCAATGTCTTGTGACAGCGGAGTGACGGGTGACGGGATTCTCTTGCTCCTGACTACCACACCGCAATGACACAGCGCTAAAAAGGCCTCCATGCCGCTTCAAGCTTCCACCTTCGAGAACCTGGAAACAATTTCTTTTCCCCGCCCACCCGCAACCTGGATTTATCGATTTCTGATCGTAAACTGTAGGTCGACAGACAGTACGTAGAGTGGGGTTGGGGATGGGTTCATTCTCGCTCATCCCCATGTCCCCACGACCTGGAGATTAGCGGTTTGCGGATCAGACCATCGCTGATCTTCCCATGCCCAACAAATATACGGCTGCCTCGTTTCCCTTCCAGATGAGTGATGTAGCGAAGACACACGAGGGACATCAACGGTCAAGTTGACTTTCCTGGTGATCAATTGACCAACACCGGCTCCCAACTATACACAGTCCCAGTGTCCAACCATTGGACATGCAAGAACATCCACCATTGACCGAGCAGCCCCAATAACTGAGCTGTCGTAGGCCGTGGAGGTCGTCCCTACCAAATAAAGTTTCCTTCTGTGCCTTCGAAAGGGACGCCGGTAGTTCGATTCCACTCGATGGCGTTACCCAAGTATGTTCTGATTTTGCTTTTGACCCACAAGTCGTCCTGTCGGGGAGGCCTTTCCCGGATCCCCAATCCGGTCTTCGGGAAGTGGCCCAATAACTAACGAGAGACTTTGAGTAGGAAATGTCCGGCATTTACCTGCATGAACATTTCCCAGCGGACCTCAACGTTCGATCCACTGGGGGCAAAGCACCACGGCCCACGAAGGCTTAACTGCTTACCTGCACACCGTTGGGGACTCCAAGAGTTCAGATTTTGCGGAATTTATTAGGCCGATTGAAGTTCATGTAAATGTATTACAAGCAGAGCCACCTTTTACTTCTGTGGGCCCGGATACACGAACGAATGAACCAAGACCTGAGACACATCTGCTGGTTTTTGAAATAAAAAATCCGTTGATTTTCGTGATGGATGTCGCCGGGTGGAATCGAACCACCGGCTTCCCTCTCAATTGGCTTGTAAATCGTGCACTTGATAGAGGTGGCCTCTACGGCTTACAAGGGCTTTCTCCCTCGCCTTTGGGAGTTTATACCCCGATGGTTTGAATATTACCTGTAAGCGTGTCAGTCATCGTCGACCAGACCTACCCAGGAGGCTGGTGCATCCCCACTCGGCTTGAGCTTCAGAAGAACGAACAAAAACTCGCTGCGGAACCAGTCGGCTGGCTGGCCATGGACAAGTACCAAAAACCCTTTCTTTGACCACAAGATCCTCTAATGCCGTATGGTGGATTCGAACCCCCTTCCTGCGTCCGGGAAGTCACCCTACACAACAAGGATAACTAATTTTGTACTGGCCAAACATGTGAAAAACATGAAGAACCAATATACAATGTGCTCCATTTTTTGGACAGAACAGCATGTAAAATGTATTCAAATTATGTTCTGCATACCCAACGTCATGCAGAAGATATCTGAGTCATGGAGCAGTTATTTTGAACATCTTTCAAATATTGAACCAGCAACTATTCAAAACACATTGTAAATTGATTCTCAATGTATTTCACATGTTTGGCCAGTACAAAATTGGTTATCCTCCTTGTGCTACTTGATGTGGGCGGCCTCCACGGCCCACGACGGCTGCGTCCTGGCTATCTGGACTTTATTAGATATTCCGATTGGGATGGGTGATGTTCAGTTCGGAGACGCAGAGCAAATCTTAATGTTCGTATTTGAGTAGGCCAAAGTCAACCTGAATGGTGGCCTGGATTTACAGGGATATGTAACACAAAATCACCAACCAACCAAAGTTTGCCAGATTTAAGATGCGAAACCCCTCAAAATCGGTCAGCAGGCTAGTTGAACACGCTACCGCGAGAACTCGAACTACCGCCTCCCCTTCCACTTGAATAAAGACTTCATTGCTGAAGGCGACCCCCACAGTCTACGACGACTTTATTTCTTTGCCTTTGGGACGAGTAGGCCATACTGTGTTGCGAGCTGTGAAGGGTTTGATTGGGAGAGGGCCTGCTCAATCGATCACAGAGACACATTCGTTGCACGTATAGTGTCGGGCCTTCATTAACTGAAGTAGCTTGGACCTTGCCGTTGGATTTTGGCCACTGGTTAGATATTGGGCCTGGATAGTATGTATTTAGACTTGGTTCGATTGGGAGCAGAGTTGAATGACCAATTGATCACCAAGGGAGTGAACCTGATTCCTATCGCTTTGGGGGTCGGATATGCAAGAAAGGACCTGCCTGATATTCAGTAGAAAACTATAGTCCGCCCCCTAAGGATGCCGTCGGGTGGAATCGAACCACCGGCTCCCCTTCAAGTTTTGAAGATCAACAAGGAAAGCCTATTGGGTAGGGGCGGCCTCCACGGGCCACGACGGCTGCATCTCTTCTATACCTATATTCCAGGTGAATGTCGGGGACTGGAGGTATCAATTGGGATGAGCGATGTCCAGTTCAAGTATGTAACGTAAAGGAAATGATGGTACTCGGGCCAAAGTCACCGCGAGCGGTGACCTATACAGGCAGGGATATAATCCATGTGCATTTCACCCAAGCACTCAAAAAATTCACCTGATTTGCGGAACGCCAAAAAGCTGCGCTTGTTCCGCACGCCGTCGGGTGGAATCGAACCACCGGCTCCTCCTCACCAGATCAACCTGAAGACGTCAAATCCATTTCATGGGGGTGGCCTTCCATGGCCCACGACGGCTTGATTGGTACAGTGTCAGCCTTCATAGCCTGTATGATTCAAATGTGTTGGGTTGTGATTTGGAAGTTCAAATTCACAAGTACCATCAAGTATTCATGCCAACTGATTTCTCAAGCAAGGGCAAGCTGACGTGTTCTTCACTCTGTGCGCCTACGCTATATTTCACACAGGCGGGCGCGTCGGAGCACGATTATTATTTGGTTTGTGCAACCATATCGTGCAGCAGGTTCATTCCCATTCGTTCGTCCTCAGCAGGATCCATGTCACGATTGGCTGTAAACTAAGTAAATTCAAACACAGGTCGTCGAAGCATCAAACGGCACCGACAAGCTCTCCGGCCGCGTAATCACCTTCCCCGGCGCACCCGACATGTACGACCACGAGCGGCATGCATACGCCGCCGGCCGCCCGCTCGCAGGCATATTTTATGCAGGGACAGAAGCTCGCGAGGGCGGTCGATGCGTTTATCATTACCACGAGCCATTGCCTCGAGCCTGTGGGGGTGCCGTACTGCCGGGAGTTGTATACGAAACGTGGGCAGGAGCTCTTTGCGGTTGGGATGCAGGCGCATGAGCTGTGTTGGACGGACTCGGACAGCGCCACTGTGGTTCCTTCCGACGAACGCGTCAGGTCTTTCTTGGACCGGGCGGTGAGAGAGTATGGACTCAAGTCCGTCTTATACATCTCCTTCGGGTGCGTTCATTCTTGATTGTTTCCTCCCGATTCCTGATTTTTCATCTTGTTCTCCAAGGTCGTTCTTCTTCCCAGTCGCAACGCCGCAGCTGGTCGAGGCACTCCTAGACACTCTACTCACCCTCTCGCGCGCCTTTCCATTCATTTTCTCCCTCGGAGGACAAATGGCTTCCCTCCCCGCAGATCTCATCCAGCATGTGAACGATAGTGGCAAGGGAGTCATCTGCGACTTTTTGGGTCGAGCAGCGGGCCCTCCTGCAGCACGGTGCCGTGGGGTGGTTCCTCACGCATGGAGGCTTCAAGTGAGTTGTATTTATTTGAAGGTGCGCTCGGGGCTTACTTTTTTCATTACAAGCTCGATGTCCGAGTCCCTGACACAGGGTATCCCACTCATTATTTGGCCCGTGGGCGCCGAGCAGCCGATCAACGCTGCGTTTTTGTCTGCGGAGCCGAGTCCAGTGGCTATTGAGCTCTTCCAGGTACACTCTGAAATCTCAAATCTTCGTCAATTCACTCATCGCCTCTTTTACTTACTCTGTCTTCCTGAACCGTTCGTCCGTTAAATTAAATCTATCGACAGGTCCGCACCGGCCCTCAACTCGGCCCATCCCTCCACAGCAACGAGCAAATCACCGGGACGGTGCAGGCCGCGTCGGAGGAGTTCAAGGCGACATTCGCAGCTGCACGAGGGGCACGGAGCGCGATTTCGCGTGCGAATGCAGAGAAGATGGCACTCACTCTGAGGGAGGCCCGCGTTGGCGAGGCGTCTGAGGAGTTTAGGAGGTTGATCAACTTTTAATGCGTAGATTATAGATGTTGGCCTTTTTTGGCATTGAATTCTGGCTTGGAGTTGGCTTACGGTAGTAAAAAGCGTTGGTCGAATTAAGGTCGCAAAATGGAAGTGAAATCTGCGAGGCCTTGATCGGGTGCAATATCGGTAGATAGCCTTTCGCTCAGATGTGACTTATTTATAAAAAAGCCCGTCATTCTAGTTCGTTTCAAAAGTTTCACAGCACTGATCACAATAGAATGCCAGAAGGGAAACAGCATGCATGATATTAGGAATACATGAATATGCAAAACGAATATTCGTTGCTTAGTAAGCAGGTGAAATCTCACTATTTACAAGCAATATACATTGATAATCTTGTTCTACATTGTTGTGATTGATGACAATATAGAACAAGACTTATGAATGTATATTGCTTGTGAATAGTGAGGATTTCACCTGCTTACTAAGCAACAAATATTCGTTTTGCATATTCGTGTATTCTTACATGATATCATGCCTCATGGAACACTTGTGCATCAGGAAGGCATGCCGTTACAGAAAGCTTCCCATGCTGCTACCAAATGGTTCACACACCTATTATGCACATAGTTTATCTCATGGATATACTTAGCTATAGTTCACACAGTTCATTATACAGTATAAAGTAGAGTAGCATTTGTCCATAGTAGCTAGCCTTTTATCACATCATTTTATGAGCTAAAACCACACCACCCAATCCTTGAGTGTATTGCACTTCTTGGACGCAAGGCTTGTCTGTGACACCTGCAGCTAAAAAGGTGCGAAAGGAGGTCAAATTTAAACTCCAACACTTATGTAACAAGATCCTACCCTGAGCAGGACCCTCGCTTATAAAGAGACTTCAATATGATCGAGATACCACTTTATTGAAGTGTCGGTTTGAGAGCAACTAAAGTTTATCCAACACATCCGGAATTATGATGTTGGTGTGCGGGTTGAGATAAGAGAAACGCAAAGACTGCGCGCTTGGGGTCAAACCACCAGCTCCCCCTTCCAATCTAAGGCTTCAAACATTTAGTTTTCATTTATAAAGGCCCATAAACTAAACGGTAAACAGCTCAAAATTTTTTTGTAAATGTTTACAAATGTTTAAAAACAAATATATTTGACTGAATATATTTATTGGGTGCTGAAGAGTTTTGACTTACTGCTATTTGCGGAACATAAGGCGTGAGCACTTTTTTTCAGTTTTAGGCACTTTTGTGGTGCTGAATTACTTTTCCCTCTAGCACCTTCAATTCTGTGCCGATCGCCTCGAAACCGGGCGCGTTCGACTTCGGGGCTCTGAATTCAGTGTATAGGCAATTCAAAATACTTTTCTAACACATTCCCCTTCTGTTGCGCAAAAGTGTTGATGTTTCAGTTGTTTACCCTCCCAGACTTTGTCGGTCTGTCTAGGGTCTGTCTAGGGTGTGTCTGGCAGCTAGAATTAGGCTAGAGAGACCCTAGACAGACCCTAAACAGATCCAGACAGATCCAGACAGATATAGCAAACTCTGTCCAGGAGGGATCGGAACGCAGTGAATGGCTTTGTTCCTTCCAGGTGGGCCTCTATATTTCCAAATAGCTCGAATATAGCTGCAATTATATCCATTGGGAGCCCTAACCCAACACCCACTTTTGTTTAACTTTGCGGGCCTCTATATTGAACTCAAAGTTGTATTTCGACGAGCATCAAGTATTGAAGAGGCCCTGGGAAGCTGCCAAAAAGCGCTGGAACCTCAATACTGCACCGGGCGGAATCGAACCGCCGGCTCCCCTTTCGGCATCCACGAAAACTTCACTACTCGATGGAGGTGGCCTCCTCGGCCCACGGCTTTATTCTTTCGCCTTTGAAGTGTATAGCCTTGGATGATTTGAATATCGAGCTGGATGTAGCTCAATTGGGAGCTGGAGGTTCGACTACATAAATATTGATCACGGGGAAAGTTAGCCTGAAGACTCACTCTGTGATTCGTTATATATGCATACACTCAAGTCAAACGAACCAGGACTTAGAGGCATCGGCTGGTATTCGAAATTAAAACACTAGTCCTAGCCACTGATGCCGTGGGGTGGAATCGAACCACCCGCTCCCCCTTTCAATTAATATCATGACTCGCCGGCGCCTATTTAATTGGGGCGGTGTCCACGGCCCACGACAGCTTCATTTCTTTGCCTCTGGAGGCCACAGCGTCCTATAGCTCCAACGAGTGGTAGTTTGTTTGTGGAATTTGGTTCAGTTAATCTGAACAGCGTATCGGCAAGTAGATCGATACACATATCCATTGCATACAGTAACCAACAGAGACCTACCCGGCACGTCGGGCTTGCCAAGAGGAAGAAAAATGGCTACACCCAATCGAATGGCGCCGGATGGAATCGAACCATTGGCCCACCTATTTCCGCCGAGGCAAACACCTTATTTGATGTTGGCGGCCTCCAGGACCCACGGCAGCTTGATTGCTTTAAGTTCAAGCCTTCATCGACTGCAATGATTTTGATATTGAGGGATGTACTGTACAATTTCATTCAATTTGGCATGGTTGTGACCCGTGACCGAAAATACCGATTCGGCACTTCAGCGCTCAACAAAATTTGGCGCGACACTTACAAAATTCCGGCATTCAAGACGGAAAATTTCGAAAATTCTGCCATTTTTGCAGCTCCAAGAGAGATTTGACCTGGGTGTCACAAATTTTACATTCGGCACTGGGCGCCGTGACCCGTGACCGAGACAAAAATTCGTCGCGGCACAGGGGGTGTGTGACGTGTTACTGCCGAATTGAATGAGATTGTACAGTAAGTGGTTCGAAGAGATTGAAGAGGTTACCCCATAGAGGTCTCGCTCTTATGCTTATTTGAGACTAGATATATATATATACTCACGTCGCAAACGAACTCCCAAAAACACTGCGCCGAATGCTTCAAGCCACCGGGTAGATTCGAACAACCCGCTTTCCCTCTTAATTGATATTGTGACTCGGGAGCTTCATTGGGGTGGCCTTTCACAGCTCACTACGGCTTCATTTCTTTGCCTTTGGAGGCCGTAGAGTATTCACATCAGGAAAAATGAATATTCAGCTCTGCTGAACATGTTGCCAAAAACGATGGTTTCAGCTGGAAAATACATAGAGCTGAGAAGGTAGTCGAGAACAACAGTTTCAAGAAAGATGAATTAGTTGCTGAAATGATGAGATTCAGCAACATTTTCTGCCGTGCCAAATGTAACAGCTTGGGGTGCAAATTTTGAATGTTCGAAACTGAGGCCTAAAGCTGTGTGATCAGTATGATCAGTGGCAAATTCAGCTTGACTGAAAGTAGCAATTTTGATGTTGCTGGAACTGTAGTTGAAAAGATCAGTTTCAGCTGCATATTTGGGTGCACTGAAACAATAGAATTCAGCTGAATTGATGGCCCAAAGATATTGTTTCGGCCCAGTCTTCCCGAAACAATGACATTCAGCCACCATTTCGGCCCGGTTTTGCCGAAACAATAATATTCGGCCATCAATTCGGCTTTGTCGTAACAGCACACAAAACTATTGCTTTCAGGCACAGTTTTGGCATTGACCTTCGCTCGAACTGAAACTGCTGCTGATTTGATAATTTTAGGCCTCACTTTCTGACATGAAAAATTTGCAGCCTAAACTGTTACATTTGGCATGGCAGAAAATGCTACTGAATCTCATTATCTTGGCAACTCATTCACCTTTGCCAAAATTGTTATTTTTGACCGCATTTCCAGTCCCATTTGGTTTGCAACCGAAACCAGCAGTTTCGGCAACATCTTCAGCCGTATTGAATGTTCACTTTTGCCGGTGTGATTATGGCTCGAATGGGTATTACGGCTGTGGTGGTTCATTGGGGAATTTGTTTCAGTCAGTCTCAAGGCGGTACCGGCAGGTATGTCACTATAGATATCCAGCCACAAAAATCGCCAGCAACGCAACCAAGAAGGACCTGCACGGCACGGCGTGCTTACCAAAACAAAAAAACTCACTCCAAAGATCTGAACGCCGTCGCATGGAATCGAACCACCGGCCCCCTTTAATGGAAGAATCCTTATTGGGTAAGGGTAGCCTCCAGACCCACGACGGCTTAATCTTCCACCTTTGGGAGCCTATGGCCTTCAACTTGAATAATTTGAAGGTTGAGCTGGATGTAGTTTAGTGCAAGCTGGAGGTTCGCTCACTTTTTGATTCGCTATATACTTGTGTTTATATATCCGCTCGAACTAAAGTCAAACGAACCAGGACTTGAAGGGGTTCACTGGTTTTCGAAAGGAAGAAATCAGCCTTCCTGCAAGTTCGATTCCAACTAGCTTCTTATTGGGTAGGGACGGCCTCCACGGCCCACGGGGACGTTATTGAGGGGTCTAGAGTCTCTCACGGTGGAATTCAAATATTACGAAGTGTGGGTAGCGATTAGAATGAGCAAGGTTCGTGGCGTCAAGGTTGCTTGCCGGTGAAGCTAAGTTGATGGTTCACTGCACGGGCGCGCAGATGCATTGGCCGCACTGCGAACAAACCAGGACTCAGGAAGGAAGAATTGTTGGGCATGTCGGGTTCACAAACACAAATGAAAAAAAAACTTGGAACCAATACCCGCACGCTAACAGGTGGAATCGAACCACCGGCTCCCTATTTACAGTGAAGAAATTTTTGGCTTTGGTGGAGGCGGCCTTCACGGCCCACGGCAGCTTAATCCTTCACCTTTGGGGGTCTGTGACCTCCAATGATTGGAATATTGAGTTGGGGATTCGAGCACATAAATAATCGATCACGGTGAAAGTGAGCCTGAAGACTCCCTCGCTGATTCGCTATATATGTATATACCTGCTCGAGCTGAAGTCAGACTTGAGCCTCTCACCAAAAAGTAGTTGAAGGATGTAGTTAAATCCTTCAACCACGGCATGCCGTCGGGCGGAATCGAACCACCGGCTTCCCCTCCCATACTTGCTAAACCGGCACCGCATGTGGCAGGGATGGCATCCACAGCCAATGGCGGCTTAATTGTTTCAACTGCAGGCCATTATACTCCGCTGATTTGTGAAACTATCCGAGCCCCACTTAAGTCAAGAGGCGGTTGGACCGATTTTTTACTTAAGTCCCTGACTTAAGTCACGGCGCGACTCAAGTCGCTCCACCCCATGTTCCACCCACCGCCAGGCACGTCTGCCCTCTGCGGCATACCCACTCAAGTCGCGCCCCCAACTCGAGTCGGCCAAAACCACTCAAGTCGCCCTCTGCGATGACTTAAGTCATACACGATATATCTCATATATCTGTATCATATATCGTACATGTGGTAGGTACATGAAATACAAGAAATCCAACTTAAGCCGTCCCCCATACTTGAGCCGTCCCCCATACTTAAGCCGTCCCCCATACTTGAGTCGTCCCCCATACTTGAGTCGTCCCCCATACTTGAGTCGTCCCATACTTGAGTCATCCAGATACTTGAGTCCGCCCGCTGACTCAAGTCTTTCGCCGCCGCCGCTTCTTCGCCTGCGGCTTTACCTGCTCCTCCTCTTGCTCTTCCTCCTCCTCCCGCGCGCGCTTCGGAACTGCCTTACGACGTGGGGCCTTGGCCGGTGCCGGTGCCGCCGCCCTGGCCTTCTTCGTTGCCGCCGCCGCCTTTGCTTTCGCCGCTGCCGCCGCCTTCGTAGACGTCCTCGTGAGACGACGACCACTCCCTCCTTCCTGTCCCCCGCGCTGTCGTCTTCTCCGTCGTTGTAGTCCTCTCCCTCGCTGATCTCGGGCGCAGGTGGCTTGGGCGCGACGTCCTCGGGCCCTGGGATGAAGGGCGCAGGTGGCTTGGGCGCGACGTCCTCAGGCCCTGGGATGATGGACGCAGGTGGGATGATGGGCGCGACGTCCTCGGGCCCTGGGATGAAGGGCGCAGGTGGCTTGGGCGCGACGTCCTCAGGCTCTGGGATGATGGGCGCAGGTGGAATGATGGGTGCGACGTCCTCGGGCCCTGGGATGAAGGGCGCAGGTGGCTTGGGCGCGACGTCCTCAGGCTCTGGGATGATGGGCGCAGGTGGAATGATGGGTGCGACGTCCTCGGGCCCTGGATGAAGGGCGCAGGTGGAATGATGGGCACGAGGTCCTCGGGCCCTGGGATGAAGGGCGCAGGTGGCTTGGGCGCGACGTCCTCAGGCCCTGGGATGATGGACGCAGGTGGGATGATGGGCGCGACGTCCTCGGGCCCTGGGATGAAGGGCGCAGGTGGCTTGGGCGCGACGTCCTCAGGCTCTGGGATGATGGGCGCAGGTGGAATGATGGGTGCGACGTCCTCGGGCCCTGGGATGAAGGGCGCAGGTGGCTTGGGCGCGACGTCCTCAGGCTCTGGGATGATGGGCGCAGGTGGAATGATGGGTGCGACGTCCTCGGGCCCTGGGATGAAGGGCGCAGGTGGCTTGGGCGCGACGTCCTCAGGCTCTGGGATGATGGGCGCAGGTGGAATGATGGGTGCGACGTCCTCGGGCCCTGGGATGAAGGGCGCAGGTGGAATGATGGGCACGAGGTCCTCGGGCCCTGGGATGAAGGGCGCAGGTGGCTTGGGCGACTTGGGTGCGCCCTTGTCACTGCATTCTTCGTTATCGTCGTCCACGGGCCCCGGGATGATGGGCGCAGGTGGCATCGGGGCGAAAGGCGGTTTGGGTGCTGTCCCCTTTGGCCCCGCATCGTCGTCGAGCTTCAGTGGCTTGCGAAAAAGATTTGGTGTGCCTGCGCCAGCTACTGATGCCAGATTTTCAGCGAGCTCGACCCATTCGCCCGGCTTGAGCGAATTTGGCGCCTTGAGTGGCGTCTCCACTCGCTCAGGGTCGTAGAAGTCAGTGGGCCTCTCCACGATATCGGCCCAAGGAATGTCTTGTGTCCCGAACGCGTACTCTGTACGCAATCAAGTGAGTTAAAGTGAGCCATCAAGGATAATCAAGTACCATTCGCGCCACGCACCGTATGACTCTTGTAAGTATGCTGAGACTATAATGACCAGCTTCTTCTGTGCCTGGTCGTACACATCTTCGGGGGCCAGAGGGAAGGTGGGTATTTCTCGCGCGGTGTTCTTCCGCGTTTCGGCTTGGACGTACTCTGTCGTCCCCGCCATTAAACCCGGTGCCACCCATGAAAAACCCAAAAATAAAGCTAGCGTACCTTTCAGCGGCCCCGCGAGCCAGCCGTTCATGCGGTCGGCCAAACCTTGCACACACGCGTGGTTTTTCTCCTTGAAGCCGTGCGGAATGGATATCCCATCTGGAACGGCCTCCACCCTGTCGCCACAATCAGTATAGATCCCAAGTACGCACAGACTGCCTACCAATTGAATTGAACGTTCTCATCGACGTCAATCCAGCCCATACACATCACCGCGGCAAATGGTCGGAATTGCTTGCTCTCGTTGAGGGCTTGCACCATGGACTTGAAGCCACCGTTGACAGTATTTTGTCGTCTGCAATATTCTAGTGAGCCCAGTGGCACGGAGACAATTAACATCACTTACTCCACCCAGTCGGTATTCTCGTCGATCTTCGTGGCGGCAGCATCCCACTCCTCTGCATTCTGCTTCTCCCACAGCAGCCGCTCTGCTTTGCGCGTCCTGGCACCCAAGTTGATGTCGTCGGGTAAAGCCGCTGCGAGCGCAGCGATAGCGTCTTGCTCCTCGGCAGCGAACTTTTTGCGTCCATTGAGTGTCGTAAAATCGAGCAATTTCGCAACGTCCCCAAGAGTCGCCTTTGGTGTCGCGTCGGCGGACTCATTGTTGGTCTTTTTCTTACTCTTCTTCGCCGACCTTTTGTTCGCAAAGCACTTGAGAATCGACTGCGCATCGTCAGAGTCAATCGGAGCCCAAGAAATAAACGACTTACATTCTTCCAGGCAGCCTTGGAGTAACCTCGCAGAAGTGCCGCGTGAGTGGCATTGTCGACGTCGTCGTCTTGGATGTCCCCGCTGCTGGTTTCGACACACTTGTCTGGATGCGCAAGCTTCCATTCGGCCACGCGCTCAGCTATCAGTAATCTTTCTTCTTCGGCATCGTCCGGTCCCGACTGGTGCTGGAAAGCCTTCGACCCGAGGGCTTCGTTGAAGGCTTTAGTCTTGAAAGCCTTCCAGTGCGCCTCGGTCAAGCCCGCAACGTCGACGTCGCGCAAACACACGCCGAGAACAAAGCTGCGCTGGTGGTCGGAGAGTTTCGGTATAGGAAGCTCCCCTGTTTTGTTGAAGTCGACTCGCACCAAGAGTGGCACGGCCATGCGGTCGGGGACGTCGGCCTCCACGTACGTAGCAAACATCTTCGAAGCCTTGGGGTCGGCGTTGGTGTCGCCTTTCTCGCCCTTTTTGCGCGGCATGATTGGTGAGAGGAGGACGGGAGGATTTTTCGAGCCGCAGGTCGAGGTAGGTGGGAGGAATTGACAAGTCAGAGAGTCACACAAGCTGCAGTTTCCAAATTGCTTGCCGAATGCGCTTTGACAGACAATAAGGCATCGCCAATTATTGAAGTCGCTTGGATTGCCTTAACGAGTAACCCTACCCCGTGGCCAATTCAAGCGCTAGGTCGCATTGTCAGTCTCGGAGCAACTTTCAAAGCGGATTTATCGTACCTGAATCCGGAACAAAACCCCGCCTCCCATCTCTTCGTCTCTCACTGCCCAAGTCCAATTACTCTCGTTATTTACACAACATTAGAATTGTTAAACGCGGTTTTATACACGTATACTTTTTACAAAAAATAATGACGATGAGACGACTTGGTGTGCGTGAAATAACTAGTTTATGATCGAAGTCGGTGGGCGGCAGTGGTGGATAGCCTGGCTTGGCGTCTCCCGATTGAGCGCAGAGCACTCGCCGTGCGTCAGCGGTTTATCGCGCGTCGCGTGTGACCTTGAAGTTGCCGTCGAGCGTAACATACTCGCAAACGAGGTGCCTAAAAATCGGGTTAGCAGCATGTTCTCAACCAGTCTGTGAGTTCGTACAACGCTGTATTGCTCCCGTTGTCGCGTTTGACCTTGAAGCTTCCGTCGAGTGTAAAATGCTCGCAAACGAGGGTCCTGATAATCGGGTTAGCATCATGTTGTCAATCAGTTCGTGAGTTTGTACGACGCACCTGAGATACCTTGGTCTGTCTACAATCAAAGGTATGTTCACCCCAATGTACTCCGCTGGAACTCCTTCCGGGAATGGCAGTGACGCCGTCTGTACATCTGCCTCCAATGTCGAGGTTGTTGTTTCAACGAGGGTTTCCGAAGCGTGTTTCATTGCCGTCTGAAAGAGAGGCGGGAGGATTTTTCGAGTCGTAAATCGAAGTAGGTGGGCGGAAAGGACAAGTGATACTCAGACAGTCCGCAGTTTCCCAATTGGTTACCGAGAGCGCTTTGACAGACAATAATGGTTCGCTTATTGAAGTGGCTTGGATTCCCTTAACGAGTTATCCCACTCAAGCGGCCGATTCAAGCGCTAGGTTGCATTGTCAGTACAGGCCGCAGTTTCCCAATTGGTTACCGAGAGCGCTTTGACAGACAATAATGGTTCGCTTATTGAAGTGGCTTGGATTCCCTTAACGAGTTATCCCACTCAAGCGGCCGATTCAAGCGCTAGGTTGCATTGTCAGTATCGGAACAATTTTGAAAGAATTATTGTACGAACTAAACCCAGCGGCCCGTGTCTTCGTCTCTTACTGCCCAAGGCCCAATTACTCTCATTATTTACACAATATTATTAGTTAGAATGGTTGAAGATCGTTTCATAGATGTATGCTATTTACAAAAAAAATCAGCGTCGGAACAACTTTCAAAGAGGAATTATCATACCTGAATCCGGAACCAAGCCCCCCGTCTCTTCGTCTGTTACTGCCCAAGAAGTCCAATTATTCTCATTATTTACACGACATTATTAGAATTGTTAAACACGGTTTTATAGACGTATGTTATTTACAAAAAATACATGCTATGTGAGTGACGAGGGGACATCTTGGTGTGCGTGAAGTAAATACATTAACCTCGTTTTTTATCAAAGTCCGTGGGCGGCAGTGGCGGCTGGCCTGGCTTGGTTGGCGTCTCCCGATTGAGCGCAGAGCACAGGCATGGCAGCTGATACTGCGCATGTGCCTGGTAATCCGATCCATTCTCCAGCCGCTCCCAAGCAAATCGGACTCGGACAATTTGGATCCCAGCGCCGGGAGTCGACTCGGGTACGGTCTCCGCGTATTCTCCAATTCGACTGCGGCTTCCTTGCACGTCGGGGCCGATAATGATGACCCTGCATCGCCGGGCACTGATGCAACACATTTCTCCGTGCTGCCCGTTGACAGGGGTCGTGCGCAGAGGACGTAGGGCCACCATAGGCACCAGCGCGTCCCTCCCCAACGAAAGAAACTCGAGCACGCTCGAGTACGCCTTCGCCTCCGTTACCGCACGGTCGAATGGACGAACATATCCATTATATCCCGCCACCTTCATCACTTTGACTCCGACCCTATTCCCAATATTCGGCTCCTTCCGAAGACGTACAAGACTATCCGGACTGACGACTTGGACGTCAATACATTTTCGAGCGAGGTTCTTGTGGGTCAGCCATAATCCCGTTGTTTCACCTGCAAGATTCAGTCAGCTGGAACTAGCGTGAAAGGACTGGAGCTATACCGATATCTGGTACGCTGGTGGTAGGCACCGGTACCACTTTTGTGAGCTCAGCCTCGGTCAAGTTCCCTACCTCCATCGCGGGTAGTGGTGGTGTCGGGGGCGCTCGGCTCTCTTCTCAAAGTCATACAGCTTGCGGTACCTGTGCAGCAAAACGGCCACCAACAGAGGCAGCCCGGAACTATAATTCTTCCCTCAGAAACGTTTCAGTGTCCGGGTAGAGAGAATCTCACAAGCGCTCGACCACCTTGTCAATTGGCAAGTCCAGGGTGGTCTGTGAGTGCTCCACAACTACCTGAATGCGGATGTCCTCAGTGAGTTCCTTGCGAGTAGACGTCCTGCGTTGGACCAAGTTTTCTGCGATGGTGGGCTTGGTGTATCGGTAGCCTGTAACGACGCCAAACTGGGCTTTCTTTGGGCCCCATCGTATCCGTACGAACATGCCCGTCACCAACCGTCCGGTATTCATGATGTCCCGTTCCCATTCCGCGCGCGCACGATCCCAAGGTGCCCCAGTCTCTTGCCGTGTCCGCCCGATTGGGTCTGGGCGATGCTGAAATGGCACAAATACCACATCGTGCGTCCGCAATTTGATCTACAATGCAGTCAGCATCTCAAACTCACCAGGGACACCTCACGCACCACCTTAACTTCCGTGGCATCTACATCTTGGCCCCGCCATTCGTCATTCGTGACCTGAAAAACAAAAATGTATCATTAGTCCCTTTAGGTACTTCAGGGTGGGATATTGCCTAATTAGGACAATTGGCACCTCACCTTCAGCTCGCCTGTCTCGGAATCCACAAAGTTACCCGTTTGGACATCGTCACACTGAGAGAATTGTAATATTAGGTCGAATAGACTGGATATAGCGAATAGACTGACTATATACACCTCGATTTCACCCCCGAGATACAGCGCAATTATAAGTCCGATTTGCCCTTGGTATTCCCCCCGCACTGCGCGCACGATGTCCCCACGTCGGAAATCTCGACGTACATGCCTAAGTGCTACCTCCAGTCCAGCCGCCGCCTCGGGTTCCAGCGCATCGAAGCGAATTGTTTCCTCGTCGATAAATTCGCTGATGCGGCCACCGAATCCGCGATGGGTGGATCCCGCAACGACGACTACACGGTCCCCGGCATTGACTCGGTGGCGTGGGCTGAGCACATGCAGTCGCAATTCCGAAACGCGGAAAACTTCGGCGCGCTTGGGAACCTCGGCGTCCCCTATCATCTTCGTCCGCATCATCCTCAAGGACCCATCGAACGCGGCAGTCCGCTCCGCCTGATTCATTCGGAGGGGCAGCAGGCATACTGCCATCCGGAGGCACTGCTTGGCCTCACGGCGCTCAAAGAAGGCCACGATTTCCCCTGCGTCTTGAACGTCCCAGCCGTGCCTTGAGATAGACACCACTCGATCGCCCTCCTGTAGCGCGCAAATGACGCCCTTGAAGGCAGCCGCGATCTCTGGGCATTTGCTAGCAAAAAAAGGCTCCAGTTCGTCGTCAGTGGGATGCACGCCCACCACAGTGTGCTTCGAGGACAATGGTAGGATTTCGAGCCCGCAATTGGGAGCAAAAACCCGCCGCCCCCAAACGCATCGTTCACCCCGGTTCATGAAGTCGAGTTTGTTCAAGGGGATGTGCTCCTTGAGAGCATTTGTATCCCAGAGACGGCGGGGTGGTCGTTGCTCTGGCGGCAGTGGTGAAACATCGACGTGGACTCGGGGTACCACCCAGATTTGATCTTCTTGTCTAGGTGCGATGAAAACGAGGTCGTCGTAATATATCCCATTGAAAATTCTGCTCTTCAGACGCCCAAAGCGATTATACCTCGTGTCCATGGAATCAAGATTGGCCCGCGGCAGCCCGAGCAGCGCGCTGCATTCGGCGAGTGGAATCTCTTCAGGACCACGAAACCAGACATGCTCCTTGCGGAGCCACGCTTGTACCTGCCTGGCCACGGTATGAGCTATGGGAATGTGGGCCTCGGCCGGCTTCTTGGCATCGTCCCCCTCTGGCGCGCCGTCCCCGTCGTTCTCTTCACCATGCTCTGGGGCTTCCTGGGTCTCGTAGAACACAAGACGGGAGCCCGGCCCCTGAGTTCCAACGAGCGCGACGCCTTTCATTGTGGTCATGAAATCTACCAAGCGAAGCTCGCAGTAGGGCGCGACGCAGAAACCATCCAGAGGCCGCGTTGGGAAAGGCGGGAATTGCGGAATAACATTAGCCCCCGCCTGCCCGCAGTCGCGCTTCGCCTCCGCCTCCTCAAGCTCACGCTCATGCTCGTCTCGCGCCCTTTCGTCATAGTAGGCGGCCAGCAGTTCCGCGTCACGGCTTTCTGGCCCGGGATCGGGGCTCGGGACCAGGGGAAACGCACTGTACCGGTGGTTGGGCTCGTCGTCAATAAAATCCGCGGACCCGCTCTCTTCCTCATCCTCGTCGTCTTCCTGGGGGTCGTCTTCATCAGCCTCGATATCAAGGAGCCTCAGAACTCGCTTGGGGATTTGCGAGGCCTCGGTGAGTCGCTGGCGTTTTCGAGCAGGCGGACTGGACGAGCGAGATGCGGGCGGGGTGCTTGCACGCAATGCGTCGGGGTAGATATCCTCCAGCGAAATTGGCATAGCTTGCTGCCTACCTGAAATCACGGAAACCACTTCAGTTTTAACAAATACAAGTTTGCAGCGTAATGGCCTCACCGATGTCCTCTTCCGACGCGCCGCTAGCCATTGTATTAGTCGACATCCGTTCCGTTTTTCATTCCTATGCAGTATTTAGCATTTCATTTTGCGTTCTTCGTGAACTTATAGCTACCAGTTGTGCTCTGAATTCAGCTCTACTACAAGAATTTGTGACTACTACGGGCGCGACACTTTCAAGGTGATGGGCGGACGCAGGCGGGAAATATTCCCGGGAGCAATTGCCCGTCACATGCGCTCCAGCCTCGGAAGACCGATGCCGAAGCGGGATCGGTCTTCCGAGCGTGAAACGCATGTGACAGGCAATTGCTCCCGTGGCGCCTTCCCGACTTGCTTAAGGCCGCCATGACCTTGAGCGAGTCGGTCAAGGGCGCTGAATTCAAAGGGCGGGCTAAATTTAATAGATATAACATGTCGACCTGAAGCCTCACTCCAAGTCTTGACTGAAGAAAACTCATGGTCGTCGACTGGAAAAATGGCCAAAAATTTGGGATTTTAATCGCATAAGGTGGAAATTACACTACAGCACAGTGGGAAGCCACTGATTCTATGCAAATCAGCTAAATCGTCAAGTCAAGAGTTCCCAGGTGCACCAGGCGCGCGGTGGACGACCTCTTTGGCAAGTTCTTGACGGGCCGACGACGAGGACGAGGGGCCGCATCCGACTCATCATCGGGAACACGGATAGCGAGGAGGCGGCTGGATCCTGGGCCGCTGGGGGCGGGTTGGGGAGGGGGGGGAGCATAGCGCTTGCGCTTAAGGCCTCTGGGCGGCGCTACGCGAACTCGCTGCATTCCATGAAGGGGTTCGAGCGCCCACTCCGGCCGGACGCGACCGCGTTCTGCAAGGTACGGTACGACCCAGTCGTGCCAAGCTTGCTCGGCTTCCTGCAGAGCTCCCCGTGGATGGTCTGAGAGCGGGTCAAGGAGGAGGTAGGTGAGCCCCTGCTTTCTGTAGGTGAAGTCGTAACCGGCGAGGTAGGCGGCCAGCTGATTTCGCACAGCGCGCTCGACGGCGTACTCTCGCGTTACCAGGCGCCCGTTGACCTAGTGCCGGTAAGCCAAGAGTACAGGTTCCCATTCAGAAGAGACTCGCAACGCGTGAAGTGTAAATAGTCCCGAGACGGTACGCCGTTCCCCCTGTCCCCATCACCATCCTGAGTCCGGTCCGGCGTTGCAGTATTTCCATCACCGTCGCCTCCCCAACAACCTCGAGGACTTTGCGCAGGGCTGCCAGGTGGCGGAGATTAAGCTCGTCGTGGGGTCTGAAATTTCCAAAGAGACGGCGGGTCAAAGTAAGATCGGATGCCATGGTGAGGAGAATGCGAGAAGGTGGGCGGTAAAATTTTCTATTGGCAGACCATTTATTTTATCTGTTCTCCATTTCAAGACAGACCAAAGCTTTGCTGTCACAAAGTTCTGTCAAAGCGTCCATATAATGACAATTTGTGTTACCTTTTGGGTTTGTGGCAATTAAGAAGATTGTATCGTGTGCTTCAATTCACAATGGCAAAGCGTCCGTACAATGGGATCTTCTGTTGAAGCCAGTACATCTCGCGAAAACGAATTCGCAAAGCGTTGGTGCATTATCATTTTCAGTTTCCATTTCAGGCTGGTGGCTCGGATCCAAGAAACAAGGTGAAGTCTCTCGCATGCTTGTCTCTTTCTTGAAATAACATAGACTTTTTCCAGACGGCCGACGACCTAACTTGCCACCACCATGACCGGTCCTATACGGAATACTCGTACTCGTGCGCCTCTTCCCCCTGGTACACTCGTCGACCAAGCACGCCTTCGTGTCCCTACGCCCCGCTTCGACATAAACGCAAGCTCTTCTTTGGAAGATTCGGCAGTGGCGATGTGTTTCACACGCAACGAACTCGATGCCATGGCCGCCCGGAATCTGTGGGTCATCGGCAAGTCGTGCAAAAAATGCCAGCTACCCGTTGCTCTCTGGGGTTTTGGGTGGTACATTCTCGACAAAGAAGACGACTCTTTGGATCCTTGCGACCTGATTTGCAAGGCTTGCTGGAAGTACTCTCTCAGCAATCCTCGATTCGATTGGGAGGAGGATTCGGAGACAACGCCGGAGGTGATTTCACTGCGTTTCATCCTCTTTCACTTTCTCATTCCGCCCTCTAGTGCACCTGCCCTCCTGGCTCGGTCGCTTGCCAGGAAGTTCCAACCGGATGTGCTCTTCATACTGGTCCGTGATTTTTTCATTCTTCTCACACCTCACATCATTCCACTTATCGGTAATTCCAGTTCCTGCCATGACGCAAGCCCCCCCAGGTCGTACTTACCTTCGCCGCCCGAAGATGCGCAGCGAAGTGCGAGACGACCTCGACCGCCTCGTCAAGCGCCGTGGGCTCGCTTACGACGACCTCTACAAACTTCGCGAAGACGGTCTCGACAACGGCGAACCGTACGACCTATATGCAGAAGACTTGAAGAAGGTCCGTCGTCAACTCGACGAAGTCTTTGCCCTGCGCAGTGAGTTCCGCACCACGCGGCTCGCTGAGTTCCGCATGCCACCGCCTTCGCCGCCGCGTTCGTCCTTCTTAGCTTTGGTTGTCCCTGAACTAATTGACTCGACCGTAGCGCCAATCCAGACCCTGCCGGCGCCGCGTGTTCCCGCTCGTCGCATTTGGGCGCCCAAGATCCCTGTTGGCCACCCGTACAGGAACATGTCGAGATCGAAATAAACTGTTGTAGATAGAACCTAAAGACGTCCTGTTTAGTCATGTAGTCCGACAAACTCCATATTCACGAATTTTTTTTACGAATGCACACAATTTCCGCCTAGTTCCCACTAGCTCTGTATTTACGAATCGATTCCGAATTCACGAATTTTGTGTATGACTGGGAGCAGGAGAAAGTCCACTCTGCAATGAGTCTTCGTTGGCTTCAAGAATCATCGCGGTCTCCCGCTCCAACTCTTACTTTTCGGTCCGTAGATTTCACTTCCATACGGAAACCAATCACTTAATACTCACTCAGGTGTTTCTGCCTAGTTCCCACTAGCTCTGCTTCCGTATTTCGAATCTACGAATTTTGTGTATTAATTGGGGCAGGAGAACGTTGGCTTCTAGAATCATCACGGTCTCAAAATCCAAAGCGGCGGTCTCCGAATCCGACTGCGATGTTTAAGTGCGTACATTTCCACTTCACCTAGCATCCGATTACTTACTAGATTGGATATTGTAGATATCCAGGGTTCGGTGAATTTTCAATCAACATTTGGTCGGTCATTCGTCGCTTTGAAGAACAGAATGTTGACTTGTCAGCGCACCCAGGTCCAGTTAACCTCTATGCTCCAATCCGCGCATCGGGCTGCTACTATTAATGTGCTGCAACATCAGGCGAAATGAGGAAGACCAGATGGGAAGTAACAGGAAGTAACAGTGAAGAAGACCGGATTGGAAGTAACGCACGAGTCGGAAGTCAGAGCGAGAGGCCCCACGAGAATAATTGGGTTGAAACGACTTACGATATCGTCTGGGACCCAAGCGAGAAATAGCTGAATCGTTCGTCGCAGAGACCACAAAGAAGGAGGGTGGGAGGTCGCGCTGTGTGAGGGCGCGGAGTTGGCTTACCGCCAAGTGCTTGGAGTAAAGATAAGGACGTTGGAGGATTCTTCATACGGTATTCATTGGGTAAACACATTCTCATACTCCTCACAACTAGCCACAAATTTATTCAGGCGGCATTCTTGGCCAAGGCGCATCAGCGCGATTGATCGCGCATCAATGATCTCGTTGCTCGGCATTGTCATTCCGAAACTGGAGTGCACGTGATGGAGAATTGCTCCCGACGCGAATTTCCGACTTCTGTCCTCCCATCACGTCGCGTCGAAATATCGCGCGATTGACACGGGTAAGTCGCGCGCCACGATGTGTAAACACTACTGAAGGCCGCCAGGTCTCTCCTCTATTTTTCCACAAGAGATTTCTGTCTCTTCGACGTGAAGAGTGTTTTTTTGAGTGCGTCCTTGATTTTTTTTCAGACTTGTGTTCATTTCCTGACTGAAAATTCGGTCCTTTAGACGTGCTTATTCTTTGAAATGTTGGTTTCGAAAAAGTCAAAGGCGAAGTCCCGACCCCAGAAGAACGGGCCGAGTCCGCGTCCACCAGTGTCATCCTCGGGCCCCTTGCTTGCCACCGGTGTGCCTCAGTTTACGCTGAACATCGATCCTGCGGTAGGTCCGGCGTACTCCGAACAACGGCCGGTGGCACATGTTGCCACTGTCGCCACTCCCGAGAACAAAGAAAACAATGAAGACACCATCACGCGCGGGCCCTCTGCGGACGACTCTGCGCCTCTGGACCCCGACTCCGAACCGGGGCGCAACCTAGCTACGAAATCACGGCCACATGTCACACAACAGAGGCGGAATCCAAGAAAGCACGCGAGGTACGCGATACCTGACCAAGGGTGGCGAGCATTGACGATTGGTCCAGCATGTCACTCATTTAGATGAGCTCTGCCAACAGGAAGAGATATTTCTCCAGGCGTTGCTGGACAGACAACACGATGCGCGCGTTCTCTCGCCGTGCGGCTGTGGTGTCCGGCAGCGTTTGCGGGAGGTGCGCTGCGCCGACTGTCTGCAGGATGCAGTTGTTTGTCGCCAGTGCTGGTTGGACAGGCATCGCAACATGCCCACGCACTGGGCTCTGGTTTGGAATTCGAATGAGAGGTTCTTCGAGAAAACAGACCTGTGCCGAGTCAAGCCCGAAGCCGCCTTGTTTCTTGGCCATGACGGACTGTGTTGCCCCGAATCCGGTCAAAACCGACTATTCACGCTGGTGGACTCTAACGGGATACATGCCACCCAGATCAGGTTCTGCGCATGCCCGCAGGCGAACGGTATCGACACTATCCCCGAATTCCAGCAACTACTGCAGGCCGGCATTTTTCCGGGCACCGTCAAGGATCCCCAGACCGGATACACCCTAACGCTCCTCGAGCAATTTCGAGAACACCGAAATCAGGACAAGGGTTCATTATACGACTTTCTACATGTCCTGCAGCGTTTGGCCGATCCCTTCTTTGCTGGCGCAGTTCCAGTAGGCTACCTCCTATCGACCTTGACGATACAAGCTAAAGCTCAAACAGGATCTCAAGAAGTTCTTCGGTAATATTATTCGTTTCCACCACCTTCTCGACCTCAAGTTACGACGGGGATACGCTCACGGACAAGATGATATTCTCCCGGGCGAGACGGACCGGGCATATCCGAATCGGCCCAAACAATATCTCGGACTACTTTGCGCGGCCTGTCCTGAAAAAGGTGTAAACATGCCACTCGACATATCCATTCCACGATATCTGCGGTAAGTCCACCGGTTTATTTTTATTTTACCCGCGGCGACGCTAAATGGCTACGCGCGCGCAGGCATCTTATCTCACAACATCTTACACTCGACGGCAACTTCAAGGCCAACAAATTCTTCAAGCGCGATAATGATACGGACAAAGCGCTCACCGACGGCGCCATGTATTTTCCCGAGCAAGCGGAGTTCGACCGGATCTCGAAGTCGTTCGTGATAGCGAAGGAAGACAAGGTATGGAGTTAATATGTTGGGTGGCATGAACTGAATGCAAGTATAGGAACCACCCTGTCGAGCGCACATTGGTGCTATTCGACACCAAGGGAGCCTGAAGTACGGGAATACCGCCATCAGTGGTGTGATTTGCTGCGCTTGCGATCACGCAGTCGTCGGGTCTTTGGTGGATATGCTCAAAGGAGAGGCGTACGTGACGAATGGACAGCACCTTGTCTTCCAATTAACTGTGTCGACAGATTCGCTTTGGGGACCCTCGCCCAGCGCGAGCACTTGAAACAGCGGAACTCGCCCCCCCGCCCCGCGCCCCCAAACGACACGAACACGGCGCTTGTTTCCGAGGCCCTCGTCTTCAGTTACGACAGTTATTGTGCGTACTGGATCAATCAGCTGAAGCGCGCCTTGGAACAATTCCCCGAGGAGACTTGGCTCCACGATCTCCTAGAACTGTGCGAGGGGCAGGTCGCCGCTGCCCATATTAACGATCATGGGCCCAAATGCAAGTCTATGTGGCAGCCTGTGTATTTCGGCTGCCGGGCGCATTTTCACGGAGAGAGCGCGGAGAGGGTTTGGGCATTCCTGAACCCTCTGGGCGCCTCAACTCGTCAGATGAACGGTGGCGCAAGGCACGATACCATCAACTTTGTGATGGACGGGTGGAATACATCCAACGTACTGCGTCAAGGTATGTTGTATTTGAGTGGGAGTAAACGTTGCCTTATTATTTTGTAGCGAAGCTTTTGTCGGCCGAGCGACGGGACGCGTTCGACATTTTCGAGCAGCATTTGGCAGTCGTCAAGTACCTCAGCCAAAAACACGCGGACGTTGTCGGCGAGTGGTCAACGCTGTCAAGGCTTTGTACCAAGGACGCCGAGGGCGAGCTGCACAGTGTTTACCAGCATGAAGCGAAAAAAAGGTATGTGTTTGATGGCCTGGATTTCCTTGTCGTTTCTAATCAGGGAGGGTTGCAGTCCCTACAATTGACGACGTTCTGGATTCGATCATGAAGGCCGAACGCGAACTCAAGGGAGACAAGAAAGAGGACTCGAACGGACAACCTGTATCACTTTGGATGAACGGTGGCATGAAGATCGAGCGCGATCAGTGAGTTTACCTACATTAATTCGGCTCACAGAAGAGGAACCTGATGCTAACCCTTTGCACAGGCATCTGGTGGTCGCGCTGCTGAAGAGCCACAAGGAGCACCCGTTGGAAGAGACGCGCGCGGCGATCAATAAACTACGCGACGAGCTCAATTTGTCGCTGAAGATTTTCAGAGAACGCCAGCAGGCGTTCCTTCCCCGCGTCCAACTAAGCGCCATTGACGTCGATGAGCCCGAGTTAACCGCGGTGCAGCTGCCGTCCTACCTCCTGAAACACGGACGTCTCAATGCCACCCAAGAAAACGAAGAGCTGCGGGGCTGGGAGGTCCAGGTGCGGTGCGCCCACGCAGATGAAGCGATCGAGAGAGTGAAAGGTGCGGGGATGGCACTATCAGCAGTCAAGATCGCTCAAACCATGGACTACCGCGGGCAAGCCGGAGTAACACGCAATTCGCGAGCAGTTCAAAACGCTCTCATCACTAAGGCGCTGGAAATCACCATGTACAACGTCGCGCGGGCGGCGCTCGTCAGTCTCGGGCACATCAAGGCCGACGCCGAAGACATGTATCCACCAATGACCGATCGAGACACGAGTCGCAAGGAGACCCATCTGCATCGCCCCAAGGGTGATTCTCGTCGTTTCGATGGTGCGCTGTGGTATCTGGAAAAGGGCGTAGATGGGCGGGCGTTCTCCGGCGCGGATAACTCCTCGGGAACCGCATCCACATCTGGACCAATCGACGACATCGTCTCTCCGCTGGTGCTTTTATCGGGTACTCAGATGGTGAGGCGCCAAGGTACGGGCAGAACTAGTTCATTGATCGCGAGACTGATGTTCGCGCTCACAGGAGTGTCATCTCCCCGCAAACGCAAGAATCCGACACCAGATAGCGAGGCCAGCAACTCTGAGGAGTCCGAAGTGGGTGGCAGTGACGGAGAGGTGGCGTCTAGATCGAGGAAGTCCCCGAAAAAGCAAGGGTCGAGGAAATCACCTCAAAAGAAGAAGGTAAAGAAATCGGATGGCTGGATTTGGTTGGAGAGAATGACGGGAAGGGAGGCGAGCAACGACGAAAAAGTACAGAAGTACAAGCTGGAAAGTACGGTGTGCTTTACCCTTAGCTATGAACGGCCAAGACTCATAATATTATCCAGGTGACCGCGTACAGTGGTTCCGCGCCGAGGCCGAGATGTATCGCTGGCGTGAGCAGTACGAGCGCAAGCACGCGGAGCTCATGCGAGTGATGACGAGGTTCGGGCGGGATGGGGAGGTCTGGACGAAGCGCGCCGATCACTTGGAGGCGCGATCGGAAAGCATGGGTGCAGTGACGTACGCGCGGGAGCAGGCAGCAATGTGTCGACGCCTGGAGCACAACGCGAGGCTGACATTCAAGGACCCAGATCCAGGGCGCACAAGGATTGGGTGGAAGCAACGACCTTCAAGGACTTGGTTGACAGGATCGACGCCTCGCGAGAAGAGGACTTCAAATGGATGGATGAAATGGTAAGTGGGCGATATAAAGGCTTAAGGAAAATACTGAAGCGCTGGTGAACAGGGCATTCATCGAGCCTACAAGGACTTCTAAGGTAGATTGATTTGGGGCGTACTTCTACATGACGTCGTTAACTTGAGTTGCAGTTGCTTAAGTGAAGCCCTCGACTTGAGTCGCGGGGACTCACTCGAGTCATGACACCGACTCGACTCACTTGGAACTCGAGTGCCCCCAAGGACTCAAGTCGAGAAAGAGTTCGACTTGAGTGGAGTCGCACAGCGACCGACTCAAGTGAGCTGAGGTACCACTCAAGTCACGAAGGGCACTCAAGTCGGCGACCGGACTTGAGTAATTTTCTTGCACTACATTACATACATTGACCCTGTACACTTTTCTGCTGTATAAAATATCGCGTTTTTGACTCAAGTGATGTAACAACTTAAGTCAGGGACTCGAGTAAAAAATCGGTCCAAACGCCCTCGACTTAAGTGGGGCTCGGATATTATCTGGAGATGAAGTGCATAACCATCTTGCCGTCCTTGGCCACGGCATCCATCTCAATCTTCTTCGCCTGTTCGATGTACTTTGAGATGACGACGGATGGTCGCGCAACACAGCAATCGCTTGGGTAAGATAATTCGAGAGGTCATCCCCCGTCGACACCACGTTCATGGCCGCGCCAGAAAGCACATATGACGGCCGGACGAGCACCGGGTACCCCACCTTCGCGCAGAACTCCTCAGCCTCGTCAAAGCTCGTCAACTCCTTCCACAGCGGCTGGGTCCACGCCTATTTCGTTCAAGAGCCGCGAGAACTTGTATCGATTTTCCGGCCTTATCGACCATTTCCGGGGACGTGCCGTAGATCTTGACGTTCTGGCGATATAGCGGAGCGCGATGTTGTTCGGCATCTGCCCACCCATGGCAAGGATGACGCCCCGCGAGCGCTCCGCATCGTAGAGGTCGAGAATTGTCTCCAAGCTGATGTTCTCGAAGTAGAGCCGGTTGGCCTCATCGTAGTCCGTGCTCACGGTCTCCGGGTTGTAATTGACCATAATCGTCTGGAGGCCCTGGTCGCGGAGGCGTCCGGATGGCACGGATAGCACACCAGTCGAACTCGACGGATGAGCCGATGCGGTACACACCGGACCCCAGCACCATGATACCGCGGTCATCGAAGGTGACGTCGTGCTCGATCGCGTTGTACGTGGTGTAGAGATAGTTGGTGAATGTGGGAACTCTGCGGCGACCGGTGTCGATTTGCTTCACGAAGGGCGCGATGCCCGTCTCCTGGTGAAGACACGGACAGCAAGCTCCGTCAATCCCATGCAGGTGGCAAGCTGTCGGTCGGAAAATCCGAGCTGTTTAGCCTGCTTGAGAAGCGCGGGTGTGATGGTCGAGACATTGCAGTCGCTGTCAAATAATGAGCTACGCCGTAAAAAAAAAAAGCTAAACAGTCACGTACGACAAGCGTTTTCCATATTGAAGATATTCTCGAGCTTGGTCAAGAACCACTTGTCGATGTTGGTCATTTGCCATATCTTGTCGACGCTATATCCCCGATGGAAGGCCGTCGAGATGGCGAAAACCTGCTTGTCCGTCGGGTTCACAAGCTCCTCGTCGATGTCCTTAACGAGGGTGTTCTGAAACATTCTCAGCGAAAAAAATCAGAGGAGCGCAATAAACAGAGTCCGAACTTTTGCGAATCCGGCAAATTGGTCGTCTATAGCGCGAATCGCCTTCTGGAAAGTCTCTTCGAACGTCCGCCCAATGCTCATCACCTCCCCGACGCTCTTCATGCTGCTGCTGAGGAGACGGCTGACACGCGTGAACTTGCTCAAATCCCAGCGCGGAATCTTCACGACAACGTAGTCCAAGCTCGGCTAGAAACAAGTGCTCGTAACTTTCGTGACCGAGTTCTTGATCTCGTTCAAGGGAATACCGAGTCCAAGCTTCGCAGCAATGAAGGCCAATGGATACCCGGTCGCCCTTTGAGGCAAGGGCGGACGAACGGGACAGTCGTGCATTATGACTGATTTGAGTTAGAACCAAGCGGCAACAGCTAAACACACCTCAATGATGCAATACTCTTGCGAGGCAGGGTTCAGAGCATATTGGATGTTGCACTCTCCGACCACTCCAAGGTGGCGAATCACATTGATGGCGGTCGTGCGCAGCATATTATAGTCGGAATCAGACAAAGTCTGCGAAGGCGCGATCACGATAGAGTCCGAAGACGTCAAACAGGAACTCGGTGTCGCGAGGACCCGGCGTCGATTCGGGATGGAACTGCACGGAAAAGAAAGGCTTGTCTTCGCAGTAGATGCCCTCGTTGCTTCCGTCGTCGGCGTTACGGAAGAGCTCCTTCCAACCGGTGGGGGGTGGAGGTGTCGACCTCGAAACCGTGGTTCTGGCTGGTGATGTAGCATCGACCTGAGAGCGCGTCTGTACAGGGAATGTTGTGGCCGCGATTGCCGTACTTCATCTTGGGGGTCTGGCCCCGCGGCGAGCGCAAGGAGCTGGTGCCCGAGGCAAATACCGAAGATGGGACGGTCCGCCTTCTTCAGGGCAACCGAAAGTCTAGATACCGTGGACGTTACCATGGAAGGATCACCGGGGCCGTTTGAGATGAAGATCCCGTCATAGGCTCGGACTCTGCCAGGAAGTCATAGTCCCAGAGAACGAGTCCCTCAGCTTGCTTGAGGACCGTTTCCAGTTTCAAGACGTGTCTCGAGACGCGTTGTGCCATTGTCACACATCACAGGACAGCAGGTGAGTGACCGTACGCGGCCAAAAACAGTCCACAGGTGGACCGTTTTCTGACGCGCTCAAGAGAAATGCCAAACTCGTCGAGCTTCAGGACGACGTCTATGCTCAACTACTACAACACTTGACTTCTCCATCACCCTTGAGCCCCGAGGTCTTGCAGTCACTCAGGGCCTCTCTTACTGCTGCCGTTGAAGTCGCTGGGCCTCCAGATTCCGAAACCAACAACACTCCTTCTGGATCGACTTTTGCACCTTTTGCAGCTTCCAGTGAATATACACCTGGCCCTCAACGAATTTCTGGCGCAGCTACTTACGGAGGGACGAGTGCTTCTACGTCCAGTGACAGCACATCCACTTTTGTCGCGTTCTCTGCTGCAACTTCAACTCCAGAGCAGTCCGTAACGCCTTCTTCTCGGTCGTCCACATTGCCTCCTTCCCCAACCACTACATCGGAACCAGCATTGAACGGTAATGGCAAACGTCCTACAAATGATCATGACGAGGCTCCAGCGGTGAAGAAAGTGATGCTTAAGATTCCCTCACTGGCTCAACTGCAGGCCAAGTTGCGTGCAGCTGGCATTGGCGGTCAGCCAGGAGGGGGCGGAGGCGGGGGAGGGGGAGGTGCTGCTGCTGCGAATGCAGGAGCCTCGAAATGTCCCCGAAAAGGAGACGGCTGGCGCATCGGAGGGGACGACGATATTGGAGATGTAGATTGCCCAATCCCAAATTGTCCGGTTTGTGGCAACGGCGACGGCAGTGGAGTTGCGTCCAACCCGTATGCTAGGCCAGCTAACGCAGATGCTGTCCTGGCAGCTGCAGCTGCTGCCTCGACAGAGAGGATGGGGAAACAGAGATAGGAGGAGAGGATGAGCCGTGGCAGAGGGGCCGCCGGTTACACCACTAAGGGAAAGGGGCCGCCTTTGACCAAGGATGCAGGGACTCTCCTTGGGTCTTTGATTGCGACAATTTTCCTCCCAGACAACCGCAGTAACTTGGACAAATTTTTAGACGGCCTGGAACAAAGCCCAGGTGCCATCGATTTCGAAGCCCCAAAGGACCTGCGCACAGTGGTGCAGAGGTTGGACCTCCTCCAGCTGAATGCGCACGTCAATGCATTCTGGTACATGGTCGCTCTGGTCCAGCTGGCCATGCACGTTCACAGGCAAGTACTTGTTGATTTTTCGAAGTTCCGAATTTTATTTAAGCTCTCTGCAGCATCAGAAAAGGTGCTCATAACCTAAAGAAGCATGTACCTGGGGCCCAGAAACTTGCTGAAGAGTACGGATACTCATCGACCACTTTCAAACGGCGTCTAGAAAGCGGGACCTGCCTTGCGGCTTTATGCGCAGCTTGTACGTTCTAAGACTTGGTTCGCCCGCCAGCCTATATTAATTATGTTTCAAGCGTCCCCTATATATTAGTTGTAATAGCTGTTGCTGGAATGCAGCTCGACTTTATTTCTGCCAAGAAATCCGCAAAACAAGACATAATTGCATTATGCAGTGCGTTCCGGGAAATCTCTCGTAGGTTTTAATTTCCATGTTTCGATGAAGTGTTCACCAAGTGCCAGATGATAAATGGGGTGTCCTCATACAACGCCTCAGAATACCATTAGAGTACATTCGAAAAAAAAATCCAACTTTCTTGCCAGCCTAAATTTCTGTTACTGTGTTCCTATCGAGGCAGAGGGTGTACCTGAAGTCATCCAGTCTGCCCCTTTTCACAGTCTCATTGAAACAGATGAAATAATGGAACAAATTAATACCAAGTATGTTTCATCGCCATCTTGTCAGTACCTAATCTTACTCTTGATGTTATTGTCCTTAGCTTTGCTACGCTGCCCCCTCGCTCACGGTCCTGGTACGAACTCGTAGAACAATGGGAGCTGTCGCCAAATCCAGGAGAAGTACCTTTGCCTGAAATTAGGACGATTCGGACACCAGAGCCCCTCCCTAAGACACCGTCTCCTGTTTCTCTCAAAACCACAGAGACCTTTACCGAGGAGCAGAGAAGGTTGCTCAGGAAGCAGACATCGCCCTAAATCTTGATGATTTAGAGGATTTGGTACGTCATGTGTTTTATCAGATTCTTGCGTTAACTGTAGCTGCAGCTCAAGGACCCAAACCGAGAAGCATACATTTGAATAGACAGTGATATTCTTGATGGTAAGCACAACCAATTTTTGCCAATGGACCTGATTCTCACAAGTGCAGGAATGTACTATGTCTCGAGGATTCTGCAGGCAAGATGTTATCGGATTATTTCAAGCTTCCACCGCATTTGATACGCAAGGTCCAAGATGCGATCGCCCTAGTGCAAGCTGCTATGCCAGGGGAATGGAAAACAGACGAATCGATTCGCCTCCTCTATAGCTATTTATCTTGTCATTATTCCTGGTACTCTCGTTTTGGGGAGAAGGTCAACATCCTCAACTTTATTCAGTATGTTTCGCTGATGCTGTTTTCAGGGCCATGAGGCTCCTCAGGACGCTGACCATCTGGATCATGTCCAACGCGATCATGGGGGCAGGGTCAATTTCGGTCAACGTAAACCGCATGAATCAAAGACATTATTGAACGCCCACAAGAATTTGACATACTCTCCAATGTGTATAATGAGATTTTTGAGTACATCCGTATTGTTGTAAGCATTTTTTACTTCGCTCTTCTCTCTTCCTTGAGTTCTCTAATAAAAAATTTCAGATACAGAAGCGTCATCCTCGGGAATACGAGCGCTTGAGCATTTACTGCGACGTCCTCCCAATGAACACTTCTTGCCCATCTTAACCATTCGGTGGGTTTGTACTGAACTTGCGCGGTGTGACTTGGGCGCATAGGGATCATGGGGATTTGGTGCTCTGCGTCGTAATTCCCTTTGGAGACTACACCGGCGGAGAGCTATGTTTATATGAAGTGCGACTCATGTTTGAGTTGCAGCCTGGAGACGTTCTTATCTTTCCTCTTGTGACTTAACCCATTTCAACATGCACTTCAAAGGCAAACGAGGGACACTTGTTCTTCACTCTGACCGTCAGGGTGAAGAGTGGGTTGATAATTTTCGTGGGTGGAAGAAGTATATTAATTGTGTATCTTGATGTATTGGGAATCTTAGCGATATTTTGCAGCACCCGGTTTTTTGGACAAGAATGAAAGTTATATTACAAATATTAAATGTCAGTGACTAGATTAAAGGAGAGGATGGGTATCAAAGAAGACAATGCAAGAGAATTTGGACGTAAACGAATGTGTGACCAAGTCGATGATAATGTAGTGGGTATCAGACGGTGGCAGACAAAAGAGAGGGGAAAGGGAAAGAGTGTGGCGTGGCAAGAGTTTGAGGCAAGAGACAGTGTATGAATGGACGGTAGCTCTATGGGTTTGGCAGTTAACACCTTGGAGGCTTGTAAGCAGAGCTCCAAGGATTGATATACGACGTGGAGAATGTAGATTTCAACGATACATTCTCTGAATTCCAGGAAGGCTCCGTCCTCCTTAAGACGAAAATGGGTGGGGGGAAATCCTAGGGTAGGCAAGCGGCTGGGATATATTCTTTGGTAGCGGGGCAATTATCCGCTGGGGACTAGTTCAGACGAGGATTCTGAATCTGAATCTGCTATAAACACTGGAAGCGAATGAGAGTTTTATCATCTAATATAAAAACCGCGTACAAGGTTGTTTTGAGCTTGAGGCGACCTGAGACACCTGAGACGTGGGACGCCTATTGATCGCTGCAGCATATCAGCATTGATTTCACATAGGTGTGTCGGGACTTACCAAGCTTCAGTTTCTTAGTAACTCGAGGTTGTTCAGTATCACTGTCAACTTCGACAGCCTCGCTCTTGTGGTTTGACGGCAAGGGGTCGATCCTCATGCTATATTCTAAAGTTACTGAGTATGTATCAACAAATCAGAAAAAAATGGGTGTACTTCCAAGAGGTGTTGACTGAACAGGTTCTAGGTTCATGGCATCAGCATCTGGATCTTTGGCTGGGTTGTATTCAGAGTCGTTGGCCGATTCTTCATCGTCGTCATTCGAGCTTAAGATAACATCAGCATCGCCATCAGAGCTTGTCTCCGCAATGTCTTGTCGAGTGTTCCAAGATTTGTAGGTCTCTGTTGAGATACCCTTCCTGAGAGCTAGGTGCGAGTCGGTATTGTGAAACAGAATATGGGGATCATGTTACCGATAAAGATCATTGCACCATTGTTTGCTGTCTTCGGAATGGTGTGGGTTACCAGATCGGCTCCGTTCGGCTCCCGATTGGGTACAACTCTGAGCGTCTTGTACTCCTTGGACAGAACCACCCATGAGCCTCCCCAGCCCCCTGCTTTGTTTTCTCTGATCTGCTCGAACACCTCAGAAAAGATTCCCGCAAAATGTTCCGTGGACTGTTCGTGTGTCCAGCCAGGCTTTAGATTTCGAGGACCCAAGGAGTATATTATGCTGAAAAGACTGCAAGTAAGCTGGGGCAAGGTAGAGAGGTGAGCAATAGACTCTAACCTTAACACCGGAGACAAACAAAACAACTTTGGAGACCAATACGTCTTTTACAGCCGCCACTACCTTCGATTCATCAGTAATGTAAGTAAGTGCAGAGATTAGTTGTACTTACTGCCTTCTTTTTCTTCCTAGATTTGGTAGCCACTTGATTCGACGGTTCCTCCATTTGTCTAGGGCGATAACCTTGAAGTATGTCTTTGTGGGCGGTGCCGAAGTCTGTTACCCTGTCTTTGACTGGTAGTCTCTCGGAGATGCTTTGCTCCGCATGTGAGGCAAACACTTCCAAGATACTTTTCTTGGGGTGAGGCTGAACGCCAACCTTGGCTCAAGCATTGTCGTGATCGTCTCGATGTTTGCTTTTCCCATGAGAACACTCGCGACAATGGGTAGGAGCCTTTGGGTCTTGAGGAGGATCGTACTCCTCGCACTCGCAAGGAGCGCCATTGGTAATGCCACGGCACATCTGGCAGAGAAGAGGGAAAGAAAGAAAGGAAATTAACTGACGGTTTTTCTGCTCCCATCAAAGTTGAGTGGCAGCCTATTTAAACCCACCGCCTCCGTCTTTGTTCCCTACAATCCGATGGACCCAGGGTACCCTCAGGAGCTCATTGACTCCTTTATCAACTGCCTTACAGATCCTGGAGATTTTTTGCGATGCTCCTTAGTAGCACATGCATGGCTGCCTCGTTCGCAGTCCCACATATTCCGGACCGTAACACTCGGAGTTGGCGTACAGGACGGTTTTGCGCATGGCCTCGTCGATATTCCTCCCTTGGGAGACCGTTTCGATAACTTCACTCATTTTGCGACTTTACTCCAACATTTGCCGCACCTTGCCACATATTTTCAGGAGCTTGTATTGGGTTTGCCACCGCCGCAGGCAGAAATTACTGCGAACACTGAAGTCCTGTCTGCCACCCGGTGGCAGATGATAGAAGACTCAGTTGTGCAGTTTCTGTCAGGGGAACCACCCGTCTGTCCGTCTGTCCGTCTGTCCGGCTCCAGCCCATCGCACCGCCCCACTTCCTCGTCCGATCCTTCGTCCGGCCTTGTCCGTCCGTCCGACCTTGCCCGACCATCCGGCTTTCGGTCCTGCGTCCCAGCCTACGCCTTCGTCCGGAACGTCATCCTCCGTTCCTCCGGACTCCGTCCCCTTCCGTTCCTCCGGACTCCGTCCCCCTCCGTCCCCCTTCGTCCGGTCGCTCTCACTGGCACGTGCTATGCGATCAAGCTCGAGACCACTGCCAATCACTCCGGACACGTGCTACTGGCTAGTACCTATAAAAACCTCGCCTAGCGTGGGAATCCTCATCCTTTCTTCTCTTCGGATTCTCCCACTAGGTGCGTATTCTAGAAACCTGTATTTAGTACTGTCAATTGAGTTACTTCGGATTCTCCCGCTAGTCTCCCGCGCTCCCGCGCCGAGCTGAGGTTGCCCTTACAGCAGAAGAAAGGATCTAAGGGATCAACTGGTCAAGATTGCGAAGTTCGGTGTAGACTCAGACTCGGACCGCTACGCTAGCGCTCCGGCCTCCCCCACTTCCAATCTCGACCCCTCCTCCTTGATGGACGCCCCGACACCCGGAAACGGGTCCGCGCCACCCGAGCTCCCGGATGTTTACATCCCGGACCCGGCTGCCGACCCCGAATCCTGGCTGACAGCGGTCGAAAGCTCTCTCGCAAACATCGAAACCCTACTCCTTCGCGTTTTACACAACAGCCAAAATCCACCCGCGACTGCCCCCGTCCCTGCCGCTCCGGCTCCAGCGGTGGGTCCAGACTTCACCACCCTCACCCCTGCAGCAAAATCGGTTCTCCGACCGAACCCTCCGGCCGTTTTCGACGGCGACCGGACTCAAGGACTGATGTTCCTCCACTCCGTCCTCACATACCTCCGACTGGTTACGGAAGCCTTCATGGTCCACGGACAGGTCGTTGAGAAAAAACTCATGCGGTACGCCATGTCCTTTATGGCACGAGACGTGGCCGGACGATGGGCCGAACGACAGTCCGCAATCGTTCCGTTCCCATTCCCGTCCTGGGCGGAATTCAAGTCCGAGTTCCGGCTCCGGTTCGTAGAGGAAAACAAGCAAGACCAAGCTCTCCTCCGGCTGGAGACCCATAGCTACTACCAGGGCTCCCGCGACGTTTACCGGTACACGGACGACTTCGAGGAACTCGCCGCCACGGCCGGATACACGGACCCGCTCGTCCGCGTCACCAAGTACTGCGCAGGGCTCGACCCGCGGATTAACGCGGTGATCACCACGTCCGGGACCGCTCCGGCACTAGACCACGCCGGATGGCGTCTTCGCACCTTCCACCAGTACGATGCCCTCGTCCATGTCCGAGCAGGAGCACCCCCGACTCGCACCCCGGCTCCGGCCGCACGCCCCCGCACTGGGACGTTCCTCCCAATCCCCTCCTTCACGCCCGCTCCCAAAGCCACATCGGCGCCCGCCCTTCCACCTGGCATTCCGATGGATGTCGACCGGACCCGCGCACGCTTCACGCCACGCACTTGCTTCCGTTGCGGCGCAGCCGGACACCTCGCTCGAGACTGCCCAACTCCCTCGGATGTCCGGCATGCGGACATCCTGGACAAGGTCGTCCGTCAACTCGGTGACGACCTCCTCGGAGAACTCTTCGCGCGCCTCTCTACCACCGCTGGGCTTCCGGCCGAGCCGGACGCCGGAGACGTGGAGCCGGAGGGTTTTCCGGACCTGGCCGAGTGAGCGGTGCGCCCTCGGTCGCGTCCCCCAATCGTTACTCCTGCTTGTACAAAGATATACCCAATAAATCAGCAGTTGAAACGAAAGATGCACCCCCTATTCCCGCCCCGGAGGCAAAGACAGAACTTCCCCCTTCCCTTCCCCGCGTCCGCCGTCCGAGGTGGGAACGCAAACTACCCCGGCGGTACGTTATTGATTCTGTGGAGGGCCGGAACTCCCTGCACATTCCGTTGGAAATGCAGTCGGTAGAGACCGCGGCTACGATGTCCGTGAAGGGCCTTGTCGACTGCGGGGCGACTGGAGACTTCATCGACTCGGAGTACGTGATCTCCCGTAACCTCCCCGTCCGAAAGCTCTCCCAGCCCATTCCGGTCCTCAACGTCTACGGTATGCCCAATGTGTCCGGAGGCATTTGCGGAGTAGTCGATATGGTCGTCAACTACAAAGGGCACTCCGAACGCATCCAACTCACGGTAACGTCGCTCGGAAAGCAGCACGTCATCCTCGGTTACTCCTGGCTTCAGAAGCACAACCCGGAGATCGACTGGGAGACCAAGGAAGTCTCTCCCTCCTTCCTCAGGCGACTTGTCCGAGGAATCTGATTTGTCAACGAATAGTATGGTTGCCTCGGCCATGGACGAAAGGGGTCAAGAGAGCGACAGCATCTCATCGGCGCTGCACGCACAGAGGAAGGGGAAGGGTCCGTCGACTTATCAGCTGGAGCGCTTCTTCCTCGGCGCGGGCAAGTCCGTGGACCTATACAAAGAACCGTTAATGAACGCCGTTGAGAGATACCACAATTACGACCCGGAAACGGACGACGACCCCTTACTGGAGTTCGGGGCCATCGGTGGCAAAATCCCGCATTGGGACCCGGCCTCCACGACGGCACTACGGGACGCGATAATCCGCTACGACCGCGAACATCGCTTATTCGAGTGGAGCCACCTGGGACAAGTAATCACGGAAGTCGTCGCCTATGATGCTGCCACGGTGCCCCTGAGGCTTATGGACGAGGGCACTCCCCAGCCCTACTTCAGCCTAGACCTAGGGCACTTGTCTCGGGTAGCGCACGCGGTGGTAGCCGTTCAGCAGATACTGGAAGCCTTGACAATTTTCCGACGCAAAGACCCCGCTACCAGCTTCAAGTTGGACCCCCACTACGGCTTCCTGTACATGCTGGAGTGCTCAGCCATCGAATCCAAGCTGCGCTTCGCCTTCACCTCTCTTCAGAAACGACTTGACGGAGGTAATCACCACATACTCCGTTACCTCTCCGCTATCAAACGAACCTTGTTGCCGGAATACCAAGGGGACGATATCGAATCAGTTGACTCCACAATATCCGACGTCCGGAGGGAATTTGGAACGCAACCAACAGGGAAGGAATTGGCACGACTATTCCTAAGGAAGGACTACTCCGCGCGCGCCACCCTCATTGATGAGGGGACGCGAGCCCGTATGGTGCAGCAATTGGGAGAGAGTCCGCGCGCGAAGTACTATAAGCCGCGTTCCTCCATTCCCACCATACAGGAGAACTCTCCACCGCTGGGCGTGAGCGCTCAAGAGAGCGCTCCTCCTGGAGGAGGAAATGGAGTTGCTCGAGCCGTGCCAAATACAGGAGTACGATTCGCTCCTGGATCCCCGGTGCGGATCTCAGTAGTCAATTCCTTACCTGGGCAAGGCCCCATTAGGGACACCCTCAGCTCGGCGCATAAGACTGGGGGGCCATCGATGATACGGGAACCATCGTCTAATCCCTATGGACGAGTGGTGCCGGACTGAAGCGCTCCTACGCACGGACACCCCGTACCGCCTCACGACCACTCATGGACGAGCTACCAATACCGTTCCGCACCAGCAAGGAGCGACGCGTGCGCACCGGATCCTCCCAGCGACCAGCCCGGCTTTTGCGACGACTCCCCGAAAGCGCCCTTGCCTACGGGATGGCTACCCTACCCTGGAAATTCAGGTAATAGGGGAGACGGGGGTGGCGGGGGAGATGATCGAAAGGGGGAACTTGGCTCCAACTGGGGCGGAGGCGGCGGCGGAGGTGGAGGCAATGGCAGAGGTGGAGGTGGCGGCGGAGGTGGAAGCGGAGGTGGAGGCGCTGGCGGAGGCGGAGGTGGAGGAGGCGGCAGGAACAACGGCGCACCGGGATTCCCTGCGAGCGCCGTCGACCGCTGGCAACTCAACCCCAAGCTGAATGTGTCGGTGGTCCCTACGTGGGACGGCAGGGATGAGTCCGTAATCCAGTACGTGATCTCCATGTCGGGACTCGCTATCATGAGCCCTCGTATGAAGGAGGATATAGCCCAGATGGCACCATCTAAGTTTACGGATCGCGCGCTCCGTTGGTGGACCACTCTTCCGACCTCCCGAATGAGGGAATACTCCAGCGACTGGGACCATTTGCTCGACGCTATCCGCCGGCAATTCCTCACTCCTAAATGGCTATTGGATCGGATGAAAGAGTTCGAGGAAATGTCCTTCCGCCAACAGGGCCACGAATCCGAGGCTCCCATCGACTTCTTCCAGCGAAGAGCTCAGTATCATTCCTTTATCTTTGACGACGCCACGGACGGCCCGCAGGCCGTCTCACGTATATTACGAACTCAGCCCCTTGCTTGGAACCGGGATGTCAACGAGCAAAGTTGCCCCAACATCGATTCCTTGCTCACGTACTCTCAAAGGTGCTCCAACAGTCTCCTCGCGGACTGGCTTCTCACGAAGCGAGTCTCGAGCTTCATGGCGCAAGGAAGTGCGTCGAACGCGAATCCGCGTCAAGGATTCCCCTGCCGTGCGCACGCCACCGACAAGATCGAGTCGGGCGAAGCGAGCGAACCGGGGGATGGCGAGGAGGAGCTAACATCCAAGACCGCTCTGGTGGTGGATCGCCGGCGAGAGAGGGGTACCCCCAGCACGGGTGCGGGAAAAGTCTTCTGGCCCAAGGGGAAGACTATGAACGGCTTCGAGTTCAAACGTGACGACTCGGTAGTCAGCCCCAACCCTCCTAAAGGCGAATGCTTCATCTGCACCAGCCCACATCACATAGCGCGCGAGTGCTCCCTGTATGGAAAATGGACCATGTTGCGCGAGGCGCACATGATCTTTGTGGACTGGGACGCGTCAGAGGAGGAAGCGGAGGATAGAGCGTATTTAGCCATGGTTGTTGAATCCAGAGCGTCTTCTTCTGCTTACTCGCGTGAATTCCCCGAGGACCCGGAAATCCGACAGGTCTTCGTCATGAACTCCTCCATCGAGGACATCAAGACAGTCCACGTCGTGCGCGAAGGCCATAATCGCAATACGCGTGGCCGAGAGCGTTTCACGAATGTAGCGTCTTATGGAAAAGAGAAAGGGAAAGCCGCGGAAAACGCCGACTCCCCTGTCGTTCCCAGACGTGTGAATCGTGAGCGCGCACGGAAAAGTGTGCAAATCTCGGAACTAGAGACGACGTACACGGACGACGGCCTCCCGATCTATGCAGCACGGAAGGTTAGGCAGCTGCCTGACGGGCTAGGTTCGCTGGGTTCTCGAGCCTTGCACGTCAAGTGCAAGGTCGGCTCCTTGGAACACGAGGAGACCATCGGCAGGTTAGACACCGGAGCTGACCTCACTCAGCCCATTAAGTTACCCTTTCGCGAAGTTTGGCATGTATGGTCCGGGACCGCTTCGCGAAGTGTCACGACCTTCGTCGATGCTTACTCACCTTGATGGCGGGGTTTCGAGCGGCCCCACGAAAACTTTCGGCAAGGCTTGGGGAGCCATCAGTCCATCAGTTTGGGCCATGCCGTCGACGCCGAAGGCCCCTAATAGGGGCTCATTTCCCGTTTCAGAAAATTTGCCATCAATGCTCGCGTTCCATTCGGTAGCTAGTACATGCAAGAAATTCAAGAAAAGGGCTAGCTATATGTGAGGTATGATAGATACAAAGTAACGTGGCTAGCCAGCGCCACGCGCGCGGGCGCGTCCGCAGCCCCGATTCATTGGCCGCGGTTTGGGGCGCGCTTGGGCGGGGTTGCTCGGTGCTGGCGCTGGGGTGGACACGGTCGGTGCAGGCATTGGGACGTCCTGTGGAGTGAGACAGGTGGAGCTGAGGTAGCGGTTGTGCCATCGCCTGTTGCTCCGATTTCAGCGGACGAATCTGTTGGCGCCGGGGTCGTTCCCACTGCTCCTGACAGCGCCGCAGCTTCGTTGCCCGTCGGTCCAGGCACGCTCTCCTCACCCTTTTTGCTGTGGGTGGAACATCGTCAGTACATACCTACCCATCTTTCACCAGTAGAGCAGCAGGAGGTTACCAGGCGATCATCCTCCCCAGCACCCATTTCACATCGGCAATAGCACCATTCCACGTGTCGGACGGTACCTCCATGGAGCCGTGCCACCACTTCAGGCACACCATGATGCTCAAGAACCCATTCTGGCCTGGGCACTTCAACACGTCGAAGGGCCCGTCATGGTTCTGCACCAGGTCCCCGTTGTCGCTCAGCCGCCACCCCGGATTAATTTTCCGCCACCACGCCCACCACTCGCCCTCCATTTGCTCCGCCGTGCCGATGTTCGGGACCCCCTTTCGTGCGTTCTTCACCCACATGCCCACGGCCTTTGGATGGTTTGTCGTGGCATGGGATTACTCACCGACGTGGCAAAGCCAAAGAGGCCTTCAAGCGCCCACCAGAGGTCAACCAGTTCTTCCCAGTCTCGGCCCATTTTCCCCGCCTCGGCTAGCAGCAGCTTCCTCGCGCCTTCCGCCCACTTCGCGCCGCCTTTCTGTCCGCCGCCTTGCTTCGGCCCACCCGTAGTCTCGTCCGATCCCATCGCTTCCTCCCTTGCCCTTTTTCGCGTCCTTACGGGCTCCTGCTCGTGATCTTCCCCGTCCTCCCCGTCCTCCCCGTCCTCGTCCTCGCTGTCCTCGTCCTCGTCGCTATCGCCAGACCAGTCGTCTCCGTCCTCGCACACCTTCTTTTTCTCGCGTTTCCATTTCTTTGTCATCCCGAAGAACTGCGCCGTCTGACTTAGGCCCATTTCCATCAGCAAAGCCTTGTTCCGCACCAGGTTATTCTCCCGCTCCAAGTTGAACGGCGTCATCCGGTGCAAGGACGCAATGTAGCTCATTCTTTCCTCGGGTGACATGGCGAGAATTTGGTTGCGCAGGGGGTCAGTCATATTCTTGAGACCCCACGTCTTGGGCTTAGGGGCGGACGGTGCGGGCGCGGGCGCAGACGGCGCTGGCGCAGCGGGTGCCGATGCGGTGGGCATGGGCGCGGGTGCGGGCACCGACGGTGCAGACGCGGGCGGCGCAGGCACAGACGGTGCGGGCGGCGCAGACGCAGACGCTGCGTAAGGTGCCGGTGCCGGTGCGGGCGGCGCGGGGGCAGACGAGGATGGTTGTGCGGGCGGCGCGGGTGTCGTGGTCGTTGGAGGCAGTAAGATGCCCGCTGTTAACGCGTCGTCGTCGGCGTCATTGACCAATGGGGGTGGGGACGGCAGGCCCATACCCCCCTCGTCCGAAGGGTCTGGCTCCATCTGTAACATTTTCATGCCTAGCAATACGTTCCCGTCGAGCGGTGCTGGAATGGCTGATCCGGCTGGGGAAGCGCTCAAAGCGCTCGGCAGCGACACGGGGGCTGGGATCGTAATCGGGGATGCGTCGCCCGCAATGACCTTGGTGGATTCTGCGTGTCGGTCAGTCAGAATGTCAAGCCTCCGTCACGGAATTGATCACATACCTACGAAGCTGGCGTGCACGAACTTCAGATATGTCCGGAGGGTCCCCGCGTACCCCTCCGGATCCCACCTTGCCCAATCTTTGCCATCCACCAACCCGGAGTTCGCACTGCAGAAGTTCATCAATCAACAAAACAAATTTCGGACGTAACGTTAAAACTGACCTCAGCGTCTCGAATTAAGGCTGGAACATTATGATTAAATATGCTCTCCAGCCATAATGTACTGTAATCATAATATAATCTTAAGGTTTTGGCCTGTATCTAATCGTAATGGTATCATAATCTAATGTAATTGCAACGTAATCATATTTAATTATATTTAATCCATTTTAATCCATTTTTTGCAACCTAAATTTGCACCTTCTGTGAGGACCACTTTTACACCAAACTCATTGCATTCCGCTCCACAAGTGATTAGGAAGAGTGGTGCAAAAACTCTAACTGTGTCTTTGGTTTGTTCTCTCCCGATTACAGTACCTTCTTTGATAGTTTGATTGGGGCTAGCAGTAAGCTTTATTGATTCTGCAGTGGTGCAACTATTTCTGATAGTTCAAGGTGACTGAGAGATGAATTTAACATATATCTTGCTGGAAGATTGATTTTGCTGTAATATGAACCAATCACTGCGTTCAAGGCCCTCCTATACTTAGCCTCAGTCAAGGTCTCTAGCCAGAGCTATACAGACCACTTCTGTGTAGGGGACTACACCACCTCTGTCTAGCTATGTATAGTTCTGTGTAGATCTGTGTAGTCATGGGTAGGTCAGTAAAGTTGTGTGTAGGTAGGTTTAGGTCTGAATAGCCTCCTAGACAGACATAGTTTTATCATGATACACTTGTCTACCTTGGGATAAAAAATTATCTGAAGTAGCCCAGTATAGCTCAGTAGAGCTGAGTGTAGGTACCTACACTCGTCTACACAAACCTAAACAGAGTTTGCGTAGGTGGCCTAACACAGCTGGACAGGGGCTACATGCACCTTGCCAGATTTGTGTCTAGGTGTATGTAGTCTTCCTAGACAGGGCCTTTGTACCCAGCTACACTCACCTGTACGGACCTACACACATCTAAATTCAATGAGCCTAGGATGCCCTTGAATGCAGTGAATATCACAAGGGCCATGTGGTACAATTATGGACCAACCATCAGAATAATTTGGTCAAAATGTGCAGTCTATGAGGTGAGCATATCTGAGAGTGGAATTCCGCTAGGGGTGGTCCACCCTGTTATATATGGCTGCAATCAATAGATTTCCCAAATTTAGCCAGGTCCTAATATTATGATTAAATACGAGGGTCATATCATAATATAATTGTACTGTAATCTAATATAATCCTCAGTAATCTTAAAGCTTAAAATTATGGCCACAGCATATTTAATCATAATTTTGAGATTATAATGGAATATAATAAAATATAATCATAATTTTAGCCAGCCTTATCTCGAATTGTTTTGTCTCTGGGTTGATATGGCCCCCCATAATGTTCAGCGTAAGTCCCGTGTAGGCATGCAATCCGGCGAGCAGCGGCTGCACAATGCTTAAGAAGTTTTCGCGACACCTGCGCGATGCCCAGATCAGCGACAGTCCCCACCAGTAAAGATTTTCAACCGCACTCACTCCCGCTGCACGTCCGCGTCGGGACTCGGCATCCCCTCCTCGCTATCCTTGTACGCCTCCATTTCAAGCTCGTGTTCGGCATCACATTCTTCCTTCACGCGAGTCTTCACGTCGTCGGACTCGGCCGCCAGCATTTCTTGAGCGACTAGGCACCGCAACGCGATGTGTTTGGCCTTTGGCTCGTCACCGTACTTTTCCTCGAACCTTGCCGCCACCGCTTCTTTGTAGTCCGGATGGCGCATGTAGAACCTGAAGTCGGTAGCGCGCTTTGGGGGCGACTCGCTCTCTTCGCGTCTCAGGCGCGCCAACTGCTTGAAGAAGGGGTTACCGTGGATCCCCATGGCGGCGGGGCGTTGGCGGCCAAACCACCGTTTTACTTTCTTTTAAAAATCATGAGCATGGATTTTTTTTTAGCGGCCTCTTCGTCGTACGTACCGCTTTCAGTTCCGTTTGAATTTTCCCCCTCTTCTCCTGCTCTTCCTCGGTCATGTTCAAGCCCAGCGCCTCAAACACGTCGTCTGGTGTGTTTGGTGCCGGTTCTTCCCCTTCCCCCGTTCCAGGGTCCGGTTCTTTATCGAGAGGTAAATCCCAAGGAAAACGCCGCCAGTATTCCGCGAACAGCTGCGGCCAGAAGACCGGGAACCCGTCCGTCTTCACCTCTTTGCCTCGTCTCTTCCCCGCTGCCAAGTATTCGGGAATTTTTGAGGTCAAGAATTCGAGTCGAGCCCCTTTGAAATCGCTCGCTTGACCGCGTTTTTTCTTCAACTTTTTTTCGTTGTCCTCGTTCTTGTCGTCGCCTTGAGCCTGTTCCTTTTCTTTACCACGTCTTTTCCCCATGAGTGAGCGAGTGAGCGAGTGAGTTAGGGCGAAGAATAAAGCCAAAGTCTGAGTTGAAGAGAGCTGACGGATTTGGCACGCGCTGGTGGCAGTGCCGATTCATTTCCTATTTCGGTCACGCTCAACACAAAACAAGTACAAGACAAACAAATTTTAATACAGCTAAAAAGACAAAATACAAGCAAGACTAAGTACAATACAAACTAAAGTGAAATGTAGTTAAATAAATCAACAATATAGTAACGTCAATACAGTAACAAAAACAAAACAAGACATGGGGTCCGAGACAAGAATACAAGACACGAGTCCGAGATACAGCATACAGCAACGTAGGAGTGTCCAAAAAACATCAAAACATCGTAGCGTAGGAGTGTCCAAAATCAAAACAAACGCGAGACCACGAGACGGCGACAGCGACAGCAACGGGGAGGAATGCGACAAAAAAAAACAAGGCCAGCACAATGCACCACAAACTAAGGCTCCTCATCCTCCCCCACGAACGGGCGCATCATCATCCATGCCTCCAATTTGGCCACGTTCGAGGTCACCATGATCCTGACGTCGGTGAGGCCCAGCATGTGCGCCGCTGCCCAAGCCGCAGCATGCGACTGATAGAAAACCGAAACGCCACGGATGCCGTAGAGCAGGCCGGGAGGAGCAGGAGGGGGTTGAGCAATGGCGGGCGCGGCAGCGGGAGCGGGAGGCGGGTTGGGAGGGCCGCCGCCACCTTCCCCACCGGCCGCGCCGCGAGCAGGCGTGACCAGAACCAAAGGATGGGGAGCCGGGGTCGCACCGCCGTCAGGGCGGCCACGGGGGGTGGCTTTGACGGTCGGTACAACACGGCGTGGGACAGCGGCAGACGGAGCGGTCGCGGAGGTGCGGGCCGCGACGGCGACGAGTGCGGCGCCGCGAGCGTGTCCGGTGGGCGTGAGCTGGACGCGGGTGTGAGGGCCGACACGAGGCGGGATGTACAGCGGGAGGCTGGGGGTGGACAACTCCTCCTTAACGTCCTTTTGAGGGCTCGAGGCCGGGGTACTCTCCGCGGAAGTCAGCGGTGAATCGCTGGCAAACAACGATGTCGAAGTACTGGAGAACGGCGAGCCCGCGGCGATGGGGGGGTCGCGAGCAGGGGCAGGAGCAGTAGCAGCCGCGGCGGTGGGAGCCGCAAGAGCGGCGGGAGCAGCGGGAGCAGTGCAGGGCTGATGACCCGGAGGGTGGAGTGTGCAGGGGTTCGTGGAGGGATGCGTAGAGGCGGGGGGGTTGAGAGTGAAATTTACGGGCTCGAAGGCAGGGCACCCGTGCCGGTGGTGTTCGAGGCACAAACCGTGCCACCAATGGGTGAGGTCGGCCAGTTTTTTGAAGCCCTTTTGGACCGAGTCGGTGAAACCGCTGGTTTGATCTGTGGCAATCCACCTGCATAGAGCGGGTCAGCCCAACGCACCCGAAGGAAAAAAAAACGTACGAGTTCGTGTATATGCCCCGCACACGTCCCGCCCATACGGCATAGTACACGCAGGACGCCATATGATCGTGGGCCCAGGTCGACTCGTGTCCCGCAGACGGATAGTAGGGAGGAGAACAAGGCATAGTAAAGGAACCGGTGGATTGCGACGAGGAGTTGAGAGGGAAGAAAGAAGGTCGGTCAAGGTTTGAGCTGGCATAAGTACAACGAAGTGGCGCGAATTTAGGTAAAATCGAAGAGTCCAGCGGAAGGGCTGAGGGTTGAGGGCAGAGGGTTAGGCTGAAGTGACTCAAGTGAGGCTCGGCGACTGGCGGTGTGCTGACTGCCCTTGGCGCTCGGCTTTGCGCGCTGCTTGCACCAACCTCGCGCGGTCGACGCGCGTCACAGCTACAAGTGTAGTCGTATGCGATGTAGTTGTGCCCGTCCACGGGAAAACCACGGGCAGGAAAAAAGGCCATGTCGGCAACCACCAGGCGCTCTCCGCGCTGAACGTCGGCGGGAAGAGAAAGAGTTTGTGATGTGACCGATGTAACATCACAACTCTCCATCGCGCGAGGGACCAACATTGTTGTCGAGAGCAGGTAAGATGAGAAAGAAGGAAGGGGATGGTATTCAGGAGAGAAGGGGAAGGTACAAATCCCTTTGTGATAAAATTTGGGGACGATACAAGTCAAGTAAATCAAATCTCGAGATGTACCCTAGCTGCCCCCTGTTTTTTAATAACAAACTTCAGCTTTCGAAAGGTCCTCTGGTTCAAAGCGAGCAGAGAACAGTTACTTTACGCGTTGGTTAGAATACTAACACGCTAGGGGTAGGAACGAAATCACTTACCGAGCTCGGTAGATGGCGCTGGAACACTGGGCGGCCGATCGCGCGTCCGCGACTCTTTTGTCGGTGGGATTGAGGCCTTTCAAAAATGCCCGGCGACGAGCAGAACGCTCACAGCTGGCTTTAAGGACAGCGTCGCGGTGTCTCCAGGACGGAAATGTCAGACAATACTGAAGTCAAGTGAGAGAAGGGATGCACCGCCCCCGATAGCGTGCGGACGCTGCGCTCCTCCATCGGCGCCTGTCCCACGGCATGGTTGGGGTGAAGCCGAGGGTCGCCATCCCGGTCGTCGCGAGCGCCGTAGTCCGAGGCGCGATGTGGCGCCGTAGAAAAGCACTCAAGCCGTGTTTCTTGATGTACGCATCGCGCCGGGCCTTTCGTTGTTTGAGGACCAGCTCGTCTCGATGCCTGCGGGCAGTGAGGATGCGGTTGGTCCGGTCGTGCATGCAGACATACCCAGCTCGATAACGGGCACTCGTCTCGCGGCTCTGCGCTCTCGCCAATGCTTGTTCTGCTTTGGTGGGCTTTGAAGGGTTTGCGCGGCGGCGGGCGGCACGCTCGCGCCCCGCTTTGAGTACGGCGTCCCGGTTCCTGCAAAGCAGCATTAGTATTATAAATGAACGTGGTGTGCATAACGGACCTTTGCCGATACCGCGCTGATGCTAAGCGCCTGCTTTCCCGCTGCCAGTCCGTGAGGGGCTTTTTGGTTTTTTTAAGAGGTATTGGCGAGCTAGGACAGCATTTATGAGTACGCGAGTCAATAGCTAACGCCCGAGACGCAGACGCACGAGTTTTGAGAAGCCATGAGCTGGGTGACCCAAAGATGCTGGTGGTCGAGGTCAAAACTAAAATGGGATTGAGTGAGTCAATCAATACTTTCATAGGCAATGCTCACTCGAGATTGGTCCGGCCACTTGAGATGATCCTAAAAATTCGGAAAAAAGGCGTCAGACACGGAGGTCATAAGCAAAATGAATGGTCGCTTAGGATGGCCAAAGAGCTCTGCAAAATAGTGAAATAAAATAATACGGGCGTGGTCAGTGCGCCACTTTGAAAGTGGTGACGTGCGTGATGAAATCCTGGCCCTCCTTCGACTCGGTCGGCGGTCACCCTCGACCCAAATTTGTATGGGGTTCCGACAAGGGATGCTCAAAGTCGATTTCGAGCAGTTGAGCTGTGGTTCGGAGCCCCGACATCGCTTGGAATTCGAGGTGCGGTTATCCTTGATGAGGGTCACTATAAGTGAAACTGGGGCGATAAACGTCGAGATAAGGATGAGCAAGCGTAGGGGGACGCACCAGGGGTCGTATAAGCTCTTGCCCTTCCTCACAGAAGACCCACAGACTGCTGTAGTTTCCGATCGACCAGCGAGCTTGACATTGTGCCAAACCGATGGCGGCGGAATATTGTGTGTGAATGGGACCTTCTATTCAACTTGGGCGGCTGAGGGAAAGAGTGTGTGATAAGCATCCGCGGCCCGGGCCCATACGGTGTGCGGGACATACTGTTTTGTGCGATCCTGTATTGAATAGGGGCGATCCTGGGTTTTCTAGAGTGGATCGCGAAGGGGAGAGATCCAAGGCAGGAAGGAAGTAAAACGAATACGAATCGACGTCCCACGGCGCTCCAAAATGAAAAGAAATGGTGAGGGTGAATGGCGGAAATGGAGGACCAGGGAGATGAGTGACCAAATTGGGCGTACAGATAAGATATCAACGAGTCCGATACTGCCGATACACCGATACGCTGATGATCAGTGTCGGACATTTTATTGCACTGGATATCGCGAATGACGCCTTGACCGAGCTCGTGGTGGGCCGCTCCTTCCTCTCGAATTCGAGTGCAACATCGACATTAGGTTTCGACCCAAATCTTGCTAGGTAAGTGGCACAAGCAAGTAGAGTAATAGACAAGTCATGGAACCCTTGGAAGGCAAAAAGGATGAGCTGGCGTGGTCTTGGAGCTACGAGAGCTGAGCAGAGCGCAAAAGACAATGTCGCGGCGTCATGCAAAAAGAAAGACAGTCTCCCTCAATACTGTCAATCCTGTGAATGTTCACATGGCCACGTTCTCGTTAGCCGAAATCACCGGAGATACCACTGATACGCCCATCACCACCATCGTCCAACGCGCTTCAGAGGACAATCGAAGGTGCTACGGCGAAGAAATTCGGGTCGTCCCTCCATCTCCCGTCAAGCGTTATCGCGCAGCTCAAGTTCAACAACCCCCGGAGCCCATTGCATTCGATGATGCAAATAATTTTGATTCCGACCGCTACCAAATGGGTTTTGACCTGGAGGTTTCCGCGCCCGAGTCCGCTCCACCAGCTGTTGTAAGAATTGTAAAGCCCTCGGTAAGCTTTCCCTTGCTCAAGGGAAAATGGCTCTGAGGCTGATTTCTTCTGTTTTTCTTTTTTCTTTTCGATTCATGTCTGCCCGCGATTTTTGTCGCGTTTGTTCCGCGTTTATTTCGCGTCCTTTACGCGCGTTTGGCCTCTACAAAATAGGACCCCGCCCTTGCTAGATTCCGCGGGCTCCGGGATACTTATCTCACCAACCTTTTGCGTCGTGACGGGTGCATTTGGCCGCAAGGCGTGGATCGCTGTTTCCGCTGTCAAGAACGCGCTAACGACGGGCAAATTTTCCGGTGCAAGAGCTGCTATGGGGATGAGCTCCTTTGTGATTCTTGCATGGTTGCTGGCCACGTCAGGAACCCGTTGCACAGAATTGAGGTACGCCCCTCTTTTTTTGGAAAGATGGTTGCATTGACAGCAACATATCATTCGCTGTCAATGTCCTCGCCAGCTTCCTCGATTGCTACCGCTATGTGCACTGGCTAGCCGCGGTTCGTGTGGTCCGATACCTGAAGCTCACCCGCCACTTTGTACTCGTACTCGGCGGCAAGAACACGATCAGGCTCCTCGGCCACGGCGATGCTGATTTTGCAAACGACCGCGACCGCCGGAAGTCGATCATGGGATACTCCTTCAGTCTCGGATCTGGGACTATCTCATGGGCATCGCGCAAGCAGAAGGTGGTAACCCTCTCCTCGACCGAAGCCGAGTACATCGCCGCGTCTGAAGCTGCCAAAGAGGCATGTTGGCTACGCATGCTCCTCCGCAGGATTGGTGTCTCCATCAGCGGTCCATCACGCATTTTCTGCAACAATAATGCCGCCATCATCCTAGCTGGGGACCAGTCTTTCCACTCGCGTGCGAAACATATCGACAATCGGTACCATCACATTCGCGACTGCATTGAGAAGCTCAAGATTACCCTCCCCCGAGTCTCTTCCCACGACAACATTGCTGACACGCTCACCAAGCCGCTGCCGTTTACGGACTTCGTCCGCCACCGCGAGAGCCTCGGTATTGTTCCAGGGGGTGTTCTGGTGTGAGGGGGTGATTCTGCAGTCCATGCTGAGGGGGTGTGTTGGACGAGACGTATGTGCAGCTTGGACAACGGAAACGACTAGATTAGATTGTGACCGGATGTCACGTGTGTTGATATACCGTAACAGTCCGCGTCAACATCCCTCACTCGCTACCACTACGTGTGTCTGCTGTGAGGGTATGTTTTCTTACATTATATTCACATACACTATAGCTAACGGTATCTAGTTAGAATACTCACATTGTGTACAGGTGAATATAGAGACTCGCTACCACTACGTGTGTCTGCTGTGAGGTTAGAATACTCACACTGTGTACAGCTTCCAACACTCGGTTCTTCACAAAACTCGACGTCCAGTGGGGCTTCAACAACGTCCGGATCCGGGGAGGCGACGAGTGGAAGGCCGCGTTCCGTACCAACCGAGGGCTCTTCGAGCCACTGGTGATGTACTTCGGCCTCACCAACTCTCCGGCCACGTTCCAGACAATGATGAACGACATCTTCCAAGACCTCATCCTGTCTGGAGACGTCATGGTATACCTCGACGACATCCTCATCGCTCACTCTGATCTCGCGCACCACCGAGAGATCGTTCAAGAAGTCCTCCGGCAGCTCCGGGCGCACAAGCTTTACCTCCGGCCGGAAGTGCGAGTTCGAGAAGTCGTTGATCAAGTACCTTGGTGTCATCATCTCGCACAACCATGTCGAGATGGACCCGGTCAAGGTCGCCCGAGTCGCTGCCTGGCCCGCTCCAGAGAACAAGAAGGACGTGCAGCAGTTCCTCGGCTTCACGAACTTCTACCGGAGGTTCATCCGGGCATTCTCGGACATCGCGCGGCCCCTCTTCGACCTCACAAAGAAGAGCGTCGCCTGGACCTGGACCGCTGTCGTGGCCGCCGCTTTCCAAGCCCTCAAGGATGCGGTGACTGCGGAGCCCGTCTTAGTCCTACCCGACGAGTCGTGTCCGTACCGAGTCGAGGCGGACAGCTCCGACTACGCTACCGGGGCCGTCCTGTCCCAGCCGGACACGAACGGAAAGTGGCATCCGGTCGTGTTCTACTCCAAAAGTCTGAGTGACGTCCAGCGCAACTACCCGATCCACGACAAGGAGATGCTCGTGATCATCCGAGCCCTCGAGGAGTGGCGACACTTCCTCGAAGGCACGCAGCATCCGGTCGAGATCTGGACGGATCACAAAAACCTGGAGTACTTCCGGAAGGCACAGAACTTGAACCGGAGGCAGGCGCGGTGGTCCCTGTACCTGTCCCTATCCTTCTCCGCCCGGACTTGTTCCACGTCCGCGCGCTAGAAGGCGTCGTGGTAGCTGGACCCGAGGTCCCCCTCCTTTGTGACGTCCGGGAGGCCTTCGCGGGTGAACCGGACCTTGAGGACCCCGTCGCGCTTGTCGCGCTAGAGCTCCTCAAGAACCGGAATGTCCGCCCCCCCCGGTCGTCCGAGTGGTGTGTCGCAGAAGGGCTCCTTCACTACCGCGGTAAGATCGTCGTACCGCGGAATAAGGACCTCCGACGCCGGATCATCGCCCTGCACCACAACACTCGGGTCACCGGACACACCGGACGCTTCAAAACCCTCGAGCTCATCTCCCGGAATTACTGGTGGCCCCAGCTGTCCCGTCACGTCGGCCAATACGTCCGGACCTGCGACCCGTGCAACCGGACGAAGGCACTCCGGAAGCTACCCCACAGAGAGCTCCACCCAACCGAGATTCCGGAAGAACGCTGGGACACCGTCTCGGTGGACTTCATCGTCGAGCTCCCAGACGCGCACGGCTTCGACGCGGTTATGGTCGTAGTCGACGTCCTGGGTAAACGGGCCCACTTCAACGAGTGCCACACCGGGCTTGGAGTGGTCGGAGCCGCTCGGCTCTATTACCGAAATGCCTGGAGACACCACGGAACCCCCCGGAAATACATCTCCGACCGCGGGCCGCAGTTCGTCGTGGAATTCACCACGGAACTATGGTGTCTCATCGGGATAGAGCCAGCGACCTCCACCGCCTACCACCCGCAGACCGACGGCCAGACCGAGCGCGTCAATCAGGAACTCGAGCAGTTCGTCCGGATCTTCACGAACTACAAACAGGACGACTGGGATGAGCTCCTCCCGGCCGCGGAGTTCGCGTACAACAACCACGTCCACTCCTCGACGCAGCAAGTCCCATTCATGACAGACACTGGAAGGCTCCCCCGGATGGGGTTCGAGCCCAACGGACTACACTCGAACATGGAGTCCGCGAACGAGTTCTGCGACCGGATCGTGTCCGGAGTCTCGGAAGCCAAAGCCGCGCTTGTTAAAGCCAAGGACGAGTTCAAGCTGTACTACGATCGAAGGTGCACACCCGCCCCGGAGATCAAGGTAGGCGACCGAGTCTGGCTGGATGCCTCCAATATCCGGACGACCCGTCCGTCCGTCAAATTCGCGGACAAAGGCCTCGGCCCCTTCAAAGTCGTGAAGGTCGTCGGAAAGGGGGCGTACAAACTCGAGCTTCCCCCCCGGTACTCCCAGCTCCACCTGGTCTTCCCGGTGGTGAAACTCCAGCTTGCGGAACCGGATTCGTTCCCTGGACGCCCCCGGAACGACGAACCCCCGCCCGTCCTCCAGACGGACCACAACGTTCAATGGGAGGTCGAGGAGATCCTAGAAGCAAAGGTCCGTTATGGCAGCCTCTGGTACATGGTGCGGTGGAAAGGCTACGGCCCGGAACACAATAAATGGGTAAAGCACTCTGACGTCTTCGCCCAAGATGCCATTGATGCCTACTATCGCCACTACCCTAACGCCCCGAGCTGGATCGCATCGGCTGCTTTCGACTCACTCTCGTTCTGGAGGTGCGACGCCCATGTCCGATTCATGTGTCGGGACACCGCATTCCAAGGGGGGGTGATGTCAGGGGAACCACCCGTCCGTCCGTCCGTCCGTCCGGCTCCGGCCCATCGCACCGCCCACTTCCTTGTCCGATCCTTCGTCTGGCCTCGTCTGTCCGTCCGACCTCGCCCGACCATCCGGCTTTCGGTCCTGCGCCCCAGCCTACGCCTTCGTCCGGAATGTCATCCTCCGTTCCTCCGGACTCTGTCCCCCTCCGTCCCCCTTTGTCCAGTCGCTCTCACTGGCACGTGCTATGCGATCAAGCTCGAGACCACTGCCAATCACTCCGGACACGTGCTACTGGCTAGTACCTATAAAAACCTCGCCTAGCGTGGGAATTCTCATCCTTTATTCTCTTCGGATTCTCCCGCTAGGTGCGTATTCTAGAAACCTGTATTTAGTACTGTCAATTGAGTTACTTCGGATTCTCCAGCTAGTCTCCCGCGCTCCCGCGCCGAGCTGAGGTTGCCCTTACAGTTTCTGCCCCTGGTTTGTCCCCTGAAGTCATTGGGTTTGTTCCCATGTGGACCTTCTGTCCACACCTTCCACATCTCACCTCGAGTTGCGGAGGCATTCGGCTCGCTATCACCTGAGTGCCTTCGCCTTACAAAGTGGAAATTATCCGATCCCTCCACTATCCTTTGCTTTCAATCGGCACCTATATCACTACAATTTATCCGATGCACTTTCACGTCGCCAGCACCTGGGCCTTCGCACTCTAGATCCCATATACACTCCCTCCGCGATCTTCAACTGTCCCTTTGCAGGACTGCTGTTGACCTTGTTGGATCTGCAAGCCTTCAGACGTTCATTCTGAATTGGATCCCGATCGTACGGTGGCATGTGGATAACTTACAAATTACCATGTCGTATCACGCGATGGCAGCAGGCATCATCCGAGATTTGTTGACAAGGGTTGCGCCATTTGTCAAGAAGAGCCTCACCGTCACTTTTGCAGCAGGTAAATATTGTAATGCTTGATTGTCTTGCCTTACTGATCCTACAAGCACAGTTCATTCCGGCTCCACTCCTCTCTTCAATCTTACACCCTTCGCACATATTCCAGCAATCCATCTGACATTCGAGGATGTAGGACTGACTCTATGTGAAAATACTCTCCGGACCTGGATCGAGCCCGCTGTGACGTCTCTTGTTTTGAAGCAAGGGTCAACCTTCTGCCTCTCACATACCACCGTTTTCTCTCTTAGTGAACCATCTTACTGGTACGAAACTCTACGTAGCATAACTTACTGGAACCCTACAATTACGAGTACTTGTTAATCATTCATAACATCTTGTGTCCGTCATTTTACGACCGCGCATTTTTACGGTCCTCATTTACCTTTCGTAATGAAATTAGTGGCTGTCCTTTAATTTCATTAGGATTTTGAATGCCCACTAGTGGCAGTGTTTTTTTCGTTACATTTTTTCATTAGATTCAGCAAGATTCATTAGGATTCAGAGGCTGTGTACAAACGTAAGCACTTTTTGAGATGGTCCCGCATTCAATCCACCCAACGTCCATTTTCATTTCGAAAAGTCCGCGTGTTGTTTATCCGCACCTACCTGCTTGATTCTTTGTAGCCGCACTATTATTTGCTTTTTCGCTTATCTGATCGAGCTTTTATCTGGACCGAGTTTTGCCCGGTGATATGTTATGCCACACATTTTTAGTATCAGAGCATCCGTGTATGTTCCGCTCCTACGAATTCTCCTTGTTTAGATTTCTTTATGCGTTCTATATATTGGCGGCTCCGCCTACCTGGTTCGAGTATCACCTAGTGATATATATCATGATGCAGACTGCTAAAGGACGGGTGTCAACTACTCGATGCAGCCGCGACGGTTATTGTACTCAGTTTAAGCGGATGTTTTGTCTGTGCCTGTAGCAGACATCCGAGCCCAAACTCCTTTTTCCATCTGGATTGCTTTTTAATGTTCTAAACATTACGCTTACATTCTGGCAACATGAGAATATAGTCAAATGTATTTGGCCGATGCACTGTTACATTGTTATAGGAGAAATAAACCCTGAAAACCAGCAAGTATCAAGTTAGACAGATATAATAATCGGATCCACTGCCTCCAGTTTCATCTTGACGCGCCCAGTCGATCTTCAATGCTCAGCCGTCCGCGAGCAATGGCGTCGGTGGGATTTACAGCTCGCGGGAGGAGGATGCTGACGGGATTGGCAAGCATTATGCGCAGTGGGTTCAAAGTCGAACTTAAGGCACCGGGTCCACTGACCCAACGTGCTTTTGATGGTGGAGGTGCGCAGGAATTGATGAAATCCTAAGGACTCCACAGGCTCTGTTTAGACATTGCAATTGTTCTCATCGAGCGTAGTTCAGTTCATCACAGGTGGCGAAGAAGTCTTGAGATAAGGATCCCCACGGATCAGTCATCGCTCCGAAATGCGCGCATTTTTTGAGAAAGTAAGCGTCTTTAAGACGGGATTGCCCATGCCTTCACGCACATTTATCTATAGCGTCTTGCCTTGGCAGCATTGTAAGCCCTGAACAAGAAAGCTGGATCTGCCCCGTACCAGCCTGTCACCTTTGACGCAAACACCGTCTCTCGTGTCTTGCCAAGAATGTCAGAGATGTCAAAATGTTGAAGACAGATCGATATTTCATCTGATGTAGCGCGTGGCCACACTGCAAAGGTACGAGAAGTATCATCGGAGCTAATTGAATGTACCAGGACGAAAGAGCAGAACTATTTCATGAGTTGTTTCGTGATCTATTGGATGTAGGATGTCAGTCGGGGATGGGAAAGATCGGGAAACAGCAAGGAGATAATGTTTTTAAGTGGCGTACTGATACCGGCCATGAGATGATGGAAATAGTGCACACGAGAAGAAAGAAGACTGTCGTTTTGTACAAGATACGCCTACGCTTCGCCCCAGCAGTGACTGAGGAACAGATCCTGCGGTTTTACTTTCTTTGCAGCTGGAGGGGTAAGGCGAGTTGTATTCGTTTACTGGCTCCTAAGCAGAGTCCTCAAAACGGCCGAAAGCCTACAGTATATTCATCTCGTAGTAAGCCAGTGTAGCTGTGGAAGAAACCTACAGAAGAACTGTGAGACGTAACATACTACTTATGTCAAGCCTTCGAGAGCACCTATAAATCCCACAAAACCCCTCTAGTTAGAATGGGGAATAGCGCGCTATCCCCTATTCTAACTGTAAAGGATTCAGGCCATTTGCCATATGCTGCAATAAAGGCTGTGATAAAGCTTCAATAAAGCCGCAATATCTTGAGACATGGTACACAAGACAACCTTGCTACAATAAAGCTGCAATAAAAGTCACAATAAAGCTACAACAAAGGTGTTACCTCACAACAAGGTACCAAACAATAAAAGCTGCAATAAAGCTGCAATAAAAGTCACAATAAAGCTATAACAAAGGTGTTACCTCACAACAAGGTACCAAACAATAAAAGCTGCAATAAAGCTGCAATAAAAGTCACAATAAAGCTACAACAAAGGTGTTACCTCACAACAAGGTACCGAGCAATAAAAGCTGCAATAAAGATGCAATAAAATCACAACAAAGTTGCAATAAAAGGTTCATATCCATGACCTTATATGGCAAGATCACATTGGATGTGAGCTGCAATAAAGTCACAATAAATGTGACCATTCACGTAGAGTGTATGGAGGGTAGTAGCTGCAATAAAGTCACAATAAAGCTGACAATGAATGTGCCCTTGTACGTAGAGTTTGGAACTGCATATGCTGCAATAAAGCTGCAATAAAGTTGTTTTCACATAAGAAAGTCATAGTCAACCTTGGCTACTGTCCATACCAAGCATCTACTGTATGCAGCAAACCATGGTGATCAGTCTTTTGTTTGAATGATGTTGTGTGCAGTTCATCTGCTGGGAGAATGATTCCTTACATACAGCAAGTGCATTCATTACCTTGTTCCCAAAGATACACATTATCTTTTATCTATAGCTGTTATCTGTTTTCTTGCCTGTGCTATGGTTATCTTGCTGTGCCATGGCCGGATTGATTCTAGCCTCCTGGATTCCTATTATGATCCAGATCACTTTAAATGAATATTTTCTTTGAATAAAATATTCATTTATCGCCGGGGTTGGCCGAGTATTTTGCGTTTTGCGCAGCAACCAAGGCACTGATTGAAAAACGGATTGGAAAGCCAGATCAGGTGATTTTTTCTCCACAGCTTTGGTTTTGACAACATTTTTCCCAGGCTGACATATTTCCTCTTTGGGCCACTACGCTTTTCGCCCAAAATGGAAATTCTTCGTTTTTCCCCTCAGTTGGGCGCAATTTGACCGTTTTTCTTGATCTAACTTTGCAGTTGTCATGTTCTTTAGGTGTGGATGAGACTCATTGTTTTGAAAGTCAGTAAATTTTGTGACCTGGCTAACATACCACCACTACCATGGATACTCTCTTGGAAGTCATTACAATTTGTGACCCACCTATATTACCACTCATACCACAGACCCATTTTGGAAGGTCAGTAAATTTTGTGATTTCTTTGCTACACTGCCACAGATCTTCTCTGAAACACTTCAAATATCTTTCCAGTGCAAGTTACCACTGATACCACATTGAATGAATATTTTATTGCTATTTATCGCCGGGTTTGGGAAAGTATTTTGCATTTTGCGCAACAACCAAGCCACTGATTACAAAACTGATTGGACAGCCAGATTGAGCATTTTTGGCTCTACAACTTTGATTTTAACTTTATTTTTGGAGTTTTTGATGTCTCGAGACTCCCAGGCTGACATATTTCTCTTTTGGGCCACTACGCCCTTTGCCCAAAATGGAAATATGTTGTTTTTGCCATTGCTTGGGTGCAGATTGGCCATTTTCCTTGGTTTAACTTTGTACTGGTAATACTTTGCGGATATGGATGGGGTCTGAGTCACATTGTGAGGTAGAGAAGCAAGGTAACATAGCCATCATGTCTGAACTTGGAAATGTATTTCGCATTTTGCACCACAACCAGAGCAGTGATGGCAAAATGGATTGGACCGCTGGATAGCGCTGAAAAGGCTCTACAACTTTGGTTTTGACTCTATTTTTGGGTTTTTTGGCGTCTCAGAGTCTTCAAGGCTGACATATTTCCTTTTTTAGCCACTACGCTTTTCGCCCAAAAAGGAAATTCTTCGTTTTTGCCGTAGTTTGGGCGCACTTTGGCCGTTTTCCTTCATTTAACTTTACAGTTATCATCTTTCATGGATGTGGATGAGGCTTATGTCACATTTTGAAGCAGGGACATGGGGTAACATGCACATATTGCCTGAACTTCCAAAATTGTACTCCTGACATTACTACTCCACACAGAAGAACTGGAGCCAAGCCAGGATGCCCTCCATCCATATTCATAGGTTCCCCTAGTGGTTTAGATTGAACTTTTGGTTGTTTGATGAAGATATACACAATTTATTGATCAGGTGGTAAAATTCGATATTTGCCTTGCTTTGTGGGTATTAGGGATTGGACTGGCAATATATAGAGGGCTAATGCTTTTGGGAGGTGTATGAACCCTTCCAAGTGACTTTGTACCCATGCTACTATCAACCACATTGGGATTGAAGAAAAATATGTAACACATAAATGTTCAGCTCATCTGCTGTGTCCAATTGTGCTGACCACCAAACCAACTACATAGGACAATTAAAATAACATGCCCAAACCACTAGAGCCCAAAATTTCATTCAATATATAGTCAGAACCATGAGAATTGTGAAATGTCAGTTTCCCATCAAATTACTAATCAGGGGCCTAGGAGCATATCTGGTGCCAAATGAATGTTAGAAGTGAGAACCTGCAAAGTAAAACACCAATCCCAAGCTTTATTTCATCCATTTTGGTCAAGATTTGAGCCAATTGTGTTTTGGTCAGTGCGCAGCCTAGAGGCAATAATTTGGAGTAAAGCCCTCATGCCCCAAAACACCATTTGGTGGAAACTTGACCAAATTCCTTCAAATAAAGTTGAATATTGTTAATTCACAGTGGCAAATGCTGTATATAAGCTTTTCTTTGCATTATATGCAGTGCTTGAGGCCCTATTTAACAAATGATCAAAAATTGTCACCTCACATATCTCAACTTCAGGTCGATGTTTTGCTTTGATTTTTGGTTCATTCAATGTGGTATACCTTGTGCAACTCTGGGGAGGGTTTGGATCTTGTTTTAATACCACCAGGCAGCCTGAATACAGAGAATATATTGTTGAAGCTTGAACAGCACCAAACTCCCTCTGTAGTTGACTAAGGAGAAATAGAAGGCTCAAAAACACGTTCATACATCCCAAATATCATGTGGGACAATTGTAAATGTACACCACATAAGGGAAAGGCAGGGAAAACACCAAATCAGTGAATACTTTATGTCCTCAAAATCCATCTATATGAAGCCTGTAGTAAGGTAAGGATAGGTGAAGGCACTGTCTAATGAGGACATGAAACCATCCTGAGACTTCTGACAGCTGGTCATGGTTATGTGTGAGGTAAGGATAGCAGAGATCGAATTTTTCAAGTTCAGACATTATGTATATATTACCTTGTGTACCTGCCTCAAAATGTGATATAATCCTCATCCACATCCATGAAAGATGATAACTGTAAAGTTAAATGAAGGAAAACGGCCAAAGTGCGCCCAAACTACGGCAAAAACGAAGAATTTCCTTTTTGGGCGAAAAGCGTAGTGGCTAAAAAAGGAAATATGTCAGCCTTGAAGACTCTGAGACGCCAAAAAACCCAAAAATAGAGTCAAAACCAAAGTTGTAGAGCCTTTTCAGCGCTATCCAGCTGTCCAATCCATTTTGCCATCACTGCCCTGGTTGTGGTGCAAAATGCGAAATACATTTCCAAGTTCAGACATGATGGCTATGTTACCTTGCTTCTCTACCTCACAATGTGACTCAGACCCCATCCATATCCGCAAAGTATTACCAGTACAAAGTTAAACCAAGGAAAATGGCCAATCTGCACCCAAGCAATGGCAAAAACAACATATTTCCATTTTGGGCAAAGGGCGTAGTGGCCCAAAAGAGAAATATGTCAGCCTGGGAGTCTCGAGACATCAAAAACTCCAAAAATAAAGTTAAAATCAAAGTTGTAGAGCCAAAAATGCTCAATCTGGCTGTCCAATCAGTTTTGTAATCAGTGGCTTGGTTGTTGCGCAAAATGCAAAATACTTTCCCAAACCCGGCGATAAATAGCAATAAAATATTCATTCAATGTGGTATCAGTGGTAACTTGCACTGGAAAGATATTTGAAGTGTTTCAGAGAAGATCTGTGGCAGTGTAGCAAAGAAATCACAAAATTTACTGACCTTCCAAAATGGGTCTGTGGTATGAGTGGTAATATAGGTGGGTCACAAATTGTACTGACTTCCAAGAGAGTATCCATGGTAGTGGTGGTATGTTAGCCAGGTCACAAAATTTACTGACTTTCAAACAATGTCCATGGTAGAGATGGTACATTAGCCAGGTCACAAAATTTACTGACTTTTGAAACAATAGAGCCACCCGGCGTCACCAGGTGGCTCAAACGGCATGCGGTGCCGTGGCTACGTCATTTGATGGCTGTTCAGGTGGCTACTTGTTACGGAGTAAATTGAGTGCCTAATACCATACTGCTTTCTCTACCTCCATAGAGGGCTATTTTCAAGTTCTGCCTTCATTTTACTGCCCTTCTAAAAGCTATCTCTGATGAATCGGAAAAAAATATCAATGATATGGCTTGTAGTAGTAGTTTCCCACACTCACGTGTGTGGGCACACATCTATAGTGCTTGTAGAAGGCCAACAATAAGTTGTCCCCATGCCGCCCGAGCAGCCACCAGCTGACATAGCCACCCGGTACCGCATGCCGGATAAGCCACCTGGTGGCGCCGGGTGGCTCCACCGCATACACTCTAATGTCCGTGGTATAGATGGCACGTTAGCCAGGTCACAAAATTTACTGACATCCAAAATCATATCTGTGGTACAGATGGTATTTTGGGTGGGTCACAAAATTTACTGACTTTTGTGATGGCACTCTGTGGTAGCAGTGGTATTTGGACTAAGTCACAAACAAATGTGACCACCCTCCCAAATGTGACCCAACATTGATTACTTTTGGTTAGGGTCAGATGGTAATGGTGGTAGAACTTCCATTAGATTGGTTTGTGACTGCTCTAACGGACTCCAATCAGTTCAAATCTAGGGTGTTTTTTTTACCACCAAAAATCAAAAATTTCTCCCCTAAATGTACTGGTGGTAGGCCCCCCACCACCCGGACATCGGTGGTAGCTTTCTGGGTCTGGGAACCTAACTAACTTGTCAGATCGTACAGGCGTGACTCTCTGACAAGTTAGTTAGGAATTGTGGTAGCTTCAGGTGGTCCGATGGGAGGGGTATGGCCCGGCAGACGACTCATGGGTTTCAGAACGCGACCTCCGAAACGCGAGTACCTTAAGCTACACAATTTAGTGTAGCGGCCGAATAATCCCGATCCGGCTACTGGGACGCGTTGCCGGGGGCAGTGCACGGGAAGCTTGTTGACAGGCTTATGCAATATTTTCACCTCTCCTTCACGCCACGTACGCCCCGCGATCCTCATCAGAGTGAGCGCGCTAGTACGAGGACGAAGCACCCTTACTACCCACATCCACACACCACGAAGCTAGCCCCGCGAACCTCCTAGAGTGAGCGCGAATCTACTGCTGAAACTCCGTGGCCGTTCCGTACACACCTCTTAGCCTACACGAAGAACATGGCCGGGTCGAGCTCCAATACACCTCGCTATGGACATCGCCGACTCAACTGCGCGGCTGGCTACTCTGGTATACCTCACGTCCGAACCGGAATGTCCTTCGACCTCCTCCACTTGCCCTGTTTGACGTCCCGCATCGTCCGCATTAATGGAAGGAGGTTCGAACTGTGGTCCCCCAATTCAAGCCAACTCCCTTTCCTTCCCGGAGAGCGGCGTCACGATTTCCTTCCCGAGGGCCTCCAGGCTAGGGAGCAATGAAGGTATGACGTTCATGCGGGGAGGCTTGACTGCCTCTACTCCCCGCAATATCTCAATCCACAACGCTTTCATTGGCCCTTCATGAGGCGCTCGCAAGTTGTCTCCGCCGACGATCCAGCCTACCCCGCATTCGTCCCTCTCACGAGCGTCTGGGAATGCAATTCTTTGAACGCGCAGTACGGATCGTTCGTAATAGGGTACCTCGATCGACTGAGCGCGTTATCACGCGATCTCAATTCGAGGATACAAGCCCTGGCCAGTTCATTCCAACCGGGATCAGGGACGTGGTCGACCCGCCCTCGAGCTCCTAGTTCAGAACAATTGCGAGAATTGCACGCCACGAAAGCATGGGAGGAGGCCGTAGACAGAGGCGTAGCCATCCAGAGGGCGATACGCGAGAAGGAAGCATGGCTACTCTGGGTCAGTAAGCGGCGTCGATTCTCTACCTTGAGCTTGGAAGAACTGCGAGCACTCGACATGCCTGTGGCGGACGACATGCTCGTGGGGCTGTGGATCAACGGCCTCGACGAGCAAGGCGCGCTACTGTACCTACGCTCCCGCGTCCCATGCTTCATCCTCCACGAATACGCACCCGACGAGATCCCTCGTGACATCGTTCACCGCAACACCCCTTCCTTCGCCAACTTCCTGGATGGCACAGAACTCCATGAACTCCTCCACAACGGACCCTACCAACAGCTTGCACGGGCGGACGGCCTTCGACTCGATGCCTTGTTCCTCTCGTCGGATGGGAGAGGATCATCCACGCCCTCATCCGTGAGCCCGCTAGATAGAACGCGGTCGTCTTCCCTATACGTTCAACGCCTGTCCCGACCCGATGCAACGCGCCCCTGGGACGTAGCTGCAGAGCACGGAACAGCGAGCGCGGCGTCATCCACGGGGCTGACGGACTCCAGAAACCTACCACGCGCCGGAGCTGCTCCAGAACCCGCTCCCATTCCTCCCGCAGGCGACGAGCCGCCCAGCTACGTCGCCCCTGCTCCCTTGGCCGACAAGGATCGATTCGCGGCACCCCCGATCGAGCGCCGCGTAGTAGACTCAGCCAGGGTGCCCTGGGTCGTGCCCCCTCCCATACGAGCTCGATGGGGACGGAAGTGGGAGAAATGGGAGTTGGACGAAGTTAACGACCGTCCGGCTTGGATATATCGCGGTAAAAAGAGAGAGCCGGAGGGGAAAGAATGGTTCGACTGCGTGAAGGGACGTCGTCTCTTCTGCGGCCATCACGTTCCCGAGAGCGGCGTCCTCGACATCGGGACATACGGCGCACCGGTGCCTCGCTTCCCCTTCTACACCGAAAGCGGGGGAGCGTGGAAGCCGCAGAGCGCTTCCCACTGGATGTACGAGACGCAAGAGTCACCCCCTGCCCTCGATGGAAGAAAGGCAGGAACCCCTCATGTCTCGGATCTGCCCTTCCGAGAGGGAATGAAGTCTAAAGCGGCCGCAGCGTCAAGTTCTGCGAAGGGCAAGGGAAAAGAGAGGGATGAGGACAAAGTCAGCATCGGCTCGAGCAGCGACGGCGATGACTCGGATGACCCTGATTTCCGAGGGGGCATGGAGGTAGAGGAGCCCATGGAGGAAGATATGCCCACCAACGTCATAGTGATCCGAGGTCTTGACGACAGCATCAGCGCGCAGATGTTCCAGGCCATGCACTGTGACCATTTCTCGAGAAGTCTGGCGTACCCGCTGTCCATCGTACGAGGGTAAGGATTGATCTGGATCCGCCTGGAAGACGCCGCCGCAGGGCGCGCGCTGACCGGAGCGCTGAGCTTTGCGGAAAGGGAGCTGTCGGTGTCCTACTGAAAAAACGAGGAGTTCGATGAAGCGTCGTTATACATGAGGGATGTGTGGGTGCCCTTACCCGACGAGGACGACGAGATGTACCAGGAGCTAGCGGCGCCAGTACCTGCCGCGCCACCTCCCCCTTACGTGCCACGCGGAGATCGCCTTGGGCGAACCCACCGGAAACGCTGAACTCACGGCTCCCGCTCCTTCCCAGGTACCAAGAGCGGCAGCGACTTCAGGCAGAGCGGCCATCGGAGCATGGAACACCGAGGGAGAAACACCCTGGGAATTCGGAACGGTCGAGTCCCACGAGACATGGTCGCCCCAATCTCAACCCCACAGCCCGCTACGTTCACCCAGCGCAACGAGTATGGATGGCAGGGCTGTAGCCGAGGACCAGGTAGCGCTGCCACCAGTTGTGCTGTTGCCCCAGACCTCCTCATCGAGACCATCACAAGCACCGACACCGAAACCGTCCAATAATTCTGCGCCGCCGCCCACCGAACCTAAAGCGATGAGGGCGCGAAACACCCTGGGACGGTTGGAGCTAGTGCACCGTATCTCGGACCCACAAAGTGGGGGGACTCCCGTTGACTCGAGAAGGGCGGATCTAGCTGACCGTCTGACGTCGCCACCACCACGCCCCACGCCCGTCGCTCAGCCGCCTCTAGCGACTCGCCTGTCATCCCCATCGAGGCCTTTGTCGGACCGCCTGTCAAATGCTGTTCCATCCAGGGGAATTTGCGAACCAACTCCGACGTTGCGCACGCGAATTACCCCTACTCTGGTGGACCGACTGACGGATCCGCTGTCCCTGCTGGAACGGATGGAAGTCGACGGCGCGGACGTGGCAGGCTCTGTAACTCCACCCACCGCACGGACCGCTCCCTCTGCCGCTCACCCAGCGACTCGCGCGATGAACACCGACTCTAGAGACTTGGAGTTAGCTGAGTACCATCGGAAGATAGGAAGGAACTCACACTGCAAGAAACTAGTCTACCGAGGTGACGACCCAACTCCGGTGGAAGAAAGTCGCGCGCACAGGGGGAAATGCTCGGGCAAGCTGACCAAGGAGATAGAGCGTCAGAAAGAGGAGAAGGAGGCCCTTGAGGAGGCGATGCGTGCGGCGGCGGGCTCGATGGCGAGCGGCTTGGGAACATACAGGGAAGACGAGGACGAAGACATGAACATGAACATGGACCAAGTGCACGAGGACGACGAAATGCAAGAATAGTGGACACTACCTGCGTGGGGGGCTCTGTGACGCTGTACACTAATGTAGATACACGGCCAGTGGCCACTTATATTTCTCATACGCTTCGTACATTATGTATATTGGTAGTACATATTACATAATCATCCGATTCTTACACTCTACTCCCATGACGTGAGACCGAGACTCTAAGGGAACACCCCTGCCGCCCCCCTGCCTGCCTGAGCAAGCGTACAAAGGCTCCATGATCTCGGTGCTGCAGAGGTCCCTGACTAGGGTAACAAGTTCCCTTGCCGAAGGGTCACAATGGCGGTGCGCGCCAGAGTCAGCGGCGCCCGCCAATCGTATCCATCCCGAACTAGTGAGAGCTATCGCGATCCTAGTTCGGGCTCTTCCATGGTAAACCCCATAGAACCCGTATCACAATTGGCCTTAGCGCCATTCAGCAAACAACGCCAAGCTTTACTAAGCGTTATCATCTTGATCTTGACTCCGACATCGACACTCATATTGTCCCATTGCTTCATGGCTTCCTTGCAAGACAATCATGGCCAGGATCCACCTCTGAAGACACATGGTGGTCAGCATGCAGGGTCTGGACGAAAGTCTAAAGAATGGCATGCAGAACAGGCACGAATTAAAGCACAAGAAGCTCGCCAGGCTCGCACAGTGGATGCGCGAGATGACCCGCCAATTCAATCACTTCCTTATCCTCTTATGCCGAGTTCCACCACCTTGCAGAACCAGCTGCCACCGCCCCGCACTGCTGCCTTTTTCCATCCCCGCTCAGATCCACAAGGAGTTGCATTACAAGGCCAGGGCCGGGCCCGCGGATTTTCTCACCCAAACCATGGTCTTCAGGTCGGATCCGATCAACAGATGCCTAGTGGCCACAGCCCTGGAAACTCTGAGTCAGGGAGTCATATTTCAGGTGGGTGGACACTTTAAATATAAAAGTTCCAAATTTTGTGTTGAAGTTATTATCATTCCCAGCACCTGTTTTCCAACAATTGGTTCAAGCACTCAACTTCCTTGACCTCAATGACCCAAACCGTGATCTTGCACCTTCAGATAACGTGATTGAAGACAACCTTTTTGATGCACCAGCTGAGGATCAGCCCAATGATGAGGCTGATGCTGCTGCTGCTGCAGAAGAAACTGCCAAGGGCGAGCCTCCGATTACCTCAATCCAACACACCTATCTCCAAAATGCAAAGAAAAGGATTCTCAGAGAAATAGCAAAACATGGCCAACCACTCTGCTATGAGAAGGGATATCTTTGGGACCGTCCAAAGGACCCGTTATTTGCGATGCAGGATGCCCTTCTCAACGCTGACTTTACCCCTGATTCCTTGTATTATCTGGACATCTTCCTGTGGTTTCCTCGCTCGCTTGCACCAAATGTGGTACTCAAATGTGAATGCAGCAATACTCTGGTACTCAATGGTAGGCCTACAATGAATTCCAATTATCTTTTCCGGTTATTAACTGGACATTGACTAGGGTTCAATGATAATATTGTTGCTAGCCGTGTTCGGCGACGCCCAACAGACTATTTTTTATTGACCAACCGGTTGAGATGCAACTCCAACAGGGTAAATCATCCTGGATGCGGGAAGTCTTATCAAGGGACCGATGTTCACATTCTTGCGCAACTCCCACGCATGGTACAGCTTGCTTTTCCTGGTTGGTTTTCTGTTGTGATTCAGATTTGCCTTGTTGTACTCACTGCATCTGCAGCATAACTTTCAACCCGGAGTGCGATTGACAAGCAAGTGATGGTTGAAGTCGTCAATTTGTTCTCTTCTCGGATGGGACCAGCCCCATATGCAGAACTTTATTCAGAATCACAGCGCCGGGCTCATGCAGAACGAGAGCTCATATGGCTTGCAGCTGCTGAGCACCATGGTTTCACTGATCTGCCATCGTTCTCCTCTTTTGATGACCGATTGGGCTATGGTGGCTCGAGCATGTCTGTCAAATACATCCGAGCTATGTTTGTTGACTGGTTTTCTGCCCATCGAATCTTCATGGATCGCTGTATGGCAGCTAACTCTGGTCTGAAACTGGCAAATGATCATACATTTTGGGTAGGATCAAGTTTAGTCGCTTTATTAAATATTCATTTTTTATGCAGGTTGTTGAACATACTGGAAAACTCAAAGGAGAGTCGGTACATACGGCACTGCATAGTGTTGTCAACGAGTGGGAAGAAGTCCGCTCGACAATTCTCTGTCTGACGAAGTCCATGACTTTTGTTGAGGGAACGCACCAGGGAATTGAGCAAGGTCTGAAAGAGCATGGCCATAAACCTACTCAAGTTGTATACTCTGATCAACCACAAGGTAAGATTGCATATTTCTAATGTCTATGCCTTATAATTATTTTTAGTTGAACGCAGCTTTCACGAGAAATTAATGCCCTCCCTTTGCGAAGGTGTTGAGCATGTGACCATTTATAGTGGTTTACCTCCACTTGAGCTGTCCAAGGACTTGCCTATAGAATTTGCTCGGGATTCACACTCTATCCAGGCTCTGTGTTCGGAGATACTTGAGGCTGCTGCCTCAAATCCATCTGGTCATTTTCTCCTTGCTGTATCCACAAAGTCAAATGGCTGTAACAGTGTTGCTGCAAAGCTTCATATCATTCAGTTTCGGACCTCAAAAACAGTCTACATCCTCCAGGTGAGTTTCTTTGATTTTTTCTCAATGAGCTTAATCCTGACAAAATTAGGTCACTGCATTTCAGCGTCCAACAGATGCTGTCTCATGTCTCCACTCTATCCTGACATCACGACGCATTATTAAAGTTGGCCATGATATCAAGCGAACACTCTTGCAGATCTCAGATGCTTTCAAGTCATCGGATATTGCGACACTGGCCCACTCTGCAAATGCTCCACTCTTAGACATTGGAAAACATGCTCGACTGAAGGGAATTGCTGAAGACATTCATGTCTCTTTGCACACACTTTCTGGGTTAATTCTGCGGCGCTCATATAGGGAGGACCATGCAAACCCATCACCACCCTGGTCAACACTTCCAAGCCCCGAGAGTTTGAAAAGTTTAGCTCTTGAAGTTGACCTCATTTGGTCTTTGTATCAGAACTTGACTACTCGGAACTCAATTGGACTTCCGCTCAGTGAGATTGAGGCACTTAAAATTGGACAACTGGTAACTGTGGTATATGGATGCAAGGCTGGGGCAGAAGGAGTCATTGTTGACCATGATGGTCATCTCAATGCTGTGATGGATGATTCAGGGAACACACATCTGTTCAATGTCACCAGGTCTCGCTCACTCGTGAAAATTACCAAGGTGCTCATCCCAGGCCAAAAGCATCAACTCATGAAGCAGCAAACATTGAACTGGATCTCTGCACATGGTGGTCTTCTGGTTGTTGCTACCAGCATGCTTCGTTCTCGAGCTGCAGAACCCCCTCTACCTACTGCACTAGGGCAGACTGCATGTGCTTTCACTGCACCAGCTTCAATGAACAATGATTTCAATCCCACACCCCCAGACAATGTTAATGCCCTTCAGAATGATACTGAGGCTGATCGAGATGTTGATTTAGATGTTGAGGAGGTATGATTTTTAGAGCATTCTTCGGAGGAGTCTTGCTTATACTACTTACAGCCCATATTGGAGGATGATTCAGAAGCTCCTCCTGACAATGTGAACCAACTGAGAGATGAACTCCAACAAATCGAAAATCTCTTACGCCAACACTATTCTGGGGATGCTGCCGCAACAAAGGTTCTGGACGACACTTTTCATTTTATAGACCGACTCCTCCACCTGCTCTCCAAGAAGCACTCTGTCTTCAAACAGTTTGCTCACGATTTCAGTGAGGCAATTTTCATTAGAGACAAGGATGATGAGGAAGCTGTTTGCGCAGTAATTGAGAAGAAAGGGGGAAACTGGTTATATATGGTCCGCACACATGGGGCTGCACTGAACAAACGGATTCGCAGATTCATTCCCCAGCCTGATGTTCTGGTTGCACGCCTCAGATGCTTGTTCAATGCGTACAAGGACGTTAAACGTCCAACTGCATCTGGAAAGAAAGCATCTTTCTTCTCTGATGAGGCTTGGAAGATGGCTGAATGCCTCCTTGTGACTGCGGCACTTGGCTTTCTCTCTGATCCTCTCAATGTTCCACTGTACTACCTCATGGGCCGCGATCGAGATGGTCTAAACTTGTACAGGTGCATCCGAGGCACAAATTCTATTGAGGCTGGCTGGCATATGCCTCTTCGCCGTATGTTTGGCTCATTGGGCTCAGCTGCAGAGTTCGGTGAAGCCTTGATTCTCACATTTGCATATCGTCGGAATATCACAGCTGTGCCCACATCGCCGTCTCCTCACCATCATCGTCCTCGGGAGTATCGGCGATGGTCTGCTCAATGTTGTTTAGAATCTGCATCTCCCTGTCATCCTCGTTGGGTATCCCGTCGGTGGCGAGCGCGTTGCGATGGCGTGCACTTCTGGGAGCACGTTCCGATCGGTGTAACGGCGTAATGGCGGCGGCGGAGGGGGACCAGGAGGAGAGGGAGGCATCACAGGCGGAGGCGTGGGGACGGGCACCGCGTGCGCGTCGTCCAGGGCGTCCAGAGTGGAAGTTGTGAGGCTGGGTGGATGGTCGGACGATTGGTCATCGGGTACTCCAGCGGCAGAGGGTGCAGGTGTGCCCGGCGCGGTGCGCTCTGCGAGCCGAGATTTATCCCAAGAGACCCTCACGATTTGACCCGATTCAATGAAGCGAACATTGATGGAGTTGTAGACTTTCCCAGTGGAACGCTCCCAGCAGCGATACAATTTCGAGCGCGGTGTGTAGCCAATGAGAACGCACTCGAGGGAGTGGTCGTACACCTTGGGGTTGTTCCCCTTGATGAGGACGAACGCGCGGCAGCCAATTTCGCGGAGGTGTGTGATGTTGGGCTTCACGTCCTCGAAGCATTTGAATGGGGTGTGTCCTCCCTGTGCTCGCGAAGGTGTTCTGGCATGCAAATAAGCTGCAATCACGCAGAACTCATCCCACAGGAATGGGGGAGCCTCACGATAAATGCGCATGGCTCGGCCCTTGCTGTGAATGGTGAGGTGATAGCGCTCAACCTTCCCATTCATCTTGGATACGTGAGGCGTGGTGTAGCTGATTGCCGTGCTGCACGCAGCGCACCATCTCTCAAAGTTGTCAGACTTGAGCTCGCCGTTATCGATGACGAATGTGCCAATCTTCTCGCTGGTCTTAGCCTCGATCGCAATTGCCCATGTATGAAGGTGATAGAAGGCAGTAGATTTATTAGGGACGGGAATCGTCCAACCGCAAGAAGAGAAATTGTTGACGATATCAAGTGTATAGAAATTTCCGCTGCGCGAGCGAACTGCGACCTTCCCACACAAGTCAACGGGCACCTGCTCCAACCGTCTTGTAGATTTCAGTCCCTCCCTCACTTTCAGTGTGATCGCTCGAGCCTGCTTTCCAAAAATGCATGCATCACAAACGGGAGCATTGGATGAGGGATCAAGGTCCATACCGTCAGCAAGTTGGTCTTGGTAGAGGTCCGCGACGTCCTGGTGATTTGCGTGGCCGAGGCATAGGTGCCAGCTGCATAGATTGTGCGCTTCGGCAGATGCAATGGATGCGGGGGATGCGAGGGAGCAGTCGAGGCAATAGAGGTTGCGCGTGGGGTGGACAGACCCCGTGCAGATTGTCCCTTCCGCGGAGGTGACCCAGGCGCTAGTGCTGTCGAAGTGGAAAGTATAGGGGGAATCCTGGCACAGGCGGAGTACGGATATGTGACGACGGGTTATAGAGTCGTGCACTATTAGCATGCCCAGAGGCCCTGTGAAGGAAAGTCATTAATCTATGCACTCTATGCCACTATGCTGCTATATCGTACTTTAGCTTAGTCAGCATACCGCGGAACACACAGCTTTATGTATTAGATAAGCAATTCGATCTTACTTTGTACTTGCATAGAGCTCTGCTCCCTGTGACAAGTATGGCTCGACTTCCCGAGCGGTAGCGGCTCTCTACCGAAGGTTAACGCCCAGGACCCGCTGGATGGCTAAGCATCCATCTCTGAAGAGTCTAACTGCTTTCCTGCCAAGGGTTACATGGTCCCTTTTGCCAGGGTTACAGGCGCCTCTGAGACCTCGGTCGGGTCTCCTGCCTGCACTCGATACCTGCAGCCTGCCGCCTTCGTATCTAGTGAGAAGCTCACCCTGTCGAAGCCAGGTCGCTTCACAGTGGTGGACGCACAGGGGTGCTTCACTCAAGCTAGATATGAAGGCTCTGCCTCACTGATTCCCACCATTCCCGAGCTCTTCCGAGCTGAGGCCCCCATCTCGGCACCTCGGTAGTGGTACGGTTGAGGCATCCCGTCGCCTCCCTCACTTTATCTCTTTTACCGGCTTCCCTTCTAGGGAGTGCGACGGTATCCGCCATCATCCGGTCCCCCTTTCCCTCTTCTTCTTTACTACTACAGGACCACCATGCCCACGTTACGGGAAACCCACGCCTTCCGTGCTATTTCCTTACACGCGGAAGGTTTCTTGGACCTTTCACAAATCCCTTTCATCACCCGGCATTCCTGAGCTCCGCTGACAGCATTGAGCTCAGATTTGCAACGGTTCTTCCAGTCGTCTTCATTTCAATGACTACGGTTTACCAGTCATTTCCTCCACGCTACAACGACGGCCTCACCGTCTCTCCGTGATCACCTCCTCAACACTGTCGTCTGTTACGCCTACGACTCTCGCCCTGGCTGCGGGTTGGGAATTTGAGATGGATTGGAGTAGAAATGAGTGGAATGAGTATTCTCCCGCGCGCACGCCCATGATCTCCGCTGAAGCTGCAAGCGCAAGAGCGCCCCGCCTGGTTTCCGCGGTGACGTCGCTGTGCGAAACCCTCACGGGCCCCCGCTTGCACTCCCTCGAGCGCGGTATGCAAGAATTCGGGCGCATTCTCCACCGAGCATGGAGATTCCTCGCTACAATTCTTCCGGCGAGTTTGCAACTGGGCGGCCACGCAACCCACATCGCCGCATGCTGCGCCATCGCTCGACGTGCATCAAACTCGACGCGGTTCCTGTTGCTGCTCGTGGTAGTGTTGGCACGGACGACAATGTGGCAGTTTCATCGCCCTCTTCGTCTCTGCTCCCACTTGACCTCTCCCTGCAACGGGGTAGCTGCTCAACAACAGCGCTGCACAGCGGACCCTCGATCTGCACACTTCGAGGCTGCTGCAAGATCCTCAAAGATTCCTGAGCTCAAGCACCATGACTATCCGGAAGTGCTCGGCGCTTCGACGGTTATTCTTTGACTACGCCAAAAGTTCCGGTCCCATCCGCATGTGCACGCTCTCGCTCGTCTTTCGCCCCGAGTGCAAGTGTCTTCAAGTCACCCGGCTTGACCTCCAGGGCATTCCGCATCTCGTGCAGCTCGCCTTCGCTCGTACGACCGAGTGCTTGTCGCATTCAGCTATACGGAGCCGCTGCATCATCGCTTGCTCGCTGCTCCCATACACGAACAACGCAGCTGTTGGTCGACGCGACCACGACTCTCCCCTCACCATGGAACGCAAGGCCCAATGAGCGGATCGCCGCGTTCCCGCCGCCGGCTCTCACGCCGTCAACGACGTGGCTGCGACATTCGCCTTCTTCCCTCACCATCGTGTTCGCTGCTCCGCACCTCAAGAACGAGCCGATGTCGAGTTCGCCTACGCAAGAGGCTTGAACTTCATCTCGATTCATATAGGTTCCATGAGGCTACGGTGTATCCGGCCTCTCAAGACCTCGATGCCATTCTCACCCTGCTGGAGTCTCGCCGAGCTGCCCGCATCCTCTCGTCGAGCATGTGCGTACGCTCGCTGAGGTCGCCTGTCGCTCTCCCTAAAGTGCTTGACGACCCCACTGGCCGCGCGGCGCGTGCCGCACACCACCGCCATGTCGACGACCGGAGCGCCGTAGGGCGACCGGCTTTGCTGCTCGTGCGTTGCTCGCCGCACGCCGCCTCGCTCCGCCAGCGCTGCGCCGTCACCATCCTCTTCTGCGCCGCCGCCCTCTTCTCGCGTGACTCCACCGCTTCGCGGACGCCGCGCTCATTGTAACACGCCAACTAGTGGGCACGCGCCGTCTCTGGAGCAAGCACGCCCGCCGAGCGAGCACCTGGTGCACACCAGGCTGCCCCGTCGCTCGGCGATCCCGCTGTCCGCGCGTCTCGACCAACAACGCCCGCGCACTCGACATTCGAGGCCGGCTGTGCGACCCGCATCGACACTGAGGGCTGCTCGCCATCCGTGCCCTCGTCGTGGCTGCCCGTACCGCCCTCCACGCTCGTGCCCCGTTAAGGCCGGTACGCGTGCAAGTCCCGATAGCGGAGCAAGTATGCACCCTCGATAGCCTCGCGTCGCCGTGCCTTGCTGCCGAGTAAGCACCCGCAGCGCGAGACACCTCGCGGCTCGTGCGTTGCCGCCTCACTCCTCGACGCTGCACATACTTTCGTCGAGCGAAGATTCGGCAACACCGGCATTGTACTGCTCTCCTCGGGCGTCATCCCGTGCTCCCATCGAGGAAACGCGCACTGCACACTGCAGCTACAACCGGGACACGATCCGTCCCTGCCGCTCCTCGCACGCCGCTTCGTCCCTTGAGGCCGTCTTCGCCCCCATCGAGTGAGCGCTCCGTACACACTCCCGCGTAGAGGAAAGCGCGCCATTCGCGACCTCGATCCTCAAGGCCGTCCACGCTCGATGCGACAGTGCACTGAGTGGGCTACGAGGAACCTCCTCGATTGGTGCTGCGCTCTGCGCTGCCGTTACCACTGCCGGCACGACAAACGCACGCCCACGTCGATGCTGTCAGCGCTCGCACCGAGCAAATGCTCGCCGCCGCACTCCTCGGGACTGTCCAAACCCTCGCCGACTCAGCACGCTCTCGCCGCGCCCTCGCCGAGTGTACACGCTGCCCTCGAAGCTGCCCGCGCTTGCACCGAGCACATGCTCGCTGCCGCGCGAGACTGTACGGCCGCTCGGTCGTCTTCCAGGCTCGTCTCTTCGAGCCGACGGTTACGGCCAGCGCGCTCGTCCCTTCTCCCTCGAGATTACGGGCATCTTCCACGGAACGAGAACAAGGTCCGGGGGGCTTTCCATGCCTTCGACGGCGCATGCCTCCGCTTCCTCTCATCCGAGCCAGTACCCGCTGCCGCCGATGTAGCCGAGTGAGTACGCACTCGCGACAGCCCTGTGCCTTCGCCACCGGTGTCGAGGCTCCCGTGCTCGCCATCCTCGAGGTTGATCGTATCTCGCGGCCAGCATCGACGTCCCCGTGCTACAGTCAACGCCCGTGCCCTCGCGCGAAGCCGCCAGCACTGCCGTTGAGTACGCGCATGCCGCACGCTGCCTGCGCCCCGTGGTTCACGCTCCCGCGTCGTCGAGATGCTCGGCGACCCCGCTGTCCGCATGTTGCGTGCCGCGAGCCAGGGCTCGATGCAGGCCCTCTTGCTGCACCGCACTTCTCCAAGCAAGCACGCGCTGCCGCTCGCACGACACCGTCCGCGTCACTGCCCCGTCGCATGTCCTCCTGTGGGGCGCTCTCGGTACCCCCTGCTGCTCGCGCTGTCACATCGTCACCCTCCTCGACTGCTGCTGTCCTGCGTTGCTCATCAGAGTCATCATGCTCGCAACGGTTTTTACCGGAGAGCTGGAAGCACGCGCCTTGGTCCGCACCTCTAGATCGAGCGAGCACCCGCATGCGGTCGTCCTCCTCGAGGCATCTCTCGCGTCGCCGCTGAGCAAGCGCACGCGCTACCCGCCGCACTACTTGTGCCCTTCGAGGCCGCCCGCGCCCTCGCTCACACCTGCACCTCGTCGACCACACGCTCCTCGCAGTGCTCGGCGACCCGCTGTCCGTGCGCATCGCTCACGCTGCCGTCCTCGTCTGCGTTGCCCGTGTCCTTGAGGCTTGCATTAGACAATGTGCCCGCACTCGACGGTTGGGGTTGACCGCCCGATCCACATCGATACCGACAGTCGCTGCCCATGCCCGCAAGAGCGGGTACTTGCCACCGCCATCCGGGAGTACCTCAAGTCTCCGACGGTTCCACGGTTCCGCGCGCGTTTGGAACACCTTCTGCCCTTGCACGACGTGCACATTTCTCATCCGTATGGCGCTCACCGCCCTCCTACCGTCCACGCCCGCGCCTCGACCGCTAACAGGCACACGCAGGTGCAGACCTGGAATTCGACTCAGCGCACCCGTGCTCCCGCCGCGCCACCGTCGTCCACGCCAACGGCCGTGCCTCACTTCCGGTGTCGAGGCTGCCCCCGTCGCACAGGTGCTCCCCGCTGATCGTTCGTTGCGCAGAACACAGCCGCCCGCTTGCCGCCATCTGGAGTTGACGAAGCTGGGAACTGCTCTTCTTCCAGCCGTCGAATGTGGCGCCACTCGGGCTGCATCGCTAGCCACTCACGCCTTCATCGTCCCCGGGGCTTCCCTTTCTATCCGATTCGAAAGCCCGACGGTCTCGATGGTGGAGCCCGACGCGTGTCCTCGAGGCCACCCGCACTGTCACTGACTGCATCACCCGGTATTCAGGCGGACTGACAGCCGTCCACCTACGCACGACTCGCTTCGACGCCGACAGCAACAAAGTCCCATGTGCCCCTGCTGCTGCCCTCCTCGAGGTGCTCGCAGCGCGACTCGCTTCGGTTTCAGCAATGCCCACGTCTGGCGAGCAGGGCAAGACGCTGCTCACCACTCACGCAAGCGCGCCTCTCTGACGATGCACCCAGCTCTGCACAATTCCTCGTTGGTTTGTGCACTCACGGCATCGATGGCGCTTCCCGTTCCAGGTCCGATGGCCAGTAGTTACAATCCAGACTGTGATCTCAATGTTCCCAAGGGTCTTTGGACAGCCCTACGGTATTCGCGACCTCGACCAGAGCACTGCTCGATCTAGGTCTCTTCTTCAAATAGTACCGCATGTATTTTCCGAGCAATGACGACGGTTTTACCGGTCCTGGAATATACAATCACGGTTGGTACCGGGCCCATTGGGTCGACGGTTCCGCGTTGAGTCTCGAGTACCGCCCGTCTTCGGGATATTTGCCTGTCGTGCACACTCATCTTGCGCTGCCGAGTACATTGCTCGCTGGACAAGACCGCTTTACCTCCGGCCTATTCTGGTGACGGATAAGCAATCGAGTTATGTCACTACGGGCAAGCCATGATTTGCGGACTCCGCAAAATCTATGCAAATTCTAAGCAAATTATGTATTTGCTCTCTATTTGCTCATCATTTGCGGACTCCGCAAATTTTGAATTTGCTTCTTATTTGATCATCATTTGCACCCTATTTGCGGGGTCCGCAAATTGTGAATTTGCGGAGGTCCGCAATTTAGAAGCAAATATGATGGACAAACAACCCAAAAAGGCCAAATTCTGATGTCATCTGACTGTTGGGATTCCAAAGGATTTGATTCTTGCTGTCATCTGACTGTGGAGATTTTCTTTGGGATTCCAATCCATATTTGGGAATTTTCTGCTTAGGATTGCATCTGCTTCATATCCCAATAAGGCTTCTATACATTTCTACTCTGTCCCAAAAGGATCTCTACATTTTAGGGAGTTGGCTGATACACTAGAGCATCTGCAAAACAACAGCACCAGTTGCAAGTTGGAGCCCTTCCAGCTGACTTGGGGTAGTTGTGGATCCACATTTGGAAATACAATATACAACTCACAACTTCTTAGGCCCTCTTTTGTTTTTTGCTTGAACCTTTTTCGATTTCTGGATTTGGTGGAGCTGGGTATCTGTATTTCAGTGGTAGCTGAGATATGGGCTTCGTCAGAAGTTGAATTTCATTCCTGGGAAGGAGAAGAAATTAGGAAAACCATGACTACACAAACTTGGTTATAGGTAGAATATATATACATTATGAATTCTAACATGACTCTCTTGCTTTACTTTGCACATATCTGTGAATCTGGATATTTGATACCATAAGCAGCTGTGTTCATCCTTCTGGAGACCTGCACACAGCCACTTTGTCAATGTTTTGGTACAATTCAAATCACCTGACCTTTTTTCATGAAATGATGTCCCAACTAGTCTGGTTAGGACATCATTTCCCAACTATAAGATTTACTTGGCATACTCTTCAGGTCCATTCATCAGAAGTTAAATGTAATGTCTCATTTGAGCCTTCTTGCTTGAAACTTTCATTCTACAGACTCCCCCTATCCCATTCTGTTCTTCAATTTCTAGCAGACATGGTCACTCTCCACATGATCATTTTGCTTGATAGATTTGCAACTGTTTATGAATCTATATATATATAGTTATAATGATCAACTCATCATGATTGTTGCCAATGTCAATCTTACAAATTCTTCTTGACTTGACTCTTTTTTGAACTGCCCCAGGTAAGCTCTTCTGGATCTGAATCCAGTGTTCAATCTTTAACATTCAATACAGACAATGAGCTCACACCAGACAAACAGGGTCTTGAATGTCACATCAATTCTCACAGTACCAGATACTCCTCTGGATCCTGCCCATGCCCACCAATCAACCTTAGGGGTGTCCTGGATGTCGTTGATGAAGGACCTCCTACCAGCAGTGACCAAGAAACAATGAAAAGAATGGGATTTCACTTGTAGAGCAAGTTCAGATGCAGAACATTGAGCTGCTCAGATTGGATTGACATACACAATCAAAGAACTCAGGGAGCTGTACTCTGCATCTGAAATTTCACTGGCCATCTTCAACCTAATTATAACTTTAAAGCAGATTGAGGCATGAAGATATTCACAACTATATGAACACACCTTGCAATGGCTTCTGTGTTCCTTCTGAGATGGCTATGAAGCTTGAAAATAGCGTGTGACACTAAATTGCAATGAAGAAGTATAGAGTGGAGCCTATTCATGCTATGTACCAGTGTAGAAAACTATAATCATACTTGGATGGTCCTGAAACCCTCTATGTTGTTTGACTCTAATAATCTCTGGACATACATTGTTAGAATGATATCCAATAGACTTGATAAATTACCTGGTGAATATTTAGCTGAATATTATGTGCTAGAAGGTCTGAGTTTGTTGAATGTGCTTCTGAAACCTGTTCCTGCAAATCCCCAACAACAGCATCCTTGCGCAACATTTGGTCTTGTAGATCATAAACCAAGTCTGTCTTTGCACTCAAAGCGCCATAAAGATTCATGAGCTTTTGTCATGCCTTGCTGAGCTCATCTTGGAGCTCTGTAGCCCTCAACATCATTGCTTCTGTGGACATGGCTTCAGAATCCACAAGCTCAACAACCTGCTGATTGGATGTATACAATTGAATAAATTAATTGAATGTTCAAAGGAATGATCATGTACCTCAATGCTTTGTTGTGGCATTGGAGTTGTGGCTTGGATATTCTTGACAATATCCCCTTCCAGTTTCTGTCTTGCTATCCAGAGCCTCGGAAAACTTTAAAAGCTCAGCCTGTGCCCTCTTGAGTTCACCTTCTGCATAACCAAATTGCCAAGTTGTCTTTTCAGGCTCTATGCTTTTCAATGTGATTGTGATTGTGAGCGCAGTTTCAGAATTCTTGAATTCAGTGATCTGCTCATGGGATGCCTACAATGGAAAAGATGAATTGAATCCACCACCTGACTAGTCAAGTGCCTTATTTTTTTTACTTCGCAATCTTCTAAAATGATGTTTTTGCGCAAAATTTCCTTTTGGAGCTTTTGAATCGAAGCTGATTCCACACATAGAGCATCAGAGAGCTCTACAAGTTCCTTTTGTGCCTTCTTGAGTTCATCTTTAGCTTGTTCCAGCTCTGTGGTCTTCAAAGCCATTGCACTTGTAAGCATAGCTTCAGAACCCTCAAGCTCAGTCATGTGTTGATTAGAAAGTCAATTAGATTCTCAATTGAAATGTTATATACCTTGATCTCCTGTTGGAATGCAACAATGGTCTGTTGAGACTCTTCTGCAGTGTGATCCTTGAAAGAAATCTTTACTTCCAGCTCCTGCACGGACGCTGTCTTGCTATCCAGAGCCTCAGAACATGTTAAGAGCTCTTTCTGTGCTCTCTCAAGTTCATCTCTGGTTTGTCTAACTTGCAGGGTAGCCTCTTCCAGCTCTGTTATCTTCAAGGCCATTCCGTCTGTGAGTGTAGCTCGAGAATAGCCCAGCTCAGCTATCTGCTTATTGGACACCTATAATGAATGAGTTAATTGAATCCTCAACCCTGTGGTCAAGTACCTTGATTTCCTGCTTCAACACAATAACTGTCCTGGCAGAATCTTCTGCCATGTGGTTCTTGTGAGAAATCTCTGCTTCCAGCTCTCGCAATGAAGCTGTCATCCTACTCAGTGCACCAGAAAGCTCTATGAGTTCCTTCTTGGCTCCTTTAAGTTCATCTTTGGTGTGATGACATTGCTGGGTCACCACTTTAAGGTCTGTAGTCCTCAAGACCAGTTGCATGTCTTGAATGTACCCATGTCCCAGCAGTGTTCCAAATGAGTTTTTTAATTTTAATTTTGAGCATTGAAAGTCTGCAAAGCATTCCAAATTAGTCCGCTGAGGTAACTGATGTTCCATCAGTAGTTACTGGTAAGTTGTCCATCAGGAAATGCCAATTATGCACAGTTTTTAAAATCTAGTGTGGAGCTCCGACTGGTGGTTCTAACCGATACCACACTTTGCATACAAGGGCTGTATACCTACTAAAACCTGATCTGATTGAATCCAATCATCTGGCAATGAGTCCTCATGCCAAAGGATCCCACTCCCCAAGTGTTTAGTACTGTCTGTCTCTTTGTCATGAATCACCCGGGTTCCAACTTTTTGCATGACACGTCTGTACGTACAGACGTGTCTGTATCACGGGACTCTCCTGACGCGACCACGGGACCTTCTCACGGTTGAAACCCGATCATGGGTTTCAAAGGACTGGGATATGGGAAGATGTTAAGGATTAGGGAACCTGTACAGTCGGTCCTCCTAACCCTCAGACGCTAATACACAGGAGCCCGATTGCGGACTTCAGGAACTGGGGTACGGGAAGAATTTAAGGGTTAGGAAACCCACACAGTTGGTCCTCCTAACCCTCAGATGCTATGGTGATAACACAGAGGAGGCTGGGAGCATCAAGCATTAATGCTCCTTAACGCTGCGATGCAGGAACTGATCGCGATCACATTAATTTATTCATAACATATATAAGCACAGTAGAATCTCCTTGTACAGTAGATTCTACCTCATCTAATCTCAGGCTTCTGCTTTGGCTTGACTTAGGGATTGTCTCTACCCTGTCCCACTTCCTCTCCATTCTATTGCGGGTTGCATCCACACCCTGGGTATTATACCTGAGTGGATATCATATCCTGTTCGACTTGTTCTGGGTTCCGCCTCACACCCCGCTGTGGAAGGGTGACCTGGCCCGCTCGTCGCCAGGACCCTTCACATGCATTTCAAGCAATGCCTATATTTATTGACCAGATCTTTTATTCTTTTATTTCATCTCCCGTATACACCTTTACTGACTATTTGACCTCTATAGTGTCTTTTGTATTCAATTCCATCGTCAATTTGCTTCACAGCAGCACGAGCCTGTTGGCATGTATTTTACAGCCGAGCCGTTTCCTCAAACGTCAAGCACATTTCTTCGTCTACATCGGAAATATTAGATATTGAACTCTTGGACTTTTACACCTATTTCCTTACTCACATATCTCATTTACACAGACATTCACTTTTTTCTATGCTACATACCGCCAACCCGACAAGTTGAACCACTTCGGCATCTTGGACTACGTTGGGGATTGACCTTGAGGTGGATTGGGCACCCATCCTTGACTCTGTTGCGGGGCAGCGAGTCTCCCTATTTCGTCTTTGTGTAGCTCCTGGATTGCTGAGGTTGGGACGATTTCAGCAGCGGCTTTTCACACACGGACTCTTTTACATACGCGTCATTAGTTTGCTACATAATTGTTTGCACTGGACCCACATTACGGCACCTTCTCTCTTTGTCTCTTACCACCACAATCCACACACTTTCTGAGAACATTCGTGCGAATCCGCCTTCGTTTGATCCCTCTTGAGCTGAGTTTTCATTTATATTTATCTTACTGAGCAATCTACACCTAGGGCCATTGTTATCCCGCCTCCACCTTTGTTTCCACTGCATGCCTCGAAACCCTGCCAGCACAACCTTGACACAACCTCGGTCCACCTCAGGACCACTGTGGCTAGTAGTTCACCATTGGAGGAAAATGAGATGGAATTTATCAAGTCTATATGGCCTTTTTTTTTAAAAAATTCCATTCAATTTGCCCCTCGCCGCGTACGGCATGTTGGGCATACTTCTACACAAGCAAAAGAACTAGTAATCCTGAGGGGGGACGGGGAAGAGGGGTGAGAGAGTGTCAGCGACAACATGCACCGGGCCGACAAGTTGGGCAAGAAGGTGCGGTAGCAATTAAGCAAAGAGCTCAAGACCCAGGGCAGTAATGTAAGTGGTCAGGGCAGTAAGATATTTGGGGTGAAGGCCTCCGTGAGGTAGGCACTGATGGGTAAGGTAAGGTGATGTTGCAGAAGCTAACACATTGTATGCATTGCATTATGGGGGTGGCGATGCGGTTGGTTTTGACTTTGTTTTGGGGATGTATTGAGAGACTCGGCAGTGTGAGCCTAGCATGAGGGCTCCATTATGCAGCAGTGTCTCAGCATCCTTGTACAATGCGAGGGAGACGTGCAGTGGTGCGCTGCTGCGTGTAGCAAGCTCTTCCTCATTGCACATGAAGGAAACAGCCTTGATAACACTCGGGACGCCACAGCGCTGTAGCCACGGGGTAACAGAACTAGTGATTGGTGTACCGTCATGTGTCACTGGGACATTATGAATGACCACTTTGTGCCAAGCCGTTCCTTTCTGCGCGGTGATCGGAGGACAGTCCCCGGGTAATCCGAGGGTGCCACTGAGGTGATTCCAGATGTGTGGTGCTCGTTTCCAAGCCTCCGCCATAATGAATTGCTCGTCGTGAGTGAAGGCAAGGGTAAGATTCCCTCTCGGGGTCCAGCGTATGCTCGCCAGCTTAAGGTCGCCGATGGTGTCTTTGTTGTTGATGCTGCTGAAAAGGAGTGCGGGACTCTGCAAAGTGGCTACGCGCACGCCGTGCAGTTTCCGGAGCTCGTTGAAATGGAAGACGAGATCCGGGGTGTTGTGCGCCTTCACTGGATGTGTCGGCGCAGCCGTTACCGGTGTCAGCATAGGCTTGTCGGCTGCTACTGTCACTACCGGATCGGAGGCAGCGCGTGTTGTTGCCGTCACGACCGGGTCAGGGGCAGAGCGTGTCACCGTTTCTGCGTACGTGGCAGACATCGAGGTCGGGGTCGGCGACGAAGATGCCAGTGGTGTCGGAATCGGGGTCGTGATGTGGGGTAACACTGGCTGCGGCTCGGAGGCGTGCTTGCATAAAGCCTGTAGGACCGTAGCCGCGCGGACGGTAAGCATGGGACCAGTTTGGGTGTAGTCGCGAATGAGGGTCAATGTAGCAAGTGCAGAGTCCAGCGAAGCTTCAAGACGTGAGTGGAAGGTCGAGAGAGGGTCTGACTGTGGCAAATGGTGGAGCTGGGGAGCTAGGTAGGTCAAGGGTGCTGCCGCCCCATTTTGGACATCGTGGTTACTGTGTGAGAGCATCTATATGGCCATTAAGGGTGTGTGCCTCTGTAAATGACAGAACAGGAGTAGAGGCAATGATTGTGCAGAAGAGAGTTAACCAATACGTGTACATTTGCATCACGGTATAATCATGATTATGATCAAGTGGTCAATATATTGAAAGCAAGTTGGGTGGCTGTGTGGAGGCCTCTGGAGCTGGCAGCACAGCTATAGGTCACATGATTTTTTGTCTTCAAATGTTGTCCTTGATGGCATCACAGGACCAGATTTCAAGACAATAAGGCAATTTGTGATTTTACTGATATATATATGGCTGACTTGTTTTATACATAGGTTCCACCTGTACAGTTCTTTGCAAAGCTTTCCTCTTATTCAGGCATCCAAGCTTGGATCTTTGATAAGGTTGCCTCATGCTGATGCCTGGTTCATATTAGCGGCCTCATTTTTGTCTTCAAACCTTTCTCCTTAATTATAGCAAGCATATTTCCTAGGCTGCAGCTCTGTTATTGTGACATGGTTGCACATGAGCATGCCTTATCCCACACTTATGTTCTGCATCCTCAGCAAAGCTTTTCTTTCACTGTAGGCATCTGAGCTTGAATATTCATTATCTTTGGTTCAGACAGCCTCATGTTGATGCCCAATAACCTGGGTTTATATATAAAGCCACCTGTACATGTGAGATCTTACTGCTTGACTGCTGCACATTCCTCAGATAAAATGCCTTTTTTATATGCTCATCCTATTGGCACAAGCAAGGTAACCAGTTTGCAAATCAATCTACATCTCACTCAAAGGGATTTCAAACAGATAACTAGGACTCCTGGAAAGGCTTTCCTTTACACTCATCTTGCTGCAGTTTGTGTCAGCATCAAGACTGAAACCAAAGTCCCTGCCATTCCAGGCGACAATATTCCAGTGGCCAACATGGATCTCAGCATGATTAAAACACACATATCTCAGCTCCCTTATCTCAATATCAAAGATATTGTCACAGTCTGACACCGCACCATACACGACACTGTTGTGGCCATCAGGGGTGATTGCTTTCTTATATCAGCACACTACCATCCAAAGGCAATGATCAATGGAGTATTAAAGGAACTGCTGCCAGGTTTTGAGTGGCGTGGATAGATTGGTCTGGTGGCACTTAGTTCCATACAAAGTTAAAGTATCAAAGGCATTAACAAGTGAGTTTACATCATCCTATGTATGCTTCTCTGGCTATAATCACTGGTCCTTGCAGATTCATTGCTGGTTACCTCCAGCAAGTCCATGATGGCAAGAGTGTTCCTGCAGCTATGGGGTAGAGCTTCTTATGTGTGCATGTTCAAGTTCTGGTACAATCCCAATTCCTCCATCTACTTCATGTTTCCTCTCAGGACCATGTAGACCAATGCATTTTTGATAGAAATAAATTGTTGGTGTTTAGCATAATGATAGTTACAAGTCTGCTCAGCAACATCCTTACTCACTGCGTTCCGTGGCCTGATTGACACATGTGTGCAGACACGTGCCGACCTGGTGCGGACGTGGGTCAGCACCAGATCGGCACGGGATCAGGCCACAGAACGCAGTGACTGTAATCAGTCAGTAGAATCTATATATCCTGGGGTGTTATGATACACACTAGTTTCTGACATAGATTGCCTTCTGGGTTTTGCCATTATAGACAGCATAAAATGGGCCAGATGTTGCAAAGGCATCAGAAATATAAGTTGACTGAGCAATACTCATTGAAAACAACTCTGGGCTTGCTTCAACTGTATCATAGTTGAATCTTTTCAAAACTTGGTGCAAGCCAGAGGCTGCAGTTGCCTCAGCATGACTCGTACACTTTATAATGATTGGCATAATTGGACTGGATTTACTGCTGGCCAAAAAGGGACTGGGTGATGTGAGTAGAACTCATGGATCAAGCACTATGGGAAAAAACCCCAGGGTTTGTACCTCCAATAACAGCATAGAGATGGTCCTCAGGAATCACAATGAAAGAAGGAGCTTTGTGAAATCCGGGGAATCCCAGTTCACCAACACATGTAAAATCCTTACATTTTTGGAAGATCATCAATCTCCAGATATGGAAGGTGTGAGGTGTGTCATTTATTTGCACATCTGACTTGCTTCTGATTTGCGAGGTCCGCAAATTTGAAATTTGCGGACCCCCGCAAATAGCACGCAAATGATAAGCAAATGATAAGCAAAATTAAAATTTGCAGACCCCGCAAATGATAAGCAGATAAAGAGCAAATACATAATCTGCTTATAATTTGCGTAGGATTTGCGGAGCCCGCAAATGATTGCTTGCCCCTAGTGTGTGCGCGCACTTCACCTTCGGCGCAATATGAGACTCCGCTTCTGTCGCACCTTGGAACTAATGGGGCGTTGGCCAGGGTGTAGCTCTCCGAGGGCATTGTCCACTTTGGCGCGCCCTGCTTCGTCTCGATTGAGGTCGAGTTCCGAATGTGTGAACTCTCGGTCGGTGCCCTCTGCCCCTTCTCGTGTCCTTAAAATTGGGGGGAATTTTTTTTTCTTTTCTCGGACCCACGCTGGGGGGCTGTTTGAGCGACGGTTAGAATTCCGGCTCTGTCTTTCAAGTTGGGGAGCTATACTCTCGGGCAGGGATTGCAATTATTTTTCTTATTCTTTCTATTGCCGGCAGCTTGTCTACACTCAACTGTGATCTGGGGGGCCACTGTTTGCGACCTTCGCCACTCTTTCGTTGCTTGGAGAGTTTTGTACACAATTTCGCTCCATTCAAGCTGCCATCTTGCTTCCGAGCTTTTCTTTCTGGAGTACTCGGCTTCAGAAACTATGTCCTCGCTGGTCCTCGAGCTCCGAACACGTGAGTTTGGGCCCTCGGATAGGGAAATTGGGCCAATTTTTTTCCGGCTGCTGGCGCAACGCCGCGGCGACGGGATGCTGGGTTTTGTAATTCGTTGTCGCGCATTTCTTTGATGTCGTCTCGAGAACGCACGTCAACGAAGTGGGGGGCTGTATGGGGGATATAGGTAGAGGTCTGCCTCTCCTTCTCTCTCTCTCTACGCGGGGCAATCCTAGTCTTGCCTGTGGAGAGAGTGGATCCCGACATTGTACGATGGAAGTCCCACGCACCATCAGCCTCCTGCAGAGGATCGAGGGATGTACATTGGAGAGCTACCTCTACTCTCCCTCTCTTACAATCATAGGCTTTGCCTGTGAGTTTGAGAGCTATATCCCTGCTTTGCACTGTCATGTTGGGAGTATTCTCAACATGGCTTCTTCCTACTGGAAGACTGCAAAGTTATCCTTGCCTTCGGGTTGGAGACGTGTCTCTCCGGCCTTGCAAAGTCATGTTGAGGGTTCTCAACATGGCCGTAGCTTCTTCCCGTTTGAAGACTGCAAAGGCTCAAAATCCCAGCATCTATTCAAGAAGACAATGAGCCGGCTGGCTTGTTGGCTCAATTGTTGCTCAAAAATTTGACCCAAAATTTTTTTTCTCTTTCCGATGGCTAAACATCCTTCAATCCCGGATGCTCAGGCACCATTTTCAAGTTTCTTCAACATTCCGACCAGGTTTCTGGGATCCTATGATAGTCTGCATGCATGCCCTCTGGCCATGCGGGGGGCTCTGTGACGACGGGTTATAGAGTCGTGCACTATTAGCATGCCCAGAGGCCCTGTGAAGGAAAGTCATTAATCTATGCACTCTATGCCACTATGCTGCTATATCGTACTTTAGCTTAGTCAGCATACCGCGGAACACACAGCTTTATGTATTAGATAAGCAATTCGATCTTACCTTGTACTTGCATAGAGCTCTGCTCCCTGTGACAAGTATGGCTCGACTTCCCGAGCGGTAGCGGCTCTCTACCGAAGGTTAACGCCCAGGACCCGCTGGATGGCTAAGCATCCATCTCTGAAGAGTCTAACTGCTTTCCTGCCAAGGGTTACATGGTCCCTTTTGCCAGGGTTACAGGCGCCTCTGAGACCTCGGTCGGGTCTCTTTTTTATTTTTATTTTTATTTTGGTTGTACGTTACACCGTTAGGTGTCGTGATCTCCGGCAACTCATAAGATGAGCCCCTTTGATCAGTAAATGTTTGAGGGACAAATATTATGACCTCAGACCAATGGCAGGAATGCTTTTATGCACGAACGGCAAATGCCAAACAGTGTGGGACTCAACCGTGTCCAATCACGGTAATACCCACTAAACCTCCAAAATAGAGTTTTGTTGCTTATACTGGGGTTTGAACCCATGCAAAATCATGGCCCAGTGATCTCTAGTTTACCCGGAGACCAAGGTGCATGGATAACCACTCAGCCATGCGACCTCTTCGGTCGGGTCTCCTGCCTGCACTCGATACCTGCAGCCTGCTGCCTTCGTATCTAGCGAGAAGCTCACCCTGTCGAAGCCAGGTCGCTTCACAGGATAGGACGCGTATCGCAGCATCAGGCACATATAGGACATTGTGGATGGTAAACTTGTCCGTTACAATGGTCCCTATGCTAAGCGCGTTGATTGCTGTCCCTTGGAATCCGCGGATCGCGCACAGTGCGATGGGCATGAAGGTGATAAAGTCTGCACGGTGTGGCGAGATTTGTACGCTGGCGCCAGAGTCCACGAAGATGACAAAGTCGGGCTGGTCCTGGTGCAGGGCGGCATTCGCAGTGAGTGTCCAGTCGTCCCATTTTAGGGAAACGTGGGGGTCTGCTTCAATGAGCCATGTGTCCATATCAGAACCCGCGGGCAACGTGTCGGTCATCAACGTGTTGGCACTCGGGGGTGAGTCGGGTGTGCTGGCGTCGGTCGGCGTGACGTAGAAGTCTGTGCCGTTGACGGTGATGTAGGCGCGACCATCGGGTTTGGCCCGGATCTTGGGATTCGTCTTCGCACCCTTCGCATTCCCACTGGGGACAAGGTGTGATATAAGGCACATTTATATTGCAAGTATATCAGAAGTATATTTTGAATATACAGCAAATATACTGAAAATAGACAAGGGTGGTATATAGCCAGTCTAGATGATATATACACCCAAAATATGGAGAAAATTCGGGATCTGTATATCATCAGTATATTTCCTAATACACTGAGTATATACTTGTAATATACTGAGGTCTGATGGCTACCATATATGGACCTCAGTATATCACAAGTATATTGCAACCAAACAATCCACAAAAGGAAGAAAAACACTTTCCAATGCAGGTAATATCAGAATTCCCCAGAATAGGGCCTCAATTGTGATCAAAAGCACCTCGTTTGCAGACAAGACTTGGTTTCAACTCTCTTACACAATCTGCACAATGTGCTATGGGAAGTCATAATGTCTGTGCTCCACTTTCATATTCAAACTCATATAAAATTTCCATTCTACAATACCAGACCAATGGATACAATTTTTACTATTGCTGCTGATCATATTGATGGCTGGGGAATTGTCTTGGCACCACTAAAAGGATCAATGTCTTGGCACTGTGAGGCTAGGAAATTGCCTCCAGAGATGTAGGCATACTAAGTATTCCAGGCTGAGGGCAGGGGTCTTAGGCCAGCCACCCTGATGATTTCACATCAGAACCTTTGATGTCTGTTGGTAGACATGTTCTTGGGTCATGTGAGTTGATAAGGATGTCATGTGAGTCAAGGACATGTCCTTGACACACATGACACTTCTCACCCTTTGCCTTATTAAAAATGATTCCCATGACTCATGTGATCATAATGTGCATGATCATAATGTGCATGATCATACTAGAGCAAGTATGATCATGCACAACAAGCACAGCTTTTTTCAGGGTCTCCGCTTGCTTTTTCACTTCTTCCATCAATTTCCCCCTACTTTTTGTTGCTTCTCCTTCTGGATCACTCATTGGCCTTGGGTTCAATTCCTACTCTAGGCATTCTTTTCTACTTTGTCCAGTAACAAGATATTAGCAGGATAAGGTATCTTGAAGTCATTACAGATTCTGTCCATTCCATTAAATAAAAATCCTGACACAAAGCATGGAAACTATCATTTGAAATGTCCTACACTCACATCTCCCAGCTTCCTGTTGTTGTTTGTCTTGGTCTATTGGAATTGAGACAAATCCCATAATTTTCAAGCTCAGATAGATGCAAACAAAACAGACACAACACTTGCTCTTTGGATAAAAGATGCAATCACAGTGATATTGAATATTATCTACAAGACATGCCGTCGCTTCGCTCCGGCTGATGAGCATCTTATTGCTGGTTTCGTATGTACCAGAGTACCGCATATCATATCTTGAGAGGCCTCAACTTACTCGGTGGATTGGACCGATGTCCAGACCCACTCAGACAGACTTAACATTGTTCAGCGCACTTAGTAGGCCAAGTGAAGTCTATTTCTAACACTTTGCACGTACAGCCACCACCCTGGAAACGAGCGGCGGTAGATGAGATATTAGAACTAACTGCAGCGTGCAAGCCGCCTGGAAATAACTTCGTCCTGTGGGGCACATAGTCAGTGGAGGGAGATTAGACAAAAAAAAGATAGTTAGACTCATGGTAGATTATAAGACACCCACAAAGTCGCAGCAGCTATGGGATTAAACTCGAGACACAGGAATTATAGCAGGATAGAATGGGCCCCAGGAAGGGACTCGCTTCGACTCAGGATGCTGCGCCGTGCGAAGGAGATAAGCTGGGAAAAAGCATTGTAGTGTGTTGCCCAGCGTACCTCGAGCCCTGGAGGAGCGGCGGAGCGTCGCTGGCGCGAAGCGGCCATCGATACTACCTCCATCTAATGTGTACAGCGAGTAATGCCCACCATGAGTGGCCATACTGTAGCGGTGCTGAGTGTGTCGTGTGCACGGGGAGTCGAGACTCCTTCCACGATGAGAGCCGGAGCCGTGCTACTGGTGCGGGATGATGGGAAGTACATGAGCGGCGGGGGGATGGAGCAGGGGAGCGGAAATGCACCTCAAATATCCGTGAAGATTCCATTGACCGGACGGAGTGCAGAAATGAGCAGGGCCAGTTCTGTGTGCGCATCAACCCGTCAGTGCTCGCCGAGCGGTCCCTGAAGACTTAAAACGAACGGAGAGTCTGCTCCATCGTCGAAGATCCCCACGAAATTCAATTCTTCGGGGGTGAATTTCGCCTGGAAGAGCGGGGTTGGAAGACGGAATGAGGCGAGAGGAGGGTCGACGCACCAGGCCGCAGAATGCCGCGGCGACGCAGACCTCGTCCATCCCCAGCGCTTTGGCATCTCGTCAAAGGTGAGGCCTTGGAACACGGTGTCAGTGGTCAATACAACATTGTCTTTCGGATAGCGCACTCTTCATTGCCTTGCCTCCAACTTGCCTCGAAGAACTTCGCGTTGATGGACTGGTGATCTCCGTGCATCTGTCGCGATGAGCTGGGGGGCATCCAGCGCGGGCGGGCACTCACTGGGACCATCGGAGACGTGTTTTTGTCTAACACACACCTCAGGGCGACACCAATATCTGCGAGAAGCGTTAGCGTGAGTGCATCAAATATCAGATCTTGCCGTCGCATCGATGGGCTCCAAGGCCTCTGGTTGCCCACAGTCTGAAGTGAATGTAGGGCCGCACAGATAAAATAGCCAAAAGCACCCTGAAGTCAAGCGCGCACAGCCCGAGGCAGCGGAGGTACCGAAGCATATTTAACAATGGCTTGACGTTGACGAAGCTAGCAAATCTTGCCCATTCGCGTAAGCTGACAGACTGGAAAACAACAAAGGATTATGTTTGATCATTGAGCTGAGCTTGCGGGTAACTTGCGTAAACTTGTGATTCCATGATTCTTGATTCTTGATTACAGCTAATCACGGAACCGAAGGCGCAAACAAAAAAATTACAGTTTGGGATGTTTCCAAAGAATTACCCATAACTCGGTGAGTTCTTTATGGATTTGGATGAAACCATGTTAGATAATTCGGGCTAATTCATAAGGAATTAGTGATAGAAAATATCTTGTGAAAATATGTCATATTGGATAATCTGCCATTTTGAAGCTTTTTGGCGATGAATTTGATCTAGCATGCCCAATTCATGTCCTACTGGCCTGAGTTTTGGCTAGGAGAGACTTGACAACATTATGAAACATGTCATAGAGTCAAAAGTAGATAATATCTTGTCTTTGGTTCAATCCCGATGATATTTCAGAGCCTGTTGGGTTGCCTGTGATCCCAACCTGACTGCAAGCATCACAGATTGAATTATTCAAATTTTTGACTCTATGACATGTTTCTAAATCTATGTCAGCCGTCTGTTGCAAAATACCATGTTGTTTGAACATGCCTGGACCTTGCTAGACCGCATTTATCTCGAAAGTGACCCAAAATCCTATATCATCCAATATGAAATGTTTTCACTGGTTTCTCTCTATCACTAATTCCGTATGAATTAGCCCGAATTGTCTAGCATGGTTTCATCCAAATCCGTGAAGAACTGACCGAGTTATGGGCAATTCTTTGAAAACATCCCAAACTGGATTTTTTTTGTTCGCGCCTTCGGTTCCGTGATTAGCTGTAAAACGGACTCGCAGGGTCTGGACGCTTGTGTGAGACTTGAGGGCGGAGATATAGATTGGGGGATTCTGCAGATCTGGGAACCACATCAAAGCCTCCAGCTAGTACCGAGGAACATTTGCAAGAGGGACGATGAATGAGGGGGATGGGAAGAGAGGAACGTGCCGTTGAAGTGACGTTCTTCCTTTTGAGCGGGGCTGAAGCGGCGCAGGTGCGTCCGTGTGGGCTGTGCGCGTGAAAGAGAGCAGATTTCTATCAGGCGGAAAGGGAGGTTGCATTTTCCAGTTCGTCGTACGTGAGAATGAGGAACAGAGATTCTGAGGCTTGAGCGCGCCGATGGAGCCGCAGAAAAGCACGAAAAAGGGAAGGTTGAAGTTAATTTGTGGTGTTCAAAATTAAACGTGAGAAGTAAAGCCTTGAGGCAACCGAGACAATGGTAAATCGGAAATAGAATGGACGGCAGCTGCCGGGCGGAGTGGGAGAAAAGATATGAGTAATTTGAGCGGAGGAAGAATGCGAAGAATAGTGTGATGATGATGGGGGAAGGAACGAAAGGTGATTAGACGGACACCTGTATTTTGAGTGGGCCTTGAGCGCACGAAAGTGGACCGCGGCGTTGCCGGCATGGAGCTCGGAGCCAAAGTCGGGAGCGTGGTTGGGAAAGAAAATCTAAATGTAGTTGATTGCAACGCACCAAATCATGGGTTCTCGAGGCATGGGAAATAAACAGACCGAATTGGGTGGGATTCGGAGCGAAGACGGGAGCAGGGAACCAAAGGGGTATCTTCCGATCGCAGCAAACATGTACATTCTGATTCGAGGGACCTCGATAATATACGAGTAATGTTATAGGTCTACCAGGGTTATGAAATTTGAGGATGTGTTCAGATAGGATGATTCTGTTCTGTCAACATAATGGTGGAGCCAGAAGGAAGATCTGTTCTTATTGGATGGCACTCAATGATCCTCTTAGGAAAGAGCTGGGTGCTAGGTGTAAATTACTATGTATAGAAAGCGTTATCATCTTTTGTACTGTTTGGCTGCAATGTACTTGCAATATACTGAATCCATATATGGCAGCCATCAGACCTCAGTATATTACATGTATATACTCAGTATATTAGGCAATATACTGAGGATATACAGAGCCAGGATATTCATAGTATTTTGGGAGTATATGTCATATAGACTGACTATATACCAGCCCTGTATATTTTCAGTATATTCACAGTATATTCAAAATATACCTCTGATATACTTGCAATATAAAGGTGCCTTATATTACAACTTGTCCCCAGTGTCCCGCCGTCGTGTCGCTTTGTCTGCATGTCGGTCTTGGGAGGGTGTAAGGGCAACCTCAGCTCGGTGCGGGAGCGCGGGAACTAGCGGGAGAATCTGAAATAACTCAATTCACAGTACGAAATACAGAGTTCTAGAATACGCACCTAGCGGGAGAATCCAAAGAGAAGAAAGGATGAGGATTCCCACGCTAGGCGAGGTTTTATAGCAAATAGGTACTAGCCAGTAGCACGTGTCCGAAGTGATCGGCAATGGTCCCGAGCTTGATCGCATAACACGTTCCAGTGCAAGCGGCCGGACGAAGAGGAACAAGGGGGAACGGAGTCCGGAGGGACGGGGGGCAACGTTCTGGGCAGAGGCACAGCCTGGGGCTCCGGCAAGGGTTCCGGATGGAAGGCCGGACGGGGAAGGGGCTCTGGGCGAAGGATCGGACGAGGCAGCGGGGCAGTGCAATGGGCCGGAGCCAGACGGACAGGGGGTTCCCCTGACAGAGGGTCGGCAATGCCGTTGTCTGCGCGCCTTTTAGCCTGTGCCTCGCGTATACCTTTCCCGGCCATGCTGCCGCCAGAGGATGTGCAATACTTCCACTGGTGTGTGTCTGGTCTCGGACAGCCCACCGTCGTGCAGCGTGTACGCTCCAGCGTGCTTTGGGCTGTGTTTGCCATGCCGTTGCATGCTCCCGCTATCTTGTCAAAGTCATGGATGTCCCTGAGATTGTCTTTGAGCGTCGCAAGCATGCTGCGGAGGAAGTCACGATGGTGGTTTGCCAATGCTGCGAGGAGACTGAGGAGGAGGAAGGAATCGGGGTTGATCAGACCCGCTGCCCATATTGCGGTATTGAGGTCCGTGAGCTGTTCGATCGTCGTAGCAAACGTTGCGGGGTCGGCGGCAAAGTCGGTAGACAGGAATTGATGCAGCGCTTTTACCTGACCCTTCCCCCGGTGCTCATGGCGACGTCGCAGGGTATCCCAGATCGCCGCCGCTGTGGTGCACACCTTGAAGTGTTCACGCTCCGTCAACACGCATGCACCCGATAGGTAGAATCGGACGACGGTGTCGGTGTTGACCCATGCACGGTAGTGCACTGGGTATAGCGTAGGGGACGGGCATGGGTTGTCGCGCCCTATGAACCGGAGAGCGCCCGGCTGCACACCTAGCTGGTGCGTCACCCTTGATTCCCAAGCTATCCAGTTTCCTCTCTCCAGCGATAACTTGTCACCGTCCGCCCACTGGGTTGGCAGCACGAAGGCCTTTGGCACGGGCCCTAGACTCGCGAGGTGTGGCTAGGACACCGATGCCATCGGATGCATGAATTGGGGCTGGTACATCTGCGCATGGGGCATCACGTGGTAGAATTGAGGTGGCGCGTGGTGCTGGGGAGGTGCAATGGGCGGGGATAAAACTGGTGCGGCTGAGGATGGTAGAAGGAGGGCTGCGAGGATGGCACTGGCATGGGAGTCGTGAAGTGTGGCATGTACGGGTGGCCGGGGAACACGTCGTGAGCCAGTGTGGCGCTCTGGAAGGGCGACGGTACGCGAGGCGGGCACAATATGTCCGGCAGCGCGCTTCGCGATCCGAAAGGGTCATTCTGGGCGTGTTGCGGGGGCCAATGAGGGTGGCGTGCACCCAGATTTGGCTGGAACGGGTTGGAGGGAGATGTCGCTGGGCGAGCGTCCATTTGTTCCGCGAGGTTGCGCAAGAGGTTGTACAAGAAAAATTGTTGTGCGCTCTGCGCGAGTCGTAAATAACCAGCTCACCGGGTATAAGTGTTCGTTCCGTGTATGGTTTCGTTGCGCGTCGTTGTCAACAACGGCACGAATGGCCCATAACCTATTGGAAACTGTACACTGAGTGAGTAAAGATAACCTCACACGAATGCAGTAATGGTAGCGAGTGAGATCTATTCACCTGTACACTGAGTGAGTAAAAATAACTAGAGTACTGTGAGCTAGAGTATAAGTGAAATAAGGTAGAGAACATACCCTCACACGAACACAGTAATGGTAGCGAGTGAGGGTTGTTGACGCGGTCCGTCACGGTTTATCAACACATGTGACGACCCGTCACAATCTAATCTAATCGAGCCCTTTTGTCCATGCTGCCCAGAACGTCTCTTCCAATAATCTCATCTATAATTTTCAGCATGTCCTTCAATTTGAAAGCATTCTGCGCTCTCCTCTCAACTGGGCTGGCCGTCTCAGCCTCGCCCCTCGAGGTACACATTTCTCCCTTTTACATATCACCTATATTCAACACTTGAGTACGACAGGCCCGCCAGGGATGTGCGCAGACATATACACTCGTCAGCGGAGACATCTGCGCTTCCATCGAGGCAAGGACTGGGGTCTCCGATGCCCAGCTGCATACACTGAATCCTGCAATTAATAGTGGATGCACGAGTACGTTCCCTTCTACTTGATCTGTCCATATCAACTTTCGCGATCTTTTTTCTACGCTAGATCTTCAAGTCGGAAAAGTCCTTTGCCTTGATAGCAGCGGGGAGCCGCCTCTTGACGAAGGCGAGTCCTTCAACGGCCTTGGTATGTTCTCCTAATTCTCTGTCTTTCATTTATGCCCCATTATCCAGCGACCTATTATGCCCCCGATGACCAATCGGGTGCGTGCGGTAATTCTCTGCAGAACGCCGATTTCATCGTCGCTCTCGCACCGCCCCACTGGGACGACGGCGCACATTGCGGACTGACGGTAAATGTTAAATGTGCGTGTTCCTTCGTCTTTCTCTTCTTAATCATCATTGCTGAACTGTTTTCGTCCCGCAACAGACCAAGACGGGTCTATCCAGGTCGTCGTGCAGAATTTGTGCCCTGACTGCTATGGTGGTAATGGAATCGACTTGTCCGAGGGCGCAATGGCGGTGCTCGACTCAAACTACGTCAACAACGTGGTGATCCCGGTTGTCTGGTCCTTTGGATCGCCTCCTAGTACCGGAGAATCTCCTCCTGGCACTCCTCCTGGTGACGGGGGATCTCCTTCCGGTGGCGAATGCGAAGTGACATATACTGTAGTAAGCGGAGACACATGCTCGGCCATCGAGTCAGAGACTGGGGGTCTCCGATGACTAGCTGCGTACACTGAATCCATTAATTAATAGTGGCTGCACGAGTACGTCCCCTTCTTCCTGTCTCGTCCATATCAATGTCCGCCGATCGTTCTTTTACGCTAGATCTTGAAGTCGGCGAAGTCCTCTGCCTCGGTGATAGCAGCGGTCTTGATGAAGGCGAGTATTTCAACGGCATCGGTATGTTCTCCTAATTCTCTGTTTCTAATTTATGACCATTATTTCCTGCCATCCAGCGACCTACTATGACCCTGACGGCGGAATGGGGGCGTGCGGTAGCACTGTTCAGAACTACGATTTTATTGTCGCTCTCGGAGTGGACAACTGGGATGACGGCTCCCATTGCAGACAGACGGTGATTGTTGACTGTGCGTGTCTGTTCTTATTTCTTCTTCCCAATCGTCAATAATGAATTGTCTCTCTTTCGTCCCGCAACAGATCAAGACGGGTCTCTCCAGGTCGTCGTGCAGGATTTGTGCGATGACTGCGAGGGTGATAATGAAATCGCCTTGTCTGAGGGTGCGATGGCGGCCCTCGACTCAAACTACATCGACGATGGGGCGATTTCCGTGTTGTGGTCCTTTGCTTATTGATGTTGCGCTTCTGTTCTAGGGACATATTATTGATTTCAAAAAAAAACTCAAATCAAAAACCTCAAATCTTAGAGGACTGCATAGTGCTAAGTATATGCTAAATCTCGAAGTAATGGAGCTAAATCTAATCAGAACATGATGAGAACACGATTCTGCGTATTTCGGTCCAGATGGCCAACGCCCAACCGTGCAGCAATTTAATGTGAATCTATGAAAATCTAGATAGCCACTTGCTGCACTCAGTCTACATTTCTCTTACTTGCAGCCGTGAGCTCATACATTCTTTCCCTTGATAAAATCATATCACCATCGCACAGGCGGCAAAGCCCGCGGCTTATTTAAAAATAAGCCGCAGTGGCTTATGCCCCGCTTATACCGCGCTTACACGCCGCTGGTGGCCAGCTGATCGATTTTGGACAGGCGTGGGATTTTCTTGTTGCTGGCCATCCCAAGAACTTTCACAACCAAAAATGTGTAGAAGGTAGGTTACATTTACTCATCAAATCATATGAAGTTGTGGGTTTAAACCATTGCACATGGATTTGTGACTTCGGTGTGGAGTGTTGGTGGATGCGTCAATAAAAAATATAGGTACAAACATATTTGGACACAAAATATACACCAGAGCAACATCGAACACAATCCATTAGGTAATCCAATCCGTCTACATAACCACTGTACCACGGACACCTGCCCTGCCCTAAGATAGCAACCGACTAGTTGGCATGATGCCATCACGGGTTGCCAACTAAGGAGTAGCGGAATGTACCTGCTGTCTTACCCGCCGATAATACCGCCATTAATTATACCTTAGCCCTGTAAGCCCTCTCTTCGGCACAGTTTGCTTCCCGGCTCGGCAACTTTCGGGTCCCTCCGGGACCCTCGGTAACTTCCGCAGTTACAGCTCACTATTGGTCACACGGGCGCTACCGCCTTCATAACGTAGCCCGCCGCGTACGTAGCCCGCCGCTTGTGCCTTTCTTCCATCAAGCACTCCCGGCTCGGCAACTTTCGGATCCTTGCGGGACTTCCACGGTCACAGCTCACTATTGGTCACACGGGCGCTACCGCCATCATAACGTCGCCGCCGCATACGTAGCCCGCCACTTGTGCTTTTCTTCCATCAAGCATTCCTGGCTCGGCAACTTTCGGGTCCCTGCGGGACCCTCGGTAGCTTCCACAGTTACAGCTCACCATTGGTCACATGGGCGCTACCGCCATCCTAACGTCGCCGCCGTGTACGTAGCCCGCCACCACTTGTGCCTTTCTTCCATCAAGCATAAAATAGAGTTTCATGTTCCAATCAACACTGGGATCATAACAGCGCCAGTGGAATTTCTTGCAAGACAAAAAAGTACGTATAACTAAGTTAGGCGGCAGGGACACCATCAGCGGGAGCGCCGTCGACAGCAGTAGGGGCAGCGTCAACGGGTTCAGGACCCTCGTCATCGCTCATGATGATGGCGCGGCTCTTGAATGCGCGCCCGGTGCTGCTCCCAGGCAATTTGCGCATCTGGGTTGTGGCGTTGTCGTGGCGGTTCTCCTTGTCAGAGGAGGCCCTGGACTTGCTGCTTTTGGCCTTTGGTGCCTGACCGTTCGCAAGCTTCCTGGCCGGCCGCTTGGATTTCGGCAGGGCAGTCTTGCGGCGCTTGGTTGCAGGACGTGCGTCTTCGGGCTCCTCAACCGAGGAAGGGATGAGAGTGCCGCTGCCGGTGGCCCCAGAAGGAGTGGGGCGCTGCTCGGGGTCGCCCTCATTGTCCCCATTGTTTGCAGCCGTACCAGACAGCTCCTCGTCCTCGTTCGCAGCCATAGCAGGCTGCTCCTCGTCTCCCTCGTCTCCCTCGTTGCCGACGGCACGCTTGCGCTTCTTGCCTCTGTCCGAGCGCGGGTTGCGCTGCTTGCCGGTGACGCGGCCTGCGGCAATATCCTCGTCATACTTTTCACGACGCGCCTTGAGCTGCTCCGGCGTCAGTCGCACGAACTTAGCCTGATCGTTCTTGATGGCGTTGACGAGAGTACGCAACACAGGCAACGAGGAGGTGAGATTACTCGGGTTGCACCATTTGTCCGGTGTCCACCCGATAAACTCGACGCCGTACTTGAAGACCACGTCTTCCTCGTAGTTGACGTATGCCATCCGAGCGTTTGGATCGCCAGTAATTGCGACTGCCAGACGTCAGTCAAAAGAAAAGGTGCGGAAAATTACACACACCCAATTTCTCATCCATCCCATCCCGTATCTCTGCCTTCGCATGTGCAGCCTTCTGGGGCGCTGTACGGAGCAGATCTGTTATCGCAGATGAGATGGCATGGCAGAGGGCAGGAGACATAGACAGACTTAGGGTATCACAGCCCGCGAGTGCGAATGCCTCCAACTTCACCCCGACCTCAGCAGTGTCCCAGCGCTTTCGGATTGCCAGCGGCAGGTAGCGCTTAAGCTCGTTTGAAGTAAAGAACCAGTATGGTTCGCAGTTGAAGTCCGTGTTGCTGCGAATGACCACAAAAAATCCTTCGACACCAACACGGAGCGCGAGGCCAGACAACTGCGGAAGAAAGGTCAGAACGGTCTCGGAGGAATATTAGGAGAGGAATATACCAGCTTTTCCATATTGTGGACCGTATTAGCAAAGTCTTGCACACGCGCTCGCGGCGTATCGCGTCGGATAACTGGTGCATCACGTTCTTTCTTGTGGCGGTCTGCGAGCTCCACCTTCTCAGCATCGGTAAGCTCGAGGTATTCGTGGTGGAACATGTTATGAATCTGCCCTGCGTTCATGGGAGTTCCCGCTTGAATGGCGTCAGTGCTGCACTCAATTGAAGCAAGAGAAAATACTTACCTGCACGTAACTCTGCTGCTTTTTCACTCTTAAAGGCATTGTATGTGTTCACCTCGTGCTGGTGATTAACCATATGTGAACCGCCTTGAAATATGCAGTCGAGGAAGTAGCGGGATTTTTTGTCGTATTTTTCGGCCAGCTTGTTAGCTTGCTCGAACACGTAGTCCAGGACTGCCTCTGCAGAGAAAATTCATTTCTGGTTGTGCGAGATATGAAGAAGTATGACTTACGAACATCACCATTAATCTGTGCTTGTTTCTGTGCTGAAGCCTCGGTCTTCTGACGCCGTTCTTCCTGTGTCAACGGGGCCCGTGGCTTAGGCGCCACGTTGCGTTGGCGAGGTTGGCTGACCGCTGCGATAGTTTTTTGCGGAGGCATGTCAAAGTACTGGGTTGCAAAAATTCAAAAGCCGTCAGTAGGTCGAGTTGACCGAGCTGTATCGCAACCGATAAATTTGAAACCATTCACTTTCCGAGTCCCAGCGGCGAGCTGTATTGCAACCGATAAATTTGAAACAATTCACTTTCCGAGTCCCAGCGGCGGACATATGAAACAGTTCCATCGATTTCCGAGTCCAAGCGGCGCATGTATGCCCGAGTCCCAGCGGCGTAACTTTGAAACAGTTCAATTTCCGAGTTCCAGCGGTCTAAGTAAACGGAAAAAAAATCCCCATTTTTAGCGAGATATCGGCAAGTACGCGAAAATTATGAAATATTCGAGTAATTCATGCCATATCTTGTTCTAGCGCTGCCAGTAGACCAAGCTTAGCTTGCGCAGGAAAGCACTGAAGGCCGTCAATGGCTGCTGACCACTTGATGAGGTGGAAGCAAGTGCAGACAAGACGAACGGCATCCCCGTGTACCTCCAGACCCTCATCAATCAAGAACTGTCTCGTAGCCGGCCCAAGCGTCATGTGGACCACTGACTGTGAGACACGAGGCGTGGAAACGGTGGAGGCTGAAATGGAGTAAGTCCTTAGTCGGCGCAGCTGCATGGGAAATTGTCGCACCAGATTAGTCTATTGTTTGCCGCGGGGGTCTGATCGGGGCGCAAGCTTATTATCTAATTCGGAGCTTGCCGTAGCACGTGCAGCTGTCCCGCTTCTTTTCGCTCGCCATACTTGACGCGTTTTCTCGTCCTCTACACAAGCAAATCCCCTTCGGTTTTCTGGATTACGCGCCATAGCCTCACCGGATGTCATCTGGGACCAATCTAGCGACCATAAATTCTGGAAATCGACCCTACCGCAACCGTACTGCGGCCCCACTTGATCCAAATCCAGTCATTCCCACCCGCCCGCCGGATGCTGACGCGTACCGCATCCATGAACCGCTCCCCATTCCCAGCATTAGTGAGAACCCCTCCACCCAGTCTGAATTCTCGCACACCCAGACACGCCTTCGCGCCCCACAACAAACCAAGGCGGAAAAAACCTTTGACAAATTTGCGGCAATGGAGCAGATGCTGAAGAATTCTCCCTTTGATTCCCTCGGAGATATGCTCTCCACGATTTTCTACAATCGCCCTCGTGGTGTTCCCGATCCTCGCGGCACGACTCATCAGCGTGTCGTAGCTCAATTCCTTCGTGGTCGTACCAACACAAAGATGTCTGATATTCTTCCTTTAATCTACCACCACAAAGCCAGCTATCCTCACTCAACCGCTGTCAATGTTGCCGAGCAGAAAGACATGTTTTCTACCGTTGGTCATATGGACAAAATCCACCATGCTCGTCCATTCATGTCGACATGGGCAACGAGACTTGTCGCTACGGAGGCACGCAAACAAGTTGGCCGCGCTACTCGCGAGGATTCTGGTGATTCAGTCAAAGGAGGTCGTCCTGTCGCACGTACGAACGGTCGCAAAGACGGAGTTCATGTCATAACATGGCCTGAATTACTTGCGAACTTCAATATCAAGAAAATCCATGAAAAGTATTCCGTCCGACTCCCCTTGCCCATGTTTCTCACAGAGTCTATGGCTGCGCCGTCCTCGAAAGGCGTATTTGTAGTCCGAAAACGGCGCCCTTACACTGCGGTATATTTTCCCTTTAGCTTCGCTTTGTCCATTGCTGATTTGAAAGAAATCAGGCCCAGGTAGGCGCAGTCGCATCCTTCATTCTCTCGCGCCATCAGTACGCCAACCGCGATCTCGCCTTACCTCTAGGTGTCTGGCTATTCGCCTGTCAGGCACATGTCGATGTGAAGCGCGTCTTCTCACGATTTGGTTTCAGTGTCAGCGACACCACAGCACGGCACGCCATCGTCTCGATGACTGGTGGAGATATGACCGCACTTTGTGTCACGATTGCAGAGGCAGCACGGAAGGGACAAGCGCACGGCTCGATGATATTGGATAACGTGCAGGAATACTGCGACGTGTACGAACAAGGGATCGGGCGCCAAAGCCAGCTCAAGGTTGGAACGGCAGGGACTTGGGTTGAGCTCGAGGACTGCGCGCCCGGCGCCTTTGATGCGAAACCGTACCACGACAAGGTCGCATTACAAGAGCGCAAAACTCTCACAACGGACAGCCTTTTCGATGACATCGACTGGTCACACATACGCGTTGTGATTCCCCTCCATTGGACTCGAGTCCTGGTCGAGTTCATTCCGGAATTGAGTCATTTCCTGAAAGACATCAACGACATCTTCCGAACCTTCCCAGTTGCCCGGCATCGTATGCGAGAGGGGAGAAAAACCAAATGCCAACCGTTAGGAACTAATTCAGAACGATCAACCGAGACGCAGGGCATGGCGCAAGCCATAGCAGATTTCGAGAGCCAGATTGGGCTTGATCGTGCGGATACCAGCAATATTCTAACCTGGATCCGAGGCGATGTTGCGTCTTACGCAGCTATCCTACGCCTAACCAAATATTGCACTCCGCTCGAATCATTCCAAAACAAGATAACAACCCCCGAAATCTGGCACACCGGCGCTACAGAACTAAACTCCACTGCTGCCAATCACTATGGGCCAGCGACATCCAGCGACCCTTCCTCATTATCCAAATGCTCCAACATCGCCGGCTTCAAAAGGCCATCCAATATTAAAAGCTGTGATTATTACCCTACCGTGCGCAATTTAACTCTATTCTGGACTGCGCACGTTTTGGATTGTTGGCGGTAAGGCTGAAATTTTGTTCAGAGATTCTGATCTCAGTCATTACAGTGTCTTCTTCGAGACAGAAGACCTCCGCAAATATTTTCAGGATCTTGCAGCCAAAAACGAAATACCCGTGTTAGACGTTCTTCGAGGGTATGCGTATAGGCTCGTCGACCGATATGCGACACAGTCAGCCATCCTGACTTCGCTCTCTGCGTCCGAATCGCTGCATCCCGCGCGCGAGAATCGAGTTCAAGAAGGCAGTGTATGGGTCACACCATTACACACTGATGCGCCGGTGCCAGTCTCTGATCATGATCCTAATCCCGTCGATGAAGATGAGCCTCCCCGTCTTGTCGAAATTGAAGACCCCCAGACACCTCGTAATCCAACAATTCCCCTTCGTCCCGCTGAAGATGCGCCAACAGTCACTCCGAAAGCTGCGCCCCAGGTTCATCAAGAAAAACCAGGATTTGACGGTGATCGCGTTCTTCGGAACAGCCAGATCTTCCTTCAAGATTTCGGCTGGTGGATCGAATTCGCACATTCGGTCCCAGAGGGCGACATAGGCCGTGTTTGGGAGATAATGAAGGTTTGTTTTATGCTTGAGTTCGCTTTTTACATCTTTCGATCTAAATTGAACTCAACTTAGATCTGGATATTCAAATTTGCGGGGTCATCGCATCAAAACTATGTGAGCTACCTCCTCGAGGTCTACTGCATGCTACGCTACGAGGCATCCAAGGATCTCACGAACGCCATTCTTAATAACTGGCTGCTCAACATCAAGGGTGAGCTCGGCAGATGGCTCGCAGGTGATCAACACCAAGAACACTACAACAAGTGGCTCGAGGCGATGGCTCCGAAACACGGCGGCGAATTTGATGACCCATTCTACCGCCAGACTATCTCACCCAACGTCCACCACTTCCTCGAAATTAAGGAGGAGATTGAGACTGCCTTCGGTTTCCAGCACCGAGGGCAGACTCATACCTCACCGCATCTACGCAGCGAACTCCACCTGCTCCTCACGGCCTTCAAGGAGGAGGAAGTTCATCTGTTCCGCTCGGGACGCAGCCTTGGGCACGCAGCTGTGAATCAGTTCGCGCGAGGAAGCCGTCGGCTACACGAGGACAAGCTTGAGGAGTTTCTACGCAGATCAACCGTCCATGGTTCCTTCCTGGAAGAATTCCAGCGCCTCAGCATCAAGGATGAAGGAGACGTCCTGATGCGCTCTTTGTCACCTGCCGGAAGTGACTCGGCAGAGAGCAACGCATCCGCGTCTACTGCGTCTACCCGTTCTACCTCGTCCGGCTCGTCCAGTCGTTCATCTGCGTCCAGTGAAGTTGACGCGAACGAGCCTGACGACGATGGCGAGGATCTCAGTGATTCTAAACTGAGCAGTGGCTTTACCATAGACCCAGAAACCGGATTTACGCTGATCGGAACTGGTGGACAGACTGAAGATGGAAGTAGTGATGAGGATGAGGCGGAGGAGGAAGAGAATGAGGAGCCAGAGGAGCAGCCAGAAGAGAACTCTGAGGAGGAAGATGGAGCCAACGAAATTTAGAAGTAATTTTTTGCTGAGGTCTGATATCGTGAATAATGACATTGGTTGAACTACTTCGTTGCGGATATTTCGAGCTCAAATTGAGTAATAGGTTCTGACCCAGAGGAGCCTCATATTTCGTGATTACAATATGAATCCTAGCATTGTTCTATATTGTTGTAACTGCCCCAGCTTTGTATCTGCCAAACGATCTCCACATCATCACAGGACGTACAAATACAATTCAATTATTGCTAACATTACAACTACATTACCCTCGTTCTCGCCGCTCTCTGGGTTTATACTGCCGACTATACTCACCAAGTGTTACTGCAAGACTTTTCTGAGGCTCAGGTGCCCGCCGAGGTCGCTTGAGATTTGTTACACTCTCCAGTGCGGACCTCGGCACATTTGTGGACTGGGAGCGTCGAGACCGCGTGGGCCGCGCGGGAAGGGGGATGCTCACGGGGAAATCGGTTTCCGTCCCGTTGTCCTCGTTATTACGTGCGGTTACTCGCCGCGGGCGCTTCCCTGCCGTTGGGGCATCTCGTGCGTCGGAGTCTACAGATTTGGCGCGCCGACGCGATCGAATGGATGCCCGAGGGGGGCGAGGGCTTCGGGAAATGCGAAATCGGATCCGTCCTCGCCCTCTGTCTCGTTCTCAGCCTCGTCCTCGTCGGTTGTATCGAAAATCTCTTCCGCCTTCCGCTTCGCAGCTCGTTTCTGCCGCGAGGCATCATTCCTGGCTTCTCGGGCGACTTTGCGTTCTGCTCGAATGTTGGATTGAATCTTCAGGATGACCCGATATAGAGCTGCCGCGTGAGTATCTTGATGCCGCCATGTCCGGACGATCTCATCCATATCCGAGAGCGATGAAATCGAGAGCAGTTTATCGAGAAGAGCGGATTGGAAAGTGGAGGAGAGGAACATGGTGCGGGGATACTCTAGAAATTTTCCTTTTCGATGTTCTTCGAGACGGATCGAGTCTCTGAATTTTTTGAGCGAAATCGTGGCAGCATCGCGCTCCTTTTTTGTCAGTTTCAGCTTCCTAGAACCAGTAGAACGAGTTTTCGAGGGGGATAGAGATATTAAAGCTGGATATGCAGGAGTGGATAGTGGTGCAGGGAAATCGAGGGCTTTTCTAGAACGTGACAAGCAAAGAACGCAAGGTAGAGCTCGTTTGGCAGCGATGCAATCCAAGGTGGAAGTATCAATAGGGGGATTGTGGTAGTGTTTGTTGAGGAAAGCGATATAACAGTGCGATTCCATGATGAAACGTGCCTTGACGATGTCCATGCCTTCCGTGTCTTTTGATCTGCGGCTACCCTTCCCCTTCTTAGGTTTCGACGAAGGTGGCTCCGAGAGCGCTGGAATTTTGGGCTGAGAATGTTTGTGGGAGAGCAAAAGATGAGCTTACAATTGAGGGTTTTCTGAGCAAGTTTGAGGGTACTCTTCTGAATTAGGACTACTCCCCGTGCCTGGGTATCCTCGTCCCGTCCTACCCGACCGAGTTTTTGTACCATGAGATCGAGTGGGCTAGAAAGTCCGACTAAGACGCTGTCCCGGAGGGCTTTGGCGTTGATACCATTGGCAAACGCGACTGTGGCGAGGATTATTTGACATTGGGGATCATTGTCAATGAGTCGAATCGTCTCCTCGTTATATTCGGGCGCGCAGAGGCTGGTGTACATACGCGTGCGACGCATTTTGTCGGCAGAAGAGGGCTGGAGGCGCCAGATGTATACGTAGCAACGAAAGAGCATGTCCAGGGAGTCGAAGTGGAAGATGACCTTGCGGCCACTCCGAAGAAATGGTAGAATATCAGGGAACTCGTATCCAGCGAGGCCATGCGATAGCGTTTGCATGATGAATTGTGTATTTGGGCGCTCGTTTGTCCGGCGAATCATATGAAACCGGCCATCAAAAAGCCCGAGGCTCTGGCAAACGGCTGCTGTATCCTTGCCCGGGGTAAGGGTTGCTGAAAGACCGACAATGGAAACGTTGGGTGGAAGCCGGCCACGGAGGAAAAGACCGATAAATGCGAAATCGACACGAAAGCCTACACCCCATAAGTTTATGAGATGAACTTCATCCACCACCGCGTAAATGATATTAGCTCGGAAAGTCGCCGACTCCGATATCACTCGCCACTCTTTCGTCTTAAGGTGCTCCGGATCAACGCAAACCACTTGCCATTTGCAGGTCTTGATCTCGTCTGCGAGGGATACACCCCGTCGGCGCGCATCAGCCAAGGATTCGCGAGAGTAGGCGAAGGCAGAAATGGACAGCCGCATCAATTCTAAAACCTTCATGATCTCAGTTGGAGAGCCCGAACTTGAAGGGAACTGCACAGGACAGCACTCACAATGTTGGTGGCTAAACCTTTCGTCGGGGTGACCACTATCCCAACTGGATTCGAGCGTGTCGGCAATCCGGCAGGATAGAGCGCAGGGTTCTTGTTGTATTCCGTTAGGACCAGAATCGGGACTGAGAAAGCGGCGGATTTGCCATCGCCAGTCGCGGTGCAGCAAAGTACGTCGTCGCCATCGAGGATTGCGGACACAAGGTTTTCCTGGACACCACGGAGACCATCTTTCCACGCGGGTATCAGCTTCTTGACGATCTGTTGGATGGTGTAACGGCCTATTCGGGCCTGCCATCGAAGCTTGCGAGGCATGCGGTCATATGGGCACGGCACTATGGCGCCCGGCGCGTCGTGAGCGCGTCGAGGAGGAGATGACGCGTAAGGAAGGACAGGACACGTGATACGGGTAGCTCCGAATTACATAATAAGGAAGCTGCCCGATCAGACCCCGCGCGTAATCACAGACTTTATATAGCGAGGTACGAGTGTTCATATAAAGAGTCTGTCTACGAGAGACTAGCACCAGATGGGGTCTGCGGCTGACGCCTTGCGTCACCGCGAGATCGGGAGGGAGTGGAGGGGACAGAGGGGGCGGCGACAGAATAGTCTAGGTAGTAAGGTTAACAGCGGTGAGAGCAAGGTGAACATGATTTTACCTTGATGGGCTCTGAGGCCAACAATCTGCTGCTCCAAGTGCGACTTCTCATGCTCCAGACGAGTACCATCGCGCTCCAGACACATCACTCGAGCTCGCAGCTCGGCTTGCATCGTCTCATAGTCTGCGACCACCCCGTCCTCCCCGCGAAGATCCTCGACTTGGGTGTGAGCTTCTTGAAAGCGCACCTCGAGATCGGCAATGTGGGCCTGGAGAATCTCGTTCCGTTCGAGGGCCTCCGAAAGCTCGAGGGCGGTGTCATCAGCCGTGAGCTCGTCGATGTCATAGACGGGCGATGGAGCCGTTGCGTTCGCTAGAGGTGGAGGTGGGGGAGTCCATCCAGCCGATCGCCCAGAGAAGATGTAATGCGAGCTGTCCTTACGGGGTTGCGGCATGAGGGGTAGATAGGATGCGAGCGACGTTGCCCGGCGAGGTTGCGATAGCGTCCACCTCTGAGCACGAGCACGACGCTCCCACGCAAGTACAGTGGGGACCCCAACATGCTCGATGAACATTTGAACAATTGTTGCAATGTGGGGCTTGCTGGCGTCGTTTTCTGCCAGGAAAGACGGAAGAATGTTGACATGAGCCTTCAGGTATTCGGGACGGGGTGGGGTGCCAGGCGCAACCGTTCCTTCGGCCGAGAGGACCATTGTGGTGCTTCCTATTGCACGGTCGAGGATGGTTGCCTGCGCTGCATTAAGCAAGTCAAAGTCCTTGGGGAACGACAACGCACCAAGTCAAAAAGTAGCTTCCGTACATTCTCGGCAAAGATTTTACGGTCTGAAGCTCCTAGAGAATTCATTAACGTCTCGTCTGCGGGAACTTTGAGACATACAAACCTTCACTTCCTTGTCTCGTGGCGTTACGAAGATCCCAAAATTCTCGGAAGAAATCATTGAAGCCAACAGCATGTCGACCGTCCGTACTCGCGCCACTCGCAAGGAACCCGAGATCGGCGGCTAGGAACTTGGAAAGGGAGGCCATAAAACGACCAGGCTCATCGGTAGCGGCACCAAGGTGACGGCGGAGGTCCCAAGCACTTGCAGGATCGAATTTAAGATCCGGCCAGGAGCGAGGAGTCGAAATGTCGATGTTAGGTGCCTCTGGAGGTGGTAGAAAGACACCGGGAACACCCCAGTCCCAGTGTGGAGGGGTTGTCATGAGCGTGGAGGACAAGAAAGCCGTGTATCAACGTTGTTCCCCACGGTCTCGGTTAGTTGAAGGACGACCGTTTTGGGGACATCCAGAGACTCCGTCGCAGTTTCCGTACCATTCCACCAATTTAGGCTGTTGTTGTGATTGAGAACTCAATTTAATCAATCTGAATTATTTTTATGGACATGAATCTTGTGTTCTGGAATTTTATCCAGCTTGGGTGACTTGAAATATTCCTAGGGCCAACATTTAAATCCATGCCTCTTCATAGATGCTGTAGACATTCGAAAATGAGGCATACAATTCCAGTCTTTACCTAAATGTCCAGGGGAAAAAAGTCGACATGATAGAGAATATATTGCAATAGAAAATGGGCTCAGACTCCAATAATGTCCAAAGGTATTTCGACCCAAAGATTTGAGATAGGGATTGAAATTGGATGTAAAACGGGTCGCTGCAATGTCATGGCTTGTCTCATATCAAAAGCCAAGGCCTCATTCATTGAATATTTCAATTGACGCACCATGTGGAGGTGACCGAGTACCTTTGCAAGTCCTTCCAAACTGAAGCGGGGGCAAACACGATGAACCTGCCGATAGATCTCGAAGGTATACACTGAAAATGCGATGGTGGGCTGGTCCGGAGAACCGCCAACATAACCGTGGCGGAGAAGTGTTTCATTAGCATTTCTGGATGTGCTGGTGTACACAAAAGGCCTCAGGCCTGATTCTACAGTCTGTCAGGATTAAATTTGTGGCATGGGTTTGGCAATGCACCTGAAAATCCCAGAACCTCAATATTCCAGACCCCCGGTATGTCAGGAGCTGTGGAAACGGGGCCACCAAATCGGGAGAGAAGATAGGCGTCAATGAGACTTGGCATTTGACGCGCCCAGGAATCCACCTGCTTCTGAACACGGTGGCGGCACCTGCGCGAGTCCCCTCTCCTATGATCTGGAATCAGTAATTTATGTTGAGAGAGAAATCGGTCCAAACGGACCCAGGCTTGGTCCTTTCCCATATTTTGTGAAAGACAGCCTCTCCACCAGCGTGGCTCTGTAATAGTGCTTCTTCGCCGGGCGGAAACGCGAGGAACCCATCCTCATGATTGATATCCATCTCTTCATCACTCCATTCAGAGTCGGAGTTGCCAGTAGCACCGCCCAAGTCGAATGAGGCGTCACAAGAGTCGTCGGCCATGGGAGTGTCTGCCAGGAGCTCATCTCTGGCCAAGAAACTCATCTCTAGTGAATTAAGATAGGCACTTGCAAAAACAAAGTAATTAGTAAAAAAAGGAATGCTCACGAGCAATCTGGTCATTGTAATCCTTGTTGGCTTGCGCCCGTTGTGCGGAGGTCCTGCTGGCATTTACACGTGCTGTGGACTTGGTACCCGGACGTGTACCTGTCTTGATGCGCACTTTAGAAGATACCTTCTTGGCCATGGTTTGCGCAGAGCAGAGAGTCGAGACTGGGCTGCGTGACAGATGGATGCGCACAGCCTCAGCGCCATAAGCGGGACATCCATCGTGATGGCGCGCACACTTGATGGCATTGCAACTTTGAAGGGTGATCACGGTGTGGCGCGAATGCGGCAGGAATACAGGACTTGAGGCATGCAGGTACGGTTGCGGAGCATGTTTCATGAAGAGGGATGGCGAACCCACATCCAATGTGGTGGTAGTGAGTGGGCACATCGCACCCACGCACCGACGCGCAGCGCACGCGGCGCATGATGCGACCTGTCAGCAACTGTTACGTCTATTTCAGGTGGGACTACCAATCGGGAACATCGTCCGAAGAGCGCCAAGCCGGGCGCCCACATCCAATGTGGCAGTAGTGAGCGGGCATATTGAACCCACGCACCGACGCACAGCGCACGCGGCGCATGATGCGACCTGTCAGCAACTGTCACGTCCATTTCGGGTGGGACAACCAATCGGGAACATCGTCCGAAGAGCGCCGAGCCGGGCACCCACATCCAATGTGGCGGTAGTGAGCGGGCACATCGCACCCGCGCGCCGACGAGCAGCGCACGCGGTGCATGATGCAACCTGTCGGCAACTGTCACGTCCATTTCGGGCGGGACAACCAATCGGGAACGTCATCCGAAGAGCGCCGAGCCGGGCGCCTGCCGAGGTGCCGAGGAGCGGTCTTGTGTGGAGCAAAGGTATAATTAACGACAGTATTATCGACGGGTAAGACAGCGGGCACATTCCGCTACTCAATAGTTGGCAACCCGTGATGGCATCATGCCAATTAGTCGGTTGCTATCTTAGGGCAGGGCAGGTGACCACGGAGCCATTGAAACGCATGGCTTGCATGCAGACACATCAAACAATCCAACATCGGACTTTTATCAAACAGACAAGACAGAACCTCCGCTTCGCTCCGGTGCATTCCAAGGTTGAGTTTAATGCCAGTGGGTTGTGTACAGAATATCAAAGAGGAATTTAGTAACGCCGACCAGTAGCAAGTGAGCAGGAAAATCGGGCTGGATTTAATCGAGATTGGCTCGGCAGTCGCCGGCCGCAAGGAACTCAGCACAGTTGCGCATAATTCAAGAAACCCTGGAGGAACAACAGGCAATGTCCGCAAGGAAATGCTGTCCTGCCCTAGCAAAAGCGCAAGCTAAACAAACGGAAACCAATGCGAATATCAGCAATGCGCTCGTGGAAGAAGAATATGAAAGGGCTAGGAGAGGAGAAGGACTAGGGAGGGGGAATGGACGGAGTAACATAATTTATTCCTTCATTGGGAGGGATAAGGGCTCGGAGAACAAAGTTCGACTATATATATATGTGGATTAGAAAGGTGGAGAGGGAGAACGAACAACTAACTCAGTGGTCCCGACTTGAAAGTTGAGATTAAAAGTCCGTACTTCGCTCGCAGGGATCTTAACCTTCTTGCAATTGACAATTACCGCTTTGGATGGGACCATGGTAGACGTTGCTTCGTTTTTTCGGCCTCTGTATAATCCTTGAGCAGTTGACTGGACCCAGGTGAAGAAATTCGAGATGGCGCCGTGAGGCTCTGTCAGTATGTCATCCGCAGGAAGTGAAACAAATAGGAGAGGCACAGGAGGCTGTGGGACACACCCCCGCGCTTTGCGTCACACCAGTCCAGAGCGCGCGCGTTCCTGGAACCCAAATTCGATCGGACTCCAGAATGCGGATCCCACACTCCTCTGTATCCCTTTCTCCTCCAATAAAGGAAATAACCATCCAACACCACAGAAGTGAAACCACTCACGCAATTGCATTACACCTCCCGAGCGGTTTCAAGCCCTAGGTCGCTTTCACGGTGCTGAGCACGAAGTAGAGTGTATTGTCGGGGGTGCTACGCAAGTTAGGCGGGATGTTGCGGCCTGTGAATATGTCAGTTAGTTTTGGTTTTTCGCGATAGGGACACTTGACGCCGAATGCGATGGTAGGGGGGGGGGGGGGGGGGGGGGTCACGAAAGAAGGAACAAAGACGGACGCAAAAGAAGCGAGAGCGAGACGTCCGAGTGCGCTTGACGTGTGGGGGAACAGCATTGCAGATCATCAGCAGGCGTCATTCGGGACGTCGTCTGACGGACAGCGATGTCGTTTTGTGCGTTGTACGCCTGAGTCGAGCTTTCGTGAGGGAAGGATGTAGAGCGTGAAGGAACTTAGTCGATAGGCAACCAAGTGTTAAGAAAGAAAAAGGGTCTGTTCCGGCTCGCGAGCTTGAAGGGCTTCAATGCCAAACCAAATTATTAATGCGTGGTTTGAGATGGGGTTGGATGAGTGGGTTTTCATAATACCTTGTGGCATAAAGCCACACTTTTGCGTCGATAGAAGGGCGGCTGAGCGAGGATTGCTGCGGGGAGAGTGGGAGGAGGAGGAAGAGAATATTGCTGGAGCAGACAGATCTTCTGAGTGGTATAAAAGCGCAGATGTGGGCGAGGTTAGAGTTGGCCAGAAAGCCGAGGGAGCCAAAACCGGACAGATGCGGTCTAGAGGCAGAGATTAGAAGCACAGTCCGTAGTGGACCACGAGGACGCTGCGCGAGAGCGAAAGCGGGTTAACTAAGCCTTATCGAGCAAAAATGCAACATGTGCAACGTGATGGGCACCGCCGAACGAGCAAAATCTTAAAGAACGGATAATCACTGCCTTGGCAGTGATCTGATGTCCGAAATCGATAAGCCAGCCACAAGCGGGGTACAAGCGGGGCATAAGCCACTGCGGCTTATTTTTAAATAAGCCACGGGCTTTGCCGCCTGTGTCGGTCTTTGTCCTGGATCTCACCTCCGAAGCGAAGCATGCCCTTAGACTCTAGATTTGCAGTGCGGCCATGTCGGTGGGATATTTCTCCCATGATCACGCTCTTGGTCACGGCGACGACCTGGCAGATTGCGACGACAACGCATTCATGCTGCGATACTACGCCGCCTACAAAAATTAGCACTGCATAAGGGTGGATCTCCCACCCGTGTGGTTCTCCGACTGGGAATGTTGGGACGATGGGCCGCACTTCTCTGGACCTTCCGGGCTGGAGGGACTGGTGGCCTGGATATATGGTGTGTCTAGCCCCAATGGAACCGATGGCGTTCTTCGCCAGCCGAAGCGAGCCCATCTTTCTGTTCTTTGCGGACGGGGAGTACTACTTCTACAATATGGAGAGGGTGATGCAGTTTGAAGAGCGTTTCGCGTCCTAGGAAGACTTTTTTCGGCGGTTCGAGGGGTATCTACACGGCGGTAAGGATATGCCGTATGTGCAGCACCTGAAGCACACGTAAAGCGGACTCGAAGTACTACTTTTACAATATGGGTTGTGTGATGCGCTTTGAGAAGCACTTCACGTCACACGCAGACTTTTTGCGGCGGTTCGCGAGATGTATTTGGACAGCGGGAGTCCCGGGACGCATATGCCGTACGTGCAGCACGAGAAGCAGAGGTAGGACATGGAAACTGCCGTGAAGTGAGCTCGGAAGTGAAGCAATAAAGTTGTAGTATGAAGGAAAAACTGTAGTACGTATCATGCACTCTCGGTTGAACTTGATTGAAATTTATGGAAACCAAAGAGCATCACGCTGATTAACGAGGTTGCCGACAGTGTGATGGCCGATGGCCCATGATTAGGTCCCCGGAGGCCCGGAATGAACGCCGAATTCAGACAAGTACCCTTGAATGGAAGTTTAGGCTCGTTTGCTTCCAAACAAGCAACCCATATTTCTCATGCTCTCGTAAGCTCGTTCAATTCTTTCCATTGTTATACTATTTGCGGAACTTAGGGCGCGGTCAGCCTTCTTTCTTTCTCATCGCTTTTCGTCATCGCCCTCTCCAACAGCTTCATTTCCCATTTGTTTGCTCTCATTCATAGCCTGTTCAATTTAACTTTAAATTCCGCAGAGCCTGGCGACTTCCACCCTATTTCGTTGATTGTGTGAACCCAGAAAGTTGCGGGTATTCACAACTGCTCTTCTTGAGGCCTTTAAATACTCGATTTTTCAACCCTTTTAGAAAGTCATGCGCCCCTTTGCCGCAGGCTACAACTGCGTCGCTGTTGTACGGTGCAACACGTGCTGAAACCGACCGTCTTCGGGTTATTTTTGCAACCCTGCCCAACAACGTTGGTGTCATCATTGCATGCATCAACACTACTAGGGTTGAAACAACATTTGAGTCTGCAGCGAGTGTTCTGTTGACCACCCATCAAACATGACGATGTACCATGAATATTAGAGTGTATGCGGTGGAGCCACCCGGCGCCACCAGGTGGCTTATCCGGCATGCGGTACCGGGTGGCTATGTCAGCTGGTGGCTGCTCGGGCGGCATGGGGACAACTTATTGTTGGCCTTCTACAAGCACTATAGATGTGTGCCCACACACGTGAGTGTGGGAAACTACTACTACAACCCATATCATTGATATTTTTTTCCGATTCATCAGAGATAGCTTTTAGAAGGGCAGTAAAATGAAGGCAGAACTTGAAAATAGCCCTCTATGGAGGTAGAGAAAGCAGTATGGTATTAGGCACTCAATTTACTCCGTAACAAGTAGCCACCTGAACAGCCATCAAATGACATAGCCACCCGGCACCGCATGCCGTTTGAGCCACCTGGTGGCGCCGGGTGGCTCCACCGCATACGCTCTATTGTGCACTCAGATACCGCCCTGCAGGCCCACATTGAAAATTTGAGGAGACCATTCCCTGTGTATTTAAAGCAGAGAGAAAGTGAGCCTATAATCAGGTGAAAAGGTGAAGAATTGAGCCCAGAAGAAGTGCCCTATTAGAAAAGCGAGAGAAAAAACATAAAATTCTGGCTAGGGCGCTTCTATAACGATATTAAACCTGTATAAAAGATTCTGAGGATACCATCTTCTGCGTATTTGAAATGCGCAGCGACTGAGCCTATGGAAAAGGTAAACAGACAAGAATTGGGGCTGCCGCGACTGTCCTAGTCGCGGGGATCAAAAAAAGCCCAAAATGGACAAAAAATTCAGTTCTCACCTTATGTACTGCAAAGTGCTGTAATAGTAAGTAAGTGTTGAAGGGGTCAAACGAGAGTAGTTACCGCAGAAGGGTGTTCATTTGCCTGGTTGTGTATGACAGGGAACGAGCTGAACCTGGGGCCAACAATGCGAGCGACTCTGCTGGGTCCCGAGATCAGACGGCAAATGCGATACATAGAAATTTACATTGCAGACTTCACAGATCACCGCCTTTTATATCTGCGCCATTGTTCTACGCAACTCCGGTGTTGAGGCCACAAGCTACTACTGTCTGAAGGGGGTACTAACTTTTATTTTTTGCTCTATTTCTGCTTCTTTTAGTCTTCTGGGTTCTACAGCGTGACGGGAGACCGGGTGCGTGAGCTCAGCTTGGATGGCTTCAGGAGGCGAGGGACAATGGTGTATATAATTGTCTGTAATACACTGGGATACTTCGTTCCTCAGCGGGACCATGCCGTGTAATGCTACCTACCTACCTACCTACATAGGAATTTGCGGTTATGATTGCCATGGCATCCCGATCACGTCAATACCACAAAATTTCAAACCAGATGGACCATCGCTTGGCTCCGGTTCATTTTGGCAACTGTTCCGTTTGAGAGTTTGAGGGGAGAGGGGCAATGATCAGTAGGCAGTTCAAGTTCGGATATGGGTATGAGGTGGGTATGTGGGTGAGTAGTAGTGGCACGCGGGCATTTGGATGGATGGTTGAACTTGCGGCGGGAGGTAGCCAATCATCAATAATCCATCCGATCTTGCCGATATAGCCGGCGAAGGCGTAGTTGACTTTGACCAGAACATTAGGGATGGCGTTTCCCGAATGCGTGGACCCTTTGAACGAGTCGCGAAAGTTGGCATGCCAGTTTACGAGTACTTAGGTAATCGTTCATTCTTTTCATGTCAACCGAGATTCCTGCGACCGAAAATTTTACGGTCTTGTTCTATCGTTGTAACTCGAATAGTGGCTGTGCAATAGATCCAATGAAGCCTCCATAGTGGCAGTGTTCTCTCACGGTCAGAATTCCGCTGAATTCATTAGGTTTCTCAAGATTCATTAGATTCTGATGGCTGTGTTCTTGCGTAATCAATTCTTTTGATGTAACCTGTGTTCGAATCTGGCAAAGACAGCATTAAATTTATTTTGTGTCAGTCCTACAGTTCTGTATGGTGGCAATGCCACAAGCTTGCCTGAGGCCAGACTTGATGGTGTTTGGCAGCTGTCATGCTTGGTTTCATTTTTGGGGAGGCCGATTGCTTGCAATTTTCAGAAATGGTTTTCTCTGAGAGGTGGACAGCAACAAATTGAACTGGTTAATTGGGTATTTTTAGAAACTATGAGCCAGGTGAGCCAGGTAAATATGCAGGTGCTATACATAGGATCACCAGAGAAATATTCTATATCTAAACTTCATTCTCTAGGGAAAATGAGTGAGTATTTAGGTACACTGTGTCATATTTGGATGCAGACTTCAAGTGTCCGGAAATGGGTGTCAAGCAGGTGGTGCAAGTGGTACTAGAGGCAAGAAGATGGTAAACATGTCTCCTGTAGTACAGAACTCAAATCTGCTGCAGTTGAGGCAAAATTTCGGTTCAAAAAAATGCTAAGTGCGAGTCACGCCGTGCATAAAGCAACGGCCTCACCCACCAAGTCTGAACTCTGGTTTTGCCGCCAAGGACGACGAAGCCTGAACACATGTGTAAGTGACGCGTAAAGACCATTTGGTGGATGACAGCACAGATGCAGCAGCTATAGTGTAACTTGCGACAGCAACGCCCCTCGTCAGCCTCAGTTGGACTGAACCAACCAAAAGTGAGTAATCTGCGCTCCGCCTGGAAGAATCGTGAGACTCAACGTGTCATTCCCAGCGGCATAGAATAATTAGTTGGCAAGAACGGCGGAGAATTCCATTTTAACGGTGATAGCTGCAAAGACTGGAAAGCTTTATTTGAAACCTGTTCAACGGGCGAGGCTGGGAATCTCTGACCTGCGGGGAACAAATATGTTGGTCGTCGGTAGGCCTGCTGCCCCTTTGTCAGAAGGCGTTGTAGAGGACAGCGAAAGACATCTTGGGCTGCTCATTCTTGATGCTCGGGCTTTTGACAGGGAACAGTATGCAAGAGCTCAGAAATAAGGCATAATTCTCCCTAAACCGCTCGATCCGAAGATGTCCACGTAAAAGGTGTCAGTTCCGAGGAGCAGCGCTCCTTGAGAGGTCGTACGGAAGTGTACTTACTTATCTGCAAAGTTCCGGATGGTTTCAAGGTTGATGGCGCCGTCGCGCCCCAGAATCCGGTAGCCGTTGTCGATGTTGCTGCTGTGTGGCCTTGGTATGCCGAAAGCACAAGAGGAAACTGATCGGCCGCGGATCGTCGGTCGAAAGAATTGCAGTAAAAAATTCAAATTGTCGCGATAGCATCGAGGATTAGACGCAGATGATGGAAGCGAATGCTGTAGGCGGGGGTACATCCTCCCCACCTAGGGACCCTGGAAATCTTTGCCCAGAACGTCACTGCAGAAAGGCTAGGTTTTTTGTAGCATGACAGAGCACGACTACATCAGACTTTTGACAAGAATCTTGTGATCTTGTACAAGACCTCACAAGACCCAACAAGACTGCAAGACACAGCCAAAGTGCTGCAAGATCGCAAGACCGCAAAGCCAGAGATGATTCTCACAAGATCACTCGTTCGACTCTGGCTGGGGGCATTAATTGTAAAAGTTGAAAAGCTTGTAGGCATCACACGGTTGTCATAATTTTTCAGAGGACTCCTCATAACTCTCACAGCCCTCTTGTCTCTTATTACTACATATTTCGAAAGCTTTTGCTCAGATTTTCTTGCACTTTGACCTTGTGAGCTTGTGTGGTGGCTATGCCACAAGGTCACAAGGCCCGAAAGACCGCAAGATTTTTGTCGAATGGCTGATGTAGTCAATTAATTCGAACTAGGAGCCGCTTTGCAACCATGTTGCGCGTGGAACTCGTCCTTGAATTCGTGGGTGAAGCAAAGAGGCGGGTCTTGGGCGGGCCACTGGGGTCGCGACGTGAGGTGCGCCCAAGCTGAGCGGAGAAAGATACTAAGCGCCCACCAACACCGCCACCCTATTCGATCACTCCGCGGTGACACCGCCACGACCTCGTTTTTGGCTTCCCTTTCCATTCTAATTTCTGTCCACTTGTATGCACAAGCTAAAAGCGGAAGAGAAACGATGGCGAGCGCCGTACGATCCCGCCGCCGCGCCGCCGGCCCTGCCTCGCAATCCTACAACGACGACAACCAGCCAAACTCACCCAATGTGAATAACTCTGGTGGAATATATACTGCACACCGGTAACACTCAACAAATAAGTAACTCACATAGGAAACACCGCACACGCGGGCTCCGCCTTCGCACACGGGGCGCTCATCGCCCCCGACCCGCGCGACCTGCTCCTCTCCGACTCGGAGGCGTCCCAGGTCGGCGGCGCGCTGTCCAAGCTGACGCTCATGGAGGAGGTGCTGCTGCTCGGTATCAAGGACAAGCAGGGGTACCTGAGCTTCTGGAACGACAATATCTATGCGCTTAGAGGGATTGAGATGGCGCTGAGGAGGCGGATTGAGGTTGTGAGGGACCCGGGGCGGGTGCGTTCCTCGCTCTATTCGCTATTCGCAGTCACTGCAGCTGTGTTGATGACATTCTTTTTCATTTTCGTTCCAGCAACGCTCGCCCCTGCCGGACCGCCCGCCGATCACGGTGCTCTTGACACGGCAGACGGGCGAGACGCTCCTGGACGAGACGCTCAAGATGTTCAAGCAGACCGAAGACGTGAGCGAGAAGATGGACGTCGGTACCTGTGTCGATTTGTTGAGTTGTCTGCTCTTCCTTGTCTCGACTTGTATTCGACCCATTGAATGTATTCCTGTCTCTGCGCGCTTTCGACATGGGGGCGGCATTCGCACGCCGGGAGTGTATCTCCGCTCTCCCCTCGTAACGCCGCGTGGGAGGGAGCAGCGGGCTTGCGGTGTGCGGAAGCGGGGACATCTACACAGCACGCACGCGCGCATTCAAGTTTTTTCTGGATTTTTACTTCCTTTCATTCTTCTTGCGTCTCGCGCCTTTGCTCGTGCGTCGCCCCTCTGCCTCAATTCTTCCTTTCTTTTGGGCGCGATTTGCCTGTTTCTTTATAGGGCATTCTCCCTCTACTTCTATCCTATTCCTCTTTCCGTCCACACGTTTCGTGGGCGCATACCTTCGCGGCCGGGAAACTCTGCTCTACACCACAGCCGCTCGTCGCACGACTCCGACCCCAACGAGCCTTATTAGAGGCCTTCTGTTCTGGTTTGGAGTGGGCTCGGCGGAAGGCCACTGCGTTCCCGCTGTTCTCACGTTGGCTAGCCGTGCATGTGAACGGCTGGGGATGCCGCGCGATCCACGTTATTCATCGATGGCGAGCCAGAGACACCGCGACAAGACTACATGTAGATATATATGCCCTATTCATTGAAAATATCAATGGATTGCACTCGGGTTTTTGTTTGAGATGTGCATGTCATGCGCAGGAGATTGCCATCCAGCTATGTACTTTGAAGCCAGAAAATATTACCAGGGGGGGACTCGGAGCATTTGAAGCACTCTACTTCAAAAGGCTGAGCGCTGGCGCCCGTCGCGTGTATGTGCAGAACACGGGGCAGAGAAGATGTGGGTGGGAATATTTGCGGGCGGTGCAACAGCATTTGACAGACCCCTGCACGTTGTCTTCTTCCCTCGTCGTCTGCAGATCCAGACGGGCAGGAATGCCGCTACTGGCACTTTCACTGACGTACGGCTCCTTTGGCGACATAGAAGAAACCTTCAGACTCACCGTACGACTCTATGAAATCCTGCGCGGCAGTGGACATTTATCAGCCGAAATCCAGAAAGTCCTCGACACCTTGAAGAGCTTATACGATGGCACCGCGGCACTGATGAAATATCTTGAGACCCATTCATGCACTCATCCATCAAACCCCGAAGCACAGACGATTGCTGACAAGATCGCAGCTGAGCTGGATTCATGCAATTCGCTCTTGGCGAAGCTGGAGGAAAGAGCCGCCAGCTGTACCAGTGTGCTGGTGGCTGTCTGGTGGGCTTGGTCCGAGGCGAAAGCGCTCGCGTCTTGGAGGGCCGGGATCGCAGAGCATCGCACCAATATCGCCACATATATTCATTCCTTGCAACTGTACGTCTTCACCATCGGACACGAACACAAGCTGATATATTCCCTAGCATTCTTTCGGTCGAAGGTAGCGAGCAACTCGAACGTGTGGGGTCTCAGGTCCAATATCTAGGATCTGAGATGGAGCGAGTCAGATCGAAAGTAAGGGAAGTTGGAACTGAAGTGCACAACATGGGGACCCTAATCGTGTAGGTCTCGCAGTTTTGCTGTTATTGTATGCTAACCTGCTTCAGGGAAACCACAGATGGTTTAGCGAGCCAAATTTCAAGCGCTGAATCCCACATTATGCAACATCTCACTGAATGGATGAATCTGCATCATATTTCAGTGGCCATGTTTTCCGTGATCGATCCATTGGGTCGACCCATACCGTTTTCTTTGGCCCACTGTGGTAACTTCGATGCGAGTGATGTCCTCTCAAGTGAACCCTTGCTTATATGTCGCAGGTCCTTCATGAAATGCTGAGGATCGCAATCAATACGCCCGAGGCCGGGGCCCGCTACGTGGAGCGCGGCGACTACAATCTTGTACACCCCGAGGGCATGGTCGTCATACGCATAGATTTTGCTCGAGCCGTGAGGGCTGGGACAGAATTTGACATGAGTGTCATCAAACGACCACAGCTCGATCCTTCACGCGACATGGAAAAATGCCCTTCTTGCAAGCAAAGAAACCCTCCGGCCAGCCGCAATGCATGGATCCACTGGTAATGAGGGTCGTTTCACCAATGTTGCAAAAGTTGACTCTTGCCCTGTCTCAGTTCAAACTCTCAGTGCGGACGCCGATATCAAATCTCAGTGACACGCCTTGACGAAGTCATCCAAAACTCGGATTCGGACTCGGAAACGCAAGAAATCCATTCGCCGGAACCGTTGTAAGGAACATCGATTCTATGTACTATAGCTTAATAATTTTGAACGCAGAAACGAAGAACCTCAAACACGGGTGCGAGAAGAACGAGAAGAACAAGAAGAAATCGATTCATTTCGCCTCGTTGAGATTCAGGGGGTCCTGATGCACAAGTGTCCATTTCCTGGATGTGGCTTCTTGTGTTTGACGAGTGATAACCTGGAAAAGCAGTGAGTTGATCTCTTCACCCTCTCGTTCGTGTATTGGTTCATTCGGTGTTTGTTATTGTTCATTGTTGCTACTCTAAGATAGAACGCTAACGCACACGCAGCTACCTCAATGCTCACCTCCAGCGAGTTAGACTCGAGCGAGATCTAGATTCGCCGCCACTGTCACCTCCGCCACTCGAGGATTCGCGGGGGTACTTTCCCAGTGACTATGGAAATGATAAATTGATGTGAATTCGCAACTACTACAGACTGAATTTATTCAAGAGGTAGCTTGGTATTTGTGCAAGGTAGACGTCGGCCGCTTTGCCGATAGGTATATGGAGATAATATGAAAGGAGGGCGGCCTTTGGCCGCTCGGAAATATACTATGAGGAAATGCTATATTGAGTGGGTGAGTGTGCGGATGGAGGGGCCGCTTCGCGGCCGATTCGCTGGGCTGTCTTCGCTCAGGGAGACGCGCAGGAATCGGAAATGATACCGCGAAAAGCAGCGCACTCCAGTACGCGCTGGACAACTCCGGCCTCGAGATGAGATAACCCGAAGCAACCCGAATGAGCAGAGCTCCAAGAGCAAAGCTCGCGTGAGGGTGTCGAATCAGAGAGGCCCGATGACCCAGGTGAGCGATGCAAAATGATCCCTTGATAGGTGTGAAATAACGATATTAGTCGTCTTCTCCATCGAAGTCCGTGAAAGATGCTTTCAAATCGTGACCATGCATAGGCGCGAGCTCTCCGTAGCGGCGGTCTGCGCCTCTGAGATCCTGTCCGGCAGGACATGCTTGAGGCGCCGCCAACAGAGCAGACATGGTAACTTTGAAATCGACAGCAGCCAACAAATGTGGCGGAGACGCCAATGCAGTAGCTATGACCAAATACAGTGGGAAAGGCCCGCGTCTGGGAAAGCCGTTTTTGTGACGCGTTGTTCCATACGAAATGGAGTTTGAGGCCGGGCGGCGCGAGTCGTTTATGGCTACTAAGGTGGTTCTATCGTAGAGCAGTGATGCCCTTCCGACAGCAATGGGCGGTGTCGTTGGCCATGTCGGAGGAAATGGGCGTGTCTCGTGTCGTGTGGAACATCAACTTGTTCGTCCGCGCTCTTGAGTACATCAGGAAAAAGCCCGCTGCAGATGTCGCCCAATGTAGCTGGGGTAGCCCGCGTAGCAGCGTTGCTTCCCCCCTAAAATATATGGCGATGTAGTGACGTGCCAAGACTTAGTAGTACAAAAATAGCCCGATGTAGTCATACGCATAGTCTACAGAGTGCCGTAGCGCTGTAGGCTCGTAGTATATATAGCTCTTGGTAGGCCAGTATACTTACATTCTTTCAGGTATTCTACAGGATTCATACAGGGTGGATAGTAGCAAACCAATATCATTATAATAAATTCCTAGTATAAATAATAAATCTATGCGGTGGCGTCACCCTCCTGGCTCTCAGTCTCCGTCTCTTCATCATCCACATACTCCTGGATAGCGGCCTTGATGTTGTCCGAGGAGAGAGCAGAGGTGTTTGCAACGACCAGGGGCTGCGCACCAGAATGGAAGCTGTAGGACATCAGTCAGTCATCATGATTTACAAAATAAAAAGATTGACGCACCGCCCGATGTTATGCAAGCGTACGAGCCTCAATCACCACTGCTTATAGATCCGGCTTGCTGCACCATCCAGGAGCTGGCATTCTTGACAGCGCGGATGAAGCTGAAAGCGCGTGATTGTCGGTATGGGATAATGTGAAAGGAAAAAACACTCACTTAGAAACATCAATCATACACAGCCACTAATGTCGGCTTGACGGGAGAGCTCGTTTGGGAAGAAGACGGGGAGGGAGAGGGGTCGAAGAAGAGTGTCTTGCGTAGACCCCGATATAGGGTAACTTGTTCTGGAGTCCTTTGGGAGCTTGAGGCGACTCGAGAGAGGTGCTCGGCAGCTTGAAAATTTGGTGTCATGTTCGTGTCGCTGCTTGAGGGAGACACGGCGAAGGACAGGGCAGGACAGGAGTCTTGCGTTGTACTATAGGTGTGAGCTTGAGGAAATTGATCTTTGTTGAGGGGAGGTTGCTTGAGAGAGGCGGCGTTCAGAGTGGGAGGAAACTGAGGGAAAGAAGGTGACGTGGCAAGTAACCGTCAGATCTGATGGACGTACGTGTTGATGGCGGACTTGACACAACTCGCTTCCGCCTAACTTGCGCCATCCGACGACGCCCCCAATTTTGCACAAAGTCAATCCCGCTCTAGGCCGCTGCAGTGATTAATGAAGATCTGGCAGATTGCTCTTTCCATCCGAGTACCAGTCATGCCCCCCACTGAGTTGTCTCTTCCGTTTGCAACATCCTTATTTAAAACAACTGCTTGATATGTCGTGGTTTCAGTGTAGGCAGACATGTACATTTCCTTGACACGATTATATCTCATTAACAAAACTCACTGCCCATATGGTTTTGCAAGGGTAAAAAGGAGAAAGTCGAAAACTCAAAAGACTCAACAAAGGTGTGTGATTCCAAAAGGATGGAGAAGGAGCAGAAAAAGCCGCGGAAAAAGATAAAGAGCGAAAAGGTCCAAAAAGCCCAAGGAAAAGGTGTTGTCATCTTGCTGATGCGCCAGGACGACTCCTTAAATATTCTCAAAATGTTCGCCCTTGTACACACTCAGTATTCACTGTTGTATGAGCAATAGCTTCCCACCGCACCTTTCCATTAAGCGCCATCAAGTATCCCTCCGCCTAACGAGCCTGAAGCCCAAGCGCTGCGACGTGATGGCTGCATCCCAAAACGGCAAGTCTTCTATAACGTCACGTTAACGTGTGATTGAAAAGGCACGCGGCAACACCGTCCGACATATCAATCAGTCGGAACAATGACGTGCAACATGTCAATCTGCCACGACTATGGACGGCTATTTTGGGTTGGCACGTAACTACAGTGACTACGTCAACTACTCGTGCTACATGGTTGATCTGTGGTCCTACGGTGAGCTACATCTTGCAATACATTTACTGCTATTGGCGGAACTTAGGGCGCGTGCCGTTTTTTTCCAAAAATGGACAATTTTGATGGTTTTCACCATCTCGCCCCGTACGGGCTCAGTTCTGCTTCATTTCGCTCGAAAATTAGATAAAACAATCCAGAATCAAAAGGCGCACCTGCATGGCACTACATAATAATATATATCGCCCAGTAATGCCTCCCCTACATGTTTGGCACTGAATTTGGAATAATATTTCTGGTGAGGTGAATAGCGCGCTCAAGCTTCCAGTCCTTTGCCCATGGCACCTTTGGCCATTTAAACAGCTGCAACAATACTTAGAATTACGTTACTGTCCATGGTGCAGCTGCAACACGTTTCGGCGTGCCGGGTCACATGCACGTGGGTATAACTTCGTGACATCTCGCGTCTTGCTCACGACCACCACAACGCATAATGTCGCGCAAGAAAAGGGCTATACCGATTCGCCAACACTATTCTAAGGATCTGAAACGTCGTGTCATCTACCAAGCTTACACTCTCAAGAAGACCCCAACAGAGATAGCTGTAAGGGCAACCTCAGCTCGGCGCGGGAGTGCGGGAGACGAGCGGGAGAATCCGAAGCAACTCAATTGACAGTACTAAATACAGGTTTCTAGAATACGCACCTAGCGGGAGAATCCGAAGAGAAGAAAGGATAAGGATTCCCACGCTAGGCGAGGTTTTTATAGGTACTAGCCAGTAGCACGTGTCCGGATCGATCGGCAGTGGTCTCGAGCTTGATCACATAGCACGTGCCAGTGAGAGCGACCGGACGCAGGGGGTCGGAGGGGGTCGGAGTCCGGAGGGACGGAGGGCGACGTTCCAGACGGAGGCGTAGGCTGGGGCATAGGACCGAAGGCCGGATGGACGGACGAGGCCGGACGAAGGATCGGGCGAGGAAGTGGGGCGGTGCGATGGGCCGGAGCCGGACGGACGGACGGACGGGTGGTTCCCCTGACATCACCCCCCCCTTGGAATGCGGCGTCCCAACGCATGAATCGGACATGGGCGTCGCACCTCCGGAACGAGAGCGAGTCGAAAGCGGCCGAGGCGATCCGGCGCGGGGCGTTAGGGTAGCGGCGATAGTAGGCATCAATGGCGACTTGGGCGAAGACGTCGGAGTGCTTTACCCATTTATTGTGTTCCGGGCCGTAGCCTTTCCACCGCACCATGTACCAGAGGCTGCCATAACGGACCTTCGCTTCTAGGATCTCCTCGACTTCCCATTGAACGTCGTGGTCCGTCTGAAGGACGGGCGGGGGTTCGTCGTTCCGGGGGCGTCCGGGGAACGGATCCGGTTCCGCGAGCTGGAGTTTCACCACCGGGAAGACCGGGTGGAGCTGGGAGTACTGGGGGGGGAGCTCGAGTTTGTACGCCCCCTTTCCGACGACCTTCGCGACTTTGAAGGGGCCGAGGCGTTTGTCCGCAAATTTGACGGACGGACGGGTCGTATGGATGTCGGAGGCGTCCAGCCAGACTCGGTCGCCTACCTTGATCTCTGGGGCGGGTGTGCGCCTTCAATCATAGTACAGCTTGAACTCGTCCTTGGCTTTAACGAGCGCGGCTTTGGCTTCCGAAACTCCGGACGCGATCCGGTCTCGGAACTCGTTCGCGGACTCCACTTTCGAGCGTAGTCTGTTGGGCTCGAACCCCATCCGGGGGAGCCTTCCGGTGTCCGTCATGAACGGGACTTGCTGCGTCGAGGAGTGGATGTGGTTGTTGTACGCGAACTTTGCGGCCGGGAGAAGCTCGTCCCAGTCGTCTTGTTTGTAGTTTGTGAAGATCCGGACGAACTGCTCGAGTTCCTGATTGACGCGCTCGGTCTGGCCGTCGGTCTGCGGGTGGTAGGCGGTGGAGGTCGCTGGCTCTATCCCGATGAGGCGCCACAGTTCCGTGGTGAACTCCGCGACGAACTGCGGCCCGCGGTCGGAGATATATTTCCGGGGGGTTCCGTGGTGCCTCCAGACGTTCCGGTAATAGAGCTGAGCGGCTCCGACCGCGCCAAGGCCGGTGTGGCACTCGTTGAAATGGGCTCGCTTACCCAGGACGTCGACCACGACCATAACGGCGTCGAAGCCGTGCGCGTCCGGGAGCTCGACGATGGAGTCCACCGAGACGGTGTCCCAGCGTTCTTCCGGAATCTCGGTCGGGTGGAGCTCTCCGTGGGGTAACTTCCGGAGCGCCTTCGTCCGGTTGCACGGGTCGCAGGTTCGGACGTATTGGCCGACGTGACGGGACAGCTGGGGCCACCAGTAATTCCGGGAGATGAGCTCGAGGGTTGTGAAGCGTCCGGCGTGTCCGGCGACCCGGGTATCGTGGTGCAGGGCGATGATCCGGCGTCGGAGGTCCTTATTCCGCGGTACGACGATCTTACCGCGGTAGTAGAGGAGCCCTTCTGCGACACGCCACTCGGACGACCGGGGGGGGCGGACGTTCCGGTTCTTGAGGAGCTCTCGCGCGACAAGCGCGACGGGGTCCTCAAGGTCCGGTTCACCCGCGAAGGCCTCCCGGACGTCACGGAGGAGGGGGACTTCGGGTCCGGCCACCACGACGCCTTCTAGCGCACGGACGTGGAACAAGTCTGGGCGAAGAAGGGTAACGTCCGTGTTGTCCGAGCCTACCCCGTGGTCCGGGCGACGGGACAGCGCGTCCGGACGGCCCATGAGGCGTCCGGGCTGGTGGTGGAGCGCGAAGCCAAACCAGGACAGGTACAGGGACCACCGCGCCTGCCTCCGGTTCAAGTTCTGTGCCTTCCGGAAGTACTCCAGGTTTTTGTGATCCGTCCAGATCTCGACTGGATGCTGCGTACCTTCGAGGAAGTGTCGCCACTCCTCTAGGGCTCGGATGATCGCGAGCATCTCTTTGTCGTGGATCTCGTAGTTGCGCTGGACGTCACTCAGACTTTTGGAGTAGAACGCGACCGGGTGCCACTTTCCGTTCGCGTCCGGCTGGGACAGGACGGCCCCGGTAGCGTAGTCGGAGCTGTCCGCCTCGACCCGGTACGGATGCGACTCGTCGGGTAGGACCAAGACGGGCTCCGCGGTCACTGCGTCCTTGAGGGCTTGGAAGGCGGTGGCCGCGGCAGCGGTCCAGGTCCAAGCGACGCTCTTCTTTGTGAGGTCGAAGAGGGGCCGCGCGATGTCCGAGAACGCCCGGATGAACCTCCGGTAGAAGTTCGTGAAGCCGAGGAACTGCTGCACGTCCTTCTTGTTCTCCGGAGCAGGCCAGGCTGCGACTCCGGCGACCTTGACCGGGTCCATCTCGACGTGGTTGTGCGAGATGATGACGCCGAGGTACTCGATCGACGACTTCTCGAATTCGCACTTCTCCGGCCGGAGGTAAAGCTTGTGCGCTCGGAGCCGCCGGAGGACTTCTCGGATGATCTCTCGGTGGCGCGCGAGATCGGAGTGAGCGATGAGGATGTCGTCAAGGTATACCATGACATCTCCGGAGAGGATGAGGTCTTGGAAGATGTCGTTCATCATCGTCTGGAACGTGGCCGGAGAGTTGGTGAGGCCGAAGTACATCACCAGGGGCTCGAAGAGCCCTCGGTTGGTACGGAACGCGGCCTTCCACTTGTCGCCTCCCCGAATTCGGACGTTGTTGAAGCCCCACCGGACGTCGAGTTTTGTGAAGAACCGGGCTCCCTTAAGGCGGTTGATGAGATCGTTAATCAGCGGGAGCGGATACCGGTTCTTTACGGTCATCGCGTTGAGCGCCCGATAGTCCTGGACGAACCGGAGGCTTCCGTCCTTCTTTTTGATGAAGAAGACCGGAGACGCCATCGGGGATTTGGACGGGCGGATCCGGCCGGTGCTCAACCCATCCTCAATGAACGCGTCGAGTTCCTTCTGCTCGAGGGGGGAGATCGGGTAGACCTTGCAGTTGGCCGGTTTCGCATCCGGGACGAGTTCGATGGCGTGGTCCCACGTCCGACGTTCCGGCAACGCGTCGAACGACTCCTTATCGAAAACGTCGGAGAAATCCTCTACCCAGGCCGGAACCGAGGTCCCGGGCGGGGCTGAGTTCCGGGCGTAGGCCTCCGCGAGCCTCTGAGAGACGGTGCTGCCCGCACGGATTTCTTCAGCCGGAGTGAACGCGGTGTAGAGAATCCGGTCGCCGTCCTCGAGCTCGTCGTCTTCGTCACGTCATCGTCGTCCGGGTCCGGAGTGAGGTCCGGGAAGTCGTCTCCGTCGTCGTCCGGATCGTACCCGTCATCTCCGCACCACTCCTCCGAGTCAATGGCGCAGATAGACGGGACGGGACCTTCGCGGAGCTGCCGGAGGATCGCGGCGGAGATCTTCGCGTTGCGACGGACAGCGCGGAGCTCCTCTCGGCAAGTGCTGCAGCTGGTCGGACAGCGGGTCATCCGGACTTCCTTGGTCTCCCAGTCGATCTCCGGGTTGTGCTTCTGAAGCCAGGAGTAACTGAGGATGACGTGCTGCTTTCCGAGCCGCGTTACCGCGAGTTGGATGCGTTCGGAGTGTCTTTGTAGTTGACGACCATATCAACTACGCCGGAAATGCCTCCAGACGCATTGGGCGTTGCCGTCGACGTTAAGGACCGGAATTGGCTGGGAGAGCTTCCGGACGGTAAGGTTGCGGGAGATCACGTACTCCGAGTCGATGAAAGTCTCCGGTCGCTCCGCAGTCAACCAGACCCTTCACGGACATCGTAGCCGCGGTCTCTACCGATTGCATCTCCAACGGAATGTGCAGGGAGTTCCGGGCCTCTATGGAATCAATAACGTACCGCCGGGGTAGTTTGCGTTCCCACCTCGGACGGCGGACGCGGGGAAGGGAAGGGGGAAGTTCAGTCTTGGCCTCCGGGGCGGGAATAGGGGGTGCGCCTTTCGTATCAACTGCTGATTTATTGGGTATATCTTTGTACAAGCAGGAGTAACGATTGGGGGACGCGACCGAGGGCGCACCGCTCACTCGGCCAGGTCCGGAAAACCCTCTGGCTCCGCGTCTCCGGCGTCCGGCTCGGCCGGAAGCCCAGCGGTGGTAGAGAGGCGCG